>JASDDO010000014.1:35336079-36536079 GCA_030015575.1 Agapanthus africanus | reverse complement strand
CTGGCGCATGGGGGAACCCTCCTTCCGAGCGAACGAAGGGAAAAGACAAGTCGTCAGACATCTTTTCTGTATAAAAAAATATATATATATATCATTAATGGCCTGACGCTTAACATCTAAAAAAAATATAATAATAAAAAATAATAATAATAAATAAAAATCTTGCTCCACACTGTGATGCAGTGGGTAGGGAACCAAAGGGGGACCCACAAAATCAAGATGACGGCGCATCATTTGATAAGACAATCCCACCATTGGATGAGACTGTCAGTCAATTAAAAGACCCCCAAGAGAATATCCTCATTGGGGGGATCCCTAGAGACAAGGAGAAAATCTCCTCTTTTCAGAGCAAAGCTCTGCCACAGAGTGACATTTGTCAAACTCCTGTTTCAAAGGAATAAAACTTCTTAAAAAAAGAGCCTAGCTCTGTAGTAGCAATAAAAATTTTATAACTCCTAAGAATTAAAATTTTGGGATCTTGAAGATCCATGGAAACTTTTAAAAAGTTTTCTAGTTGATCTATGAGCAGGGCTCTGTTCATGGGTTAAAACCCAGGAACAGAGTCTCTGTAAATTTTTGAGAGCAAGGCTCTGTGGATGAAACCCCAATGGGATTTCCTTTAGATCAAAGATCTATAAGAGCAAGGCTCTGTTGAAGAAACCCCAAAGGGGTTTCCTTTAGATCAAAGATCTATAAGAGCAAGGCTCTGTTAATTAAATTAAATTTAAATTAATTTAATTTTACCTAGAATGGTTCTAAGATTAGAACTTGGAAGTTCTTAGGGAAATCACAAGAGCAAGGCTCTGGAAGTTCTCAAGCAAGAGCAAGGCTCTGAAATTCAAATTCTTGAAAATGGTAAAGAATTACCAAGGACCAAGGGTCCTATTTATAGGCGCCTGCGCCTGTTCACTTGACCCTTCGATCCGACGGTCAGGATCTTGCCACCGCTGCACTCACGTGCGCGCCACGTGAGCGCAACGGTGGGGGGGCATCTGTTTCCCCCAATCAGAGCAAGGCTCTACTTGAATTTTGAAAATTCAAATTTCGAAGCAACGCTTCGGTTCCCGTGCGCAGCGCGCAATTTGCCACATGGCAGAAGTTGATTCGGCAGCGTAACGCCCAAGGCAGTGCGTCCAATCAGAGCAAGGCTCTTTAAAAAACCATAAGTAAGACTTAACTGCGCAAGCGCACGGCAGCGCGACACGTGTCTGCGCAGTTGCGCAATCGCAACTGCGCAAGCGCACGGCAGCGCGACACGTGTCTGCGCAGTTGCGCAATCGCAACTGCGCAAGCGCACGGCAGCGCGACACGTGTCTGCGCAGTTGCGCAATCGCAACTGCGCAAGCGCACGACAGCGCGACACGTGTCACGCGCTGGTGAGTTGCGCAGCAACAGAATGAAAATTTAAGTAAATCTTTTCTGTTCTTGTTAAAACAAGAAGATTTCTTCTGTAAAACAGGGACCCTTGGATCAAAGATCCAATGGTGGGAAAGTTCCCAAAATTATTCAGGAAAGATCTTGGTAACAAATTCAACAAATTTGTGAGCACTATAAATAAGACCCCAGACCTCATTCAAAGGATCATCATCATCATCATCATCAAAGAGAAGAATTAACTTCTGGTAAAAAAAAAGGAAGAGAAAGAACTCTTGAAGATTAATCAAGAACACAAAAAAGAGGTAAAAACTTCTTTTAGAACAAGAGAAAAATCTCTGAAGAACAGAAGATAAAAAGAATTGAATAATAAATAGTGCCTTGCACTTGATATGAACCCTTGGTTCTGTAAAATCAGAGAATAATAAATAGTGCCTTGCACTTGATATGAACCCTTGGTTCTGTAAAATCAGGGAAACAAGAAGAACTTGTTTTCCTTTGATCCAAATTTAGATCAAAAGTGCTATGCACTTTTGTTCTCAAATCAAGAAAATTCTTGAGTTTCTGCACAAGTGCAACTCATTATTTAAAAGGGCCTGGCCCAAATCAAGAAAATTCTTGAGTTTCTGCACAAGTGCAACTCATTATTTAAAAGGGCCTGGAAAATTCTTGAGTTTCTGCACAAGTGCAACTCATTATTTAAAAGGGCCTGGCCCAAATCAAGAAAATTATTGAGTTTCTGCACAAGTGCAACTCATTATTTAAAAGGGCCTGGCCCAAATCAAAAAAATAATAATAAAAGGGCAGAGCCCTGTTTGGAAAATTCTTAAGGGCCTGGCCCAAGTCAAACTGCAAAATAATAAAGGGGCAGAGCCCTGTTTGGACTGATTCTTTCAGTCAGGCAGAGCCTAAAATAAAAAAATTGGACTTAACCCAATCCTGGATGTAAGTCCTTAAATTAAATTGATTGAGCAAAATGGCTCTCCTAAACCAATTCGCGACCGGTTTGAGGGTACATCTCCGAACTCCTTTGACATCCGTCGTTGTAATCCCTCAACGACGTCAAAGAGGTGATGGGTCCCAACGACCACTTATCTAATCGGACCGAAACGTCCTTAAACTAATATCGGACCGAAACGTCCCTAAACTAATATCGGACCGAAACGTCCCTAAACTAACGTGGACCACCACGTCCCTAAACTGGCGATGGACCACCACGTCCGTAAACTGGCAATGGACCACTACGTCCCTAAAACTAGAACAACAGAGCCTCCAAATGCTCTTTTGACGGATCTAAACGGTCCCGTTTAAGTTGAGCTTAGCCCCAAATACGGCTAATGTATCCTTAGACAATTAAATAAATGATAAAACCTCAGATCAACCTTGGTTCAAGGGTACATCTTTGAACTCCTCTGACGCCTGTCGTTGTAATCCCTCAACGACGTCAGAGAGGTGACGAGTCCCGACGGCCAGATAATTAAATCAATCACTACGTTAAGTTGATCTTAGTCTAAAACAGGACTAATGTATCCTTAACGAACGTCTAAGTTGATCTTAGCCGCAACGCGACTAATGTATCCTTAAACCAAAAAAAAAGACACCAAACCCAAATCTAAGTAAATACGGATTTGGACTAATCCACGTCCTACGGGCGACGGCATTACTCAGTCTCCGTATACAATCCACGGGCAACCACAAACAAAACAAACATACACGACGCGAAGTGAAATTCTGGAGAAGGAGAAAGTTGTTACCGCGATGCGGTAGCGTAATTAACTGCAGGGGCTTGCGCCTGCACGGAAGAGCGTCCCCACAATCAAAAACCCCTCACCCTGAGGGGGAATCTGACGAAGTCTGCTACATCGGCCGCATCCGTCTAAACCTTCGATACAAGGTGCCATAAATCAACTTGGCATCTTCGGAGAGGTGGACGGATCAAACCAAATAGCATCTGCCCCGAACCTCAGGCCACGGACGCGAAGTCCGGGCCGCCGTTCGGAGGGGAACAGTAGGGAATGAAGAAAACCATTTAGCCTAAACGGTTGATAGAAGGTATTAAGTAAAGACAAATAAAGGGATTAGTAAGAGGGCAAAGTAAACCGCGACTGCTATTCACGACCAAAACCAAGTATTTCATTACCACTCCTACTTCACCTTTGTATTTCTCCAGAACACTCCGTATCACTACGAAGATCCACAGTTATTGGATACTCCATCGTATGGTTATATACGAACTCGAAAGGAACTTGTTCCAGTTCGGGGATGGATTCAGGTTCAGGAGAAATAGGAATAAGGCTTTATTCAGTTGTCTTTTATCTTTACCTTCTCTTGCCTTGCGAGTGCTCTTAGGATTAGGACAGTACACCCATTATGCTTATTGGATAGTCTTCTTCCAAACCATAGGCTGGTGCCGAACGGTAGGGAAGGAAGAAAACCATTTAGCCTAAAGGGGTGTACAGAAGGTAATGACTAAAGACATATAAAAGGATTTGGAGAGAAGGCAAAGAAATATACGGTTATAGTCATGAATCTGGATAATGGAAGAGGCATTACTACGAATACCCGGATACCCCTACGAAACATTTCAATGTTTCAGTTTCACTGTGTACTGTTAATAAAAAACGGATTTCCCAATTAGACCTTGCTCTAGGGTATGTATTTACCAGGAATGATTCTCACATCTGTATGGTTTTACAGATGATGAGTAGGAGTAAGTTATTGGGAATTAGGTGATCATCCTCATTATATCGGAATTCGTTGTGATTGGTGATATTTGAGGAAATCGCCCGGGTTGTTTGCCGGACGGCAAATATTTTGTTTTGAATATACGTTGTTATGCACCAATTTCAAATTAATATATCTGTACATCTATTTTTATAGAGTGAGATATACCTTTTTGAAATTATGTCCATGACATTTACCTATATCAGTGGATGGTTAGGTAAGGAGTATTAAACAGCGGTGTAATTCTTCTTAACCATAAGTACAGTTTTCAACCTACGACATACAGGGATTGAGTTATTAGACTCAAGGGACTTATACAGAGTATTGTATGTTGTCCAGTATCCATCAGGACAGAGGGGTTGGTACTCGTACTATATTCTGTTTACTTGTGACTTCTCTAGTTCTTAGACATGTGTTTCGTAGAAACACAAGGTCCAAGTTTTGAGAAGTTATAGGTATATGAATAAAGTAGAGAACCAGGTGTTGCAAGTATCAGGATTCTTCAAGGTGATCGAAGATGTAGATACTTGTGCATGGTATTCAGTTGATAGTAATGATTATGAGAACTTGCTTCTCTTTCAGGTTACTCATATCTGGATGTACTCCTAAGTTGAGTAATATTGATCGGCCTCTTTCCATTTGTTTGACATGCACTGGAGACAGCTGCATGATTTGAATCTGGTTCCAATTAAATCAGTGCCTCTGTTTCTATATTGGATATAGAACTGTTCATATCTTAACATTGTTAAGGTACGGGGAGTTGTCCGGCATATGCTTAAAACCAGACTCTGGATGACTCAAGGCACGTTTCTGTAATGGCTATTTATGGGTTGACCCGGGCTATGGCGAGGGTTGACTTTCTACCATCTCGAAGATCAATAGTGTTATTGTTCTTAACTCTCCACAGTTTTAATAAAAATGGATTTTTTCAGAAAACAGTAGTGGGAGTATGGTAGAACTGGAAGTGATTCCAGAACCGAAAACGATTACTGAAAATTTGATAAGAACCTAAAGATTCAATCTGGATTGACATTCCATTGGCCACTCCGCAGATATGGTGGGTAACCTCAGGCACCCGAGAGGTACTCAGGTAGCCTCAAGGACGGTGACAGGGAGGTTCTTGTTTACCCAGACTTGACACTACTGTTGTTCCAGACTGTGAGACCCGGCGGGAGGATAAATATAGCGTCGTTCTGAACTGGCTTTAGAAGTGCACGTGTATATGACTCTGCCAGAGGGTTGTCGTAATCAGTGAGAGCAGCGGATGCGTAGTGGAAAAGTAGCTTGTGTCTATTTAGAGACTAAAGCAGATGTAGCGGAGATAGATCATCTATTTCTGATATGACAGTCATATGTTTGACTTCATCAGAATAGGGGATGGATCTGTTAAGAAGGTAGTAGGGTGTGATGTCCTGATTTGTGGATGACATACACAGAGTAGGAAGTGAAGTTCCTATACTACGATCGGTTATACTTTGGTTGTCACACAGTGGTTTCTCCACATGGGACTTGGATATTATATCAGACATTCTGGTTACTGGATCTATGATTCTAGATCTAGATTTGGGTAGTTTCCCAATTTGGGTACTTAGGCAGCATTCTAAAGGTGTTTTAGAATGGACGACTCCTGGCACGGTAGTATACCTGCAGGTAATGGAATCACCCTCTCTAAAGGTGTCTTACAGACTAAAGGGGAGAGGGATGTGCATGATTGGCAGATCACTTGCTTAGGCAATTGAGTCAATCATGAGATGTCAAGTACCACACCAGATGTTTTTGCACTAGATGCAATAAGTTGATATTGATCCAATCCTGGAGAAGCATTCGGAAGCAGTTTTAGAACATAAGTTGATGTTCTAGGGATATGATAATGACAGCCTCATTCGGGAGACAGTTATCATTCCAGGCTTCCAAGGTGACCTGGATGACAGAGTGACTGTCAGAGTTATAGTTTTTCCCTCTAACGAGGGGCGGTATTTTGGACAGGTGGTTCAAGGGGATACTGAGGGAGGCATGGCGTAGGATACTGATTGGTTTCAGTTGACAATACAGTCTAAGAAGTTTGGATTTGGAGTTCATTTATGAACTAGGTCCCATCAGATATCTAGACATATTCTAAGACAGGTATTGCTCATTCGGGAGATGGCTTTCTCCGCGAACTTGAGATAAAGAGAGACATAGAAAGAAACATCAGGGTGGATCCACTCACTGAGGCTATTCCTCGAACGCAATAGTTTCGCAAACGGGCTTTGTGAGACTGATTAGTAGAGGAGTTGGGTGTTCGGTATCACACGGGCTGTGAGTATGCGACATCGCAAAAATTAGCCTTGAGTGTAAGTGGGAGATTGTTGGATATAGTGCCCTCAGAGTCAATTATTGGATCGCAGGCACGTGATTGCAATGATTGAGGGAGGACCTATGCCGGTAGGACAGTCTTACTCAAGATGATAGTATGCTATCTGGTTTATCTTTATCATCGTGTACTGCTTTAGGTGACCTTACAGGTCACTATTGCGCGTTGATAGAGCCCTTAGGATGCTTGCTTGACGGCCGGCAGTATGATGGCGATCATATACGTGGGAGCTGGGGTCTATAAGCACATCCTTAAAGTGGTCCCTAATCGTGGGAGTTTTCGATACAGGGCATCGATACTCCAGAGTAGACTGGTGTATACAGTCGAGACCCCGACGAGGGGCGGTGGCCGGTATCACAAGCCACTGGTGTCAGTTGGTTCACCTAAGATGTATACAGGTGCTCATTGGGTTATGAGTACACCGGACAGGACTAGCCGGGAACATGCTAGTTGGTATTATACCTGACGTCAGATGGCAGTTCCCTGGTGACATGTGTACAGGTTAGTTCATCGACCTGAGATCGTCATTTATCTCGTGTGAGTTCCCACTGTACTTTGATTACTACCCTACCATGGATCAAAGGAGTCGTGCAAACAGGTTTTAGTTGGGTATAGTCCCGAGCCACATGGAGGCAGTGGGCGGATCTGCAGGGGTTCGTCTCTCCCGGTATTGGCGGTGAGGTCGCGCTGTGTCTATGAGAGCCATTACATGAAGTCCTTGGCCAAAGCAGGAGATTTACTGGTAGTTATTCCAGTAGTATATCAGGGTGTTCTGGGCTACACTCCGACACGACTTGTACCGCTTTTGAGGGTTTGACTTTTACCAACCCCCTAGGCCCACCATGCGATGCTCATAGACGAACGGACCGGACTGTACGGATATTGTCACTGACAGGCTCAGTAGGGTGTCAGGATGAGTTCGCTCATCGACGTCCCTTTTGTTCAATACCTGGTAGCCCGTTACGTATGGCTAATACCTCTGACGTGCTAGTGGTTAAATCCACAGCCAAAGTGTTGACGAGTCTTTAGAGTCCCCCCACAGACAGTTTCTCAAGTTTCGGGCGAAACGCTGTAGAGGCCGTATGGATATATGGCAGGGTTCGATCATATACGTGCGGTATTGCACGGATCATGATCGGACGGATAATGCTAGCGGGCTTTGGTTTAAGCCGGATCCTAGTATTGTACAGTGTAGATTTTGTCTCATTGCATTTGTATTCGGTCGGAATACAAATGCGGGTATGTATATACAGTCGCGGGGTTATCCAGTAACTTGTTACCGGATCGCTTTTTGAAGTTGCCAGTTTGCATTCCGTTTCGGCCATTTTCCTTTGTTTCTTTCCTTGGCTGAAAATTGGTAGGAGGGGGGCTATTTGCAAATGTGCAATTAATCATGGAGAAGACTTTTTGTGGCACATGATGGTTCTCATGATGGTTCTAGTATATGATGATTATTTTGTGCATCATTACTTTGGTGATGGGTTTTGGTTTTGACTTGGTGGTGATCATTGTTCCTAATCATCACCATTTTCTCTTTCTTGGATGATTGACCCACTCCCTCTCTTCTCTTGATGATGGCCGGCCACACTAGTATGGGGGTTGTCCAAATTTTTGTGTAGGGTTTTTCATCTCATTTGCTCACACAAAATCCCATAGCACCATTTTTCAAAGTTCATCCCTCCACCTACACTTCTAAATGGCAACCTCACTAACCCCGTGAGACAAAACCATTCTACACTTAGCCTATAGCATTCTTGGACGCGTCGGCTCGCCAACTTCGTGCTCGAGTTTCCTCGGTCCAGAGGTGGGAGCCCGTAAAAAGACCCGTCGATGTGGTGCCCTTTCCGACGAGGAGATCAAGACCGGAGATTCCGCGAGGAGATCGGGATGGTGGCCGAAGACCGAAGGACACGGATCGCTCGGTATAGCTCTCTACCCTTTCTCTAGTTTGCTAGTAGTAGGTTAATGGCCCGATCCGGGTTTATAGTCCGCGGTAGCGCCGGTTTCTGAGTAAAGAAAAGTTTTTGATTCCGCATTTTGGCCTCGGACTGACGGCCGGGGCGCTGTCGTGGTCCTACAACAAGTGTGTTCATATAAGTGTGTTGTATAGCATTGTAAAGAAAGTGCAATATCTGAAATAATATGTGGTACAGGGTACTAAACAGTAACTAAAATGCTAACAGGTTATAAGGTGATACGGTAACATAACGAGTTCTATCTGTGTACGTGGTATGGCAATTACCGATGATGTGTGTGTGAGCATGCGAGTATGTGTACGTGCAACATGTGCATCATCGGTAATGGTGTGTGTGTCCTAGCAAACGAAGACTTGAAAAGATAAATGCACGAAATGCAGTATATATCGTAAATGATCGAAGCGCGAGCGTATGCAGAAATAAGAAATCAAAATGCGAGCGTAAACGGAATAAAGAAATCGTAACATGAACAAGTATAAAAATACGCAACTACGTATGAGCCATACAGTTATAGTTTTTAGAAAATAGGGGGCTACGATATGTTTGAAGAAGATACTATTTGAAAAGTCGTAGCGTCCCCTTGAAGTTATCGTTTAAAAGTGTGTAACGACTCGTTAGTTTTGAAAGTAGGTATGGCTCTAAACATATCATAATATCTACTTTAATTATTTTAAATAAGATTCTTGAGTCGAAATAAATATCGGCGATCCATCATCATCATATCATGTACGGAAAATCCATCATATGATATCATCAAATCAATAGTACGGATCTATAGTCGCGTATATCATCTCATCTTATCTCATCATATATCATCATATGTCATATCGTATCATATCATATCATATCGCCTTATATCATCACATCGTATCATATTGACTCAAATCATCATCTCGGATCATATCCTCATATCATATGTGTGTGTGTGTGTAATGTAGCTCAACGGCTAAGAAAATAGAACTAGGGATATGTCTTTCTACTAAATATACTACTATCGCATAGAGTATTCTAATAACCTTATAGATTAGATATACATATCTAATATATGTGTGTGTAGTATCCTAGTTCTACGGTTGCGGGGGTAATATACGCCATCCACCCGACTTCCCCCGTAGATATATATCTGCTCACCTAATATCCTCGGTCTAACTGAAGTCGATGAACGCCTTGTTCTCCATCGTCGTCTCGGAAGTCCACGCGAATGTACTTACAATCGAGTCCATAACCAAAATACAATAAAAACTTGAATCGAATTGCATAGAAATCCATATCAAAAAACCGATACGACAAGCGAAGGGCACATAGGTTAGAACCTATGGTCAACGCGTGCTTAAACAACAAAATACTTTCCGACGTCAACGTACGAACGTCGAACGACCAAGTCACATCAAGAAAACCCCAAAACCAAGTTTCAAATATCATAAAATATCGTCCAAAACCTAGTAAAATGCTCCCAGATTTTTCTTAAGGTGATCTGGGACTTTTTAGCGTATAGGGTAGTTTTAGTTATGGAGTGAGTGAGGTACATAAAAAAATTCAAATCTTGACTCCAAGGTGGACCCGACAATTGCGGTCAAAATGCTTTAATTTGCGGCCAGAAAAAAAAAGAAAGGGGCTCGGGCTTCTACGGTGGCTTTCTACTGGTCTGAACATCTTTCTGTATACTCTATTAAATTTTTCCAGTCCCCAAGTCGTACCAGATTCTATTTAAACATCAATATCTCAAAGAAAACCGACATTCAACATACTAAACTCATCTGTGAACTTCAAAACTCAATTGGACTGAGGATACTATCACTACCATGTTAGTATACACTCACTAAACCCTCTACTATATCACTACAACAAGTTTTATCCTCAAAAACTCACTTTAGAATAACTTAAGCTTACAAAACATGCACATATTAACTCTAAACTAACTCTAACTGGTTTATGAGGTGAGGAAACTTAAAAACTATTCTAAAAGTATGGTTATTGCCTCATTAGGACAACTCAAGAAAATTCAAAGATGGCTAAAGCTTCCCAAAACTTAAACTTGATCCCACCATGAAGATTATGATGAGTTTAGGAACATTTTTGTGAAGGGGTCATGGGGTTTTGAGGTGGTTTGGAAGGTGTTTATTGGATGGTATAGGAAGTGGAGGAGATGAAGGAAGGGGAAGAAAATGTTATGGTTGTAGTCATGGCTTCCCTTCTCTCTCTCTCTCTCTCTCATACCTCTTTGTCGCCCTTGTCCCCCCTCATTATCTTTTCTTTTTCTTTTCTTATTCTCTTTTTTTTAAACAAAAGTAAAACCAAAATAGAAATGAAAAGATAACATATACACAATATGTCATGTATGTTGAACATGATTTAGTGTAGTAATTAGTAAAATACTAATTAAATTTAAACTTAAATTTGTATGGAAAATAATTATATATTAATTATAAAAAGCCCAATCAAATAAATGCTCTCATAAATAATAATTCATTTTTAATTTTCGATTATTTTCCAAAAATATAGATATATAATTACACCATTCTACTAAAACTCAAATCCATACTCGTAAAATATTCGTAAATTTATTATTTTATTATTTAAATTCCAAAATAATATGTTCTATTAAGTTCTATTTCCAAAATAATATGTTCTATTAAATTCCAAAATAATATGTTCTATTAAGTTCTATTTCCAAAATAATATGTTCTATTAAATTCCAAAATAATATGTTCTATTATGTTCTATTTACGCATAGCAAAAACATAACAATCATATATCATTCCAAAATAATATGTTCGATCGACTAACACCAGGTCTAAGCAAGACCCTCCAACTGAAATTAGCTGACTCACTGATCTCGCATCGGGGCATCCAAACGAACGAAATATCCTAATCATCCTATCCAGGAATGATTAAGGACTCGTTGTCGCTGTAAGTCTATATTGCACACTTTACGGTATTTGTAGGGAGGCGAAATTTTCAAAAAAAAAATTTGAAGTATGCAACAAAGACTATAAACCAAGATCTACCATAAGCCCTAAATAGCAAAAACTTCATAGGTATTTATTCAACTATGATAGAAAGTTATACATATATGATTCGTGTCCTTCGGGTCATTGTTCCTCTTCTTAGGCTTCTTTCTGATCCTAGATCAAGCTTGGTCTCCAGCCTTCTCGATCCTAGAAGATCCACTTGATGGTTCTTGATTCAAGCTCCTAGCTCAAAAAGAAGCAAACTAAGCAAACTAGTTTGCTAGTCTAGTTTGTTTAGAAGATGTGAAGATGTTTAGTGGTGAATTTTTCTATCTCAAGACCCTTGGCTCTCAACACATGAGAATGGTAGGATTGAGAAAGAGGAAGAAGAGAGAAGAGAGAATGGCAACCATAGAAAGAATGATGGCATGAAGAATGGCTCATTCAAAAATATCAAGCATTTTTCTTTTCTTAAAAAACTAGCCATACTTCAATAGTATTTTCAATAAATGCTCAAGCCATACTTCATCCCATGTCATCTTTACATCTCATTTTTCTATTTATCAATAAATAGAAATACACATTATGAGGTGTCCCCTTCTAGAAGGTATTTTATATAAATACAAAATACTTTCTACCGTATATACATACCCGTATTCGTGTCAAAATACGAATACCCAAGAGATAGAATAATACCACTAAAATAATACTAGTATTAAATCAATATCTGATTTAATAAACCGGCTTAATCCTAAGCCTGCCAGTATTAAAATCCGTCCAATTAAATTCCGCGCAACCAGTACACGTAATCAATCGAAACCCTGCACGTATAAACATACGGCCTCCACATCGTTTTGCCTGAATTAGAGAAACTCTCTGTGTGGGACTCTAAAGACTCGACAGTACGCTGGCAGTGGGTTTAACCACAAGCGCGTCAGCGGTAATAGCTGTACGTAATGGCTACCCAGGTACCTCTCAAAGAGAAGGCCGATGACCAAACTCATCTGAACCTCTACTGAACCTAACCGTGACAATATCTGCAAAGTCCGGTCAATTCATCTGAGAGTATCGCATACCAGGTTTAGTGGACGGTTAACGTTAGACCCCTACTAACCTGATAAGTCGTGCTGGTGTGGCTCAAGACTATCCGAGAAATTACTGATCTAACTATCAATAATTCTCAATTGCCCTGGCCAGGGGCTTATGGTGTTGACCAACCAAACACGGTGCGACATTGACTCCCAATAACGGGAGAGACGAATCCCTAACAATCACTCACTGCCTCCATGTAGCTCGGGACTGTACCCAACTAAAACATGTTTGCATGACTCTTTTGAGCCGTGGTAGGATAGTAATCAAAACACAGTAGGAACTCACACGAGACAAATGATGATCTTAGATCTATAGACTGCCTACACACATTCCACATGAGAACTGACATCTGACACTAGGTATAATACCATCCAGCAGTTCTCGGTGAGTCCATCTAGTGTACCCACCCACAGTGAGCACCTGTATACAATCTTAGGTGAAACACACCAATGGCTGTGAGACTAATCATCGCCCCTCGTCGGGGTCTAGAAATGTATATACTAGTCTACTCTAGAATATCGATGTCCTGTCTCGATATTCCTATGATTAGGGACAGTTTAAGGATATACTTATAGGCTGCCTAGCCCTCACAAGTATGACCGCCATCACAACGCCGGTAGTCAAGCAGTAATCCTATGGGCTTTATCAACATGTATAAGTAGTACGTAATGATAGGTAAAACATACACACATATTAAGATAAAAGCAAACCAGATAGCATATTATCATTTCGAACAAGATTGTCCTGTACATATATACATACCAATAATATCCATTACAAATAATGGCCTTTAAGGCATATGTATATATCCTACAATCTCCCACATGCACTAGGGCCAGTTATTTGCATAATGTATCCCCAACATCTCGAACAGCCGCTCGAACTGTGCTTGAGATAAGGCCTTTGTGAATGGATCCGCAGTGTTGTCTTTTGTGTCCACTCTCTGAACCTCGATTTCCTTGCGATTCATGATCTCCCTGATCAGGAGATACCGCCTCAAGATATGTCTGGATTTCTGATGGGACCTTGGTTCCTTTGCTAAAGCTACAGCCACATTGTTATCGCAATACAACGGTATTGGATTGACAATAAATGAAATCACCTGAAGTTCATAGATGAACTTCCTCATCCAGACCACCTCTTTTGCGGCATCTTTAGCAGCTATATACTCAATTTCCATCATTGAGTCTGCGACGGTGTCCTATTTGGAACTCTTCCAATACACCGTCCCTCCATTGAGGGTAAACACATAACCCGAGACAGGTTTAGAGTCATCCTTGTCACTTTGGAAGCTTGAGGCAGTAAAAACCTCGATCTGGAGGTCCCCATTATCGTACACCAAGAACACTTCCTTACTCCTTCCCAGGTACTTGAGAATGTTCTTTACTGCTATCCAATGCTTCTCACTTAGGTTTGACTGATACCTACTTACCATACTAAATGCGTAAGCTACGTCTGGTCTGGTACATAACATCGCATACATTATAAATCCTACCGCCGAAGCGTAAGGTATAATGCTCATGTGAGCCCTCTCTTCATCAGTATTTGGAGATATCTCTTTGGAGAAGGTGATCCCGTGATAAGCGGGTAAATTACCACGCTTGGAATTTTCCATACTAAAGCTCTTTAGTATGATGTCAATGTACCTGGACTGTGAAAGTCCCAATATTATTTTAGACCTATCATGATAGATTTTAATCCCCAGAATGTAGGAGGTATCACCCATGTCTTTCATGGAGAACTTCTGTGACAAGAAGAGCTTTGTAGCATAAGTATGTCATTCCCTATCAGGAGTATGTCATCCACGTATAATACGAGAAAGACTACTGCTCCTCCTACAATCTTCCTATAAATACACGGTTCATCTATATTTTTGATAAAGTCAAATTTTTGGACCATCTCATCAAAATAGATGTTCCAACTCCGCGATATTTGCTTTAATCCATAAATGGATTTAAGCAACTTGCACACATTTCCGCCGCTCCCACTGTCTAAGAAACTCTCTGGTTGATCCATATAAACCCTCTCTTTTAAATTTAGAAAAGTTGTTTTCACGTCCATCTGCCAGATGTCATAGTCATGGAAGACGGCAATGGCAAGTAGAATCCGAATAGATCTAAGCATAGCCACTGTAGAAAAGGTTTTATCATAGTCCAATTCTTGTCTTTGACGAAAACCTTTCGCAACAAGTCTAGCTTTGTAGGTTTCCAATTGTCCATCTACACCAATCTTCTTTTTGAAGATCCACTTGCATCCAACGGGTTTTCCCCATGAAGAGCAAATTCCAAAGTCCATATTTTGTTGGTGTACATGGATTCCATCTCAGATCTCATAGCATCCAGCCAATTCACCGAGTCTTTTCTCATGATAGCCTGCTGAAAACTGGTAAGCTCATCATCATTGATGATGCAATTCTCGCGATCCCCGTCTATGAGAAATCCATAGTATCTCTTAGGTGGATGAGAATGCCTATTAGATCTGCGGAGCGGCGTCGGTTCGCCGGGCTCTATTGAAACCTGAGGTTCTACTAAGTCTTTAGAAGTAGTTTGTGGTTCTGGAAATTCTTCCAGTTTCCACCGCGCTCCCACTAACTTTTTTTGCAAAAAATTCATTCTCTAAAAAGACTATGTGGCGAGCGACAGACACTTTTTGTTATTCAGTGTGTTAGACAAAATATCCCCATGAATTCTTAGGGCATCCCACAAACTTGCATAAAACCGACCGTGTCTCGAGCCTGTCCGGATTCTGCTTTTTGGCAAAAGTTGAACACCCCCATATCTTAAGATACTTGAAATATGGTCTCTTCTCACTCCACATCTCATATGGAGTGGTAGACACAGACTTAGTTGGAACCCTATTCAATAGATATGCAGCTGATTCCAGGGCAAACCCCCAGAATGAAAGTGGCAACTCAACACAACTCATCATGGAACGCACCATATTGATCAACGTGCGATTCCTTCTCTCTGATACACCATTATGTTGTGGTGTATATAGAGGAGTAAGCTGAGAAAGAATTCCATTTTCTTTTAAGCATTCAAGAAAACTGGTACTTAAGTAATCTCCACCCCGATCAGATCGAAGTATCTTGATACTCTAACCTGTTTATTTCTCCACTTCATTCTTATACTCCTTGAATTTCTCAAAAGTCTCGGATTTATTTTTCATTAAGAATACATGTCTACCTTGAGAAATCATCGGTAAAAGTGATGCAGTAGGAGTAACAATTTCGTGTATAGATATCGGACCACATATATCACTGGGTATAAGTCCCAAGAGCTCTGTGGCTCTTTCTCCGTGTCCTATGAACAGAGATTTGGTCATATTTCCTTTGATACATGATTGACAAGTTACATATGATACATATTCGAACGGATACAAATATCCATCTTTATACAACTTAGTCAACCTTATTCCATTAATATGACCAAGTCTACAATGTCATAAGTGTTAGTGTTTATGCCCTAGAAGGCCATTACTGTATCATACTAGTTTGTATATTACTTAATGGAAGCTTGGGATATTCACATGTATATAACAGTCTTGCTAAACATGGTAGTATGCTACTTGGTTTTTTCTATCTTAATATGTGAGTATACGTATTGATAGAGCTCTTAGGATCTTGCTTGACTACCAGCGTTGTGATGGCAGTCACACTAGTGGGGGCTGGGTAGTCTATAAGCACATCCTTATTCAGGTCCCTAGTCGTTGGATTATCGAGACAGGGCATCGATACTCCGGAGTAGACTAGTGTGTACGCTTCTCATCCCAGTTGGGGAGATGGTCTGTCCCACAGCCGTCAGTACGTCGTACTGACGATAGTATACAGGTGCTCGTTAGGTTACGGGTACACCGGACAGGACTCACAGGGAACTGTTGGTTGGTTTTATACCAGTCGTCAGTGAACAGTTCCCAGGTGACATGAGTACAGCATAGTCCGCAGACTTGACACTGCTACTTCGCCTCGAATGTGTCCCACTGTTCTTAGATTGCTATCCTACCACGGCTCAAAGGAGTCGTGCAAACAGGTAGCAGTTGGGTGCAGTCCCGAGCACTTGGAGGCAGTGGCAGTTAGACAGGATTCGTCTCTCCCGGTATTGGGAGTTGATATCGCGCTGTGTCAGAGAGCCATTACGCAAAGTCCCTGGCCAGGGCAAGCGAGATTTGCTGGTAGGTTCCAGTAGTTTCTCAGGGTGTAATGGGCTTCCCTCCGACACGACTTATACCGCTATTAGGGGACTGACGCTTGCCGCTCCCTAGGCCCGATATGCGATAGTCTTGGACGAACGGACCGGACTGTATGGAGATTGTCACATCAGACTCAGTAGGAGTTCGGATGGGTTCCCTCATCGGCCTTCTTATCGACATCTACCTGGGGACCGTTACGTACAGCTAGTGCCGCTTGCGGTCTGTGGTTAAACCCACTGCCAGCGTAGTAGTCGAGTCCCTAGAGTCCCACACAGAGAGTTTCCCTACTCCAGGCGAAACGATATAGAGGTCGTATGGTTTTACGACAAGGGTTCGGACGCATACGTGTGTTTACACACGTACGACTTTCAGATAGTTTTTACCAGTCGGCTTTGGTTTAAGCCAGTTACTGGTATCCGGTTATTGGATTTATACAGTCTAAAGTTTTTCCGTATTTTTGCGGAAAGGAGGGGCGTTCTCGTAATTCGCGAGAAGCTTCTAGAAGGTGGTGACTAAGGAGGTTTAGGTGGCATATACAATGAATGTGATTAGTGAGTCATATGGATGATTCATCCATGTCATTAATGCATGATAAATGCTTAATGACTCATGGAGTGAATCATCACTAGATATTATCAAGCATGGTTGTTAAATTCATTTATATTCTTTTCTTGATAAAAAGAAATGCTTGATATATATTATCATAACTCATTATTCTCACTTTATTATTATCCTCACCTTCTCTCTCCTCAAGCTCTCCCTCTTCAAACCCTAATCCTCCCCTCTCATGTGTTGAGTACAAGGATTAGTTAGACTACTTAATCCATATCCCTCTCTATATTTCACCTAGCTTCTTTGATTAGCACTTAGAGAAGTTTAGTTGCCTCAAGTTTAGAGGCTAAGCTTGGAGTAAAGCTCTCGGGTGGATCGTCTACTACTTCGAGAAGGCCGAGGAGGAGGTGGAGTTCGCAAAGACGAAAGATACGATTCGTTAGGTATAATCCCTAAACATAGTAGCATAGAAACTCTATGTTTGTAGTTAGTTATCGTTTAGCTTCGATTCAAGCGGTTAGTCGATGTTTGTTCACTAAACAAGTTCGTTTTTGAAAATTCCGCCTCCCCACAAGTATTGGGGTGTTGTACATCGACTTACAGTGGTATCAGAGCCTCGCTAAACAATAAATAACTTACTTGCAAATTTGTATGAATTTCGAACGGAAAAAACGAAACCGGAGAAAGCCGAAATCACAAGTTTCTGTCGAATTTTAAATGAAGTCCTAAAATTTTTCAGGGAGGTTCAGAAAGCTAGAAAAGACAGTATAAGAACACCCAAAAAATTTGGGGTCATGAATCGACCAACGCGCCGCGGAACCGCGGCGGATCCCACCGATCCGCCGCGATTCCGCCGCCGAGTTGGTGAGTCATGAACCCAAATTTCTTGTGTGGGTCCTCTGTGTGATTTGGTATTTTCTGGAATATTTAATTTTTGCTCAGATTTCAGATTTGCAGAGCAGTATTGGAGCAAAATTAAAAGTGTTTAATCGATCGAAATTATACAGTATTTGCTTGTTGGATTATATCTGTGATTGTATAATGTGTTCGTAAACATCCCCTAACTGCTAGTATGTCAGTTGGCAGGGGGTTGCACATTTCTGAAATGGATTTTATCTGTTTGTGCATATGAACTGTGTTGGACTGTTGTGATGTATAGCCGGGGTTATGTGATGGGTTATTATTTAATTCATTTGATGTAAATGTAATTTGTAGTAATATTATTTTGCGGGGCACATCCAGGTTGTGGTTGTAGCCACCGTTGTATTATTTCATTTTACTATTTTTGCTCCTAGGACAGACCCAAGGTGGGGTGCACAAACTGCCGGGCGGGTAGTTTGCCGCACCCGTAGGGGTCGTGGGTGGGGTAATGGCTATTCATCACAACTGTGTAATCCGTATTTTGTTGTAGGCTCAAAACAAACACGGATTGCTTACAAATCCAATTAAGTTCATCTGTGATCTGGAATGAATATCATTGCGTCAGACGAATGTAAAATATCTATATATATGATAGCTATTTAGACGTCACTTATGCTTTACACCCGCGCTAGCCCAGCCCCCGCTATGTCGTTAGTTAAGTAACCTAACGGGTGATGACGGGACCCAGTGGCGAATGCGGATGGCATAAGAGGACGTCATATTTTCGTTGTTTTCTGCAATGATAGGTTAATGATGGGACGCATTATCTATAATGCAAAGAAAATAAACCAAAGTTTTAATCGTTGGAACAATTTAAAAGAAACCACTCGGTTAATTTTAAAAACAGATATTTTTAAATGCGGAGCTTTAACCACTCCTTTTAAAAGCTATCAGGTTCCTTCGGTTATATCAAGTTCACTACGTTCACGGTTTCGCCAAAACCATTCGTAGCCCTCCGTCATTTCATCTGGGTATTCAGTAGTATTCAAGCTATGTATTTTGACCAACGCCAAGGCATAGTGTTTGGTAACTACTGGATATTCATTTGTTGCATAGATAGATGAGTTAGTTTGGGACAGTCGTATGATCATTTTGGCCAACGTCAAGGATATGTACGGATGGGTTCAAATTAACAAGATAATGATGGGTAGAACTTGATGTTCCCCTCCGAACGGACACGCGGGACGTCGGGCCGTCTCGCCTGAGGTTCGGGGCAGCTGCCAATAGGTGCTATCCGTCCACCTCTCCGAGGATGCCAAGTCGATCCATGGCGCCATTTATCGGAGGTTTAGGCGGATGCGTCCGATGTAGCAGACTTCGTCAGTTCCCCCTCGTTTGAGGGGTTTTTGATTGTGGGGACGCTCTTCCCTGCAGGCGCAAGCCCCTGCAGTTAATTACGCTACCGCATCGCGGTAACAATTTTCTCCTTCTCCAGATGGTCACTTCGTGTCGTGTGTTTTTGCTTTATGTTTTATTGCCCGTGGATCGTTTACGGAGACCGAGTTATGTCGTCGCCCGTAGGGCTTGGACTAGTCCAAATCCGTGTTATCTTAGATTTGGGTTTGGGGGAGGTTTGGTTTGAGGACACGTTAGCCATACTTGAGGCTAAGATCAACTCAAACATTTGTTAAGGATACATTAGTCTAGTTTGAGACCAAGATCAACTTAACGGGATCGTTTAGATCCGACAAAGGAGAGTTTGGACTTCATTGTTCCAGTTTAAGGATATAGTGGTCCATCGTATGTGTGGCCGTCGGGACCCATCACCTCTCTGACGACGTTGAAGGATTACAACGACGGATGTCAGAGGAGTTCAGAGATGTACCCTCGAGCCAAAGTTAGTTTGGGGGGATTCATAGTCCAGTCTGTTTGAAGGTTTAAGGATACGTTAGCCATCTTTAAGGCTAAGATCAACTTAAACGGGACAAAAGAGCGTATGGAGGCTCTATAGTTCTAGTTTAAGGACATTGCGGTCCGTGGGTAGTTTAAAGACATTGCGGTCCGTGGGTAGTTTAAGGACATTGCGGTCCATGGGTAGTTTAAGGACATTGCGGTCCATGGGGAGTTTAAGGACATTGCGGTCCATGGGTAGTTTAAAGACATTGCGGTCCAGGTTAAGGACGTCATAGTCCATGGGTTTAAGGACTCCACAGTCCGATATGTGCTCTGGATGCTTCACACGGGTTCACTGCCGTGCTTGGCGAGGACCAGGCTCCGCTCTGGGCGTTTTCCGTGGGGTCAAAGAGTGACGTTATCCACGTTCCACGTAACCAGGAATTTTGCACTAGATGCTTCACACGGGTTCATTGCCGTGTTCGGCGAGGACTAGGCTCCGCTCTGGACGTTTTCCGCGGGGTCAAAGAGTGACGTTATCCGCGTTCCACGTGACCAGGAATTTTGCATTAGGCATGGGTTTAAGGACCCCACAGTCCATGTCAATGTGTGGTCGTTGGGACCCGTCACCTCTTTGAAGACATTGAGGGATTACAATGCCAAGTATCAAAGGAGTGAAGAGATGTACCCTAGAACCGGAGTGGCTTAAATAGTCCTTGGCCCAATTTGGGATCAAGACCCATTAATTATGTTATGAGCCCACTGGCCCAGTTAATCATGAATTGAGGACTTATGGCCAGCTCGGGCTAAGTCCAGTCAGGTCTGGAATATTGGTTTCTTGTTGGTCCATTGAGGGAGAGGCTTTGCCTCTATCCCTTTTAGCCAATTGGGCCAAAGCCTAGTGTTAAACACTTCAGAGCAATCAGTGTTGAACACTGGAAATGAGGTTGATAAGTTAGTGTTCAACATTAAGAGATAATTGGTGTTAAACACCAGCAATAAGGCTTTTTAATCAGTGTCGAATGCTAAGGCCCAACAGTGTTTTAACACTGGGCTTGAGAGTTCCAATTTAGTGTTGAACACTAGGGCAAAAGGGGTCACGCGGCAACATGTGAGAACGCCCTCTTTCCATTTATTCTGCTGAAATCGCTGCATTTTTCAGAGCATCACGTGCCATCACGTGACAGACGTTCATATGCTCATTTGTTAGAGCTTTTGTTAAGGGTCACGTGGGTCACGTGAGGGACTGCCTCAAAGGGTTTTCTATAGATCTCTTGGGGGGTCACGTGGTGGCACGTGACCCTGCCTCTATGTATGTCATTTTTTAGAGGATCTGTTGATCTTTCTTTTCAGGAATTAAATTCCTCGGGCTTTAATTTTCAAAGGAATTAAATTCCTACGTCCTTTTGAAGGCTTATATTCTGGAGTAGGATCGAACCCTGAATCTTCTGTAGGGATTAAGTTCCTCGTTTATGTGGAGGATTGAATAGGGTTAAACCCTAATAAAAGCTTTTTAAGGAATTAAACTTCCAGTCCCCGTTAAATTATGATTAAAGGAATTGAATTCCCGTTGTTTCAACAGAACTAAGTTCTTCATTAGGGTTAAACCCTGTTTCTTTTTATTTTGAAGAAATTAAATTCCCATGATACAGGGTCAAGCCCTACTTTCATCTTAAAGGAATTAAATTCCTATAGTTCTGTGAGAATTAAATTCTCATGCTTGCATTCCTTCTCTATGTTTTGGATCTGCATGGCAGGATCTCGACCCATTGAGAATTAAATTCTCAACCTTAAGGGGAGATGTGCACTTTGCAGATCCTCTATCAAAGAGAGAAGAAATATGCTCTTCTGTTTTATGTATCAGAGTTAAACTCTATTGAGAATTAAATTCTCTTTCTTTCAAAAGGCCTTCCCCTTCTTACCTAGGGTTTTCGCAGAAGATCCAAGTCTTTTCAAAGTATCAAAGCTCTCCTCCTTTTTTCTTTCTCTGCGCATGTATATCTTTTTTGTATCTCTTCCTTCCTATTTATAGGAGAAGCAGCCGAATAAATTAGTTTTGTGACGAATCTTCATTGAGAGATTTGATTTGCATCCTTCATTCGTTCTGGACCTTTGGATTATTAGGTGAATTTTATTCACCGTTGGATTTCAAATCCAGAGATTCTCCCTTTTTATTTTGGTTAGATTTAAGGGGGAAATCTTTCCAAACCCGAGATTTTCCATAAATAGATGACCTCTGAATCTTTAATTTGATTGGTTCCAGATAACCGTTTTCCTTTGGAAAGATCTGAATTTCTTTCAGAATTTAATTCTGTTGATAAAATGGGCTTTGAAAGCCGGTCACGTGTGACCACGTGACCCATGGTCACGTGTGACCACGTGACCCATGGTCACGTGTGAGCACGTGACCCCCTTTGGAATGAGCCTTCTGCGCTGTGTCTTCTGATTGCTGCTTAAACGTCACGTGCTACCACGTGACCCCTGGTCACGTGTGAGCACGTGACCCTTGTTTGAACTCTCTTTCCTTGGTTGTTCTGAAAACGCGTTTGCTGCCTTGAACGTCACGTGCCAACACGTGACCCTGGTCACGTGGGAGCACGTGACTTCTTCTGAAGCCTTTTCTTTGACTTGGTCAGTTAACCGACGTGCCTTTGACGCTTGCATTTCAACGTCACGTGTCGCCACGTGACCCTGATCACGTGGGAGCACGTGACTCTCCTTGAAGCTTTTCCTTTTCTTCTTCGTAGTCAGGGAATCGAACTTGCCTTGATGACGTTTTTAGGTGTCACGTGCCAACACGTGACCGCTAGTCACGTGTAAGCACGTGACCCTCTTCTGAAGCTTTTCACAGAAGCTTTCCTGATTTTAAATCAGGAAACAAATGCCCCCACAGCGTTGTTCTCACGTGTCTGCACGTGAGTGCAACTCTGTCACCTCTTGCGACCGTTGGATTCATTTAGGGATTTGGGAGATGAAGTGTTTCCATTGTTTTCTATAAATACCGCTGTCTCTTCATAGGAGCCTTCACTCTGCTCGTCTTCTTCCTCTGAGAACTTTTCTTTGAGAATTTAATTCTCTTCTTCCAGAGCTTAGTTCTCTGTTTTAAAAATTTTCCAGAGTTTAACTCTGTTGACGGATCCCTTTTCCTCAGGTAATAATGTTGAACGGCCAAAGCGCCTTTGTCTTTAAAAGAACTCTTTGGATTTTAAATCCGCGTTAAGGGTTTCACAAAGAACCCATTTTTCTTCAAGTTTTTCCATAAGAACAGGAAACCACCTAACTTTCGAACTGTAGATCTCTTAGGGTTTAGGTGATCTTTGGGGGGACAACGATGGCGTTTTGACTCCATGGAATTTAATTCCGTCCAAAAATATTTCTGGGAATTTAATTCCCTTTTCTTAATAAGGAATTTAATTCCTATGAAGGACTCGCTTCCTTCACACAGAGGCTTCCTGAGGTCTCTTGGCCCTAGGTTGTCCTTCCGGCAATTAATGAAATGGCGGTTTTGTAATGATGCCTTTTCGTGGGAATTTAATTCCTTTGATTTTGTTGGGTTCACTGTAGAGCCCGAGACAGATCCCATTGGGGGGACGTGCATGGTCATCATTCTTTATTAAATGGGGATGTTCCCTTTGTTTTATTGTAACTGTTTGGTCTCATTATTAATGAGCCGTCATCCGGATTCTGTGGGGCCCATGTGTTTTGTAGCCAATGGTCCCAGGAAACTTTGCTGTTGCTTTCTCCAATTAGTCTTCATGTTCGTGCATGAACATATATCGCTAACTTTTCTTTTAACGGTCTCCCTTTATTGGGTTTCAGGTGTGATGGCTTCTGCTCCACGCTTTCCTTTCTCTCGCTCGGAGGCGGCCTTTCCTCAGTCACCGTCTGATGAAGAGGCGATGGCGATGATTAGGGCCCATGACCCGAACTGCGCCAACCTTCTTCAATGGGGACCTTGGTACAGTCAGATTATTCAAGGTCGCAGGAGCTTTCTTTGCGCGGTGCCAACGGAGCCCACTTTCCCATTTTTACCGATGGATCCTCCAAGGACAGCTTTTGCCGTGGAAATGCCCAACTGGACTCCAACGGGGAGGCTGGAGCCTTCGACGACCGGCATTCCGAACCATCCGATCCCGGCTATAGACATCTTGGGACGGCGCATCTGCCAGGGTGAGGCCACCCGTGGGGGCAGATTTATAAGATAGGGCTCACTCCCAGGCATCCTACGGGCTACCTTCTCTGGGCTCGCTACATCCTTTCTGCCCATCGGGCGCGATTGCAGAAAGTCGGGCTTTATCAGGCCGTATACGCGTCGCTATTCCATTACAAGTCCCCGCATGCCTGGTGGGTCAAGGCGTTTTTGAACCAGTGGAATCTTCCCACTAATACTTTTCTTCTGGGAGATCGCGAGGTTTCGATTTCTTTAGCCGAATTTTATGATATCTCGGGGTTGCCGATAAGGGGTAATATGTATGAGGAGTTGCTGCCCCCTGACGAGTACGTTTTTGAACCCGAGCCCGCCCCAGTTGACGGCTTATCTGCTGAGAATGCTGTTCGACACAAGCGCCCTAGTTTAATTAGGGCCCTAGGCATTTTTGATCGATTATTCACCGAGTCTGAGGAGCAAGGCGTTACTTTCAAGAGCTTCATTGCTCGTTTCATTCGTGAGGACGCCTTACCGAAGACGGCCCCAAAGTTTGCCAACATTAGGGACCCCTTTGGGTTTGGTCCGAAGAGGTTGCCGACCAACGAATCAGATCTACCTCAGTATTACATCCCTATTATATCGCCGATCTCTTTTGAATCCATTGCCGTCCCAGGCATGGACGAGGAGACGTTCTTTGTGGGGTTTATTAGCGTCTGGCTCAGTTGGTTCGTTATCCCTATGCATCGCCGCTTCATGAGAGCCTCGGTCATCTACCCGGCACATCGTATTGCTGAGGGGACGCGGTTGGCCATTGGCATCCCGGCCCTGGCGCACCTTTATAATGGATTGGGCACTGCGGCTAATACCTCTACGCCTGGCGTGGACGTAGTGAACTTTTCGCTTCATTACTTCACGTCGTGGATCGAAATGCACGTGCTGGGGTCTTTTGCCATGCATCAAAGGCCCGCTTTTTACGACGCCTACACCTTCCCGCGACTTATGCGACTGGTAGGTGCTTCTGCTGCCGATCCAACTCAATTTGGGGCTATTCGGGTGCTGATCTCTCCTCACGCCACCGCCGGCGGGTTAGCTTTTAATGATCGGGTTCTGTCTTCTCCTTCGGGTCCTGTTCAGCAACTTTGGGACCAGTCAAAGGACAACGCGCCTTCTCTGAAGCCCCGAGAGGCCACACACTTGTATTCAATTAGACCGGGCTACTTGGTGTTTCGCCAGGATAGTGCAGCCCTTTTTATGCGGTACAATCCTCATCGATTTGCTCGGCAGCTCGGATACGACCAGGGTGTTCCTTTTGAGGCCTTTATGATCGCTCCAATTCCTTCGCTCGATGTTGTTCATGATGCCGCTCATCATTTCATGAGGCTGAACACCGGCTCTCATTTCATGGTCCCTGAAGCCGAGTACATCCCTCGATGCGTGGGTGCATTTACAGGCTGGTATCTTCATCGGGTCACCCCAATTATTGCTGAAGAAAGAAGGGTTCTTCTTGGTCATGACGCCCCTCCTCAGGTCTCGAGAGTTGAGTTGCGACCGAGGGTTCCAGTCCGCTTCCCTTTGAGGGAGATTGGCGCTGCCCTCATCCCGGGGGAGTCAGGGGTAGACCTTACTCCGACAGTTGGTATGCCTTTGGGTTCCCGATCGCGAGGTAGACGGGCTCCAGTAGTAGCACCTCTGCCGGTGGCAGCACCGCCCCCCGCGGCGTCGACGACGTCGACGTCGTCCTTGGTTGTGGCACCAGGCGAGAGTAACAGGGACGAGGGCGTTGAAGGCGATGTGGGCCAGCGTCGCCCTAAGGCTTCACGAGGGAGGAAGCGGTCATCTTCAGCGACCGGCTCTGGGTCTAAACGACGGAGGAAAGTGGCTACTACCCCGCTTGATTCTGTGGTGGGATCTGAGCCTATCCTTGAAGACGAACCCTTGGCCTTGCAAGAGTCAGACACTGGGCTTCTCTTCCCGAGTTCGGCTGACGAGGAGGCTGCACAACTGGCTGAGGCCTTACGGCGTTCGAAAGACCCGTCCCAAAATGCCAAGGTTCCGAAGAAGTCTTATCCCGCTGTAATCTTTTACGAAGACCCTTCGTGGATTCGGCGGCGATTTATCGGCCCTTTGGAGGAATGGGGGGAAAGGGCTTTGAAGCAGGTCGCTTCAGAAGATGCAGCTGATGCACTTTCTTTATGGACCGGCGGTCATGAGTCTACCCTTGAACCTCGGCGAGCTTATCTCCTTGAGAAGGAGAAGCGGTTTGAAGAAGCCATGTTGAGGGCTTCTTTGCGTATAGGTACGCTGTGCTTCTTTTGTAGTTTTTTCGATTATTTATGCTCGTGGGTATGTATCATTATTTTTATTTGAATCGTGCAGAATCTTCAACGCTGGGGGAGCTCCCTACTGGCCCCTTAAAGCTAAAGCCCGCCGAAATTCTCAACGAAGCCTTGCTAGGTGTGGAGGGGGCTGATGAGGCTGCTCCTCTCGTGATAGAACCTCCAGCGGCGGTTCTTGATCGGGGAGTGCTTGCCCCTTCGGGGGATGCTCTTCTGGAGGCCGCCATCCCAATGACTCTTGCTGAGGGTGGCCCAAAGGCTGGAAGCGAGGTAGTCGGGACTACTCTCCTTTTGTTGGAGCCTGAGGTCACGGCGGAGACCGTTGAGGCTGCTATCCCCCCGACTCAGAATGGGAGGAGTGTCGAAGGTATCCCTCTGCGTTTTAATTTAGTAACCCTTCCATGGTCTGAACTCTTTTATCTTTCCCAGAATTGCGCGGTTTGGCAGCCACGATCGCGGATCTGTCGCCTCGCCAATCATTTCAGCGTCTATTGGAGATGGCAGCCCCGCAGGCGATCCCCCCTCAGCGTATTGTCCTTTCCTCTGGGCAAGGTTAGTGTCATTCGCCATTTTTTTTTTTTACCATAGCATTGTTACTATTTTGTGAAATGACGTTGATGTCTCTTATAGTTTTGGAAGCCGACGATGAGGTCGAGGTCGTTGAAGGGCCAGGGGAACCTTCAGCTCCTACTTGCATGACTGTCGGTGAGTGACATTTTATTATAGTCCCGTTTGTTCTGCGTTTAAGAGTTTTACTAACATTTGCCAAATCTGAACAGCCCTGCCAGTCTCCATGGCTTTGGAATCACGCATTGTGATGCCGCCCGGCCCCTACGCTTTGCGGGCTTCAGAACGCTTGGCCCAATTGAGCCTGGTCTCCCTATCTTTCTTCATCGAGGAGCTCCGCGCTGGTAGTACGACCACAGCCGAAGCGTTCGCCGCTGAAGCTAACGGCTCCCTTCCTTTTCTCGCCACTTATCACAGCGAGGAGGTGGTGCGGGTCTGGGTGGAGTTCTGTAGGAAGGTGGAGGCTTGTTTGTACGCCCTCGAGTGTTCTCGCCTTTCCTCGGAGGCCGTGGCTGCAAAAGCGGAGTTACGAGGTCTGATAGCACGATGTGCGGCAAACATGACGTCATGTGAGAGGAGGCTTGGCCGCAAATTCTCGGAGAGGGAGCTAGCCTCTAAGGCACTGGGCGAGCTTCAAGCCAATCTCACAGCCAGGGCCAATAAAGCGTATGAATTGTGGCGGGTGCTTCAGGAGTCCATCAAAGAGGTGGTGGCTCTCGATAAAGCTGCTACGTTCACTCGTGAGAGGGTCGAGGCTCATAAGGCCACCGAGAAAGAGCTCGAAGCTCGGCTCGCTTCGTATCAGGCTCAGCAAGCTCAGGCGGAGGCTCGTCTTCTGGAGATCTTGCGTCATGAAACCGTGGCTCAGCAACAGAATGATGAGCTGGTAAAATTACTGCATCGCCCGCCGGCTTGAGGACTTGTATCTTTTCTCTTTTTTTTTTTACATACTCATGAGAGTATCTTTCTTTTTGTTTCTTTCATGAATCGCGCTTTGTATCCATTTTGGCTTATGAATAAAAGATACAATTTTCCTCTCAATGGTGTATCCTCTTTTTATTGAATGCATTCTGCGGATATTCTATCTTGATCTCCTTGCAGGACAGCGATGGCTCAGGATTCAGGGTTAAGATCTGCTTCCTGAGACTTTTACATTTTATGAGCCACGAGGGTCTCATAAAGAGTTTTTCTCCCTACAGGTCGAGAGGATCCTATAGGTGTAAGTTCTTCTTAAGAATCGTGAGGATTCTTAAGCGGGTTTTCCCTTGAGAGTCGTAAGGGTCTCACAGGAGAGATTTTTTTTTCCTTACCGGTCGTGAGGACCTGCAAGTGTTGAATGTGGTCACCCTTATCCGTGTCTTACGGGGTTAGGGGTTTCTCCAGGTATTGTAGTTTAAAGACGTCGCGGTCAAGGTTAAGGACCTCATAGTCCGTGGATTTAAGGACTCCACAGTCCGATGTTAGTTTTAAGACATCACGATCAAGGTTAAGGACCTCATAGTCCGTGGATTTAGGGACTCCACAGTCCGATGTTTGGTTGCAGGGACCCTTCACCTCTTTGAAAACGTTGAGGAATTACAACGCCAGGTATCAAAGGAGTGAAGAGATGTACCCTTAAACCAAGGCGGTATCCGTAGGGAATCGGGGTGGTTGATCGTTAGTTTTAAGACATCACGGTCGAGGTTAAGGACGTCATAGTCCGTGGATTTTAAGGACTCCACAGTCCAATATTTGCTCTGGATGCTTCACACGGGTTCACTGCCGTGCTCGGCGAGGACCAGGCTCCGCTCTGGGCGTTTTCCGCAGGGTCAAAGAGTGACGTTATCCGCGTTCCACGTAACCAGGAAGTTTGCGCTAGATGCTTCACACGGGTTCATTGTCGTGTTCGGCGAGGACTAGGCTCCGCTCTGGATGCTTCACATGGGTTCACTGCCATGCTCTGCGAGGACCAGGATCCGCTCTGGACGTTTTCCACGGGGTCAAAGAGTGACATTATCCGCGTTCGACGTAACCAGGAAGTTTGCACTAGATGCTTCACACGGGTTCATTGCCGTGTTCGGCGAGGACTAGGCTCCGCTCTGGATGCTTCACATGGGTTCACTGCCATGCTCTGCGAGGACCAGGATCCGCTCTGGACGTTTTCCACGGGGTCAAAGAGTGACACTATCCGCGTTCGACATGACCAGGAAGTTTGCACTAGATGCTTCACACGGGTTCACTGCCGCGTTAGGCGAGGACTAGGCTCCGCTCTGGATGCTTCGCATGGGTTCACTGCCATGCTCTGCGAGGACCAGGATCCGCTCTGGACGTTTTCCATGGGGTCAAAGAGTGACATTATCCGCGTTCGACGTAACCAGGAAGTTTGCACTAGATGCTTCACACGGGTTCACTTCCGTGTTAGGCGAGGACTAGGCTCCGCTCTGGATGCTTCGCATGGGTTCACTGCCATGCTCTGCGAGGACCAGGATCCGCTCTGGACGTTTTCCACGGGGTCAAAGAGTGACATTATCCGCGTTCTACATAACCAGGAAGTTTGCTGATTGTATCCGCATTTCACGGGATGGAGGTTTGACTGTTGGCGATATGTATACCACCGAGCCATGGAACTGGGAGTTGCCGCTGTTCCGCTCCGCTTGAAGTTGTGTCCGTCGTTACGAGACGAATGTTGGGATGATCTCTAGGTCGCTTGTGGCCCGTCGAGATTTAGCTTCTCCTTATGATGAAGCCTGGGGAAAGAGTATGATCCCTCCTTTGTTTGCGCCCCTGGATTGTATACAGGGGTAGATGTAACATCACCTGTAGGGCGAGGATTTCACTTTTATTTTATTTCTTTTTCCGCGATGCTCTATCATTTCAGCTTTTTATATCACGAAGGTCGCGATTGCCCCGTCATTTCGGCTATTTTGTAGGCATGTGTGGCTTGCTAGCTTTTTCGCTGCCAGTCTGGATTTAAGGTACCGATTTCGGCATCAGCATCGCCACAACTGGAATTTTGCCAGAGGCGAATCATCATCTGCCTTTGTTGATGACGAACAAAGGTGGCTCAGCAAACAGGGTTAAGGGTCCCGTCGACCAAGGCTTTTGACTTTATGAGCCGTAAGGGTCTCACAAAGGTATTTCTCCCTACAAGTCGTGAGGATCTTGCAGGTGTGTTTTCTCCTTAGGGATCGTGAGGATTCCTAAGCGTGTGTTCCTCTGTAAGTCGTAAGGATCCTACAAGAGGGCTTTCTCCCCTGGGTCGAGAGGACCTACAAGGGTTGGACTTTGCTGGGGAAATGTTTATTCGCGCCCGTGGATTGTATACAAGGGTCAGTATTGAGCCTCTTGTAGGGCAGTATCGAGGGTTGTGGAGGATTTGCTTAAGAACAGGTTTAGGTTTCTGTAACTTAAGACTTTCTAGTCTCATGAGCCGTGAGGGTCCCATAAGAGAGTTCTCCTTGCAAGTCGTGAGGATCTCGTAAGCGTATTTTTTCCTTAGGAATCGTGGGGATCCCTAAGTGTGTTGCTCCTTTGTGAGTCGTAAGGATCTCACGCGGGTGGTTTCTCCTTACAAGGTCGAGAGGATCTTGTAAGTGTCTTTTAACGAGGTTGCGCCCTTTCAGGTTTTCACAAACACTCGCCGATAGTCCTGCTATTTTTACTCACGGAGCCCTTTCGGGTTTTCATCCGTGCCCCTTTTGCTTATGGACATACCCTTTTTTTTTTGTCAGCCTGACGATGCTGCGGTAGTAGTTTTAGGGACGTTTCGGTCCGTCGCTAGTTTAAGGACGTTTCGGTCCGTGGATAGTTTTAAGGACGTTTCGGTCCGTCGTTAGTTTTAAGGACGTTTCGGTCCATCGTTAGTTTAAGGACGTTTCGGTCCGTTGTTAGTTTAAGGACGTTTCGGTCCGTCGTTAGTTTAAGGACATTTCGGTCCATCGATAGTTTAAGGACGTTTCGGTCCGTCGTTAGTTTAAGGACATTTCGGTCCATCGATAGTTTAAGGACGTTTCGGTCCGTCGTTATGGGAGGGCCAGCCATTGCTTGTAAAGTCTAAGCCTAGGAAGATAGCGAGCAGACATAGTCGTCGTCATCTATCATTGACCCAGGCTATGGCTCATTAAGCGTAGTATTTCTTTAAGAAACGGCCGTTTATTGGCCTGAAAGGTCTTTCACCGTGCATGTCCATGAGTAGATAGGCTCCACCCTGGTAGACCTTGTCTATGATGTAAGGGCCTTCGTAGTTTGGCTCAAATTTCCCCCGCTTGGCACGATTGGGGATCATAGGTCTTTTGACCACTAGCACGAGTTCGCCTTGTCGGAATGTCCTCGGCCTGGTCAATCTTTCGTAAGAGCACGTCATCTTTGCTTTGTAGGCTTCCAGATGTTGTTGCGCTATGAGCCGGGTTTCGTCGAGGGCATCAAGCTCCTCAAGCCGAAGGTGAGCATTTTCTTCGTCCGTCAGCTCGTGGTGGACTGCCACTCGTAGAGAGGGTAACTCTATTTCGAGGGGGAGCACTGCTTCCGTCCCAAATACCAACGCGTACGGTGTCGTGTTCGTGGCCGTCTTGAATGTAGTTCGATAAGCCCAAAGGACTTCTTGCAGCCTTTCGTGCCAATCTCTCTTATTCCGGGAAACGGTCTTTTTTATGATCTTCATCAAGGTCTTATTGAAGGCCTCGGCCAGACCGTTGGCTCGTGGGTTGTAAACTGAAGAATACCTCCAATCTATATTGTGCTGTTGCGCGAAGCGGCTAATCTTATGGCTTCTGTAGGCTGGCCCGTTATCGGAGATAATCCGCCGTGGGGTTCCAAACCGATAGATGACGTGCGTCTTGAAGAAATGGAGGATATTCTCCGTCTTCACTTCCCTCAGTGGTACTGCTTCTGCCCATTTGGAGAAGTAATCAGTTGTCGCCAGGATAAAACGATGTCCCCGAGATGATGCTGGCTCAATGGGGCCGACTATGTCAGTCCCCCACATCTCGAATGGCCAGCTGGCCACCGTTGGGTGTAGCGGATTCGGATGTTGGTGGATGAAGTCTCCATGAATCTGGCATGAGTGGCATTGCTTCGCATACTCGAGGCAATCCTGGATCATCGTGGGCCAGTAGTAGCCCATTCGTTTAATCTTTAACTTCATCTTCGGGCCTGCTTGGTGAGAACCGCAAAGTCCGTCATGAACTTCCTGAATGACTCTTTCTGCTTCGTCAGATCCTAAGCATCTCAGCCATAGGGAATCAAACGATCTCTTGTATAGGGTATCGTTGACGAGAGCGAAAGATAGAGCTCGTTTCATGAGCTGATGTCTTGAGGACGCTTCTTTGGGCATTCGGCGGGACTTAAAGTAGTCTATGAAGACTTCCCTCCAGTCCTCGGCCTTCTCTTGGTCTTTTATTTGTAGGGTTGTCTGCTCAGTTGCTCCCTCTTTATATAATTCCGGAGGTATTTCTGCGGGGGTGAGCACTCGACGGCTTTGTACCACGATTCTGACATCATCGAGGTTCTCGTCAGCCAGTTCTTTAGCAAGCTTAGCCAATGCGTCTGCTTTGCTGTTTTCCGCGCGTGGTATGTTCTCCAAAGTGTAGGAGGGAATTTGGGTCAATAGTTGTTGCACCCTTTCGCCGTACTTCACCAGCTCCGGTTTGCACGTTTGGTAGTCACCATTTACTTGACTAACGACCAGCTGAGAATCCTCGTATATGAGGAGGTCTTCAATTCCCATGTCAATGGCAAGCTCGAGGCCTGCTATCAGAGCTTCGTATTCAGCTTCATTGTTGGTCCTCGGCTCTGTTAAGGAGAAGGCGAAGCGCATTATCCCTCCTTGTGGAGTCGCAAAGATGAGGCCTATCCCTGATTTGATCATTAGGATACCTTGTTTCTGTTTCTTTACGGAGGACGCTCCGTCGAAATAGAGTTCCCATCGGGTGCTTTTGCCGCCAATCGCATCGAATGCATGCTCATCCGGCAAATCACAGTTTAGAGGAGAGTCGGCCGGTATCGGGTGCTCAGCGAGGAAGTCAGCAATAGCCTGGCCTTTCACTGCCTTGAGAGGTTGATATGTTATCGAGAATTCCATCAAGAGCAAGGCCCACTTAGCGAGTCGTCCCGTCAATATGGCTTTTGACATCAAGTATTTAAGAGGGTCCACCTTCGAGATGAGGCAGACTTCGTGTGCCAACGCATAGTGCCTGAGCTTTGTTATCGCGAAGATTAACGCCAAGCAATGTTTTTCAATGGGAGAGTAATTGCTTTCTGCCCCCAGTAGAACTCGACTTAAGTAGTAGAGTGCTCTCTCTTTCCCCTGATCGTTCTCTTGCGCCCATAGTGCGCCCAAGGAACCTTCGAGGGCGGTTGTATAAAGAATGAGGGGTTTTCCCTTGACCGGCGCAGCTAATACCGGCGGGTTCTGCAGGTACTGCTTGATCTCGTCTAGTGCACCTTGGCATTTTTAATCCCAGACGAATGGGGTTCCCTTCTTCATCAGGTGACTGTAGGGGCAGCATTTGCCTGAAAGATTTTCGATAAATCGCCGGATGTATGCGAGCTTCCCTTGGAGAGACCGCAACTGTTTGAGGGTTCTTGGCGGAGGCATTTCCATGATCGCTTTAATCTTTGACGGATCTATTTCAATACCTCGGTGTCGAACGATGAACCCCAGGAATTTGCCCGAGGAGACTCCGAACGCGCATTTGAGGGGATTCATTTTCAAGTTATATTGCCGGAGGCGTTGAAATACCGTCTCCAGATGGTCTAGATGCTCTTCGTATGACATGCTCTTCACTACGAGGTCGTCGATATAGCACTCGACAATGTCATGTATGAGGTCGTCGATGATCTTTGTCATGGCCCTTTGATAGGTAGCGCCAGCGTTCTTTAGACCAAAGGGCATGACCCTGTAGCAGAATATACCCAAAGGGGTTCGGAAAGCGGTGTGCTTCTGGTCTTCGGGATGCATCTTTATCTGATTGTATCCTGACGAACCGTCCATGAAGGAGAAAACCTCGTGAGTGGACGTGTTATCTATCATTAGCTCGGTTACCGGTACTGGGAAATCATCCTTTGGACAGGCTTTATTGAGATCCCTGAAATCCACGCATATGCGTACCGTCCCGTTCTTTTTCATTACCGGGACGATATTGGCGATCCAATCGGGATATTGGACTTCTTGGATAAATCCAGAATCGATCAGCTTTTTGACTTCGGCGTTGATGCTCATCTCCAGCTCGAGTCGCATCCTTCTTGGTGCCTGCTTGACTGGCTTGATATCTGGGGATATTGCTAATCTATGCACAGCGACCTCCGGATCTAATCCTGGCATCTCGGAGTAGTTCCACGCGAAGCAGTCTTTATGCCGTAGTAGCACGTTTTTTAACGCGGCCACCTTTTCTTCAGAGAGTACCTCGCTGACGAATGTCGGTCGCGGGTCATCTGCCGATCCCAACTCAATCTTCCTGAGGTTATCTGTCGTAGTATGTATACCATCTTCCAGTTCTTTCGGAGCGGGCGGGAATTCTGAGATCACCTCATCATCGCCGTTCTCAAAGCATTGGGGAAGGTCATCTATGTTCTCGGGCTCTTCTTTTAATATCGTAATCGTATAACAGGCGCGAATCCGCTTCCGGGACTGAGGTGGATCTGGTTTCGCTCTTGCGGCCTTGGGTTCATGCTTTTGTGGCGGCGTTACCTTCCAGCTGTTGGATAAAGCGAATCTGCCCCGTCGGTACTGATCCTCGACCCAGTTCTTGAAGGTGAAGCAGTCTTCGGTAGGATGTCCTATGGCTCGGTGATAAGATCAATAGCCCGAGCGAGAGGCCTTATTAGCTTGTTCAGGGTGTCTAGACTCTGGAAGCGTGATCATCTGATGCTTTAGGGCGAGCTTGAGTAACCTTTCCGTCTTGTCTCGGGGGAAGGAGTACGCTCGACTCATCTTTTCTATGAAGGGCGAATCCGAGCTGTGCAGTACCCGATCACGTAACCCTCTAATCCTGCGTCGTTGTTGTCGGCTCTTCCTTCCGCTTCTCGACTTATTTCCGTCTCCGCATCGGGCCTTTCGCATGAGGGGTTGACAAGGATGAACATCTTTGTCTTTTGCAATCTGTTGAAATAGACGTTGTGTCCTGGCCTTCTCATAGATGGCCGTTTCGCGGCTGTGGTCTTCCCGAGCTTTCTGCCCCCCTTTCCTTATAGGCTTGCCCGTTTGTTCTTCAAACGACGGACTTGGTGCTTCAATCGCAGGGTCTGGTTTTGATGAGGGATCGGCATCTCCTGACAGGGCGTCCTCTTCTTCATCAAAGGTATATATAGCGTAGCTGCTGTGGGCCCGCTCTCGTTTTCCGGTTCTCGCGTATCCAAGCCCAAGTGTCTCCATTTTCCCGTTGGGCAATTTGCGTTGGGTTCCAGGGACATCCCAAATCCTGTTGTAGAACCGAGCATGTCGAACAGTTTGTTTTAAGGGTACTCCTTGGCACTTCAATAGCTTCTTTAATCCATTTGTATAGTATCTGGGCAGACGGATGGGTTGGAGTCTGTCGCACGTAGTATCTGCGCCATGCCAGATCTCTTTCTCTATTTTCGACTCTGAGGATCGGTAGAATAGGATCACCTTCTCACCCCTACGCCTGGGAGGGACGTAAAACGTCTGCAGGTCCTGCACACTGTGAGCTTGAAGCGTGTCGAGATCCTTGTAGTGTTCTCGCGGTACCATGGTGATTTGCAAACTGTGGCCATCGCCAAGGGGTGCTTTCATTGAAAGTCGATTGGAGAATACGGCATTGACCTCATCTTCTGAATCACTTCCGAAGACCAGTATGGGGGCGGGCGTCCTCCGGTTGTTGCGTTGAGATGGCCCTGTATAAACTATCTCTTCCTCTTCTTCGGTATCGCTTCCGAAAACAGGGATGGTGGCGGCGGCTTTGTTCTCCGAGTTGCGACACCTTTCTGTATCTTCGAAGTCTGGCAAAAAGTATTTCGCATCCTCGTATTTGCGGACTTCGTTCACGGAAAATGGGTTCAACTCACCTGTTACAGTATACTCGAAACCATCTTTAAAGTACTTCATACACTGATGTTGTGTAGAAGGGATGATGTTGTACTCGTGTAGCCAAGGACGGCCGAGCAAGGCATTGTAGCAGGTATTGGCGTCAATGACATGGAATTTGATGTCTGTGATGAGAAGCCCGAAGCGTAACGTTAGTATCACGGACCCGAGAGTCCGTGACGATTGTGAGTCGAAACCGGAGATAGTAATTTTGTCCCGAGCGAGATGTTGCACACTCATGCAGATTTCCTTCAACACCCGAACATTAAGGAGATTGACGGAGGATCCATTATCCACCAGGATCTTGCCTATCTTGATGTCATGGCAGTATCCGGAGACATGTAGGGGACGGTTATGGTCGCACGTCCCGAGAAGGAGGTCTTCATCACCGAAAGTGACGTCGGCCGTATGCACTTCCTCCAGTTCGTCCTTCATCTTTTCAGTGGCGAGAAAGGCTTGGAATTGCTCAGGTTCTTGTAATGCCTTAATTAGTGAGTCCCGTGCTTCTTTTGATAATAGGAGGGCGTCGAGAATGCTAAGCTGAGAAGGTAGCTTCCTTAGATGCGCGAGGATGTTATAGTCCACTTTACTCCTCCTAGGAGGGTCTTTGGCAGCCAGTTCTTTCGCGACTTGGTCATCCAAAGTGATATCTTCAGTGACCTTTTCCTTTCCCTTATCTTTTCTGTTCGTAGGCCCGAGATTCTTTTCTGGGAGTGTGCGATTGCGCAGTTGAGTGTTTCCGCAGGCTTCTGATTCCTCATCTTTCCCTAACGCGGATTCTTCGAAGAGAGGGCCCAGAGTCACTTCTTCATCAGAGTCGCTCCCAAAGGTGAGAACTTGCGACCCCTCGGCATGAGCCATATAACAGTTGCCAGTAATTCTGTTGAGCCCGTCGACAATGCTTCTTTGCTCCCGACGGATCTTGCGTTTCATGCGCTTACAATGTTGCCGACGAGCAACATACCCTTGCCACCATATCTTAAAGGCGTCGCATTCCTCTATGGGGTGTGAGATTTTCCGATGATATGCGCAATAGTCAGGGTGCCTTTCCGCTCCATCGTGCCTATTTCCTTCCGAAGGTGGTAGCTTCATTCCCATTGACATGGCTTTGGCGAACCTTTTCCTTGTCTTGAATATCTTCCTGTCCATTTCGGACGCCTTTCGTTCTGGCAGGGGTAGCTCAACTCTTTCGTTCAGTCGCCCGCATTTGGTTCTTTCTGATGCTGCCATCTCACGCTCCTGATCCGCTTTACTTTTTAGACGAATCTCGTCTAAGAAGGTATTGATCATATCAGTTGTCAGCCTCGCACGCTCTGGTTCGGGCTTTGCCTCCGGCTTCTTGGTGTCAGGAGCTTTCTCGCCATCGGTAAGCGAGTGGGAGATTACGTTACAACTTGCCACATACTCTTCGGATTCATCCGATGAGCTCTCTTCATCATCTTCGTCTTGAAAGGTGTGGTCGAGGAATTCTCGCAGTGTGACAGGGGTTCGCGCCTTCTGATTATATTCTTCCAGCGCGTCGATTTGCTTCTGCAATTTCGTGCGCTCGTCTCCAAGCCTCGCGGGCTTCTTGGATTTCTTCTTCTTCTTCTTCGATGCTTTTGACGGCTGGGCGTGAGTATTTGGATCTTTATCATGAGTCTTCATAGTTGGGCGGGGCCTCAGCATCCCTTCGATAATTTGAGGTTCAAGAGGGTCCTTCCATTCGATTGCAGGGCACGCATGAAGGTCTTTCAGCATCCTTTTGGTTTTAGTTGATAGTACGACTTCCCATGGAGCTTCTTCAATAAAGGAGCAGGTTGCCCCCGGTGTATCTGCTTTCTTAGGAATATGCGGTTGTGGTGGGTTCACCTTCCACTTTTCGGACAGTACAAACTTCCCCTGGAGGTATTGATCTTCAATCCATCCTTTGAAGACGAAGCAATCTTCAATCGGATGACTTACCGTTTGATGGTAAGGGCAATAGTTAGGGTTATTCACCTCAGTGGGTTGTGGCGGTCGCCTTGGATTTGGTAGGTTTATAAGTCTGTTGCGTATTGCCAGCTCAAATAACCGTTTCGTCTTGTCTCGTGGGAACGAGTAGGGACGCTTCATCTTTTCGTTATAATATCGGCGTCTTTCTTCCAATTGATCTGCCGATTTCGGGGCGTCGGGTTGCTGTTGGGCATTCGCGACAAAAGTTGCCCTTCCTTTACCCTTGTCATTCCGAGGTTTTGGCTTCGGGGCAGGTGGTCTATGACCCATCTGGTCCATCTGAGCCAACTTGTCGATTAAAGCCTGGAATGTGGTTGGCTTAAAGAACATCATAAACTGGGAGATAGTTGCGTGGGGGTCTAGGGTTCCCACGAACATGCCCACTGCGGGTGCTTCCTCAATACGTTGCTCGCATCTCGACCACAAATTCCGCCAGCGTATAGCATACTGGACCCAGGTTTCGCCTGGTTTTACCCTGGCGTTAATCAAAGCAGTCATTGGAGTGCGTTCGCTGGCACTCGCGAATCGCTAAGTGAATAACAATTCCATTTCAGCGAACGTTTTGATAGAATCGTTCGGGAGTTCCGAATACCATTCGAACGCTGTTTCTGATAAGCTGCCCACGAACTAGCGGAGCAACAGTTTATCGTCACCGCCGGTGTTACCGCAGAGGGCCCGGAACTGGGCGACGTGTTGATGAGGGTTGCCGGTCCCCTTATACACATGGAATTTCGGTATCGTATAGCCTTGCGGGTATTTGATTTGATCGTACCAGCTTGGATACGGCCGCCCCGTTTTCACGACTTGACCAGCTGCCTCAGTCGCATGATGGACCCGGATTTGCTGGGCTATGTAGTCGGCCAAGTCAGCTTTAGAGATCGTCTCCTCCCTGGCCGTAGAGAGGGCTGGTGGTGGATTTGACGTTTCTCCTCGGTCATCTTCCAGAACGATTGGGGGATCTTCAGCGGGTAGGTCCTGTTGGATCATCATTCCTATCATATCTTGGAAGAGAAGGCCCATGCGCTGTATATTAGCCGCTTGTTCAGCAGCCTCTTTGTCCTTTTTCTCCAATGTCCGGCGAAGGAACTCAGCGTCGGTTTCCTCCTCACTGCGCGCGTCTGAGGACGTTTCTGGGCTTTCTTTTGGCCCGGTAAGTGCAGCCATAGCACTCATCATTTCCTGCAACTTTTGTTGTTGTTCCTGGGCTCTCGTCACGGATCGGGTCAGCGGTCGGTGGCCCGTAGAAGTGCGGCTTTCCTCCTTTCCAGAGACCATGTAAACAGTGTGCACCACCGTGCCCCCAGACTTAGGGTGTCTGGGCTCATTGCTTCTAGCCGTCGTTGCATGTTGAGGGATCTTCTCTGGCTCCCTCCTTTTATGAGCCATGGAGGTTGAGGGGGCCGTCGAGGTGGGCGTCCAGACAGCCTTTTGGGGTTTAGCCTGGTGACCAGCCTTCGGTTGGATTTTCAGCTTCTTGTGCTGGCGGGAGAAGTTTGGATCGATGATTGAGTCTCGGGCCTGCCGCCAAACCTTATAGATTTTGGAAGACAGCCGTTGAGGAGATCGGGGCTGGTCTGATTTTATTTCCACAACCTTTCCTGATGGGGGAGGAGACCTCTTTAGCACTGCAGTAGGGGAATTCCTTCGCACCTTATTTAGCATTTCGAAGCTGTTCCCAGTTGGAACAGCAGCATTAACTTCTACCACCGGGGCTGGTGAAGTCAATCCAGAGGGGGAGTTGCCCCCAGCCTTCCTTATTCGGCGCCAATGACGACGTCGAGCACGTCGAGCAGACGGCGTAGAGTCAGATATAAGAATGGTTTCGTCTTGCCCCCTGTATGGGTGGGGGGTCGTTGTTGGTGTTAGCCTGTCAAAGACCGATGTCCTTCGTGCAGCGGGAGCAGGGGTCAAAGCTGTTAATCTTGTGAAGATCGATTTCTTGACCGGGGAAACCGCCTTGGCGATTTCGGAGGCAGGAGCGGCCACTTTCTTAGAAGCAGCCTTCTCTGAGATTGTAGGCCCCATGATGAGTTTGCAAGCTTTCTGACCCAATCTCGAGAAGACCGAGGCGTTGACGTTGGGCGACTTGTTGAGAAGAGTCGTGGCAGGGGTAAGACGATCAAAGACCGACTTCCTGAGAGTTTCCTTTGTCAGCACCGGCGCCACGAAGCTTGATGGGGGGAGCATAGTCCCAAAGAACAATCCGGTAGTGGCTTGAGTCACTTGGTCCACCGGCATTGTGAACAACGAAGCGGCTTGGGGTCCATAGGCTATACCTCCCGGCGAGGTAGAGCGTTGGTCGCAATTGCAGTTTGAGCAGTTGAAGGACTTCGCGGAAGTAGCAGCCATCGATCCTTTGTTTTCTGCAATAGGCAAGACGCCAATTCTTAGTATCTTGAAACCCAAGGACAATCATTGGCGAACCGCGATTGGTTCGCGAATCACGACACACGAAGTGTGGAGTGGAAAGAGGAAAAGGTCCCACCGGGCGTGCCAGAATCTGTTCCCCTCCGAACGGACACGCGGGACGTCGGGCCGTCTCGCCTGAGGTTCGGGGCAGATGCCAATAGGTGCTATCCGTCCACCTCTCCGAGGATGCCAAGTCGATCCATGGCGCCATTTATCGGAGGTTTAGGCGGATGCGTCCGATGTAGCAGACTTCGTCAGATTCCCCCTCGTTTGAGGGGTTTTTGATTGTGGGGACGCTCTTCCCTGCAGGCGCAAGCCCCTGCAGTTAATTACGCTACCGCATCGCGGTAACAACTTTCTCCTTCTCCAGATGGTCACTTCGTGTCGTGTGTTTTTGCTTTATGTTTTATTGCCCGTGGATCGTTTACGGAGACCGAGTTATGTCGTCGCCCGTAGGGCGTGGACTAGTCCAAATCCGTGTTATCTTAGATTTGGGTTTGGGGGAGGTTTGGTTTGAGGACACGTTAGCCATACTTGAGGCTAAGATCAACTCAAACATTTGTTAAGGATACATTAGTCTAGTTTGAGACCAAGATCAACTTAACGGGATCGTTTAGATCCGACAAAGGAGCGTTTGGACTTCATTGTTCCAGTTTAAGGATATAGTGGTCCATCGTATGTGTGGCCGTCGGGACCCATCACCTCTCTGACGACGTTGAAGGATTACAACGACGGATGTCAGAGGAGTTCAGAGATGTACCCTCGAGCCAAAGTTAGTTTGGGGGGATTCATAGTCCAGTCTGTTTGAAGGTTTAAGGATACGTTAGCCATCTTTAAGGCTAAGATCAACTTAAACGGGACAAAAGAGCGTATGGAGGCTCTATGGTTCTAGTTTAAGGACATTGCGGTCCATGGGTAGTTTAAAGACATTGCGGTCCGTGGGTAGTTTAAGGACATTGCGGTCCATGGGTAGTTTAAGGACATTGCGGTCCATGGGGAGTTTAAGGACATTGCGGTCCATGGGTAGTTTAAAGACATTGCGGTCCAGGTTAAGGACGTCATAGTCCATGGGTTTAAGGACTCCACAGTCCGATATGTGCTCTGGATGCTTCACACGGGTTCACAGCCGTGCTTGGCGAGGACCAGGCTCCGCTCTGGGCGTTTTCCGTGGGGTCAAAGAGTGACGTTATCCACGTTCCACGTAACCAGGAATTTTGCACTAGATGCTTCACACGGGTTCATTGCCGTGTTCGGCGAGGACTAGGCTCCGCTCTGGACGTTTTCCGCTGGGTCAAAGAGTGACGTTATCCGCGTTCCACGTGACCAGGAATTTTGCATTAGGCATGGGTTTAAGGACCCCACAGTCCATGTCAATGTGTGGTCGTCGGGACCCGTCACCTCTTTGAAGACATTGAGGGATTACAATGCCAAGTATCAAAGGAGTGAAGAGATGTACCCTAGAACCGGAGTGGCTTAAATAGTCCTTGGCCCAATTTGGGATCAAGACCCATTAATTATGTTATGAGCCCACTGGCCCAGTTAATCATGAATTGAGGACTTATGGCCAGCTCGGGCTAAGTCCAGTCAGGTCTGGAATATTGGTTTCTTGTTGGTCCATTGAGGGAGAGGCTTTGCCTCTATCCCTTTTAGCCAATTGGGCCAAAGCCTAGTGTTAAACACTTCAGAGCAATCAGTGTTGAACACTGGAAATGAGGTTGATAAGTTAGTGTTCAACACTAAGAGATAATTGGTGTTAAACACCAGCAATAAGGCTTTTTAATCAGTGTCGAATGCTAAGGCCCAACAGTGTTTTAACACTGGGCTTGAGAGTTCCAATTTAGTGTTGAACACTAGGGCAAAAGGGGTCACGTGGCAACACGTGAGAACGCCCTCTTTCCATTTATTCTGCTGAAATCGCTGCATTTTTCAGAGCATCACGTGCCATCACGTGACAGACGTTCATATGCTCATTTGTTAGAGCTTTTGTTAAGGGTCACGTGGGTCACGTGAGGGACTGCCTCAAAGGGTTTTCTATAGATCTCTTGGGGGGGTCACGTGGTGGCACGTGACCCTGCCTCTATGTATGTCATTTTTTAGAGGATCTGTTGATCTTTCTTTTCAGGAATTAAATTCCTCGGGCTTTAATTTTCAAAGGAATTAAATTCCTACGTCCTTTTGAAGGCTTATATTCTGGAGTAGGATCGAACCCTGAATCTTCTGTAGGGATTAAGTTCCTCGTTTATGTGGAGGATTGAATAGGGTTAAACCCTAATAAAAGCTTTTTAAGGAATTAAACTTCCAGTCCCCGTTAAATTATGATTAAAGGAATTGAATTCCCGTTGTTTCAACAGAACTAAGTTCTTAATTAGGGTTAAACCCTGTTTCTTTTTATTTTGAAGGAATTAAATTCCCATGATACAGGGTCAAGCCCTACTTTCATCTTAAAGGAATTAAATTCCTATAGTTCTGTGAGAATTAAATTCTCATGCTTGCATTCCTTCTCTATGTTTTGGATCTGCATGGCAGGATCTCGACCCATTGAGAATTAAATTCTCAACCTTAAGGGGAGATGTGCACTTTGCAGATCCTCTATCAAAGAGAGAAGAAATATGCTCTTCTGTTTTATGTATCAGAGTTAAACTCTGTTGAGAATTAAATTCTCTTTCTTTCAAAAGGCCTTCCCCTTCTTACCTAGGGTTTTCGCAGAAGATCCAAGTCTTTTCAAAGTATCAAAGCTCTCCTCCTTTTTTCTTTCTCTGCGCATGTATATCTTTTTTGTATCTCTTCCTTCCTATTTATAGGAGAAGCAGCCGAATAAATTAGTTTTGTGACGAATCTTCATTGAGAGATTTGATTTGCATCCTTCATTCGTTCTGGACCTTTGGATTATTAGGTGAATTTTATTCACCGTTGGATTTCAAATCCAGAGATTCTCCCTTTTTATTTTGGTTAGATTTAAGGGGGAAATCTTTCCAAACCCGAGATTTTTCATAAATAGATGACCTCTGAATCTTTAATTTGATTGGTTCCAGATAACCGTTTTCCTTTGGAAAGATCTGAATTTCTTTCAGAATTTAATTCTGTTGATAAAATGGGCTTTGAAAGCCGGTCACGTGTGACCACGTGACCCATGGTCACGTGTGAGCACGTGACCCCCTTTGGAATGAGCCTTCTGCGCTGTGTCTTCTGATTGCTGCTTAAACGTCACGTGCTACCACGTGACCCCTGGTCACGTGTGAGCACGTGACCCTTGTTTGAACTCTCTTTCCTTGGTTGTTCTGAAAACGCGTTTGCTGCCTTGAACGTCACGTGCCAACACGTGACCCTGGTCACGTGGGAGCACGTGACTTCTTCTGAAGCCTTTTCTTTGCCTTGGTCAGTTAACCGACGTGCCTTTGACGCTTGCATTTCAACGTCACGTGTCGCCACGTGACCCTGATCACGTGGGAGCACGTGACTCTCCTTGAAGCTTTTCCTTTTCTTCTTCGTAGTCAGGGAATCGAACTTGCCTTGATGACGTTTTTAGGTGTCACGTGCCAACACGTGACCGCTAGTCACGTGTAAGCACGTGACCCTCTTCTGAAGCTTTTCACAGAAGCTTTCCTGATTTTAAATCAGGAAACACTTGACATGTGACTTTTGATATTTTGACCAACGCCAAGGTCATAAGAGCATGGGGCAAAAATATATATATCGGGAATTTCTAAAGAAACTGAAATTTGCAAAGTGATGCATACCATTTTGAGTTTGATGAATGTTGGTAGCATTCCTACAACATTATCAGACGATGATTTTTGGATCCCGATCCTACTGTGAGTATATGCTACTCATCAGGATATTCGTCACTTAACGATCAATACTATAAACCAAGTAGGTGTCAAGAAAGGTGTCAGCGGGGTTACGCCCCCATAGAAAAGAGGTTATTTAATTAAGGAACTTCGCGAAAGCGTTGGAAAACCTCCCTCGAAGTACCGACACCAGCCTGGCTGAACGGTTAAGCAAGTATTGTACAGTGAGAATAGTCCTGGCTAATTCTTCTTTTATGGTTTGAGGAAGGATTCGAGAAACAGTGGGAGCCATCCAGTTTAGATAAACTAAAAACTACTCTAAACTTGCAAGAGCATCATGCTAAAGAGTTATCTTCTCTCTCTCCTAATTGCAGCGACCCTGAAAATGACTGGACTTAAGTTACTTTTAGAGAAAAATATACCGACAGGGCCAAACTATAAAGATTGGCTGCGGAATGTCAAAATGGTTTTGACCTATGACAAATTGGGGTACATCCTCACCGCTACGGCACCTGCTGTCCCTGGTCCCAAATCCAGCAATGCGGATAAGGAAATCCGCAAAACCTGGGATTTAGATTGCGCAAAAGCCAAGTGCATCGTACTTGCCTCGATGAACAATGAACATCAGAGGAGGCACGAGGATATGGAACTAGACGCCATATTTCTCCATACAAAGGAACTTTATGGAGAGCAATCTCGTATAGCAAGATACGAGACCTCAAAGAACTTGTTTCGAGCGAGGTTGGCTGTCGGGTCATCGGTAGGAGAACATGTCCTAAAGATGATCGGCTATATAGAAGAGCTCGCAGACCTTGGGACGACTTTGGATAATGAGCTCTATACAGACCTTATTCTCCAGTTCCTTCCTTCCACCTATGCCCAGTTTATCCTGAACTTCAACATTCAAAGAAAAGAAGTTGAACTTCCGGAACTCCTGAACATGTTAAGGAGTGCAGAGGGCACCTTGCAGAAGGTAAGGGAAACACCCGCTATGTTTGTTGGCGGTGCATCTTCTTCCGGGTCCAAGGCTAAAGCCAAAGGAAGGAAGAAGAAGGCCGTCCCCAGACCTAGAGGAGGTGTAAGTAAGGTGGGAGGGAAGGGAAAGAAAAAGTTTGCGGTACCGGTAGTTGGCCAGGATGAGTGCTTCCATTGTCACAGGAAAGGGCACTGGAAGAAGGATTGCAAGGCTTGGAACGCCAAGAACCAGGAACCGAAGCAAGCTGTGGCTTCGACTTCAGGTGTGTTTGTAATTGAGAATTGTCTGTCGATCAACTCTACTTCCTGGGTATTGGATACAGGATCAGGATCTCATATTTGCAATTCATTACAGGCACTGAGAAACCGTAGAGTGCTGAAGGAAGGTAATATGACCCTAAAGGTTGCTAACGGAGCTAGCGTGGGAGCTGCGTCCGTCGGGGATTATCACCTAGGATTGACGAGTGGACACATTTTGGTTTTACATAATTGTTTTTTTGTACCAAGCTTAACGTGTAATATCATATCAGTTTCCTTGTTATCAAATAAAGGTTATGATTTCACGTTTGTAAGAGATGTTATTAACATCCACCTTAATCATGGTTTGATTGGGTCCGGTACACTAAATAACGGTATATATGTTTTAAACCAACTCCAAATTTTCAATGTCCAGAACACACTAAAAAGAAAATCTCCAGATTTAAATAAAGCTTTCTTATGGCATTGTAGACTGGGTCACATCAATGAGAGAAGGTTGACTAAGTTGCATAGAGAAGGATATTTGGACTCGTTCGAATATCAAACTTATGACACTTGTCAATCTTGTCTCAAAGGAAAAATGACAAAGACTCCATTTACTGGACAAGGACTAAGAGCGAGCGAGCTCTTAGGACTCATACACAGTGATGTATGTGGTCCAATGTCTACGCATGCAAGAGGTGGTTTTTCCTATTTCATTACTTTCACGGATGATTACTCAAGATACGGATTCATTTATCTGATGAAACATAAATCCGAGGCTTTTGAGAAATTCCAAGAGTATAAGAATGAAGTAGAAAACCAAACCGGCAAAAGTATCAAGACACTAAGATCTTATCGAGGTGGTGAATACTTGAGTGCCGAGTTCCTAGGTTACCTAAAAGAGAAAGGAATTCTCTCTCAGCTTACTCCTCCATACACTCCACAGCATAACGGTGTATCGGAGAGACAGAATCGAACCCTATTGGATATGGTACGATCCATGATGAGTAATGCCGAGTTACCGCGATCTTTCTGGGGTTATGCGCTAGAATCAGCGGCATATCTTTTGAACATGGTTCCTACCAAGACTGTGCCTACCACACCATATCAGATGTGGAGTGGGAAGAAACCCTATCTTCAGTATCTGAAAATATGGGGATGTCCAGCTTTTGTTAAAAAGCAGCATGTGGACAAGCTCGAGGCACGATCAGTAAAGTGTAAGTTTGTGGGATATCCAAAGAACTCCAAGGGGTATCTATTCTATTACGCAGAGGAACAAAAGGTGTTTGTTTCTCGTAATGCCCATTTTCTAGAATATCAGTTTTTAGAAAAGGAAATAAGTGGGAGCGAAATAGAACTGGAAGAAATTCCAGAACCACAAACTGCTACTGAAAGTTTGGTAGAACCGGAAGTTCAAGAAGTACAAGACATTCCCGCACCCCTCCGCCGGAGTAGTAGGCCGTCTCATCCGCCTGAGAGATACTACGGTTTTCTCATAGATGGGGATAGAGAGGATTGCATCATAGATGATGATGAACCTACTGACTTCCAGTAGGCCATCCAGAGCGGCGACTCGGTAAGATGGCTAGATGCAATGCGGACCGAAATGGAGTCCATGTACACCAACAAAGTATGGACTTTGGACTTTGCTCCAGATGGGGTAAAACCCATAGGATGCAAATGGATCTTCAAGAAAAAGATTGGTGTAGATGGACAGGTGGAAACCTATAAGGCTAGACTTGTTGCAAAGGGTTTTCGTCAAAGACCTGGTTTGGACTATGACGAAACTTTTTCTCCAGTGGCTATGCTCAAATCCATTCGGGTCCTTCTTGCTATTGCTGCCTTCCATGATTATGAAATCTGGCAGATGGACGTAAAGACGGCTTTTCTGAATGGAAATTTAGAAGAGTGTGTCTATATGGATCAGCCAAAGGGTTTCAATCAGAGTGGGAGCAGCGGGAAAGTATGCAAGCTGCTTAAGTCCATTTATGGACTAAAGCAGGCATCGCGGAGTTGGAACATCTGTTTTGATGAGACAGTCAAAGATTATGACTTTATCAAAAATCCAGATGAACCGTGCATATATAGTAAAGTTGTAGCCAGAAGTGTCGTATTCCTCGTCTTGTACGTGGATGGCATTCTATTGATAGGAAATGACATTCCTATGCTACAATCTGTCAAAGGATTCTTGTCACACAGGTTCTCCATGAAAGACCTGGGTGATGCCTCTTACATTCTGGGGATCCGGATCTATCGTGATAGATCCAAGAGGATGTTGGGACTTTCGCAGTCCAAGTATATCGACACTGTACTGAAAAGATTCGGTATGGAAGATTCTAAGCGCGGTAATCTACCGGCTTGTCACGGAATCACCCTCTCCAAAGAGATGTCTCCCAAGACTGATTTGGAAAGGGAACGCATGTCTATTATACCCTACGCTTCTGCGGTAGGCTCTATAATGTATGCGATGTTATGCACCAGACCAGATGTAGCTTACGCATTAAGCGTGGTAAGCCGGTATCAGTCAGACCCAGGGGAGAAGCACTGGATAGCAGTAAAGAACATTCTCAAGTACCTGAGAAGGACTAAGGAGATGTTTTTGGTTTACGGCGGAAAAGACCTCAGGTTGGAGGCCTTTGCTGATTCCGGCTTCCAGAGTGATAAGGACGATTCCAAGTCCATGTCGGGTTATGTCTTTACCCTCAATGGAGGGGCGGTGTGCTGGAAGAGCTCCAAGCAGGACACCGTTGTTGACTCGACGATGGAAGCGGAGTATATAGCTGCTTGCGATGCCGCAAAAGAAGCAGTCTGGATGAAGAAGTTCCTAACAGAACTTCAGGTGGTTCCTACCATAGTTGATCCAATACCTCTGTATTGTGACAACAACGAAGCTATAGCTTTAGCGAAGGAACCAAGGTCCCATCAGAAGTCCAGACACATCTTAAGGCGGTATCACCTGATCAGGGAGATCATTGATCGTCAGAAGATCGAGGTTCGGAGAGTTGCTTCTGAAGAGAACATTGCAGATCCATTCACGAAGGCCCTACCTCAGATTCAGTTCGAGAGGCTACTCGAGATCATTGGTCTTCGATATGCCAGTACATGGCCCTAGTGCAAGTGGGAGATTGTTAGTGTTTATGCCCTAGAAGGCCATTACTGTATCATACTAGTTTGTATATTACTTAATGGAAGCTTGGGATATTCACATGTATATAACAGTCTTGCTAAACATGGTAGTATGCTACTTAGTTTTTTCTATCTTAATATGTGAGTATACGTATTGATAGAGCTCTTAGGATCTTGCTTGACTACCAGCGTTGTGATGGCAGTCACACTAGTGGGGGCGGGGTATTCTACAAGCACATCCTTATTCAGGTCCCTAGTCGTTGGATTATCGAGACAGGGCATCGATACTCCGGAGTAGACTAGTGTGTACGCTTCTCATCCCAGTTGGGGAAATGGTCTGTCCCACAGCCGTCAGTACGTCGTACTGGAGATAGTATACAGGTGCTCGTTAGGTTACGGGTACACCGGACAGGACTCACAGGGAACTGTTGGTTGGTTTTATACCAGTCGTCAGTGAACAGTTCCCAGGTGACATGAGTACAGCATAGTCCGCAGACTTGACACTGCTACTTCGCCTCGAGTGTGTCCCACTGTTCTTAGATTGCTACCCTACCACGGCTCAAAGGAGTCGTGCAAACAGGTAGCAGTTGGGTACAGTCCCGAGCACTTGGAGGCAGTGGCAGTTAGACAGGATTTGTCTCTCCCGGTATTGGGAGTTGATATCGCGCTGTGTCAGAGAGCCATTACGCAAAGTCCCTGGCCAGGGCAAGCGAGATTTGCTGGTAGGTTCCAGTAGTTTCTCAGGGTGTAATGGGCTTCCCTCCGACACGACTTATACCGCTATTAGGGGACTGACGCTTGCCGCCCCCTAGGCCCGATATGCGATAGTCTTGGACGAACGGACCGGACTGTATGGAGATTGTCACATCAGACTCAGTAGGAGTTCAGATGGGTTCCCTCATCGGCCTTCTTATCGACATCTACCTGGGGACCGTTACGTACAGCTAGTGCCGCTTGCGGTCTGTGGTTAAACCCACTGCCACCGTAGTAGTCGAGTCTCTAGAGTCCCACACAGAGAGTTTCCCTACTCCAGGCGAAACGATATAGAGGTCGTATGGTTTTACGACAAGGGTTCGGACGCATACGTGTGTTTACACACGTATGACTTTCAGACAGTTTTTACCAGTCGGCTTTGGTTTAAGCCAGTTACTGGTATCCGGTTATTGGATTTATACAGTCTAAAGTTTTTCCGTATTTTTGCGGAAAGGAGGGGCGTTCTCGTAATTGCGCGAGAAGCTTCTAGAAGGTGGTGACTAAGGAGGTTTAGGTGGCATATACAATGAATGTGATTAGTGAGTCATATGGATGATTCATCCATGTCATTAATGCATGATAAATGCTTAATGACTCATGGAGTGAATCATCACTAGATATTATCAAGCATGGTTGTTAAATTCATTTATATTCTTTTCTTGATAAAAAGAAATGCTTGATATATATTATCATAACTCATTATTCTCACTTCATTATTATCCTCACCTTCTCTCTCCTCAAGCTCTCCCTCTTCAAACCCTAATCCTCCCCTCTCATGTGTTGAGTACAAGGATTAGTTAGACTACTTAATCCATAACCCTCTCTATATTTCACCTAGCTTCTTTGATTAGCACTTAGAGAAGTTTAGTTGCCTCAAGTTTAGAGGCTAAGCTTGGAGTAAAGCTCTCGGGTGGATCGTCTACTACTTCGAGAAGGCCGAGGAGGAGGTGGAGTTCGCAAAGACGAAGGACACGATTCGTTAGGTTTAATCCCTAAACATAGTAGCATAGAAACTCTATGTTTGTAGTTAGTTATCGTTTAGCTTCGATTCAAGCGGTTAGTCGATGTTTGTTCACTAAACAAGTTCGTTTTTGAAAATTCCGCCTCCCTACAAGTATTAGGGTGTTGTACATCGACTTACAATAAGAAGGCTTGGTTTGAATCTGGAGCCTTTCTTTTGAGTGTGTTTTGGACGTTAAAAACTTAATGTTGATTGAGTACGTATATGCCGTTATCCAGTGTGTCAGACCCAATCAGTTCTTAATTTAGGTTCATGTTTATGACATTTCTTTCAAGTGCAAAATGATATCCTTCATTAGACAATAAAGATACTGATATAATATTACATAGTATATTGGGTACACAAAAACAGCTATACAACACCAAAATGTGCCCACTCATCAAACTCGGGTGATAATCTCCTACTGCAACAGCTTCTACGTTTGCTCCATTGCCAACCCTGAGGGTCATATCACCTGCCTTCATCACTCTACAGTTTCTCAACGCCTGCAAAGAATTACAGATGTGAGAACCAGAACCAGTATCTAGTGCCCATGATTTAGAGTTTACTGAAAAACGGTTTTCAATCACGAACACACCTGAACCTGAAGCATCATCTTGCTCCGTGTCCTTGCCCTTGGCTTTGAAATCCTTGCAATCCTTCTTCAAGCGACCCTTCTTATGATAGTAGTAGCACTCATTCTTTCCCGCTTTTACTTCCCCCGAATTGTTCATTCCTTGCACCTTTTTTACACCACCTTTCGGCTTGGTGGGGTTCTTCTTCTTCTTCCCCTATACTTTCGCTTTGGATTTAGAAGAGCAAGATTCCCCAACAGTAAGAACATGTGTTTTCTCCTTTTCAAGGAGCTCTCCGCTACCCTCAACATATTGAGGAGTTTTGGAAGATTAGCTTCCATGCCGTGCATGTTATAGTTCAGCACGAACTGAGAGAAGGTGTGAGGAAGGGACTGTAGAATCAAATCAATGTATAACTCGTTCTCTAACACACATCCCAGGTTTGCGAGTTCCTCAATGAGACTGATCATCTTTAGAACGTGTTCTCCTACAGGTGATCCGACAGCTAACCTCATCTGGAATAATTTTCTTGAAGCTCGTACCTTGCGATACGAGAGTGCTCTCCATACAAATCTTTGCAATGGAGAAAAATGGATTGTATGTCCATATTTTCGTGCTGCTTCTGGAGTTCGTTATTCATGAAAGCCGGCACTATGCACCTACCTTTCTCGCAATCCACATCCTACGTTTTGCGGACCTCGATGTCTGCAACCGAGGAGTCTGGTCCTGGGACAGGGGGAGCAGTACTGGTGAGGACGTATACCACTTTGTCATAAGTGGGTGCAATATTGACGTTCCTCAGCCAATCTTTATAGTTTGGCCCAGTCAGTGTATTTTTTTCGAGTAGTAGTTTAAGTCCCTTCATAGTTGCTGCCAAAAAGAGAGAAAAGAAACACTCAGCTTATGCTCTTACAAGATTAGATTGGTTTATTATCTTATTTAACTAGGATGGCTCCCACTGTTTTCTCGAATTCTCCATCAAACCTTAAAAGGAGAATTAATCGGGATCATTTATACTTTACAAGTTCGCTAACCATTCAACCATGTGGGTGTTAGTAATCCGAGGGAGATTCCTCGTGCTCTCGCACGAACCTAATTAAAATAAACTTCGTTTCCGTAGAGGCATAGCCCTGTTAACACTTTCTAGACATCTAATAGGTTAGCTAATTATGAAGTGAAGAGTGTCTCCCAACAGTAATCCTACTCATCAGTAGGATCAGGATCTAACTATCATTGTGTGATGATCTAGATGAAAGCCATTCAAGTCACCACACTCCAGAAAGTATGTTAAATCTGCAAATTTCCTTTGTGTTTGAAACTCTCGATATGGTTTTTGCCCCAAGCTCTTATGACCTTGACGAAGTCCAACAAATCATAAGAAACAAGTCAAGTTATTCCCGTCATTGTCCTGATTAATTTAGATCCACCCGTACTCACCCTTGACGAAGGCCAACAAAGTTGTACGACTGTCATAAACCAATGCATATATCTATACTACAAACAAGCAACACACCGCTACCATTCACTATCCCATGACAAAGGCCAACAAATATAACATGAATACGACGTGCTACTCATTTGAAACGACGGAGGGCTACTGCTGGTTTTTGACGAAAACCTTGAACGTAATGAACTTGATATCGTTGAAAGAACGATAGCATTGAAAACGAGGGGTTCAAACTCTGCCTTTTAAACGAGTGTTTTGAAAAGACCCGAGTGGTTTTTCAAAATATTCCAACAACATCTTTTTAGGTTTCTTATCTTGCATTAATAAGGATTAATGTGGTTCCATCAATTAATTCCTATCACACCAGAAAAGAACGAAAAATAAAATGTACGTATATACTATCTGCATTCGCCATGGGGCCCCGTCATACACCGTTAGGTTACTTAACTAACAGCAGAGCAGGGGAAAGACTAGCGCGGATGCAAAACATATACAACATCTAATAGTGTGTGTGTGTGTGTGTATAACCATTCGTCCCGGGCATGATATAAGCAACATCACAGAAAACTAATAAGCAAAATGGAATAGCGGATAATTTAGGAGCCCCGAGTTTCATTTGAGCCATAAATGAAACTCGGCGTTCCCGGTCGTGTGGATAGCCTGTGCAATGAAGAACCTAGACCCCTATGAGTGCGGCAAGTTACCCGCCAATCCCGGAAGCGAGGCAACCCCAATCAACAAAGTGAATGGGCCATCCAACACTTCACGGTGTCCGGTAACTTGAGCACTCCACCATGGGTCATCCTATACCCCGTACGAGAGCGGCGAGTAGCCCGCCAATTCTAGAGTAAGGCACCCCGGTCTCAACGCCATAAGATGGGGCCCCGTTGCTCTCTAGAACCCGGCTACTCGAGCACTACTCCGCGGGGTAATCCTAGTACAGAAAATAAATATATATACAATGGTGACATTGACCTCAACCCGGCCGTACCCCAATAAAAGAATATACAAACTGGCAGAAACGGCAGTCCACATGTCGGACGCTCGTCCCGCAATAATGAATATACAAATGAATTCAAACTGTACAACTGCCATTGCACTAAGGGCTATCCAACACGATAATCCGAATAAACTATCAAAGATATAAACATCACAGCAACGAAAGAAAGTATGTGCAACCCCGTCTAAATGACATATAGCAAATAGACGACTTTTGAAAACAGATACACAACATTACAGAAATTAACGATGCAAAAATTTCAAGATCTTAACTTTCCAAGTTGCCCCAAAACAAAGATAACACAAAGTGAAATTTGGGGCAAATCAAACAATACCAAAAATCCCAATTTTTAAAACCTAAAACACGGAATGAAAACGAGGAACGGAGGAGGCCAAAAAACCGCCGGTGGCGAGGAAAATAGGAAAATGGGCGGTTTTTTCTTAGCCAAACTTTCTCATTTTCATTGTGTGTCACTAACTCTATAAGAGTAAGACTCTGCACTTGTTTAAAAAAACTTCAGATACCATAAAGAATTCGAACATAAAGTTGGTTTTTAAGATCGGGATTTTACGGTTTTGAAACTAAAGCATTGTAAACAACTAGTTAAGGCTTATGGAGTGACTCTGATACCATATAAGTCCATATTGCGCACTCTAAGATGTTTGTAGAGAGGCGAAATTTTCAAAAAAAAAAAAATTTTGGAGCATGCAACAAAGACTATAACTCAAGATCTACCATAAGCCTTAAATAGCAAAAACTTCATAGGTATTTATTCTACTACAATATAAAGTTATACGTATAGAATTCATGTCCTTTGGGTCTTTGTTCCTCTTCTTAGGCTCCTTTCTGATCCTAGATCAAGCTTGGTCTCCAGCCTTCTCGATCCTAAATGATTCACCTGAAGGTTCTTGATTCAAGCTCCTAGCTCTAAAAGAAACAAACTAGTTTGCTAGTCTAGTTTGCTTAGAAGATGTGAAGATGTTTAGTGGTGAATTTTTCTATCTCAAGACCCTTGGCTCTCAACACATGAGAATGGTAGGGTTGAGAAAGAGGAAGAAGAGAGAAAAGAGAATGCCAACCATAGAAAGAATGATGGCATGAAGAATGGCTCATTCAAAAATATCAAGCATTTTTCTTTTCATAAAAAACTAGCCATACTTCAATAGTATTTTCAATAAATGCTCAAGCCATGCTTCATCCCATGCCATCTTTACACCTCATTTTTCTATTTATCAATAAATAGAAATACACATTATGAGGTGTCCCCTTCTAAAAGGTATTTTGTATAAATATAAAATACTTTCTACCGTATATACATACCCGTATTCGTATCAAAATACGAATACCCAAGAGATAGAATAATACCACTAAAATAATACTAGCATTAAATCAATATCTGATTTAATAAACCGGCTTAATCCTAAGCCCGCCAATATTAAAATCCGTCCGATTAAATTCCGTGCAACCAGTACACATAATCAATCGGAATACTGCATGTATAAACATACGGCCTCCACATCGTTTCGCTGAACCAGAGAAACCCTCTGTGTGGGACTCTAAAGACTCAACAATACACTGGCGGTGGGTTTAACCACAAGCGCGTCAGCGATCCTAGCTATACGAAACGGCTACCCAGGTACCTGTCAAAGAGAAGGCCGACTACGAGCAAACTCATCTGAACCCCTACTGAGCCTAACCGTGACAATATTCGCGCAGTCCGGTATGTTCGTCTGAGAGTATCGCAACCGATTCTAGGGAGCGGTTAACGTCAGACCCCTACTAACCTGATAAGTCATGCTGGTGTAGCTCAAGACCATCCGAGAAATTACTGATCTAACTATCAATAATTCTCAACTGCCCTGGCCAGGGGCTTAAGGTATTGACTAACCAAACACAGTGCGACACCAACTCCATATACCGGGAGATACGAATCCCTAACAATCACTCACTGCCTCCTTGTGGCTCGGGATTGTACCCAACTAAAACCTGTTTGCACGACTCCTTTGAGCCGTGGTAGGGTAGTAATCAAAGTACAGTAGGAACTCACACGAGACAAATGATGATCTTAGGTCTACAGACTACTTCCACACATGCCATATGAGAACTGCCATCGACGCTAGGTATAATACCATCCAGCAGTTCTCGGCAAGTCCGTCCAGTGTACCCACCCACAGTGAGCACATGTATACAATCTTAGGTGAAACACACCAATGGCCGTAAGACTAACCATCGCCCCCTCGTCGGCGTCTAGAAATGTATACACTAGTCTACTCTGGAATATCGATGCCCTGTCTCGATATTCCTACGACTATGGACAGTTTAAGGATATGCTTATAGACTGCCCAGCCCTCACAAGTATGACTGACATCACAACGCTGGTAGTCAAGCAATAATCCTACGGGCTTTATCAACATGTATAAGTAGTACGTATTGACAGGAAAAACATACACATGTTAAGATAAAGGAAAACCAGCTATCATTTCGAGTAAGATTGTCATGTACATATATACATATCCATGGTATCCATTATAAATAATGGCCTCTAGGGCATATATATATCCTACAGTCACATCCCTACCTATAAACTCATATGGCTTCAATTTCGTGAGCTCTTGAAGCTATATCTCGTCAATATCAGCAACAACTAGTATATCTATCTACACGGTAGACAACACAATGATCTCTGAAGTAGGCTGTACGCCAACAGTCCTCTAGATCCGACTGGCCTCAAGCAAAGATCCGACCATCCGGTGCAGATCGCGAACGCTCGTTTCAAACGAGAAATCCTAGCATAAACGAGAAATCAATCTGTTCATGTGTCACTGGAATAACACCCTGGTCAGTTCTCATCCCTGACGAGCTCGCTTTGACCGCATCTCGCATAGCCATAGTGACAGGAACCGCAAACAAACATCGATGATGATAGATCATAATAACGAATAGAATAATGGATTTCAAGATATTTACATCCTAAGGTTACTTAAGCAAAGTATCGTATCGTAAGTATGCCGTAGAACGTATGCACGGTACATTACTCTACTTGAGTTACCTACTCCATCAACCAAGGTCCACCTACGTAACGAAAGTTCGGGTCTAATACCCCCTCAGTAAAGTCTAAGTTCCGTAAGGTCAAGCCTAGGCTCCGAAATATACGCCCAAGACACCGCATAGTCAAATCTAGACTCGAATAAAGATTAAACCTAACGCTTTAATACCAACTTTGTCACGACCCGAAAATGGCACGTGACAGGCACTTGAATCACGTGAAGTCTATAAGACCCCACCGTAACCCAAGTAAGCCAAAAACCAGGAATCTAAACCTTTCTAAGAAAATAGTGGAGGTGGAGTTTTGAAAAAGGGTATCGATGAAATCAAGTTCTTTCTTTTTCAAGTATAAGTAAAATTCGTTTAAAATGCAAGTGAATTATATACTATAATTTGAAGACATTTTCGTCAATTGAAATTTGGGCAGCACCTCCTTTGTAAATTTTGTTCAAAACCAATACATATACAATAATAATATTGGCATCCCCAAACGGGAGCTAGCTCTTCGCCAATCGGCGGAAACATAACCATGCAACTAAGTATATACGACGTCCAAGGCGAAGATCAACACAAGAAAAGAAATAAAAGAAATACCAAGTACATCATAAACTCAAATATCCAGAATATATACAAGTCTCACTCTAAGTCGAAAAAATATACAACTGGTCTCTGAGTCTACCAAATATAAAGTCTAGTTGATGGAGATTTTAATTAGATTACAACTGAATGAAATATACAATGGTGGTTATGATCCAGACTGTAACACACCTACCAAGCAATCACCCGAAAAGGAAATGTGCCAGCTAGCCGCTATCGAATCAGAGCGGTCGATCCTGCAAGAAAACTATGACACAACGGGGGTGAGTTGCCAACTCGTAAGTAGAAAACACCATCATGTAGAAATCGAATGTATAACGATATACCTAGATCATACTTGTAATATCCAGTTTTCTTTTGTACGTCTATATCCGTATTTAAATGAAGTGTCGTTTACAAAATTTGTTCATTCATATTTTTATTTATTTTAATTCTTTTTAAAACCCTAATCTATATTGTTTCCTGATTTAAAAATCAGGAAAGCTTACGGAGGAGGCATCACGTGTTAGCACGTGACCAGCAGTCACGTGTTGGCACGTGACATTTAAAAGCAGCGGCAAAGACACATCAGTTCCCTGATCAAATCAAGGAAAAGGCTTCAGAAAAGATCATGTGCACACACGTGACCAGGGGTCACGGTTGGCACGTGACGGTTGAGCAGCGGCCAGAAAACAGAGCGCAAAAAGCAGAAAAAAAGCTAGTTCCAGAGGTCACGTGCTTACACGTGACCATAGGTCACGTGACCGGCCTTCAAAGCCTCTCTATTTAACAGAATCAAATTCTGAAAAGGATTCAAATCTTTCCAAAGGAGAATGATTATTTGGAACCGATGGGATTAAAAATCTAAAGGTGATTAAATATCACCTATTTATGGAAAAATCTTGAACTTGAAAAGATTTCCCCTTAAAATCCAACCGAAATAACAAAGGAATATCTTTGGATTTAAAATCCAATTGTGAATAAAATTCACCTAATAATCCAAAGGCCCAGATGAATGATGAATGTAAATCAAATCTCTCAATGAAAAATTCACTAAAACTGATTGATTCTCTTCCTTCTCCTATAAATAGGAGCCAGGAAAATACAAAAAGAGAGACAGACAAAAAAAGAGAGAAATAAAGCCGAGAGATTTTGGAAGAATTTGATCTTCTGCAAAAGAAAACCCTAGGTAAGAAAGGAGAGGTTTCAAAAGAGAACTTAATTCTCAAAGAGTTTAACTCTTATATAAAAGAAGAACTTAGTTCTTTCTCTAGTAGAGGATCTGCAAAGTGCACATCTCCCCATGAATTGAGAATTTAATTCTCATTGGGTTGAGATCCTGCCATGCAGATCCAAAGCATAGAGGGGGAATGTGAGTTTGAGAATTTAATTCTCACAGGATTATAGGAATTTAATTCCTTTGAAATAAAATTAGGGTTTAACCCTATAGGAATTTAATTCCTTCAAAATAAACAGAATCAGGGTTTAACCCTAACTGAGAACTTAATTCTGTTAAAATAACAGGAATTTAATTCCCTTAAGAAAGGAGAAATTAGGGTTTAACCCTATGATAGAATTCAGTTCTTCATATATATGAGGAATTTAATTTCTACAGAAAAGAAACTAGAGTTCAACTCTATCTAAAAATATAATTCTTCAGAAGAAAGTGGGGATTTAATTCCTCTAAAGTTAATTATTAGGGTTTAACCCTATGAAGAATTTAATTCTTAAACAAACATGCAAAGAAGCAGGGTCACGTGCTACCACGTGACCCCTCTTGCCTTAGTGTTTAACACTGAATTGGAACCTCTGAATCCAGTGTTTAACACTGATTTGCCTTAGTGTTCAACACTAATTGAAAAACTTTATTTGCAGTGTTTAACACTGGATTTCTTAGCGTTTAACACTAAATTAAATTTCTGTTACCAGTGTTTAAAACTGATTAACATTAATTTGAAATCTCTATTTCCAGTGTTTAAACACTAATTTGAAATCTCTCTGGCCAGTGTTTAACACGGATTTGCCTTAATGTTTAACACTAATTTGAAAGCCTTATTGCTAGTATGTAACACTGATTATATTTTGGTGTTAACACCAGTTTGTCAATCTCAATACCGGTGTTCAACACTGTTGGTCTCTAGTGTTCAAACACTGGCCTTAGCTCAATTGGCTAAGTTTTTAGAGGCAAAGCCTCTTCTTCAATGAATCAACAGAAAGCCAATATTCCAAACATGATTGGACTTAGCCCAAGATGGCCATAAGTCCTCAATTCAAACTCAACCGGGCTAATGGGCTCATAATATAATTAATTGGTCTTGGTCCTAAACTGGGCCAAAGACTGTTTAATCTACCTTGGTTCAAGGGTACATCTCTTCACTCCTTTGATACTTGGCGTTGTAATTCCTCAGCGTCTTCAAATAGGTGACGGGTCCCGATGACCACACATTGATATGGACTGTGGGGTCCTTAAACCCATGGACTATGACGTCCTTAACCTTGACCGGAATGTCTTAAAACTAACAACGGACTATGACGTCCTTAACCTTGACCGGAATGTCTTCAAACTAACAATGGACTATGACGTCCTTAACCTTGACCGGAATGTCTTAAAACTAACAACGGACTATGACGTCCTTAACCTTGACCGGAATGTCTTAAAACTAACAATAGAATATGACGTCATTAACCTTGATCGGAATGTCTTAAAACTAACAACGGACTATGACGTCCTTAACCTTGACCGTGATGTCTTAAAACTAACGCCGGACTGTGGAGTCCTTAAATCCTCGGACTATGATGTCCTTAACCTTGACCGCAACGTCTTAAAACTAACATTGGACCGCAATGTCCTTAAACTACCTATTGACCGCAATGTCACTAAACTAAACAACAGGGCTCCCTTAACTGCTCTTTTGTTGGATCTAAACGGCCCTGTTAAGTCGATCTTAGTCTAAAAACTAGACTAACGTATCCTTAACAAACGTTTAAGTTGATCTTAGTCTCAGATGAGACTAACGTATCCTTAAACACAACCCCCCCCCCAAACCCAAATCTAAGAAAGATACGGATTTGGACTAGTCCACGACCTACGGGCGACGACATAACTCAGTCTCCGTATACAATCCACGGGCAACCAAACACAAAACAAACAAACACGATACGAAGTGACCATCTGGAGAAGGAGAAAGTTGTTACCCGCGGTGCGGTAGCGTAATTAACTGCAGGGGCTTGCGTCTGCAGGGAAGAGCGTCCCCACAATCAAAAACCCTTCAAACGAGGGGGAATCTGACGAAGTCTACTACATCGGCCGCATCCGTTTATACCTCCGATACACGGTGTCATAAATCAACTTGGCATCTTCGGAGAGGTGGACGGATAGCACCTATTAGCATCTATCCCGAATCTCAGGCAAGACGTCAGTCGCGCCGCCATTCGGGGGGAACATATATTTTTACCCAAATAGTTTTCACTAAACAAACCTAACCCAAAGCCCAAGTCCATCTTTATCTCACTCATTTTTCTTTCTAATTTTTTCTTGAGCCCAAGCCCAACAAGCCCAATGACCCTTCACTTCCTTTTACCCAACAGATATATTCTCAAATTTCAAAATTCAAAATAATTATATTCTGATCCTATCCAATCCATCTCTTTAACTCCCTAATTAAACCTAATTATTCTATACCGAATCCCCATTACACTCTCTCATAAATTTTCCTTTATTATATTTTTAAAACCCACGTTCTCACTCCCTCTCTCTCTCCACTGAATAAATCTCTACCTCTCCCCTCTCACTCACACTCACTATCTCTCCCTCTGCTTCCTCTCCTTCTCCCCGACGTCTTCTTCTTCTTCATTATTTTCCCGCCGTCACCTTCGCTCGAACCCACGCCCATCGTCGCTTTTCTCCTCCTCTCCCCGCTCACCTCCCTCTCCTCCGCAGCATCCCCGACGACGAACCCCTGCACCGAGAAACCCCATGACCAAGAAACCCATCCTCGTCGTCGGCGTCGCCTCGTCGGCGTCATCACCGTCGACCTCGTCGGCCTCCCCTCGCCCATATCCTCCTCAAATCACCGTCTCTCCCTATCCTCCTTCTCCCCGAAGCCAACCCACTCCTCACAGAACCAATCGCCTGCAAACCCAAGAAACCTCGCTGCAACCTAGCCTCGCCTGCAAACCCCGCCTCGCATGAGCTCCGATCCCGTCGGCCTCGTCCTCTCCACCATCTTCTCCCCTCTCTCCTTCTCCCCAAAGAACCCAAGCTTCATACCCTCACTTTCCCCGAGGACCCTCGCCTGCACATCCCCTCGCCCGAGCTCGCCTTGCCATCAACCGCACAACCCAACACCTCCCTCCATCGCCTGCCACAAGCTCCCCTCGCCTTCACCTCCTGCGTCCGTCTCACCACCGAGCTCAACCCCGACTCCACCAACGCTGACCGCAGCCGCCTCACCCAGCAACCCGCCACAGCCCCACTCTCGCCCGAGCTCCCCACCTCATCGGAACCGTATCTGGACCGCCGACGACCTTGACAGCGGCCCACCATGCTCATCGTCGCCGCCACTGTTGCATCGCCAAACCCTAGCCGTTGCTGAGCCATCGAACCCAAGTTCTTGCGTTGTGATCACACCGTGCCGCTGCCGTTCCTAGCCGCTCTTGCGTCGTGATCACACCGTGCCGCTGCCGTAGCCGTAGGTCACCACTGTGCTGCGTCGCTGCCATATCGTCATCGATACGTCGTCGGGCAAGTTTAAGTACTTGCTACATGCTATTATATATTCATTTCGATTGCGATTCAAACGTTATTATAAATGTTCAATACAACCCATAATCTGAAAACCCTCTTAAAATGACGGAAATTAAGCACAACAGATTTCCCTAGTAATAACGAATACTGTGTTAAGAGTTGGTTTGAAATTACGGATTTTAACACCGTGAAATGTCATCCCCATTTAGATCCATCGAACCTGAAAATTTCCGTACCTGGATTTTGTGAAAATCGTAGTTAATTGGTTACGCACCGGAATGTTGCGTTCGAGGTCTCATATCGAAGTCAACTCGACGGCCAAGACCCCATATGATTTATAATCTGTTCCTATTCTAAAAAGGTGACAGAAACTGGTTAGGAGTGCGGCTCTGGACTACAGTCCAGAGCAGCACTGCTTGTCGATACTTGATTTGAAAGGCTTTTACATCTCTGTGTGAAATTGGTATTATGCGTAATCCTATACCGTAGCGAAGATAAGTCTGTTAGATAACTTTTGGAAGTGATTTCATTCATTTTTACCATCGTTTACTATTTTAATTACATTTTAAACCATCAGTACATACGGCAGTCCCAAGCAGGGACAAAACGTATACCCCAATATTATATAATGCATAACTTCCAGTACACTATGGATATTATCGATCCGTCTAGTGCTTTAGAAGCCTAACTAATAAAGCTAAATATTATCCAACTGTAGCATCGCCTAATTATGCTCCCAACTGGGAGTAAAACGTGTTACGAAACGGACTTCCAGTTCAGAAATTGGATTTCCCGCATTGAACACTTAAAATGAAATGGCCATAACGAGCAAACCTGGAATCCATTTGACGCAAAACCAATTTTTATGGACATATAATTAAACATACCGCTTACCCCTTGAATATAGTTTTGCTAAATTCTGCGCGTGTGATTTATGATAAATATTGCAAGTGGTATGACACTGGCTGCTTTATTTTATTCGTTTTATAATTACTGGCATTCTCATCATATCATATAGCGGTTATACCCTCATTGAATAGTGGTCATATACATTGATAACCTAGTGACTGTGTTGCATTACCTATTGATAAATATTAGCGATTGGATTGTGCCAAGTACGTTAGTGTTAAAGCGTGAATGAATAAGTGAAGTGACACGTACTTGTACACAATCAGCGGAACCAGTTAAATTATTGCATTGTGGACGCCTATGGGGCATATATAAGTGTAACTATAACTGGTATGGGACGGTTATGGAAGCACTTATGTTAGTGTCATAGGTAAGACATCAAGTACTGTCCATTCATCTTGGATACCTGTCGGGACATGCTTGATGGAGATCTTGTCTCTAGTTCTCGCGTAGAATTGTCATGGAGCGACTAGTATTTGGGTTCATGGTCGGTATTTGATGTAGACCGTGGGTGTGGGGTAGTTTGAGTGTGAGTTCGACCAACGGAATCTTGGGAGTCCCACTACCGGCATATACAGCGATTCTGGGAGTCATATAGGTGATATTACTGATTATTAGCGAGCGTGTTTCGGGCCCGTGTTCCCTTGCCCCTGGGGCCTACCCTTGGGTTGGGGATACTCCTGCGGTGGTTGATGCTCACACTTGGACTGACGATAGATTTAGCGACCTGGAAAGTGAGACTTAGAGACGGATAGGTTTAGTGACATGGACATGCATTGATACTGATTCGATATACCTGCTTTATTGTTTATCTGTACCGATTATTTCATGCTCGCGTCATCGTTCTATATTTACTGCTTCATGTTCATCATCATTGCACGTGTTTGCATATGTTTATATATATATATATATATATATATATATATATATATATATATATATATATATATTGCTATTGTGTCGTTCTGACGACCTGAGTATGCATGCTCAGAGTGAGAAGTGCACCCAGCTCGGATCGGCACCTGTCGTACCTCGAGGATTTTGCGCACATCCAGATCAGCGACGCTAGCGCTATCCTTCCCTTGATCCCTATCTGGTATATCTTTTATCTGTTCTGATAGAATTAGTGACTGCATTTCACATTACCTGTGCATTGATTACTGATTACCACGTAATGCTAGTAGCCGAAGTGTGACTACGGCAGGATATTTCCTTGACCGTATGAGCATGGCTGGCCCTGTCAACCCCTCGTATTCCGTATTTTGGGAAGCGGGGCGTGACATGGTTTTGTTGGTATCAAAGCGCCAGGTTTAGATTGGGATTACAGTTTCCGAGTAGGGCTTGACAGTTTAAGTCGCCCATTCGGTCCAGATTGTAAACTTGTTATCTTTAACCCTGATTCATATAGTGTGTCATGCTACATATTTTGATCCATTCACTAGAATTTTGGGTAACTTGGTAGAGTTATGTGGTTGTAACTATGAACTGCGGCATAGTTACAATACTGTACTCTGTTTGAGTGACTTGAGGTTCTACCTTTGATTCCCTTCTCGATTGAATATTGTCTTACCGTATAATCTTGTTTTGATCGTCAAATCTCTTCCTCCGTTTATATCATATATCGTTCCCGAGTCTTCAAATCTATTTTACATTTTCATCCTTGTACTTTTCCTATTGATTCTACCCCTGCATACGTTTCTTATCGGACTCGTTGCATTCTCACGTCTTCGTTTCTTCAAAATTATCGTATCGCGTTGCATATTTTTGTTCCTATCAGCGTCGCACCAACGGAAGCCCCCAATCATAGGAGAATTCCTGTTGAACAAAAAGGTGGCGTGCAGATGAAGCGCTCATTTGTTACTAAGCAACCGAAGCAGCGGAGAGCCCAACGTTGTGGTTATTGCAAGCAGCCAGGACACTTTCAGAGGGACTGTCGCCAGGCCAAAGGGCAGTACTTGATTTGTGGATCCGACGAACATCTGGTCAATGGTTTCCCTAGAAGGAAGGAGCTGCAAGGTGGAGATTCGGCAACGCCCTCCAAATCTACTTGAGCGACTTGGTTGTTTTCGTACTTAAATTTTGAGGACGGCACGGACCCAGCACAAGATTCAGACTTGCCTTACAAGATTGCAGAGATTTAGATATCGATGCAGAGTTATCACCTTTCTTGCTTTCAATAAATATATTGTTACTCCATTTTTAGTAGTTGTTTCCTTCCGTTTAAATCTTGTATCTGTTAAAGTTGTAGTTTGAAAGCAATAAAGTTGTGGATTGTGACTAACTACTTTTGTTTAACTCACTATCTCTAGACCCTAAACTTAGTTGACACCATGGTTCATTACCGCACCCCTGATCTTTCCCAATTAGGTTGTATCTTGCCGCATACTCATGTCCGAAACTGTCAAACCATATCTGCATTGTAAATTTATATCTTTTCCAGATTTTGAATCCGAATTTCATCCTTTTATCTTTGTGTCATTCTGGACAATCCAATTCCTATTTACGTTTCTTTCATTCGAGTGCTTGCTCGCGGCGTCGACCTTCGAAGTATATACCGCAATACTTACTAGCTAGTCTGTCGTATATTACTAGTGTTATTTTCCTGTTATCATAGTTATAACTAGTAGTGCTTACTATATTAAATTTAGAGTTTTGTCTATTTGTAGTTACTTAGATTCCTATAATGTGTTAGTAAGTATTTTAGTTTTACTCCCTGACTTGAAATGCTCTACTATTCTTTTTATCTTCTCATTAGTTCAAACTTACACCGTATATTCTATTTCTAGTAAATTGTCCCTATTTATACTTTTCATACTATCGTCCTTTATTATGAAGTTCCAACCTTTATGCCTTTTGTCTTAAAACTTTTTTTTCATTTATCTGCTTTAATTATATGATGTCATTTTGAGTTATTTGCTACTCTATATTTCTTTTAATGTTTTATTGTTTATTATACCGTTATCATTCATACTCATTTCATTTGATGGTGTTCTTCTGATTTACTTTCAAAATTTATATTATTAGCGGTTTGAGTTTTCTTTAAAATGGGTTTCATATGGATTTTCTATATAGTATTTCCTTTTTCTTGTTCATAATTATGCCAACTATCTTTTGTTTTCGTATGTACATTTACTTACGTACTCTTGTGCTTCAATCGAATTAAATTTTCTGTTCACGGTAATATAACTTATGGTTATCATTTATTTACTTGTACATATATCATTATCTCGGTATTATCTTTGTTTCTTTTGTATTGTATTATCTCTGTATTTTTGCAAATATGGTTTAGTCTTGGTCTTTATGTAAATTGTTGATATCTCGTTTGTTTACTAGCCACCTATGTGTTCATTTATTTTCTCTACATTTTACCGTATGAGTATTCTTAAGCTATTTTATAATTGCCTGATTTGTAATCTTACGAACATAGTTTCGGAGCTTAAGGCTTATCAGCCAATTTTTCGCCATTGTTATTTGTTGTCATACTTCCTTGTATTGTATATATAGTTTACTACTATAAATGGTTATGCATTGTGCTTACTTATGACTATTTTTTTAGCTACGTTATTTCTTATATGTATATAATCTTCGATTTTCATCTCAGGCACCGTCTCATCAGATCGGCCCTCATATCCATCTGTCTTATATCACTCTTGTTGGTATCCTCCGGATATCCGTCAAGTCCAATACTGTTACCCGTAGGTAGTGTTCCCCTGCCAGGCCCAACGCCTTTCTATACGATCTTCTTGCCCCGGGGTACCGTACCGGGTCCACCATGTATCCGCAATCGGTCTCTCTTCCTCTGCCTCGATTCGGATAATAATTATATCTCATAACCGAGAAATCTCATGGTGGACGACGAAATATCATATCAAGAGAAAACCGCGTTTTTAAAACATTCACAAATTTTTAAATAATATATGTGGTTTCTCAAATCCAGAATTCTCATGAAAGCAAAATCATAAATATATGGCAATCATGAAATGATATGTACAGGCATAGAACAATGTTGTAATGCTTAGCCAGTGTGTTCATATAAGCGTGTCGTATAGCATTGTAAAGAAAGTTCAATATCTGAAATAATATATGGTACAGGATACTAAACAGTAACTAAAATGCTAGCATGTTATATGATGATAAGGTAACATAGCGAGTTCTATCTATGAACGTGGTATGGCAATTGCCGATGATATGTGTGTGAACATGCGAGTATATGTACGTGCAACATGTGCATCATCAGTAATGGTGCGTGTGTCCTAGCAAACGAAGTCATGAAAAGATAAAGATATGAAACGCAGTATATATCGTAAATGATCGAGGCGCGAGCGTATGCGGAAATAAGAAATCAAAATGCGGGCGTAAACGGAATAAAGAAATCGTAGCGTGAACAGTATAAAAATACGCAACTACGTATGAGCCATACAGTTATACTTTAAAATATTACGAAACGCTGTTTTAGAAAATAGGGGGCTACGATATTTTGAAGAAGATACCATTTGAAAAGTCGTAGCGTCCGTTTGAAATTATCATTTAAAAGTGTGTAACGGTTCGTTAGTTTTGAAAGTAGGTATGGCTCTAAACATATCATAATATCTATTTTAATGATTTTAAATAAGTTTCTTGAGTCGAATTAAATATCGGCGATCCATCCTCATCATATCACATATGGAAAATCCATCGTACGATATCATTAAATCAATAGCACGGATCTATAGTAGCATATATCATCTCATCTCATCTCATCACATGTCATATCGTATCGTATCATATCATATTTCCTCATATCATTACATCGTATCTTATCGACTCAAGTCATCATCTCGGATCATATCCTTATATCATATGTGTGTGTGTAATGTAGCTCAACGGCTAAGAAAATAGAACTAGAGATATGTCTTTCTACTAAGTATACTACTATCGCATAGAGTATTCTAATAATCCTATAGATTAGATATACATATCTTTTATATATATATATATATATATATATATATATATATATAATATCCTAGTTCTACGGTTGCGGGGGTGCTATACACCATCCACCCGACTTCTCCCGTAGATATACAGCTACTCATATAATATCATCGCTCTAGCCGAAGTCGATGAACGCCTTGCTCTCCATCGTCTTCTCGGAAGTCCACGTGAATGTACCTACAATCAAGTCCATAACCAAAATCTAATAAAAACCCGAATCGAATTGCATAGAAATCCATATCCAAAAACCGATACGACAAGCGAAGGGCACATAAATTAGAACCTATGTTCAACGCGTGCTTAAACAACAAAATACTTTCCGACGTCGACGTACGAACGTTTAACGACCAAGTCACATCAAGAAAACCCAAAAACCAAGTTTCAAATATCATAAAATATCGCCCAAAACCTAGTAAAATGCTCATGGATTTTTCTTAAGGTGATATGGGATTTTTTAGCGTATATGGTAGTCTTAGTTATGGAGTGAGTGAGCTACAGAACAAATTTCAAACCCTAACTCCAAGGTGGACCCGACAATTGCGATCAAAATGCTTTAATTTGCAGCCAGAAAAGGAAGATAGAGGCTCGGGCTTCTAGGATGGTTTTCTACTGATCTAAACATCTTACTGTATACTCTATTAAATTTTTAGAGTCACCAAGTCGTACCAGATTCCATTTGAACATCAATATCTTAAAAAAAAAACCGACATTCGACATTCTAAACTCATCCTTGAACTTCAAAACTCAATTGGACTGAGGATACTATCACTACTAGGTTAGTATACACTCACTAAACTCTCTACTATATCACTACTACAAGTTTTATTCTCGAAAACTCACTTTAGAATAACTTAAGTTTACAAAACATGCACATATTAACTCTAACTAGTTTGTGAGGTTAGGAAACTTAAAAACTATTCTAAAAGTGTGGTTATTACCTCATTGGGGCAACTCAAGAAAATTCCAAGATAGTCAAAACTTCCCAAAACTTAGAGTTGATCCCACCATGAAGCTTATGATGAGCTTAAGAACATTTTTTGTGAAGGGGTTATGTGATTTTAAGGTGGTTTGGGAGGTGTTTATGGGGTGGTAGAGGAGATGGAGGAGATGCATGAAGAGGAGGAGAAAGGAGATGAAGAATGAGGATGAGAATGAGAATGTGATGGTTGTAGCCATGGCTTCCCTTCTCTCTCTCTCTCTCTCTCTCTCTCTCTCTCTCGAGCCCATATCTCTTTGTCCCCCTTGTCCCCTCTCACTATCTTTTCTTTTTCTTTTCTTATTCTTTTTTTTAAACAAAAGTAAAACAAAAATAGAAATGAAAAGATAACATGTACACAAGATGTCTGCACACTGAACATAGTTTAGTGTAGTAATTAGTAAAATACTAATTAAATTTAAACTTAAACTTGTATGAAAAATAATTATATATTAATTATAAAAAGCCCAATCAAATAAATGCTCTTATAAATAATAATTCATTATTAATTTCCGATTATTTTCCAAAAATATAGATATATAATTATATCATTCTACTAAAACTCAAATCCATACTCGTAGGATATCTGTAAATTTATTATTTTATTATTTAAATTCCAAAATAATATTTTCTATTTTTTGAAATGTTACATCTATGGACGAGATACTATCCAGATCAAGAATATCAAAGAAAATATGATGAACAAGGAGAAGTTCGACAAGGAGTTAACTTCTAGTGAAGACGATGGTCCATCTTCAGGCTTATTTGTTCGAGGGAGAGAGGAGTAGAGATCCGAAAGGTAGCAAGAAGTCAAGGTGGGAGTCCAAGAATAAGAACTTGATCTACAACTATTGTAAGAAGCAGAGGCACTTCAAGGTCAATTGCTACAAATTGAAGAACAAGCTAAAACAGGAAGACAAACAGAAGAAGGGGTCTTCAGCTGAATCTGGTATAGCAGAAGGAGAAAGAGATTTTCTTGTGGTTCTTAACAACACACATTGATCTAAGAACGAATGGATCATGGATTCGGGTTGTTCCTACCACATGTGTCCCAATAGGGATTTGTTCACCACCTATGAGTCAGTTCATGGTGGAGTAGTTTTGATAGGTAACAATAATTCGTGTCGGGTTATTGGTAAGGGGACGATCCAAATCGAGATGTTTGACGGTATTGTGAGAATATTGGTGAAAGTTAGACACGTACTTGATTTGAAGAAGAATCACATCTCTTTAGGTGCACTCGACGACAAAAGTTATAAGTTTTCCACTGAATGTGGAGTTTTGAAGGTAACCAAAGATGCTCTAGTTGTTATGAAGGGCTTGAAGAAAGGGTTCTTATATTCGTTGCAGGGTTCGACAACTTCCGGATCAGCGGCTATTTCACCATCCAAATCTATGTCAGATTCGGACGCAACCAGATTATGGCACATGAGGCTCGGACATATGAGTGAGAGAGGTATGACCGAGTTGTCGAAGCAGGGTCTATTATGTGGTCATAGTACATCGAAGATGGAGTTTGGTGAGCATTGCGTTTTTGGGAAGCAAAAACGAGTCAGTTTCAGTTCGGCGGTGCACAAGACAAAAAGTACTCTTAACTATATCCATTCGGATATTTGGGGACCCGCTCAAGTTGCTTCCAAAGGAAGCGGTGCCAAATATCTGATAACTTTCATCGATAATTTTTCGAGAAAAGTTTGGGTCTACTTCTTGAAGCACAAGAGTGATGTGTTTCTTACATTCAAGTAATGAAAGATATTGATTGAGAAGCCGACAAGGAAGCAGATCGAGATACTAAGGACAGATAACGGGTTGGAATTTTACGGTGGAGATTTCAATAATTTCTGCAAAAACGAAAGAATTGTTCGGTATCATACCGTTGTCTACACACCACAGCAGAATGGAGTCGCGGAGTGTATGAACCGGACTCTTTTGGAGAAAGCTTAGTGCATGTTGTCTAATAGAGGGTTCAGTTGTCATGCCCCGCTTCCCAAAAGACGGGAGCAGGTGCGTGACGAGGCCCGCGACGTATTTATTTCGAGAAAGTTATTTGTCGTAATAAATACGCTAAGCATATATAAGCAATATAAAATATAACAAGAAATGAAAAATGAAATGAAATCCAACCATGATATATTTACATTCCAAATTTCACATAGTTTCCAATCTGATACAAGATGTCTGAACATAAAGATAAAGTGCCTAACCATGTGGTATACTGAAACTAAAAGCTGGAAAGAGAACTAAGAAGTGGCTTCAGAAGTGAACTGGTCGTAATCCTCAGCAGGTACCACCTCCTCAGTCTCTAAATCATCTAACGAACATTCCAAAAAAACTAAAGATGGGTGGAATGCCCGTCAGCGAACTTTCACTCGGTAAGTCCCCAAAAAGGATAGAAATGTGAATGTGGTAAAGGACAGCATGTAAGTAGAATATGAATTCTAATATGGTTATGTAGGGGTGTCAATTAAACCTAACAACTATATGCACATAGTAAAGTATCATGAGTATAGCAATATGTATATAGCAATGTAACATGAACATGGTAAACAAGTATAGTATGGCCGTGTAGTGTAGATATAGTGAACATGAAGTGTACTGTCCATGTGTGCTAAAGAGGTCACTAAAATGGTAAACTATTCTAACGACAGTTTAAATGTAAATATCAACCAATCTCAAGAGTATTCTAGAACTCAAGGGTAGAGTCCCAGGAGTAAGGAATCACGAGCCCGAATCAGGAGTGTTAATAATGGGAGTTCGACCGTCGTCAAAATATTCCAAACCCAAGAGTAGAGCCCCAGAGGCTTAAAAACACAGGCTCTCATGATAGATTGCTTGTGTTAGTATATATGGATTCATGAACTAGGAAGACTGCTGAGATTTCGTTGGATTCACATTTAAACTACCCCAACACCCCGTGTAATCTAATCTTACAATTATAGTCACAAGTCTTGCCCGAATCAATGAATACATAAGAGATGTATCATTTCAAGATTCAAGTTGAGTTCATGTATTCATGTCAAGTTGTTACATATTCATGATTCGGGTCAAATCTAGTCAAGCATGTAATAGGTTTGACTGAGTCAAGAGTATTCATGTCAAGTGATATTCAAATTCAATTGCAAGTTCAGTTTCAAGTTCAAGTTTTGATTTTGAGTTTATGTATCTATATGATTTGATTCAAGTAATGTTACATTTATATTTAAGAAGAATTGTATCATTTGAAAACTTCTTAAGTTTAGGAATAAATGGGCAACTACTGTATATGGATGGCAGGATTTATAACATTTTCAAAGACAATCGCCAACGAAAATTCCGTTATTTTACAGTTTTATCTTGACATGGCAAGCATCCACTTTCTCCGGCTCGCCGAGGCTCAAGAGAAATGATTCCGCTTAAACCCATTATTAATCTAAAGTCCTTAAGGATTTATCAAGTTGTTTTTTATTATATAATTACATGTTTTGAATTTCTCGAGTGGGTTTTATGTAAAATAGTCTAATAGAAAATAATTTCAAGGGTGTTTTAGCAAAATATATATATTAATTAAAATGTCGAGTTTTTATAAAAAGTAAATTATATTTTGTGGTATTTTAGTGTTAAAACATAACTTTTAAAAGTTTATGGTATTCAAATGAAAATCTATATTTTGGAAACTTGAGAGTATTTTCTTAAAAACTTTAATATTTTCATTTTAGAGTATTTATAAAAATCTAATTTTCACAAATTTGTTTTTCTTTGAAATTACGAATATATAATTTAAGTTATTTTTAATTTGTTTAACTTTACTTTAAAGTTCGTATTTTCTTTAAAAACTGTATTTTATCTTTTTGAGACCGAATTCTCCATGAGAAGTTCTGCATCTCACTCTACTATTTTCAGGATGTGCAATAATCTGCAACATCCGCAACAGAGCTTCCTTACGAGAGTTATAGATGCGCAATTGTAAAGAAAAATGATTTAGGTTAAATTCTATTTTTATAACTTGAGAGTATTTTATTTTTAAAAAAATCTATTTTGCAAATTTGTTTTCTTTGAATTACATCTTAAACTATTTCATTGTTTAAATATTGTTGAGATGATTTTTAGTTTTGTTTTAAAATCCGTATTTTCCTTTCGAGGCCGCGCTCCGTGAAGAGCTCCGCATCTCCGTCACTAAATCTAAGGTGTGCGATAATCCGCACCATCACAACGGGGTTCTCCTAAAGAGGATTGCGAGGCAAAACACTTAATGAAAAAGAAAAGGAAAAGGGATTAAAGATTAAATTCACTTTTTAATACTTGAGAGTATTTTAAGATTAATTTAACTTTTAAAGGTTGAGGGGGTTTTAATTAAAATTTAATTTTTTGAAAGTTAAGGTTATTTACTCGTAACTTCATCATCTCTTATCCTGATTTCCATTTCCACCAATCGTGTAGCCAGAGAGCTCATCCAATGACAAATGTTTAATCGAGACTAATATTACGAGGTGAACAATTTGAAGAGTTCAAAGATTGTATAGGTAAGGTGGGAAATGTGGAACAGTTGTAAGAACTGGTTTCATGAATTAGATTACATACACAAAACAAAAATTATTCCAGTTCTTATATAAAGAATGACAATTGCATTTACTTGCTTTGTATCAAAGAGCATAAAAGGAAATACTGATTGAAGGTAGCTGAAAAAAAATCAATTCAACAATTTTAGATAAAGTGAAGATTATATTTATGGTCCTAAATGGAATATTTATAAAGCCTCATCAGTAAAAGCAATATTCTATATATCCCTCTCTGTATAATTTCCCCTCCATAAACCCAATCGAAAGAAAAAGAAATTATCCACCTAATTAAATCTGCATTCGTATTAATTAATCATGGGAATTGTTTTCTTGCCTAAAGACTTACTATTCTGTTTTAAAACATAAGCATGCATCCTACATGACATAAAGAAGAATGACAATAAGGAACATGCAAGTTGCCAGAATAATTAACTACATATTGTATATGAATGTTATAACTAATTTGAAGTAATATTATCCACCATATTAACACACATACAATTTTCCATATTAAAACCAAAAATATGTTTCATTGGGGCCCATAACAAGGGCGAGGCACCGATATTGAGGAGGAGCACGACAAGGGAAGTAAGGTGGGAAAGATCGAGGGAAAGAAAAAGAGGAAGAGAACTTGGTCACGATGGAAAACGACGGAATCTCATTGAGGCATTTCGTCGATCGCTGCCGAGCGAAATTCGAAACGTTGACGGAACCGAGATCCGGAGGCTGCGAAACGATCGTGGCGTTCACACCGTCTCGGGCCCGGCCTTGGCGCCTCTTTTCTCAGCTCGGGTCTCGTCGAACGGGCTTTCGAAAGTCGAGGGCCGATGTTGTCGCTGCGGCTGTTGCTTCTGATGATGTTGACGATGGTGGATGGCAATCTCTTGGTGGTGAGAACAAGGAGAACGAGAGGGAGGATGACAGTTGCGATGAAGTGGGCACGGCAACAATTGATGGTCGCGGTTAGCAAAAGGAGAGGTTTTGGATGGGTTGAGAAAGAGGCTCGGGTTTTTCTATGGTGGGCTTGGTGGTGTTGGGGAGTTCGTTTAGGGGAGCAGCCATGGAAGTGGCAGCCCACGGTTGCGTGAGGAGAGAAAGAGATGACAAGAAGAGGGAGAGATGAAGGATTATATATATATATATATATATATATATATATATAAATATAAAAAGAGAGAGAATAATGAAGGAAAACACATCCTCTATGTCGTGTATTCAGAATGTGTTTTTCTGTGGCCATAGGAAGAAATTCCCTCCTATGGTATCTTTCCTCCATTATTCTCATATAGAGAGAGGGGGTTTAATGGATGAAATATGTCATAGGAGGGAATTTTCTTTTATAGCGTCGGAAAAATGCACCCTCCATGATTTTCTTCGACGATCGGCTTACATCACCTCCATCTTTATCATCTAAGATGTGGATACACCAAATTTCATGTGATTATACCATTTTCACCGTTGATTTAGTTGGTGCAAAATTTATGGTTTACCGACAATAGAACATTTTACATCGCTAATTCAACGATGAAAAAATGGTGGAATCACATGAAATTTGGTGTATGTACATCTTAGATGATAACGGTGATGATGGTGGATGCCGATCGTCGGAAAATTTCCTCCATTATTCTCATATATATATATATATATATATATATATATATATAAAAGAGAAGGAAGAGAGAGAGAGAATTAATGGAAATTGATGAGAGAGAGAGAGAGGGGAGAGGAGAGGTTGATCATGGGGAAGGGAAAGAGGCTGAGAGAGACGTTGATTTCATGAAACCGTTGAGGGAGGTTTTGGTATTGGAAAGGAATTGAAGTAGGGTGTCATTAGGAGGGAATAGAGGGTTTAGAAGTTGAAAGGTGGGAGTTTAGTATGGGAGGAATTATATATAGAGAGAGAGAATAATGGAGGAAAGATGCCATGGGAGGGAATTTCTTTCCGTGGTGTCGAAATAGTACAACCTCCATCATTTTTTCCGACGATCGGCACCCATCATCATCATCGTTATCATATAAGATGTACATACACCAAATTTCATGTGATTCCACCATTTTTTCGCCATTGAATAAGCAATGTAAAATGTTCTATTGTCAGTAAACAATTAATTTTGCACCAACTAAATCAACAGTGAGAAAATGGTATAATCACATCAAATTTTGTATATCCACATCTTAGACGATAAAAATGGAAGTGATGTATGCCGATCATCGAAACAAATCATGGAACATGTATTTTTCCGACACCATAGGAGAATTCCCTCCACCTTCCCTCCATTAACCTCATATATATATATATATATATATATATATATGCGCGCGCGCACTGAAAGGATGGGTTGATGCTTTGAGCTGGGCCTAAACTTTTCTGTTTGCTTTGACAAGGCATTTAGTTTAAAGCTTAAAGCATACAAATAGTAACCTGCAATTATGAGAACATATGATTTGAATTTTAAAACTAAAAGCCGACAGCCATGGGAGGAATGGGTCAGGCTCAGGCTTGGGTTGGGCTTGGGATGACTTTGTTGTTTTATTTAAAATAAAATAAAAATAAAAGATTCACAGTGATGAGGGAATAAAAAGCTAAGTTATTAATTAATATAAACGGACTTTTAGGATCAAAAAAAAATAATAGGAAAATAGATGGAGGGATTTAATAAAATAATATATTTAATAGAAAATAGAATATACGGAAAATACCAAAAAACAAATACAGTATTTTATTTTTTTTTAAAAGTAATACGAAAGTATAGGAATTTTCAAGTCGTTACATCAACAAAGAATTTTGGGCAGAAGCGGTGAACACATCATGCTTCATTTTGAATCGATCACCTCATACATCACTAGATAGTAGAACAACGGAGTATGGTCTGGGAAGCACGCTGATTATTCTACACTTCGAGTGTTTGGTTGTCCCGTATATGCACATTGCCGTGAAGGAAGGTTGGATATCGAGCGAAAAAATGCATATTTCTTGATTATGCTACGGTGTCAAAGGTTATAAGGTTGTTGTCGGGACCCGGTTCTTGCTCACGGAATAAAATATCATATGGAACAAAGTGCCATGCCAAATGCCATGCCAAAGGACGGAGGCCACCTCTTGAATCCGTGGGAACCACCTCTTGAGTCTGTAGGATCCACTGTAGAACAATGGGGAATTTTCGGAACACATTCCGAAAGAGGACCGAACCGCATTATAAATGTAATGATATCACCCTCAATTACAGAGGTGCCTTCTAAGTGAATCGGCACTACATGTGCTTCAGAACTCCGTAGTTAAGCGTGCTTGTGCAAGGGAAGTCTTTGGGATGGGTTCCTGTTCAGTTGATAAAACTGCACATTTGTATTACATTTTTCCTACCATTTACATATTAAAAAAGAACTTTATTATAATATATTATACATATGAGGGTTTGTGTGTAAAAGCACCATTTTCCATGTGTTAATATATTTTAATTAGTATTTGGTAGGAAAATGTATGCAAATAAATCCATTGACCAAATCCTAGTAGAAATAAGCCTACTAAATATTATTTGAGATTATTGTGCAGAATTTTCCAAGTTGTTATGCAGAATTTATCAAACAAATCAAGTTGTTGAAGAAATCTTACCAAATTAAGAAGCAAAACTTGGAAACCAAATCTGAAAACAACCGAGAAAAGATTTTCAGATTCTGAAGGTGCCTAGGATTGCCACATGTCAAAAGATGCAAGCCCAAAAATTTCAGTCACGAGATCTCGACCATCAAGCGCGGATCCGCGGCCAAACCCCTCTTGGGCCGCGGATCCGCCGCAATTCCAGGGAGTTAGAGAATGAGATTTTTTGGCATAAATCTATGATAAATTTTATCAAGTTTTTAACAAGAAGATTCTGGCTTTGCACTATAAAAGAGCACCGAGAGTCTCTTGGAAAAGTTATCAAGCCGACGCGATCATGAAGCCCCAGACGCTCACGCATCCAGGTTGATCATCAACTGTTCGTCTACCTCCTTAGGAAAGATCGAGAAGCAACTAGTTTTGTAATCATTTTCTACGGAATAAAGTGTAGATTGTTCAAGTTGATTAATAAAAGTAGTTATTTTATTTAATTCTTTTGCATTATGTTTTCCTTCTCTGTCTTTTCATCTTCTTCTCCCAACATGCGAGAGTAATTCTTCGCTTGTTAGGATTCGTAGGATTAGGGTAGGCTAATGGATGATGAACATCCCTAAACCCTTTTTAAGTCCTATAAAGTTTATGAACTTTATCAAAAGAATCATTAACATCCTAATCGGGCGCGCTAACAATTCTTTGTTAGTTTCGACCGCGATTAGAGATTAGATTAATAATTGTTTTGGTAAAGGCTAGATATGAACGGAGTTCCGTGTCGAGATAAGGGTTAAGAGTGGGATTCTTTTTCCCTCCAGAAACCCTAATCTACACGCATCACCGTCGTTCTAGTTTTAAATCTATTAAAGGAAAAAAAGGGTAACTTTTAATTAATCATCCATAACTACTAAATCCTAACGAACCCTACAAGCCCTCTTATTATATTAACTACATCCCTAAAATAATCTAGATCTATATTTTTGCATTATTGCTTAACGTAGATCTAGAAACCATTCTTCAAAATTCTTTATCCCTCCTCTCTCTTTCAACACATCTAAAGTAAGATTAAAATATTCAACGTTTCCCTGAGGACGACCCGTACTCACCTCGGTCTAGCTACACACGACACCGTTCTGATTGCGGTTACTTTACACTACAAAAACACTTTTTCGTATCAATCAAATGGCGCCGTTGCCAGGGAAACGTGCGTAATTTTTTATTTTTACTATTTGTATTGAATTCTTAGACGAGTCATATCATTATTAACACAAAACTGCAAATTGCATATTTAACGATTTGTGCGTGAATTTTGCGAGGAAATCTGGAGTCACAGAATTAAGGAGAACAGGAAACAGAGACATTTTTAGAGATCCAGAGGAGCAAAGGAGATCACAGAAAAATTTTCATCAACTGTTCTCTCTACCACGCGGCGGAACCGCGGCAAAAGCACCCCTTCTGCGCCGGAATTGCGGCAATTTAGAGGAATTAGGGAATCAATCTTCTCTGGTATCTTTCTTAACTCCTTCTCTCTCCTCTCAAATCCAATAAAATCTATTTTCTGCAGGATTCTTTGCAAAATTGCGCCGCTCAAAAATCTTTTTGCAAAAGTTTTGTGATTGGTTTTGTTTTGCATATTTTAATACGGACTTTAAGGGGCAAAGACCAAATCAAGATTAGGTGGGGATTTCATCACCCTTCCTAAGCCCCACAAATCAAAAACCGAGCATCTGCATCAACCCTACATTAATTTAAAAAATATCTAGACCGGACTCTAAGGACTGTCGCGCTCAATAAGGACAGAGGAAGGTCGTGGGTAATCTATCGTTTATCCGCATTACTTTTGTAGTGCCTAGGCAAGTGTGACAAATGTTGGAGATAGTGCCCTCATAGTCAATTATTGGATCGCGGGTACGTGATTGCAATGATTGCGGAGGACCTATACCGGTAGGACAGTCTTACTCGAGATGATAGTATGCTATCTGGTTTGCCTTTATCAGTCGTGTACATGTTCAGGTGACTGATTACATGTTACACTTTGATAGAGCCCTTAGGATCTTGCTTTACTACCAACAGTATGATGGCGATCATATACGTGAGAGTTGGGTAGTTTATACGCATATCCTTAATTGTGGTCCCTAGTCGTGGGAGTTTCGAGACAGGGCATCGATACTCCGGAGTAGACTGGTGTGTACAGTCGAGACCCCGACGAGGGGCGGTGGCCGGTCTCACAAGCCACTGATGTCAGTTGGATCACCTAAGATGTATACAGGTGCTCATTGGGTTATGAGTACACCGGACAGGACTCGCCGGGAATCTGCTAGTTAGTATTATATCTACCGTCAGATAGCAGTTCCCTGGTGACATGTGTACAGGTTAGTTCATCGACCTGAGGTCGTCATTTGTCTCGTGTGAGTTCCCACTGTGTTTTGATTTCTACCCTACCACGGCTCAAAGGAGTCGTGCAAACAGGTAGTTTTTGGGTACAGTCCCGAGCCATATGGAGGCACGTGAGCGGATCGGCAGGGGATTCGTCTCTCCCGGTATTGGGGGCGAGGTCATGCTGTGTCTAGGAGAGCCATTACACAAAGTCCATGGCCATGGCAGGAGATTTACTGGTAGGTACTCCAGTAGTATCTCAGGGTGTTATTGGGCTTCACTCCGACACGACTTATACTGCTATTGGGGGTCTGACGTTACTAGCCCCCTAGGCAGATATGCGATACTCATTGACGAACGGACCGGACTGTATATACATTGTCACTGTTAGGCTCAGTAGGGTTTCTGGATGAGTTCGCTCATCGGCCTCCCTTGAGTTCGCTCATCAGCCTCCCTTGAGTTCGCTCATCAGCCTCCCTTGAGGTCAGTCCATGGGCAGCCGTTACGCATAGCTAGTGCCGCTGACGGTTTGTGGTTAAACCCACTGCCAGGGTACTGACGAGTCATTAGAGTCCCCCACAGACAGTTTCCCAAGTTCGGGCGAAACGTTGTAGAGGCCGTATGGTTTTATGGCAGGGTTCGGAAAATGCACGTGCGTTTACGCACGTGTTATTTTTCGGGCAGATGATACTGGTCGGCTTTGGTTTAAGCCGGATCCGAGTATTATATTGAGTAGGTATAATATCTTTGTCTCAGTTGCATTTGTATTCGGTCGTAATACAAATGCGGGTATATTTATACAGATTCGGGGTTATCCTGAAAGTTGTTTCAGGATCACTTTTGGAAGTTGTCAGTTTCCAGTTTTCTATCAGCCGTCTTTTAACATTCTGTTAAAGACGGATTTATCTTTTCTTCAGATATGATGAGTCAGTGTTCTAGAAGATTCTAGATGAGGTGACTAGGATTAATTGGTGTTGAGTTTTCATTGGATGCATTAAAGGCATGATGAGGTGTTTATGTGAGCCATGGTTTTCATTAAAGAGTTTTGTTAAGCTTAAGATATTTTTGTGAGAAGCTTCATATCTTATGGTCACCACTTGCTCCTATGGTCACCTCCCTCCTTGCATAAAAGTGGCCGGCCCTCTCTCTCCTCCTCACTTCACTTGATGTTTCATTTTGGTTAGAAAAGATTATGATAGTATTCGGGGTGTATGGAATTTTACAGTTCATTTCATTCCATCACCCGATTTCCACGGCAACTTCATTAACCGATCGTCCACGGATTTGGACGAAGTGAGACAAAGTCATCTACTCATTCTCTACATCATTCTTGGTCGTCTCTTTTAGCAAACTTGACGATCGAGTTGCCTCAAGTCAGAGGCGGGAGCCCGTTTAAAGAATCGGTGATGTGGTGCCACCTCGACGAGGATATCGGAGATCGACGAGATCGGAGCAGCCGCAACGGAGCGTGGGATGATGGTTAAAGAACGAAGGACTCGGATCGTTCGGTATAACCATTCTACACTCTTTACAGTTTGTTAATTTAGCAATAATGGCAGATCCGGGTTAAAGCATACGATAGCGCCAGTTAAAAAGTTTTTGTTCCGCATTTGACGTCTGTAGACTGCCGGGGCGCTAGCGTAGACTTACAGTGGTATCAGAGCCTCACCATTTTGCTATACTAACTTGTGCTAACGCGTTTAAAACTTCGATCGAACCGGAAATCAAAAATCGCAATTTTTCCTCTTGACAGTTTCTGTTAATTTTTAAACTGGTCCAAATGTCATTTTGACCATACCAGAAAATCAAGCAGGGTTTTTTAGGAAAACTGCAGAAAAACGACAAAGTGATTCGACTGTTTAGCCGCGGATCCGCGGCCCAAGCATGGGTTTGGCCGCGGATCCGCCGCAGTAATGTGACATCTCTCTGCCAATTTTCTACAGTGCATTCTATGATGGAAATTGGGATTTTTGGTATATATCGTTTGGGCCCAGGTTTTGTTACTGTTCACCAGTAAGTCGTGGGGCCCACTTTTTGATATTTGGTCGATCGAAATTTAAACATGTTAGTTTACAGTGCTTACATTATATCTCCGACCGGGAATGTCATTTGATCGGTAAACCGCGTTTGATTGCTATAGTTCTTTTAGACGGGTTTGCGAACATGACATTCGCGTTGATGTTCTGTATTGTGCTGTAATGTTGCGGATTTGTCGTGGTGGATAGCAGTGTGCAATGTTAGTACAGTTTGTGTTTATTTGTACATTTGATATTGCGGGGCGAGCGTCCAACATGTGGACTGCCGTCACTGCCTGTTGTATAATATTCTTTTGGGGCACGACCAGGTTGCGGTCGATGTACCTGTTGTACTATTTTTCATTACTGTACTAGGTTTTGCCCCGCGACGGAGTGCACGGATAGCCGGGTTCTGAGAAGCAACGGGTCCGCATCTCATGGCTTTGAGAGGCAGAGGGGTCCCACTCTAGAATTGGCAGACTATTCGCCGCACTCGTAGGGGGTACAGGTTGACCCAAGGAGGGGTGCCCAAGATTACCGGATTCCGTGAAGTGTTGGGTGGTCCATTCACTATGCTGTAGGGGGCTGCCTCGCTTCAGGTTTTGGCGGGTAACTTGCCGCACCCGTAGGGGTCTAGGTTTCATTGCACAGGCTATCCACACGACAGGGGAACGTCGAGTTTCAGCAGCGGCTCTGTGAAACTCGGGGATCCCAGATATCTGTATTGTTCTGTGATGCTTATTACTTTTCTGTAATGTTGCATACTATCACGCCTGGAGCGATTATTGTATATTGGTTTATATACTATTAGATGTTGTATATGTTTTACACCCACGCTAGTCCAGTCCCCGCTCTGTCGTTAGTTAAGTAACCTAACGGGTGATGACGGGACCCAGTGACGAATGCGGATGGCATATACGTACATTTTATTTTCGTTCTTTTCTGGTGTGATCGATTGATGGGACTGCATTGATTCTGATCAATGCAAAGTAAAACAAACCAATTTACAGTTGTTGGAACAAATTTAAAAAGTGTTATTGCAAAGACGTTTCCTTTTGTTATGCATAGCGGTATTCAGTGGAATATCCTGCACCTCATTCAACGGGGCAAGGGCCGATATCCCTTCACCGGGACTGACCCCTTGGGCAGAAGTTTGCGTCAGCGTAATAACTTCACTATAGTCGATTACAAGTTGCTTTGCATAGCGGTATTCAGTGGAATATCCTGCACCTCATTCCACGAGGAAAGAGCCGAGATCCCTTTACCGGGAGTGACCTCTTTAGCAAAAGGTTTTCGCCACTATATTTTAAAAAAGCTATCAGGTTCCTTCAGCGATATCAAGTTCACTACGCTAAAGGTTTTTCGCCAAAAACCAGTCGTAGCCCTCCGTCACTTCTTTTGGGTATTTAGTAGTATTCAAGCTATGCATTTTAGCCAAAGTTAAGGCATAGTGTTTGGTAGCTGCTGGGTATTCAATTGTTGCATAGATAGATGAGTTAGTTTGGGACAGTCGTTCTGCCGATTGGCCAACGTCAGGGGCATGTGCGGGTGGGTTCAAATTGCCAAGATAGTGACGGGTAGAACTTGGCATGTGACTTATGACATTTTGACCAACGCCAAGGTTATAAGAGCATTGGGCAAAAACAATATCGGGAGTTTCTAAAGAAACTGAAACTTGCCAAGTATGCGCATACCTTCTGGAGTATGAGTAACGTGGATGCATTCCATCACGTTATCATGCGATGAGAGTTGGATCCCGATTCCCACTGATGAGTTGGTTTACTCTTCGGGTGATCCCGATTGATTCTTCTTTAGGTTTGGAGGAGAATTTGACAGGACAGTGGGAGGTTTCCGGATTAGATAAAGTGATGACCATTCTGATCTAGGTTAGAGTGCACGCAGAGTGTTTCTTTTCTCTATCTCTTTGGCAGCGACCTTTGACCGACCCTAGACTATGACTCAGTGACCAGGTTGACCGAACCTTCTTAAAATACTGGCTTTTGGATTGTCTATGTTGCATAAGTCATTGCCACTCCTTCTTTTACCCTTTGAATTTCTCAGAACACCCGTATTACTACAGATATCCACTTCCATTGGATAGATCCATCGTATGGTTATATACGAACTCGAAGGGACTTCTTCGAGGATGGATCCAGGTTCAGGAGAAATAGAATTGGTTTATTCAGTTGTCTTTTATTATCACCTTCTCTCAGGTTGCGAGAGCTCCTTGGTTTAGGAGAGTACACCTATTACGCTTATTGGATAGTCTTATTCCAAACCATAGGCTGGTGCCGAAAGGTAGGGAATGAAGAAAACCAATTAGCCTAAGTAGGGTGTGCAGAAGGTAATATGAAAAGACAAAATAAAGGGATTAGAAAGAGGGCAAAGTAAATTGCGACTGATATCATTCACGACCAAAACCGCGTACTTCATCGTCGCTCCTATTTCACCTTTAAAAGAATAAGGTATTATTCAGTTGTCTTTTATCGTCACCTTCTCTCGAGATGCGAGTACTCCTTAGTTTAGGAGGATACACCTATTATGCTTACTGGATAGTCTTCTTCCAAACCATAGGCTGGTGCCGAACGGTAGGGAAGGAAGAAAACCATTTAGCCTAACGATGGTGTACAGAAGGTAACGACTAAAGACAAATAAAAGGGATTTGGAGAGATGGCAATAAAATATACGGTTGAAGTCATGAATTGGATTATGGAAGAGGCATTGCTATGAATACCAGGATACCCCTACGAAACATTTTTCATGTTTCAGTGCATTGTTAAAGAAAAACTGTTTTTCCGATTAGACACTTACTCCAAGGGTATGTATTTACCAGGTTTCATTCTCATATCTGTATGGTTTTTACAGATGATGAGTGGGAGTAAGATATTGGGAATTAGGTGATTATCCCCATTATATCGGAATTCGTTGTAATTGTTGATATTTGAGGAAATCGCCAGGGTACAGTTTTCTACCTACGACGCACAGGTTTTGAGTTGTTTAACTCAGCGGACTTATACAGAGTATTGTATGTTGTCCAAGTGTCCTTCAGGACAAAGGGGTAGGTCCTCGTACTTTGTTCTGTTTACTTATAACTTCTCTAGTTTTTAGACAAGTGTTTCGTAGAAATACAAGGTCTAAGTTTTGAGAAGTTGTGGGTATAAGAATAAAGTAGAGAACCAGGTATCACAAGTATCGGGATTCTTCAAAGAGATCGAAGATGTAGATTCTTGTGATTGGTATTCAGATGATAGTGATGGTTTTGAGAAACGTGTTTCTCTTTCAGGTTACTCATAATTGGATGGATTCCTAAGTTGAGTAATGTTGATTAGCCTCTTTCCATTAAGTTGATATGCACTGAAGACAGCTGCATGGTTTGAATATGGTTCCAATTAAATTAGTGCCAAAGTTTCTATATTGGATATAGAATAGTTCGTACCTTAAAAGATATTAAGGTACGGGGAGTTGTCCAGCTTATGCTTAAAACCAGACACTGGATAACTCAGGGCACGTTTCTGTAGTGGCTGTTTGTGGGTTGACCCTGGCTATGACGAGGGTTGATATTCTACCATTTGGAAGATCAATAGTGATATTGTTCTTGACTCGCCACAGTTTTAGTAAAAATGGATCTTTTTCAGAAAACAGTAGTGGGAGTATGGTAGAACTGGAAGTGATTCCAGAACCGCGAACGATTACGGAAAATTTAATAGGACCTATACATTCAATCAGGTTTGACATTCCAATAGCCACTCCGCAGATTTGGTGGGTAACCTCAGACACCCGAGAGGTACTTCGGTAGGCTCAAGGACGGTGACAGGGAGGTTCTTATCTACCCAGACTTGACACTACTGTTGTTCCAGGATATGAGACCCGGTAGGAGGGTTGTCATAGTCAGTGGGAGCAGCGGAAGCATAGTGGGCAAGATGCTTAAATCTATTTATAGACTTGAGCAGTTATAGCGGAGATAGATCATCTAATTTTGATGTGACAGTCATGGGTTTGACTTCAATCAGAATAAGGGATGGATCAGTTAAGAAGGTAGTAGGGTGTGATGTCATAGTATCTGGATGACATACACAGAGTAGGAAGTAAAATTCCTATACTACGATCGGTTGTACTGTGGTCGTCACACAGTTGTTTCTCCAGACAGGATATGGATATAATATTTGACATTCTGGTTTCTAGATCTATGGTTTTAGATCTGGATTTGGGTAGTTTCCCAATGTGGGTACTTTGACAGATATTCTAATGGTTTTTGGAATAGTTGACTCCTAGCATGGTGGTGTACCTGCAGGTGATGGAGTCACCCTCTCTAAAGATGTCTTACAGACTAAAGGGGAGAGGGAAGTGCATGATTGGCAGATCACTTGCTTAGGCAATTGAGTCAATCATGAGATGTCAAGTACCACACCAAATGTTGGTTTTGCACTAGATGCAATAAGTTTGTATTAATCCAATCCTGGAGAAACATAAGGAAGCGGTCTTAGAACATAAGTACATGTTCTACGGATTAGATGACGGCAGCCTCCTTCGGGAGACGGTTATCATTCCAAGCTTCAAAGGTGACATGGTTGACAGAGTGATTGTCAGAGTTATAGTTTTTTCCTCTGACGAAGAGGGACAGTATTATGGACAGGTGGTCCAAGAGGATACTGTGGGTGGCATGGTGCCCGATACTGATTAGGTTCAGTGATCGATACAGTCTAAGAAGTTTGGATTTGGAGTTCATTTATGAACTAGGTCCCATCAGATATCCAGACATATTCTAAGACGGGTATTACTCGTTTCGGGAGATGGCTTTCTCCGCGAAATTGAGATTAAGAGAGATATAGAAAGAAACTTCTAGGGGGATCCATTCACTAAGGCTATTTCTCGAACACAATAGCTTTACAAACGGGCTTTGTGATACTGATTAGTAGAGGAGTTGGATGTTCGGTTTCACACGGGCTGTGAGTAGTCGACATCGCAATAATTAGCCTTGAGTGCAAGTGGGAGATTGTTGGAGATAGTGCCCTCATAGTCAATTATTGGATCGCGGGTACGTGATTGCAATGATTGCGGAGGACCTATACCGGTAGGACAGTCTTACTCGAGATGATAGTATGCTATCTGGTTTGCCTTTATCAGTCGTGTACATGTTCAGGTGACTGATTGCATGTTACACTTTGATAGAGCCCTTAAGATCTTGCTTTACTACCAACAGTATGATGGCGATCATATACGTGAGAGTTGGGTAGTTTATACGCATATCCTTAATTGTGGTCCCTAGTCGTGGGAGTTTCGAGACAGGGCATCGATACTCCGGAGTAGACTGGTGTGTACAGTCGAGACCCCGACGAGGGGCGGTGGCCGGTCTCACAAGCCACTGGTGTCAGTTGGATCACCTAAGATGTATACAGGTGCTCATTGGGTTATGAGTACACCGGACAGGACTCGCCGGGAATCTGCTAGTTAGTATTATATCTACCGTCAGATAGCAGTTCCCTGGTGACATGTGTACAGGTTAGTTCATCGACCTGAGGTCGTCATTTGTCTCATGTGAGTTCCCACTGTGCTTTGATTTCTACCCTACCACGGCTCAAAGGAGTCGTGCAAACAGGTAGTTTTTGGGTACAGTCCCGAGCCATATGGAGGCACGTGAGCGGATCGGCAGGGGATTCGTCTCTCCCGGTATTGGGGGCGAGGTCGTGCTGTGTCTAGGAGAGCCATTACACAAAGTCCATGGCCATGGCAGGAGATTTACTGGTAGGTACTCCAGTAGTATCTCAGGGTGTTATTGGGCTTCACTCCGACACGACTTATACTGCTATTGGGGGTCTGACGTTACTAGCCCCCTAGGCAGATATGCGATACTCATTGACGAACGGACCGGACTGTATATACATTGTCACTGTTAGGCTCAGTAGGGTTTCTGGATGAGTTCGCTCATCGGCCTCCCTTGAGTTCGCTCATCAGCCTCCCTTGAGTTCGCTCATCAGCCTCCCTTGAGGTCAGTCCATGGGCAGCCGTTACGCATAGCTAGTGCCGCTGACGGTTTGTGGTTAAACCCACTGCCAGGGTACTGACGAGTCATTAGAGTCCCCCACAGACAGTTTCCCAAGTTCGGGCGAAACGTTGTAGAGGCCGTATGGTTTTATGGCAGGGTTCGGAAAATGCACGTGCGTTTACGCACGTGTTATTTTTCGGGCAGATGATACTGGTCGGCTTTGGTTTAAGCCGGATCCGAGTATTATATTGAGTAGGTATAATATCTTTGTCTCAGTTGCATTTGTATTCGGTCGTAATACAAATGCGGGTATATTTATACAGATTCGGGGTTATCCTGAAAGTTGTTTCAGGATCACTTTTGGAAGTTGTCAGTTTCCAGTTTTCTATCAGCCGTCTTTTAACATTCTGTTAAAGACGGATTTATCTTTTCTTCAGATATGATGAGTCAGTGTTCTAGAAGATTCTAGATGAGGTGACTATGATTAATTGGTGTTGAGTTTTCATTGGATGCATTAAAGGCATGATGAGGTGTTTATGTGAGTCATGGTTTTCATTAAAGAGTTTTGTTAAGCTTAAGATATTTTTGTGAGAAGCTTCATATCTTATGGTCACCACTTGCTCCTACGGTCACCTCCCTCCTTGCATAAAAGTGGCCGGCCCTCTCTCTCCTCCTCACTTCACTTGATGTTTCATTTTGGTTAGAAAAGATTATGATAGTATTCAGGGTGTATGGAATTTTACAGTTCATTTCATTCCATCACCCGATTTCCACGGCAACTTCATTAACCGATCGTCCACGGATTTGGACGAAGTGAGACAAAGTCATCTACTCATTCTCTACATCATTCTTGGTCGTCTCTTTTAGCAAACTTGACGATCGAGTTGCCTCAAGTCAGAGGCGGGAGCCCGTTTAAAGAATCGGTGATGTGGTGCCACCTCGACGAGGATATCGGAGATCGACGAGATCGGAGATCTGCTTGTCCAATGCCCCCATCACGGAATACAAAGATGGGATTTATGTCGGATTATATATGAGGGCATTAATCCAGCGACAAAGCAGATGCTTGAAACAATGTGTCAATGCAATTTCATGTCTAAAGATGACGGTGAAGCTTGGAAATATCTGGAAGACTGTAATACCCAGTTCCTTTTGTACGCCAATATCCGTATTTATATAAAATGTTGCTTACAAAATTTATTTTTTTTATATTTATATTTATTTTAAAATCCTAACTCATACCTGACCCTGTGGTGACATCCGTACTTCTTTTCTCGTTCCGTTTATTGAAACAGACTTGTTTGAATCGCTACGTGCATTTTACGTGCATCCAATCTTGGGGGTATGCATTTTCGTTACCTGAGCTTTCATTTTGAAATTTGGACGTCACATATATTTTTCATATTTTAAATCTGAATTTTTAGACCCAACCCGGGCGTGTTTTGGAGTAAGTTTGTATTTGCCAAAATCTCAAAACGGACGAATATTATATTCTTTAATTATACCTACACATATCTCTCTCTCTCTTTCATCCCCTCACCCCCTCACGTTCACTTCTTCCTCCCTCACGTTATCTCTCTCTTTTTCCCTCTCATTACAACACACACACACCCCACGTTTCCTTTCTCTTTACACCCTCACACTTCTCTTTTTCTCTCTTTACACCCTCAAACCCCACTCCCTCTCCTCTTTCCAACTCACCCTCACTCATTCTAAATCCAACTGCCTCCATCTCTCTTCCTCTCCCTATGTATATATATAGTCTAATCCCCTAACACAAAATCACATACTCCCTCTCCCCTCTTGTACACACTCTCTCTCCTTCCATGCACTTCCTCCATCTGCTCCGACCATGACCCCGCACTGCGCGACGGACACTCCACCATCGACGGCCTCATCTCTGCGAACTCGGAGCCTTCAAGTACCGCCACCGACGTCAATCCATGCGAGCTGCAGCCAATCAAAAGAAAGAATTCGAGGCCACGCCACTACGGTTCCAAGGCTCGCGAGCTTCGATTTGTCGCAACGACCACTTCCGCATCCGTGACGTACATTGCAGCGTTCGACCGATCCATCTCTTGATATCGTCATCGAGGCAAGTGAACCCCCTTCACTTGCTTAACATGCTATAGTTATCTTATTACTATCATTTTACCCGTAATTCGACAACCCGATAATCTTGTTAAATCTGATTTTCTCGGACAAGCTGAACGGTTAAAATCATAATAAATTACCTATTTATCGGATCTCAGAGTGCTAGGGCTCGTATCGAAGCCAACTGATAAACCTACAGCACCCTATAGTTCATCTTTCCATTTTGATAAGTTATAACAAGGAATGCTGAGGCGATTCGCGGCCCTGAACTGCAGTTTGGGGAAACGTTCGTTCGAATACCTGTCCTTGGGAACACCTGTACACCCCTTCCTTAAACTGAAAATGCGCGGAACCACATATGGTCGCGTAGATAATTTAGTTAGCTAACCCCTGAAGTTGGTCCCGTATCGTTTCACCGTCATTTGATATTTAAATTGTATTTTAGACTATAGTGGTAATCTGCAGTTTCTGCAGTGATCCCTTTTACACCAGCACCTTGTACATAACATAACTTTTAATACAGAACTGATATCGATAATCCGTTTGATGCATTGGAAATATAACAGTAAAATCTACAATTAGTTTAACTGTAGAGTCGCCTAATTATGCTCCCAACTGAGAGTAAAATGTGTTACGAAAACGGACTTCCAGTTCAGAAATTGGATTTCCAGCAGTAAACATTTAAAATGAAATGGCCATAACTAGTGAACCTGGAACCCGATTGGCATGAAACCAATTTTGATGGATAGATAACTGAATATACTAATTATTACCTGTTTATCGTTTCGCTATACTGTACACGTACATTTCATGATAAATCGTGCAAGTGATAGAATACTATTTTATGACACCTTAATCATGTTTCATATGCTGTTTATGCATCATATCATACCTATATCATTATAGTGATAACCTAGTGACATCGTGCATTTACCCAGTGTTAGATTTTAGTGGTGATTGTGGCAAGTACGTCAGTGTTCGTGTATCCGTGATTAAGTGAAAGTGAATAAGTGAAAGTGAATGAATAAGTGAAAGTGAATAAGTGAAAGTGAATGAATAAGTGAAAGTGATACGTACTTGTACACAATCAATGAACCTTATTTCTTTATTGCATTGTCGACGTCTGTGGGATGCGTGTACGTGTGACTATAAGTGGTATGGGACACTTATGGAAGCGCTTGCACGGGTGTCACAGATAAGGCATCCGACACTGCCATTTATCTTAGGTATTAGTCGGGACGTGCTTGATGGAGGTCCTGCCTCCAGTTCTCGCGCAGACTTGTCACGGATCGATTAGTATTTAGGGTTATGGTTAGCGTTTGATGTAGACCACGGGGTGTGGGGTAGTTTAAGTGTGAGTCCAACAGAATCTCGGGAGTCCCATTGCCGGCACATACAGTGAATCTGGAGATATATGGGTGATGTTACTGATTATTACTGATTATTAGCGAGCGACTCGGGCCCGTGTTCTCTTGCCCTTGGGTCCTACCCTTGGGTGGGGGATACTCACGAGTGGTTGACTCTCACACTTGGACTGACGATAGACTTAGTGACATGTACAGTGAGACTTAAAGACTGATAGGGATACTGGCATTGGTATACCATACTTACTGTGTTGACATACGTGACATATCGTTCTACTGCTCCGCTGCATTGATTACTGCACATTCATATTCATGATGTCATTGATTTACTGTTTCACATATCTATTACCACTGTTAGAATTGTCACATGATTATATATATATATATATATATATATATATATATATATTATATTGCTATTGTGTCGCTCTGACGACCTGAGTATGCATGCTCAGAGTGAGGAGTGGATTTAGTTCGGATCAGGATCTGTCGTACCTTGAGGATATTGCGGACATCTAAATCAGCGACTCAGCGCTATCTTTCCTTTGACTCTATCTGGTAAGCTTTACACCTGTTTTGATTTAGTGACTGCATTTCTCATTACCTGCGCATCTTTACTGTTCACCATGATAAACTAGAAGCCGAAGTGTGACTACGGCAGGACATTTCCTTGACCGTAGGAGCATGGCTGGCCTTGTCTACCCCTCGTATTCCGTATTTTGGGAAGCGGGGCGTGACAAAGACCTTGCTGAACACACGTTGCAGTGGGAAAGCGTAAGACCACCTTCAACTAAGGGAGGTATTCACCAGCTCGATGTTTCTATCGCAGTAAAAGCCGAAATGGCAACGATTCAGAAGAAACTAAACAAGTTCTCAACATTCTCCCTAAATCGGGTCACGCTTCCTAAGACCGTCTGTGGTTGCTGTTCGGATCCTTCACATTTAACGGAAGAGTGTCCTATGAATGCATCGTTTCAAGCTAATGCTGCTTTTGAGCAGCGACCTAGAAACGATCCTTATTCTTCCACATACAATCAAGGATGGAGGAATCATCCTAACTTTGCTTGGAATCAAAACCAACAAAGCAATTATAAAAAACCTCCTCCACAGCAACCACAACCACAGAATCAGCCCCCTTTCAGTCACAGAATTTCCAAAATCCGGCCAACATGTCTACACCACAAGTGGCCGGTACTGACAACTCACTTGCACAAACTTTGGATATGTTCATGAAACAATCCATGCAAAATTCGACTGAGATGAGGTCTTCTATTGATACCCTAACGAAAAACTCCTCCTCCCATAGTGAGAGTATCAAATCAATAGAAAACCAAATCGCACAGTTAAACGCCGCAATGAGTGCGAGAGAGAAAGGGAAACTCCCATCTCAACCCATACCTAATCCTGGCCACTCACAAAGTTATAATGTGAGTGTTGTTACCACGTTGAGATCGGGAAAAGTACTGAATGACCGAGTGGGTGAGCAGTGTGATGATAGTGACACCAATGATACCCCAGCTTCTTCTTCTTCCCCTAATTCGTCTAGTCTCCCACCTTCATCCGAGTCTATTCTCCGTTTTCCCCAAGGCTCGAACCCTTCGCCCATTTCACAAAATCTATCTAAGTCGATTCGCACTCCAGTTTTGGGATCGAATCCGTCCCCACAATCCTCTCCAATGTTGGACCAAACCCTTATTGATAAAGCACCTTATTCAAACAGGTTAAGGGACAACAGACCAAGTCCACAAATGGAGAAAATTGTGGAAATTATTAAGCAAGTTAACATAAACATTCATCTCCTAGATGCTATTCAACAAGTTCCGTCATATGCGAAAATCCTAAAGGACTTGTGCACTAGGAAGAGAAAAGTTTAAGTACCTAAAAAAGTTTTCCTTGCGAGTAATGTGAGCACTGCTTTTACACAACAACTACCCAAGAAACGAAAGGACCCCGGAAGTCCTACAATTTCAATTTCTATTGAGGGTAAAAATATTAATCGTGCTCTACTCGATTTAGGTGCTAGCGTTAACTTGCTTCCATATTCTGTTTATGAGCAATTAGGGATCGGCGAGTTAAAACCGGCGCATTGCACTCTTCAGATGGCCGATCGATCTATCACCCAACCTAGGGGTGAGCTAGAGGATGTATTAATCAAAGTCGGGGAATTCATATTTCCAGTGGACTTTATCGTTATTGATACACAACCTGTGGCAAACCCACACAATCAAATCCCGGTGATACTCGGTCGACCCTTTTTGGCCACTTCCAACGCAGTAATCAATTGTAGAAACGGCTCTATGACCCTATCCTTTGGAAAGAAGTCAATTGAGCTTAACATTTACAAGTTGGGAAGTGAACCCTCCGAACCCTATGCTCATGTGTGTTCTGTCGAATTAATGGATGTCGACAGCAGCGAATTTGATCAACCTCATGATACTGACTCTTTTCATATGTTGTTGTTTGACCCAACCATATACTCTTCCACCGAGTTATCCGGGTCAACATCTAACGCTGATGAGGAACTTTTTATAGAGTCTGACAATCACCCTGTTTTTTCTGATGACATTATTTTTTGGGGTATCGATGAAAGCTTTGAGGAAATTTTCGCTGATGAACTCGCATTTTTACAAGACACGGGTGTTGAGATGAATCAACTCCAAGATAAAGAAATTGAACCTCCACCCCTTCTTCTTGACAATCACGATAATGCGAATAATCCATCATCACTATCACTATGTCGTCTCTCCAAATTGAGATGCAATCCTTTTTCATTACACCTCTTATCACCTCCCCACTTCTTCACGTCGAAAGGTGACATGTTCTTCCACCAACCTTGATACTTCATCGATAAAATTTTTGAATGGTTGGTGTTGACCTTCGGTCTTTGCAAATCTTGGCATTGACCAATAACCATGACCCCCTCTTATGATTTTAAAAGATTAAAATTGTTTAACTCAAGTTTAAGGGGTGGTATATTTTGGGCTCTTGAAAGAAAATGAATTTTACAAAATTGTGAGCCAAAAATAAGTTTGGGGGAGGATTTTCACTTTCATATATTCTTTCCCCCATTGATAATTTCCTCCCAAGCTTACAGGTTTTTGTGATCCAGCAGATAGCAACAGTGAGGACACTGTTGTAAACAAGTTTGGGGGAGGTTTGTGCTTATTTACGCATCAATTTGCATCATATTTTGCATAAGCACAACATTTTCAAAATTTAAAAAAAAAACTTTCTTTTATAACAAAAGAGTAGAAAGTGAAAAATTACATCCAAAAGATAGGAATAATTTAAGAAAACCAAGAAAATTAGAAGTCTTCTTAAACGAACTAGTAATAAGTAGTTATGAGCTGTTGTCCCAAGGGTTAGTAAGATAAAGGAAGTCACTAATATGAGGATAAAAATAAGTCTGAAAAATAGTTTCTATTCTGAAAGCCAAACATTTGAATGTTGATACCCTACTATATGCACTTACACACGTCTTGAAACTCGGGATAGTAGAGGATACCTTGAAATGCTCTTGTCTAAAAGCCAAAGTATGAAAAAAAAATGAAGAAAATATAATAATGGTGAAAAGAAAAAAAAATGAACACTGGTTTTGTATCGCCAAGGCAGCAATAAAAAAATATAGCGAGGGTGCCTCTTCACCTAGTGCCCTAAGGCCAACTGGTCTGGGAGTCACTGCTAAGCCTTAGGTGGTGCAAGACGAGGAAAATACTATCACCTAATCAGCAAGCACATGAGTAATCGATCGGTTAGTACCTCAAGAAGTATTAACGGTCGCATGAAAAGGTGTGAGCGAATCTTAATATTCATTAAATTAAAAAGTACTAAGGTAGATGGACAAGAGTATGATAGCTTGAATTGAATTCTCCAAGTGTAGGGATGTTCTTTACACACACGTAGGGTTATATGATCAATGTTTGGATGAAAGGTAGGAATGAAGAATAAAGACGATATTTTATTGAGGGATAATGTGATTTCTAACATCTTTTCATGACTATTAAGATAGGGCTCATAACAACTGAAAAGCTAGTGTAGTTGGAAACTCTTATTTTCAAAGTCTTTCTTTTATGGTTCTTATCTTTATATGTAAATTTCACCATCTCTTTTGTTATAGGATTTTGTGGGTGTAATCCGCTGAAAACCCTCAGGAGACAACACTCCTCCTACTAGGGACACCTAGAGGTTTAACGGCTTGTTGCACGTGCTCAGTGCAATCGTGTTGCCTACGAAAGTGTGCTTAGTTTTCTCCTTTCTTTTTCTCCTCTCAAATAAACTAGTTTGTTCGGGACGATCAAAGATAAGTTTGGGGGTATTTGTTCAGTTGATAAAACTGCACATTTGTATTACATTTTTCCTACCATTTACATATTAAAAAAGAACTTTATTATAATATATTATACATATGAGGGTTTATGTGTAAAAGCACCATTTTCCATGTGTTAATATATTTTAATTAGTAATTGGTAGGAAAATGTATGCAAATAAATCCATTGACCAAATCCTAGTAGAAATAAGCCTACTAAATATTATTTGAGATTATTGTGCAGAATTTTCCAAGTTGTTATGCAGAATTTATCAAACAAATCAAGTTGTTGAAGAAATCTTACCAAATTAAGAAGCAAAACTTGGAGACCAAATCTAAAAGCAACCGAGAAAAGATTTTCAGATTCTGAAGGTGCCTAGGATTGCCACATGTCAAAAGATGCAAGTCTAAAAATTTCAGTCACGAGATCTCGACCATCAAGCGCGGATCCGCGGCCAAACCCCCCCTTGGGCCGCGGATCCGCTGCAATTCCAGGGAGTTAGAGAATGAGATTTTTTGGCATAAATCTATGATAAATTTTACCAAGTTTTCAACAAGAAGATTCTGGCTTTGCACTATAAAAGAGCACCGAGAGCCTCTTGGAAAAGTTATCAAGCCGACGCGATCACGAAGCCCCAGTCGCTCACGCATCCAGGTTGATCATCAACTGTTCGTCTACCTCCTTAGGAAAGATCGAGAAGCAACTAGTTTTGTAATCATTTTCTACGGAATAAAGTGTAGATTGTTCAAGTTGATTAATAAAGGTAGTTATTTTATTTAATTCTTTTGCATTATGTTTTCCTTCTCTGTCTTTTCATCTTCTTCTCCCAACATGCGAGAGTAATTCTTCGCTTGTTAGGGTTCGTAGGATTAGGGTAGGCTAATGGATGATGAACATCCCTAAACCCTTTTTAAGTCCTATAAAGTTTATGAACTTTATCAAAAGAATCATTAACATCTTAATCGGGCGCGCTAACAATTCTTTGTTAATTTCGACCGCGATTAGAGATTAGATTAATAATTGTTTTGGTAAAGGCTAGATATGAACGGAGTTCCGTGTCGAGATAAGGGTAAAGAGTGGGATTCCTTTTCCCTCCAGAAACCCTAATCTACACGCATCACCGTCGTTCTAGTTTTAAATCTATTAAAGGATAAAAAGGGTAACTTTTAATTAATCATCCATAACTACTAAATCCTAACGAACCCTACAAGCCCTCTTATTATATTAACTACATCCCTAAAATAATCTAGATCTATATTTTTGCATTCTTGCTTAACGTAGATCTAGAAACCATTCTTCAAAATTCTTTATCCCTCCTCTCTCTTTCAACACATCTAAAGTAAGATTAAAAGATTCAACGTTTCCCTGAGGACGACCCATACTCACCTCGGTCTAGCTACACGCGACACCGTTCTGATTGCGGTTATTTTACACTACAAAAACACTTTTTCGTATCAATCAGTTCCCTCCTGGGAAGTGGTCCCTGATCGGTGATTGTCTGCAGTTTAGTACGTGCGTTTTAAATTCAAGAATACCGCAATCAAGACGGTGTTGCTTGGTAGCTGGCTGGTTGAGTACGGGTCGATCCACGGGGACATGTTGTTCTTTCTTTAAGTTCTAACGAGTTAAGTCCTATTTTTGGTAGGTTTTGTTTTTAAATCTAAAAATGAGATTAAATTGATTTAAAATCTTGCTAGGGTTAGAATTAGGGTAGTTTGAAATATGGAATCTTCTCACCGCTAAAAATGCCCTGGTTAAGAATATAGGTGTTAGGGTAATAGTCAACAAAGGGGATTGGTACGACTAGGAAGAAACTGAGTTTCTTCCTTTTGGTTCTTGTCCGTCCTTTCTTAACTCTTAGCCCTAATCTCTATTTAAATCAACCACAACCGGTCTAACTAAGGAATCACCGCTATCCTGTAGGATAGGGTGTCGTAGTGAACGGTGTGTGGTTAATTTAAATAGAGTCCTAATTAATTAAAATTATATGGGCAAGGAAAGGAGCGTGAGAGATTTCCTTCTCTCAAACATTTCCTATCCTAACCCTAACAAGTGAGGAATTACTCACTCATTAGGAAATTAACGATACAATTCATTTTTATAATTTTATTTTAAGAGATTATCTAAGTTGCAGATAATAAAAAAACGGATAAAAAAATTGCAAGTAGTAAATTGCAGATAAAAATGCAAGACAGAAAAAGAAAGCTTACTTTATTGATGACCACTTCAACGATTACAAGGAAATTAAAATTTTAAATCTACGAACTAAAAAGAGGCATCCTCCAAAGAGGCACACCAAAAGAGGCACCCCCTTATTTGGCTTTGAGCCCTCCTATTTATAGATAGGAAAAACCCTAAGTTTACATTCTGATCCATACATGAAATTACAAAATAACCCCAAAAACCGAGTCAAAGCACCGACACCCCACCGAAACGTGCATATTATGGCCGCAGAACCGCGGCAGAAAGGCCTTTTTGGCCGCGGTTCCGCGGCCATTTGGTGGGTTCTTAGGCCCATCTCTTCAGAATTTCTCTGTGTTGCTTTTATCTTCTGTTTTCTTTACATGGTTTCTCAGAATTTCTTCTATTTCCTTCCAGATTTCCAACAGTGCAAAATGATGTGAACTTTTGCCTTGAGCTTCGCGTTGAAATCTTGAATCTTGTGCTTCCCTTGTGCTTTGTGTATTGAATTGTCTAATGATTTTCATTTGTTCCTTGAACTGATAGGCGGCATCATACGGATTCATCTATTGTTGGTCGTAGTCTCACATTTATAGCGTTTTTTCATGAATTTCACTTTAATGATCTGAGAACCTGTAACCTATAACTATTTAGCAGACATGAATCAAAAGCACATATTTATGTGTAATGTGATTAAGAATGGGCGATATACGAATGCAAAATTCTGATATGAACAAATACCCCCAAACTTATCTTTTGCTCGTCCGGAGCAAAACCAATTTTATTCTCGAAAAATCCTAACCTCACTTTCGCAGGGAACGCGATTGCACTGAGCTCGTGCAACAAGCCGTTAAACCTCTAGGTGTCCCTAGTAGGAGGAGTGTTGTCTCCTGAGGGTTTTCAGCGGATACTACCCACAAAATCCGATCAATTTGGCATGTTGACTCTCATTCTTCAATTCAGTATTCTAACAAGAAATTCTATTATCTTCAACTTAGAAATCATCAACCCGTATTTTTCACACTCACTTATCATTTAACTTAAGATCATATATGTTTTGCAAATTTATTAAGCTTTCAGTATCTTTTGAATTTTCCTTCTAAGGTGCAATCTTAACTCAGGAATTTTTTATCATCTCTACTGAAAATATAAGCCCTATCTTTTATTCCTATCTCTCATCCAAACCCCAATCATATATCCCCACGTGTGTGTAATTTTTACCCCTACACTTGGAAATTCAATTCTAGTTATCATACTCTTGTTCATGTCCAAAGTACTTTTAGTTGGTGAATTTTAGATAAAATTTCTCACGCATTCTTCATGCGACCGTTAATACTTCTTGAGGTATTAGATGACCGATTACAAAATGTGCTTGCGCATTTAGGCGTAATTCCTCGTCTTGTAATACCTAAGGCTTAGCAGTGACTCCCAAACCAGTTGGTCTAAGGCACTAGGTGATAAAGCATCCTTATTATATTTTTTTATACTGCCTTAAGTAATTACAAAACCAGTGTTCATTTTTTATCTCTGTATTCACCACTTATACTTTTATTTTATTTTCTTTCATACTGAGAATTTTAGACAAGAGCATTTCAAGGTATTCTCTACTATCCCAAGTTTCAAGGCGCGTGTAAGTGCGTATAATAGGGTATATATTTTCAGAATTTGGACTTAAGATTCAGAATTATTTTTCAGACTTATATTTCAAATAGAGCTTTCAATACTCTTCCCTTATTTCGATTTAGCCCGAGAACTGAACTCAAAATTTGTCTATTTTTAAATAAACTATAAGGACATATATTTTCTATAGTTAAACTTTAAGAAAGGTTATTTTTAGAGTTTTTAATTTACTAAGTTTAGGATCTAGTTTTTCCTAGCTAGTCAGCCGCCATGTTAAACTTAAGTCAAATATGGCCAAAATTGAACTTTTCAATTTTTATAATTTTTTAAAAAATTTCAATTTTTATGGGTTTTAAAATAAGTATGCAAATGCAAAAATATACATATGAATGCGAAGGAAGAAAGCTTACCGAGTACACCCCCAAACTTAAACTTGACGGTGCCCTCACTGTCAGGCTACATTAAGAGGGTCAAAATTGTCGGCACTCCCCTTTTTTTTAAAAAAAATTATTTTTATTATTAACAGAAAAAGAAAACAAAATATATATACACAAAAAGGTTCCCCCCAAACTTAAGTAAAACATTGTTTCTACTGTTGCCATTTTTTAAATCTCATAAACTTGTAAACTTGGGAGGAAAAATTTATTAACGGGAACATGAAATATGATCGTGAAAATCTCCCCCAAACTTATTTTTGGCTCACCACTTTGAGTTAGAAAAAATTATTTTCGAGAGCCAAATTATACGCCCTCCAAACTTGAGTTAAACAATATTAAGCTTTTAAGAGGGGGTTCAAAGTTATTGGTCAATACCAAGTTTTGCAAAGACCAAAAGGCAACACCAACCATTTGAAGAATTTATCAATGTAATGTATAGGTCGGTGGAAGAACATGTTATATAGAGCCAAGAAGAAGTGGGGAAGAGATAAGTGGTGGTATGGAAAGGGTTTGTGTGAACGTGAATGTGAGGAGATAAGAGATAAAGATAAATAAAAACGAGAATGTGAATGATCAGAAATGAGTGGAATATTAGAATTCTCGTATTTTATAAGAAGAAAGGGTGGTGGTTCAACTTCTATAGGTGAAGATTGATTAATCACAAAATCCTTGTTATTTAGGAATGCAAGTTCGTCAGCGAAAAGTTCTTCAAAACTCTCATCGATGTAATTGAACATTTTACTGTCAGTAAGTTTTGTACCAGAATTTATCATACTTGATTTGTTAAAAATTATGGAGGTAGGAGACTCGAAAAACTCATCTACCTCATTTTCAAAAGTATCCAAATCAAGTTGGTTTTCTGGAATGATCAAACTTGAATTATCGGATTGTGATTCATCAACACTCACTGAAATTATAGGAAGAATAGAAGAAAAACCTGAGAAAGTGGGAGAAAGAAGTTGAATACGAACTTGAGAGTGGAGACGGAGTGTATAAATTAGCACAATTTGTAATGACCGATGTGTAAAAAGCGATTGTGCTAATCTATCAACCTACTTAGAAATGAGGTTAAATCCCTCAAAATTCTTGAGAAAACATGGGTACGTCGAACTTGGTAAACCAGACATAAAAAATAAAAGTGTAACGGTTTCTTGCAAGGTCGGAACGAGGATGGAGGGAAGTGATTGCGAAACGGTATCGGTTAAAGATTTAGGAGAGTGTGCACAGTCAATGAAAGTGATAGAATGAATTGGAAAATCCAACTCCTCAAGTAAAACTACTTCATCCTCAATAATTTCCTCAATACTCTCCTCAAAATTTAGCTTATCCATGCAATTCTTATCAAAATCAAGACGCATATGAAGTTCGGGAGAAACATTTAATGACTTGGGATGATGAATTGGAGAGAAAAACTCAGTCAAATCTACGGGTTCATCATCCAAAATATTCCCAGCGTCGATATCCTCAATCAAGTGAAAATCAATTTTCGTAGACACCTCATCAAAAGCATGGATATTAATCAGTTTAGGTTCTAGAGTGGAGGTGTAGAGGTCAAAAGGATTGGTGATGGTTTCACTCGAAAGGGGCCCTTCACAATCAGGTAAATCAAACACTACAAAGTTGCACAACTCATTAAACGTTTTATCTTCAACTGGTGAATCATTTGGAATACTTGATAGACATTCAAAACCGGAGTTGTGGGATTCAATTGGGGATGGGTAGGTTTGATTTGGAAGGGTGCACAGCTCATTCTCTCTACTCAAATTATCAATCTTACCAACCGCCTCATCATACATTGGAAAATTTGGAGCTAGTTAGAAACTAGCTACCGGGTCATTAGGTTGTAAAAGGGCGGCCATGGACGGATTCAAATTGCTCATCTGTTGGCATGACGCTACCATAAAGTCTTCCAACGACTATTCCAGACTAGGCATGGGTTGTGACGGGGTTTCAGTAAAAGATTCAAAGTTATTTGGATATGTGAAACTCCCAAATGGCTGTGTAGAAGCAATGTCTAGGTAAGGTCCAAAAGTCGGGTAGGACTGGTAGGAATTGAATGGTTGGACATGATTAGGATCAATATTTGGATAAGAAGGTGAGTGGAATTATTGATCCAAAGAATTCGCAGTGGTGAAAAGAGTGAAAGATCGGTTACGAGATTGTTCAATATGTTCAGCAATAGACATGGGTTTCGGAGTTACAACAGGACTCGAAAAAGGGGTATCAACGTAAAAAGGTGGTGAAAGTTGAAATGGTTGATATAAGGTGGATTGCGGAGTCCAACTGGTTGTCCTAGACGCGTCTATTCGATCTTTCAAAGAAATTTTGGTCATGGAGGGGTCGTTCGAAATTCGACAAAAACAAGAAGCGTAGGAAGTAATGTCTGGTTGAGGGTACCAAAGTTCGGCAAGATTTTTGCGAGGTGGGGTACCCATGATGTGATGAGAGAAACGAGAAGAAAAAGAATGTTAACCAGTATTTTCCGGGCTATATTTTGACAAACTCCCGAATGTGAAATAGCTAAATTCTGATGGTATCAAAAGCGTCTCGAAAAATCCTTCGATTGGATATATTATGGACTTCATAATTCATCCGGGATCAAAAGCTATGAGCAAATATGCTATGCACATGTAATCTAAGGAAGAAAATACGAACCAGTATTTTCCGGGCTATATTTTGACAAACTCCCGAATGAGAAACAGCTAAATTCTGATGGTATCAAAAGTGCCTTAAAAAATCCTTCGATTTGATATATTATGGGCCTCATAATTCATCCGGGATCAAAAGTTATGAGGCATCACGTGCTCACACGTGACCGGGCATCACGTGCAGACACGTGACCATTTACAGGCAAAGCCTGTAGGCACCAAATAAAATAAATAATTGGAAATAATTAATCAGTGGGGTCATGTGCCAACACGTGATGGGCCTTTAAACCCACTGAAAAGAATTAAAGGTATAATAAAATAATAAGGAAAAATCCCAATAGGGCATCACGTGCCAACACGTGACCATGGGTCACGTGCTGACACGTGATAATTCCCGAGTCCTTTAAAACAACAGAATTAAATTCTGGTCAAATTCTTAATCAAAGGGTCACGTGCCAACACGTGATAGGTTTCTAAAGATCTATGAATTAATAGAATTAAATTCTAATTAAGAGGGAATCAAAAACCCTAACTGGAAAAATATTTCTCTAAATCTTTCCAAACAAAAAAGATGGTGCTCTGTAAAATGGAGCACCGTTGGATTAAAAATCCAATGGTGATTAAAAATCACCAATTTATAGAGAGATTTTATACAAGAAAAGATTTCCCTGAAATTTGCCAGGAATAACAGATAAAAGATGTTTTGGATTAAAAATCCAATGGTGAATAAAATTCACTGAGTGATCTAAAAGATCATGTTGGTTACAAAATCAATTAAAATCTTTCAATGAAAGATTGACAAAACAAATTGATTCTTTTCTTTCTCCTATAAATAGGAGCCAAGAAGAGAAGAGAAGGGATCTACTTTTTTTTGGAAAATATACAACAACAGAGAGAAAAAAGAGAGGAGAATTTAATTCTCAAGAGAGAAAAAGAAGATCTCTTAAAAAAAACCCTAGGTGAGAAAAGGAAAGAGATCTAAGCTCCATAAAACAAAAAGAGAATTTAATTCTCAAATTAAGAGTTTAACTTTTCTGAATAAGAACTTAGTTCTTCCTTTAGTTGAAGATCTGCAGAAGCAGATCTCCCCACAAGTTGAGAATTTAATTCTCATCGAGGAGATTCTGCCATGCAGATCCAAAACTTAGAGGGAGAATTGAGTTTAGAGAATTTAATTCCCCCAAATTTATAGGAATTTAATTTCTCCAAATGAAACTAAGGTTTAACCCTACATAAGAATTTAATTCTTCCAAATTCATAGGCATTTAATTCCTCCAAATGAAACTAGGGTTTAACCCTACATAAGAATTTAATTCTTCCAAATACACAAGAATTTAATTCCTCTAAACAGAACTAGGGTTTAACCCTATAAAAGAATTTAATTCTTAAAAAACAAGAGACTTAAAGCTCTCCATGCATATAAAGATCAAAGTATCCAACGTGATCACGTGGTAACACGTGACCCTTCATCCCAACGAACAAAAAGGAATGAATGAGGCATTGTTACATGTCCACACGTGATGATTTCAAAGACTAAAAGTGTTTAACACTTATATGAATATTCTGAGAACAAAATAAAGGAAGTCTGGCCCCATCTTCAGATGCCTCACGTGACCCCACGTGACCAGTTCAATTTTAGTGTTTAACACTACTTTAAGCGCTTCGTCCATAGTGTTTAACACTATTTTCAGCATATCACGTGGGAGCAAGTGATCGCCAAGTATTCTCTAGTGTTCAATACTATTTTAAAGCCAAGCTTATCCCAAATTGGTTAAGTTTTCCAGAGGCAAATCTCCCTTTCAACTGGACCTCAAAATTGGTCAGTTCATATGATATGCAAATTAAAGTCCAGAGCCATAATGAATGGTTAGTGCTCAGCCAAGGATAAAATGTTGTCAGAGCCCCAAACCCCTGTTTAGCATTGCTAAATAATGGGGGGGCTGAACCCAGACAATTGTTCAACAGTCCAACAAAGGGCCAACATTTCAAGTCTAATTGGACTTAGCCCAAGTTGGCCATAAGTTCTTAATTCAGATTTAACTGAGCCCATGTGCTCATAATCTAATTAATTGACCTTAGTCCCAAATTGGACTACAGATTTCCCAAATCAATATTGGTTCAAGGGTACATATCTTCACTGCTTTGATATCTGTCGTTGTAATCCTTCAACATCTTCAGAGAGGTGACGGGTCCCGATAACCAATCATTCCATGGACTGTGGGGTCCTTAAACCCATGGACTATGATGTCCTTAACCTCGGACTGTGGGGTCCTTAAACCCATGGACTATGATGTCCTTAATCTCGGACTGTGGGGTCCCCTTAAGCCCATGGACCGAGATGTCCTTAAACTAACATTGGACCACCATGTCCTAAAACTGGCAATTAACCGCAAAGTCCCTAAACTAGAACAATAGAGCCCAAATGCTCTTTTGTTGGATCTAAATGATCCCGTTAAGTAGATCTTAGTCTAAAATTAGACTAACGTATCCTTAACAAATGGTTAAGTTGACCTTAGTTTAAAACTAGACTAACGTGTCCTTAATAAACTATTAAGTTGATCTTAGTTTAAAATTAGACTAACGTATCCTTAACAAACGTTTAAGTTGATCTTAGTCTCAAATGAGACTAACGTATCCTTAAACCCAACCCCCAAACCCAAATCTAAGAAAATACGAATTTGGACTAATCCACGTCCTACGGGCGGCGACAACATAAATTAGTCTCCGTATACAATCCACGGGCAACCAAAAACAAAACAAACACACACGACACGAAGTGACCATCTGGAGAAGGAGAAAGTTGTTACCGCGATGCGGTAACGTAATTAACTGCAGGAGCTTGCGCCTGCAGGGAAGAGCGTCCCCACAATCAAAAACCCCTCTAATAAGAGGGAATCTAACTAAGTCTGCTACAACAGCCGCATCCATCTAAACCTCCGATACACGGTGCCATAAATCAACTTGGCATCTTCGGAGAGGTGGACGGATAAAACCAAATTGCATCTGCCCCCAAATTCAGGCAAGACGTTTGTCTTTTCCTGTTTTCGGCAAAGAACAGATTCTGGCTCGCCCGGTGGGACCTCTTCCTCTTTCCACTCTACACTTCGTGTGTCGTGTTCGCGAAAGGATCGTGGTTTGCTATGGTTGTCTGTGGATTCGAAGTACTAAGATTTAGTGTCTTGCTCCATGCAGAAAACAGAAGATCAATGGCTTCAAACTGCACTAACTGCAACTGCAACTCTCGCTCCGTCCCGTCCGGAGGAGTGACTTACGGGCCCCAAGCGGCCTCCATCTTCGCTATGTCGGTGGAACAGGTGACTCAGGCCACCACTGGATTGTTCTTCGGGACCATGATCCCGCCAACAAGCTTCAACACCCCTATACCATTGTGAGAGGCTTCAAAGAAGTCGGTCTTTGATCGGCTTACAACTACTGCGGCCCCTCTCAACGGGTCGCCCAACTCCACTGTCTCAGTTTTCAACAGACTGGGCCAAGGCTCCAACGGGCCCATGAAGAAGCCCGCAATACCAGAAGGGGTTATCCCGAAAAGGATAGCTATTCCTGGTTCTGAAGTCGGCAAAGCGGCTTCTCCTGCCAAATGGTCAGTCTTCACAAGACTGGCCGTTACAACTCCCCATCCAATAGAAATCGCTAAGGCCGTTTCCCCCGCTCGAAAGTCTGCCTGCGACAAGCTGGTCATTCCCTCTCAACGGACATTAGTCTTCAAGAGGCTCGCACTGGCAATAACCCTTCACCAAGACATGGGGCGTGATGAAACTACCTCCATAGCTGAGCCAGTCCCGGCTGCACAACATGCTCGACGTCGCCACTGGCGCCGAGTGAGGAAAGCTGGGGGCAATTCCCCTTCCGGATTGACTCCGCCAGCTCCAATGGTAGAAGTCGATACTGCTGTTCCAACTGGGAACAGTTTTGAACTACTTAACAAGGTGCACAGGAATTCGCCAACTGCTGTGCTGAAAAGATCTCCTCCACCTATGGAGAAATCCCTGAAGGCGAAGCTGGTGCAGCCCCCTCAGCGGCTGTCCTCTAAGATTTACAAAGTATGGCGTCAAGTCCAAGACTCGATTGTTGATCAAGACTACCCCCGCCGACAAGAAAAGATGAAGGTTCGGCAGGAAGAGAACCGCCCTGTTAAGCCACAGAAGGCGATAGCTACTTGGGTGCCCACTACAACGGCCCCCTCAACTTCGACCGCCCATAAAAGGAGAAGGCCAGAGAAAATCCCCATGTCTGTGACCAATGTCAAGGGCACTGAGCCTAAACGCCCCAAGTCTGGGGGCATGGTGGTACATACCGTCTACATGGCATCCGAAAAAGAGGATAGCCGTATCTCCACAGGTCATCGACCGCTTACGCGATCCGTGAAAAAAGCACAAGAGCAGCAACAGAAGCTTCAAGAAATGCTAACAGTTATGACCGCACTTACGGGACCGAAAACAAGCCCGGAAATATCCCCGGAGCAGCGCCGTGAGCAGGAAACTGATGCAGAATTCCTTCGGAGAATGCTTGAGAAGAAGGAAAAAGAGGCCGCGGAACAAGAGGCCAATATAAAACAAATGTCCCTTCTATTCCAAGAGATGGTGGGCATGATGATCCAGCCGGATCCCCCAGCCGAAGATCCTACAGTAATAATTGAAGATGATAGAGGAGAGACATCAAATCCTCTGCCAGTTCTGTCAACAGCCAAGGAGGTAACAATCTCTAAAGCTGCCTTATATGATTATATCGCTCAGCAGATACGAGTTCACTAGGCGAATGAAGCGGCTGGGCAAATTGTTAAAACTGGACGACCCTATCCAGGTTGGTATGACCAAATAAAGTACCCGCCGGGATATACGATCCCCAAATTCCACGTATATAAGGGGGCTGAAAATCCGCATCAGCATGTCGCTCAATTTAGGGCTCTGTGCGGCAACACCGGAGGTGACGATAAGCTACTGCTTTGCCAATTCGTTGGCAGTTTGGCGAAGACGGCCTTCGAATGGTATTCGGAGCTTCCAAATGACTCCGTCAAAATATTCACGGAGATGGAGCTGTTATTCACCCAGCGTTTTGCAAGAGCCAGTGAACGCACCCCAATCACGGCGTTGATTAATGCCAGGGTGAAACCAAGCGAAACATGGGTTCAGTATGCGATACGGTGGCACAACCTATGGTCGAAGTGCGAACAGCGCATAAAAGAAGTGCCTGCGGTGGGCATATTCGTGGGTGCTCTTGATCCGTAGGCGACCATTTCGCAGTTCATGATATTTTTCAAGCCGTCTACTTTCCAGGCCTTGATTGACAAATTGGACCAAATGGATCAGATGGACCATAGACCGTCTTCCTCGAAGATGGAGCCTCGAAACGAGAAGGGCAAAGGGAAAGCGATCTTCGTTGCCAACATTCAACAACAGCCGAGTGGCCCGAGACCGGTTGTTCGCCAAAGAAACAAGCGGCAATCCCTTGATGAGAAGTTGAGATGTCTTTACTCGTTTCCCCGAGATAAAACAAGGAGACTATTTGAACTGGCAGTGCGCAATGGGCTTATTACTCTACCGGAGTCGAAACACCCACCGCAACCAAACGGTGTCAATGATCCCAATTACTGCCCCTACCACCGAGTATTGGGCCATCCGATCGAAGACTCTTCAAAAACTGGGTTGAAAACCAATACCAACAGGGCAAGTTCGCGCTATCTGAAAACTGGAAGGTGAATCCGCCACAACAGCACACTCCTAAAAGGGTGGACACACCGGGGGTATCGTGCTCTTTTATAGAAGAAGCTCCATGGGAAGTCGTTCTTTCGACAAAAACTAAAAGAATGTTGAAAGATCTTCAAACATGCCCGGCGATCAGGTGGAAAAGCTCACTAGAGCCGGAGACCATCGTGGGGATGCTGAAACCACGCCCAACATTGGGAGTTAACAGTGATGGTGGACAAAACATTCAGGCCCAGCCGTCAAAGTCTTCAAAGAAAAAGAAGAAAAACAAAAAGCCCGCGCAGTTTGATGACAAGCGCACGGATCTGCAAAAGCATATTGACGCGCTGAAGGAATATAACTAGAAGGCACGAACCCCGTTCACACTCCAAGAATTTCTCAACAATATTCTTGAGAGCGGAGATAACGATAATAACGATGGGGATGACTCGTCAGAAGAATCTGAGGACTATGTGGCAAGTTGCCACATGATCTCTCATTCGGCGTTAACTAACGAAGAAGCTCACTCGGCGATAAAGGACAGCATAAAAAAGCTAGGGGCGGGATCGAAACCAAAACCCTTGGAACCGTCTAACAAGATGATCGACTTACTACTAAACGAAGCCCGTCAGAAAAGCAAAACCAATTGAGAGCGTGAACTGGCTATATTCGAAAAAGCCAAACGCCGATGACTGAATGAAAAGGTCGAGGCACCCCAACCGGATCGAAGCATCCCTATCGCCAGCAAAAGCAAGCTTAAAGTAAGGAAACGATTCGCTAGGGCCCTGTCAATAGGAATGAAGTTGCCCTCTTTCAGAGGAAATTCTCCTGGCAGTATACATCTTGATGAAGCGGACATATATCCTAACTTCTGCTTATACAATCAGAGGATTGCATACCCTACCGAGGAGTGCATCGCCTTTAAAAACTGGTGGCGGGGATATGTTGCCCACCAACAACACGTTCAACGAATGAAGCGCAAGGCTCGTCGGGAACATAAAAGCATGATAGATGAGCGCAAAAGAGCTACTGGCAACTGTCACATAGTCAACACCAAGGGATCGCAAGTTATCACCTTTGGAAGCGACTCTGACGAAGAAATCGCTCTCAGCCCTCTCTTCAAGGAATCCACCTCCGACACAAAAGATGCGAAGATTTGAAAGAAAATAGCTTCTTAATCGTATGTTGCCCGAAAAATCTCGGACCTATGACCGAAACGTCTTTAAACTACTACAGACCCGCGGCATCCCCAGGCTGACGTGGTACAAAAAAAAAGGTACGTCCATAAGCGAAATGGGCACGGATGAAAACCTGAAAGGGCTCCGTGAGTAAAAACAGCGGGACTGTCACGCCCCGCTTCCCAAAATACGGAATACGAGGGGTTGACAATGCCAGCCATGCTCCTACGGTCAAGGAAATATCCTGCCGTAGTCACACTTCGGCATCTAGCTTTACGTGGTAACCAGTAACACAATGCACAGGTAATGAGAAATGCAGTATAAAAATCAAACAAATACAAAGAACTAACCATATGGGGATCGAGAGAGTATGGTTCTGGGTAGCTGATCGAAATGTCCACGATATCCTCGAGGTACGTCTGGTCCAAGCTAAGTCCACTTCCCACTCTGAGCATGCATACTCAGGTCGTCAGAGCGACACGATAGCAATATGTACATATGTGCAAAGTGGTAACTCGTACGGTAATAATAGATATATAACAGTAAAATCAAGACAGTAAAGATGTGAACATGGAGTAACCAATGTAGTGTCTAATAGAGCAGGTGAACAGTAAAGCAGTAAAATAGTATGTCAGGTGTGTCAATACAGTGAGTAATGCATGTCAATGTCACTATCCTATCAGTCTCTAAGTCTCACTGTACAGGTCACTAAGCCTATCATCAGTCCAAGTGTGAGAGTCAACCACTCGTGAGTGTCCTCCACCCAAGGGTAGGACCCAAGGGTAAGGGACCACGGGCCCAAAATATAACTCACGGTAATAATCATGTAATATCCCTGTAAATCTCCATATATCTCCATATATATATGCCGGCATGGGACTCCCGAGATTCTGTTGAACTCACACTCAAACTACCCCACACCCCGTGGTCTACATCAAACGCCATCCATAATCTCAAATACCGGTCGGTCCATGACAAGTCTGCGCGAGAACTGGAGACAGGATCTCCATCAAGCACGTCCCGACTGATACCCAAGATAAAGGGACAGTATTTGGTGCCTTACCTATAACACCCATACAAGTGCTTCCATAAGTATCCCATACCACTTATAGTCACACTTATATACATCTCACAGACGTCGACAATGCAATAGAATAATAGGGTCCACTGATTGTGTATAAGTACGTGTCACTTTCACTTATCCATTCATGCTCAAACACTGACGTACTTGCCACCATCACCACTAAAACCTAACACTGGGTAATGCACATGATCACTAGGTTACCAATGCAACGACATATATATGATGTGATAAGAAAACAGTATGTAAGGCATGATTTAAGATGTCATATGTCGGTATCCTACCACTTGCATAATTTATCATAAATCATACATGCCAAATTTAGCGGAACAATGAATAGGAGATAAGTAGTACGTTTGATTATCTATCCAGAGAATTTGGTTTCACGTCAAACGGGTTTCAGGATCACTAGATATGGCCATTTCTTCTTAAACGTTCACTGCTGGAAATCCGGTTTCAGAATCGGAAGTCCATTTCGTAACGCAATTTAATCCCAGTTGGGATCAGAATTAGGTGACGCTACAGTTGAACTATATTTAGGATTTCCAGTCAGGTTTCCACCTCAATTGTAGGATCAGTATTTTATTACTCCAACAGAGAGTTATGGCCAGATTAAGTTAGGGGTGTAAAATCTGCTTCTGCGGAATTCAGCAAGACATGCCGACGAGGTAAAATGAAGTAAAAATATCACACGGTTGAGGAATCCAATGAAACCAGTCGAGTAAGGAAGATAATTCAATTTCCTACGTAACGGTATAGGATTCCGCGCATTATCTTACATGAGCAACGATAAACAGTGGTTTAATGACAGGAGTTAACCTGGATTTCCATTATGGACTGCAGTCCAGAATTAAAATCCACCGCAGTTATCTCTATCATACTGTACTACAATTCAGTGGTCAAAAATATTTTACAGTAAGCTAACCAGTTAGTTTCAATACGATCCATCAAGCGCTAAAATCCGGTTCATACACAATTTATCATAAATTTTATAGGTTGGCATGCACGAAGGTTTTCAGGTTTTACGACGGAATCTGGGACATCATGTTATGTGAACAAACGTTATAGTGTTGGAATTAAAGTCCCAAGGGACATTCCTTACGACCCGGACCATCATATTTTACATGTTTCCGTCAATTTAACGGGAGTTTCCATTCGGACCGTATATCGGACACATAACTTATAACAATTTTACACGAAAAATATATAAGCGGGAATTAAAGGTGATTGAAATGTAATATAACAAGTAGCATGAAGCAAGTATTAAACTTTCCTGGAGACGTGTCGACGAGGGTCCGGCAGCGGCAGCAGCACGATCGCGTCACGGGCGCAGCACAGGTTCGGCCTTTTGGAATCAGACAATTGTACTCACTCCAGTTACTCTCCGTTCCCTCTTTATTTCACTGCTCCAAGTTGTTCCTTGTTTTAATGCGGGGGAGGTAGAGATGCTGATAAAGAGAGAGAAAGAAATTTTTAGAGAGAGAGATTTAGAGAGAGTTAGACATAGAGAGAGGCTTAAAGAGAAGAGAGAGAGAGAGAGACAGAGAGAGAGTGGCAGAGATTGAGAGAGAGAGAGAAAGGCAGAGAGAGAGAGAGACAGAGATTGAGAGAGAGGGGGGAGAGAGACAGAGAGAGATAGAGATTGAGAGAGGGGGGGGAGAGACAGAGAGAGAGATTTAGAGAGAGATTTACCGAGTGCTGGCGTGGGGTCGACGGAGGCGCCGTCGGGGTTGTCAAGGCGGCCGATGGGAGGAGGCGGCGAGGGTGTCGAGGGGGGTGGCCGGTTGTGAGGAGACGACGAGGAAGGAGCCCGAGGTGTTGGAGGCGTCAACGGTTGCTGGGGCGTCGACGGTGGATGAGCTTGGTCGATGGAGGAAGAGTGGGCTTGGTTGCAATGCAGGGGCTTGGAAGAACTAGGCGGTGGGTTGATGCAGAGATGGTGTGGCGAGGAGTTAGGCGAGGGGATTGAGCTCGGTGGGTGTAGTCGTCGTCGTCGAGGGGAGTGGAGTGCAGGGACTCGAGTGAGGGGTTTTCTGTGGAGAGAGAGAGAGAGGGAGGAGTTTGAGGTCGAGAGTGTGAGGGAGAGAGGAGTGAGCCGTTGGGGGAGCGGGTCTGGGGGGAGTGCGTGTGTCGTGGGCGCGAAGAGCGGGACGTTGGCGAGGCAGGCGGCGACGTAGGGGAACGCGGTGGAAAAGCGACGGGATCGAAGAGAGTGAGTGGGGAAGGAGAAGTTTAAACGGGTTGGGTAAAGTGGGAATGGGCTGCTGGGCTGGGCCAGGAAAATTAAATGGTTTTGTTTAAATAAATTTTCCTAGGCTAAGGGAATTTGTTTGCATATAATTTAGTTTTATTTAAATGGTTTGGTCTTAGAGAGTGTGGGCTGAGGGAAAGGAAATTTAATTAAAGGAATAAAGCATTGGGCCGGCTGAAAATAAGAGGGAAGGAAATGAAAAGGGAAAAAGAATTTAGGGAAAGGATTTGGGGGATTTGGGCCGGGTTCGAAAGAGTTTAAATAAATTGGAAAGGAAGAAAGAGGTGGGCCGGGCTCGGGGTTAAGGAAATGGAAAAATGTAAAGTAAATAGGTAATGCGGTTTTAGTTTAGTTTAGGGAAAGTAAAAGGGAAATAAATGAAATTGGAGAGTTGGGCCGGGAAAAAAACAGAGCTTGGGCTGAGACACAAAAATAAGAGGAATCGGGATTAGAGTTTGGGTAGAAAAATAAAGAGAATTAAGGTTTGGGTTAGGAGTTTAAATAAAAATAGAAAAGGGATATGAGGAAATAGGCCGGATTAATAAAAAGGAAAAGAAGGACGAAGGGAAAAAGGGTTTAGGGTTTTAAAATAATAAATAAATAATAATCCTAAAATAAGTAATTTAAGAGTAACAAAATACGGATGTTGATATACAAAAGGACTGGGTATTACAGGGACCACCGGCAAGTTTTGTGAAAACCCGAAAGGGCGCAATCTCGTCAAAAGACACTTGCAAGATCCTCTCGACCCTGTAAGGAGAAACCACCTGCGTGAGATCCTTACGACTCACAAAGGAGAAACACACTTAGAGATCCCCATGATTCTTAAGGAGAACTTACACTTACGAGATCCTCACGACTCGTAAGGAGAATTCCCCTTTGAGAGCCTCACAGCTCATAGGGTTCAAAAGCCTTAAGTTACAGGGATCTGAACATGTTCTTAAGCCATCAAAATCTCCAATTTTTCCCTATAAGCGGTTCAATATTGACCCTTGTATACAATCCACGGGCACGAATGAACATTTTCCTAACAGAGTCCCACCAGCGACTAGAGATATGCTCACACGGTGAACAAAGACTTGTAGGTCCTCTCGACTTGCAAGGCGAAAACACTCTTGTAAGATCCTTACGACTTATAAGAGAACACACATTTAGGAATCCTCATGATTCCTAAGGAGAAAACGCACCTACGAGATCCTCACGACTCGTAGGGAGAAACACCTTTATGAGACCCTTACGGCTCATGAAGTCAAAAGCCTTAATTGACGGGATCCTAACCCTGTTTGCTAAGCCACCTTTGTTTGACATCGACATAGGCAAATGATGATTCGCTCCTGGCAATATCCCAGTTGTAGCGATGTTGATGCCTTAATTGGTATCAAATTCCAAGTCCTTTCATGTCAAATGATGATTCGCTCTTGGCAATATTCCAGTTGTAGCGATGCTGATGCTGAGATTGGCACCAGATTCCAAGTTCCACACTCGTGATAAAAAATCAGCGAGCCAAAAATGCATATGGAATAGCCGAAATTATGGGACAACTTGCAACAAAATCGGTAAGTAAAAATGTATGCATACAAAATAACCGAAATGATTGAGCAACTCGCATTAAAAAGTAGCGAGTAAAAATAAAACAAATAACCGAAATGATTGGGCACCGCGAAAAATAGCCGAAATGATTGGGCAATCGCGATTTTCGTGATATAAAAAGCTGAAATGATAGAGTATCGCAGAAAGAATTTAAAAAATGAAATGAAATGAAAGAATGAAACTTTTTGCCTTGCAGGTGAGGTCACAGTGACCCCTGTATACAATCCATGGGCACAAATAAGAAGGGAACCATATCGTCCCACCGGGCTTCGTCGAAGCGAAGCCAAATCTCGACGGTTCAGAGACAACCTAAATACAATCTCGACATTCATCGCAATATTGCAGACACAATGTCAACAAACGAAGTGAAGGAAGATCCCTAGCTTCAGGGTCTCGACGTCAACATCGACAACTTAGAGATCAACACCGGCATTCTTCCTCCCTCCAATCGGATGCAGACGCGACATCAACAAACGGAGCCACGACGAAGTCCCCTAGTTCCAAATCTCGACGATTTATAGACAGCCTAGAGATCACCAACGGTGTTTCTCCTTACTCCAGCAGGATGCAGATGCGACGTCAACAAACGACCCCAGGATCAAAACAACGGAACCATTGTAAAGTCCCCTAGTTCCAAATCTCGACGGTTCACAGACAGCCTAGATATCACCAACGGCGTTTCTCCTCACTCCAACCAGATGCAGACGTGACGTCAACAACCGACCTCAGAGTCGCAACGAAGCGGAGCCATGGCAAAGTCCCTAGTTCCAAATCTCAATGGCCATATCTACGGCCCGAAGACCAACAACGATATGCCTCTTCATTCCAGCAGGACACAGATGCTACACCATCAATCGGAGCCATAACAAAGTCCTTTAATTCCAAATCTCGACGGTTCATAGACAGCCTAGAAATCACCAACGGCGTTTCTCCTTACTCCAGCAGGATGCAAATGCGACGTCAACAAACGACCCCAGGGTCAAAACAGCGGAACCATGGTGTAGGGTGTTTTTCGTCACCCCATCGAGATGGGAATACGCGCGCGCTTGTCAGGCGCACTACAGATTCTCCCTGCCTAGGATAGGCCGGGGTTTATTGATTGTGGGGATCCGAATCTCCGGCAGTCGCGGACTAAGCTGCCGTTAATTACCCCTCGCCTTCGGAGCGAGGGAACCTCCGATTGACGGGTTAAACTGGTCATGCGAACTCAATGTGCAGGGTTGTGTTTTGGAGGGGGTTATGGATATATCGGGGGCCCCGCAGAGTTTTTACGGGGGTCCCGCTACCCCGATAGCGGGCTGGGGGTCAAGGGGGCTAGCAGCCCCCTTGCGGGGTGCGGGGCAGCGTCCCGTTAGAAATTTTTTCTAACGGGGGAGCTATATTTAGTGTGGAGTGTATATATATATATATATATATATATATATATAAATGGGGGGAAAGCGTCTCAAAGACGCGTGCATGGCATGGTGCCCGGGGTCACGTGCGCGCGCATGGGCGCTTTAGTGCCCGGGGTCACGTGCGCGCACGTGACCATTGGGCGCCCCAACGCCCGGGGTCACGTGGCGCACACGTGACCATTGGGCGCCTCGGCGTCCGGGGTCACGTGGGCACACGTGACCGATGGGCGCCTCGGCGCCCGGGGTCACGTGGGCACACGTGACCGTTGGGCGCCTCGGCGCCCCGGGGTCACGTGGACACACGTGACCGAAGGGCGCCTTGGCGCCTCGGGGTCACGTGGGCACACGTGACCATTGGGCACCTCAGCGCCCGGGGGCACGTGGCACCCACGTGACCGCGGGAAGGGGGGCTTAGCCCCTAGGTTGGGGAGTTGAACTCCCAAAGGGGATTTTTTTGGAGTTAAACTCCTAGCAGAAATTTAATTTTTAAAGTTAAACTCCAACAGATCTAGAAAGGAGTTAAACTCCTAGGAATCTTTGGTTTTTTCTTTTGAGCCTTGGATCTGTCCAAAGTTAGATTGTTGGAGATGGGTCTCCTTCTTCTTCTTGTCTTTTGGCCGGATCTTGAAGATCAAAAGATGTGAGATTTTAAAAATCTCTTCTTTTTCGAGATCTGGTGGGAGATCTGAGTTCCCCTTTGTGGGTTTTGTGGTGAAAAACTATTTATTTTGGGAAAAGGAAGAGTTAAACTCTTGATTTAATTTAAAAGAAAGAAGAAGGTTTTTGGAACCTTGGAGAAGGAGGCACAAAGAACCCTAGTTTATTTGAGGGAATGAAAAAGTCTATCTTTATTCATCATCATGTTGTCTTTTATAGGCTTACGTATTTACATATAGCCCCTTGGGCTTTTCAAAATGGCTTTTTGCCCATCCCATGGTTCATGTGCCATTTCATTTTTGCACATAAGCCATGGGCTTACAAAATATTGGCTTTATGCCAATTTTGTTTAACATTCATGCATAAAAAATTATATAAAAATTATTTATTACATGATTTCATTTTTGGCATGGGGAGGGTCGGCCGCTTCATGTTTCGGACTCGACCTGGGCATGGGCCCACTTGACCTGGGCTTGGGCCCACTGGCTTGGGGTTGACCTTGACTTTGACTCGGTCAACTGGGGTGTAAATTTTTACCCCAACACATGGTAAAGTCCTCTAGTTCCAAATCTCGATGGTTCACAGATAGCCTAGAGATCACCAACGGCGTTTATCCTCACTCCAACCAGATGCAGACGTGACGTCAACAACCAACCTCAGAGTCGCAACGAAGCGGAGCCATAGAATAGTCCCTAGTTCCAAATCTTAACGGCAACATCTACAGCCTAAAAATCAGCAACGGTGATCCTCCTCATTCCAACAGGATTCGGACGCAGCATCACCAAACGAAGCCACGGCAAAGTCCCTAGTTCCAAGACTCTAAGATCCACAGACAATCTAGAGTCAACCAATGACCTCCCTGCCGGATCAACGCTCCGTCTCGGAAACAAGTCAACCAACCCCCAGGGAAATCAGTATCCTTGGCAAAAATCTCGATTCAGGGAAATCAGCATCCTCGACGAGAGCACCTCGATTCGCGTCGTCCCGCAAAGAAATCAGTGTCTTTGCAGGAATACCTCGATTCGTTTCAACTCCGAGGAAATCAGTGTCCTTGGCAACCTCCTCGATTCAGGGAAATCAGCGTCCTTGACGAGAGCATCTCGATTTGCGTCGACCCGCAGAGAAATCAGCGTCTTTGCAGGAATATCTCGATTCGTCTCAACCCCAAGGAAATTAGTGCCCTTTGCAAAAACCTCGATTCAGGGAAATCGGCATCCTTGACGAGAGCATCTCGATTCGCGTCAACCCGCAGAGAAATCAGCGTCTTTGCAGGAATACCTCGATTCGTTTCAACTCTGAGGAAATCGGCGTCCTTAGCAAAAACTTCGAGTCAGGGAAATCAGCGTCCGTAGCGAGAGCATCTTGATTCACGTCGACCCGCAGAGAAATCAGCGTCTTTGCAGAAATATCTCGATTCGTCTCAATCCCAGGGAAATCAGTGTCCTTGGCAACCTCCTCGATTCAGGGAAATCAGCGTCCTTGACGAGAGCATCTCGATTCGTGTCGACCCGCAGAGAAATCAGCGTCTTTGCAAGAATACCTCGATTCGTCTCACCCCCAGGAAAATCAGTGTCCTTGGCAACCTCCTCGATTCAAGGAAATCAGCGTCCTTGACGAGAGCATCTCGATTCGCGTCGACCCGCAAAGAAATCAGCGTCTTTGCATGAATACCTCGATTCGTCTCACCCCCAGGGAAATCAGTGTCCTTGGCAACCTCCTCGATTCAGGGAACTCGGCGTCCTTGACGAGAGTATATCGATTTGCGTCGACCTGCAGAGAAATCAGTGTCTTTGCAGGAATCCTCGATTCGTCTCAACCCCAGGGAAATTAGTGTCCTTGACAAAAACCTCGATTCAGGGAAATCAGTGTGCTTGACGAGAGCATCTCGATTCGCGTCGGCCCGCAGAGAAATCAGTGTCTTTGCAGGAATACCTCGATTCGTTTCGACTCTAAGGAAATCAGTGTCCTTGGCAAAAACCTTGATTCAGGAAAATCAGCGTCCTTGACGAGAGCACCTCGATTCGCGTCGACCCGCAGAGAAATCAGTGTCTTTGCAGGAATACCTCGATTCGTTTTAACTCCAGGTAAATCGGTGTCCTTGGAAAAACCTCGATTCAGGAAAATCAGCGTCCTTGACGAGAGCACCTCGATTTGCGTCGGCCCGCAGAGAAATCAGTGTCTTTGCAAGAATACCTCGATTCGTTTCGACTCCAGGGAAATCAGTGTCCTTAGCAAAAACCTCGATTCAGGGAAATCAACGTTCTTGACGAGAACATCTTGATTCGTGCCAACCCGTAGAGAAATCAGTGTCTCTGCAGGAATATACGACGTCAGGAAAGCGGAGCCGCGGCAAAGTTCCCAGTTCCATGACTCGGCGGTGCATAGACAAACTAAAGTCAACCCTCGACCTCCCTGTTGAAGCAATGCTTTAACTCGGGAGTAGGTCAACTCATTAATCACTTACGAGTCCTCTCGACTTGTAAGAAAGAAAATTCTCCTGTGAGATTCTTACGACTCTCAAGAGAAAACACATTTAGGAATCCTCACGATTCCTAAGGAGAAAATACACCTACGAGATCCTCTCGACTCGTAGGGAGAAAAAATCTTTATGAGACCCTCACGGCTCATAAAGTTGAAAAGTCTTAGGCAGCAGATCTGAACCTGTTTCCTAAGCCATCGCTTCTTATCTCGATTCAGGGAAAATCAGCGTTCTTGGCGAGAACCTCTCGATTCGTTTCGCCCCGCAAAAAAATCAGTGTCTTTGCGAGAATCTCTCGACTCGTCTCAACTTGCGAGGAAATTAGTGTCCCTACGCATAAAGAAAATTCTCTTATGGGATCCTTACAATTCTCAAGAGAAAACACACTTAGGAGTCCTCACGACTCCTAAGGAGAAAAAAACACCTACGAGATCCTCACTACTTGTAGGGAGAAAAGCCTTTGTGAGATCTTCACGGCTCATAAAGTTGGAAACTCTTAGGCAAAAGATCCTAACCCTGTTTTCTAAGCCATCGCTACCTTATAAAAAGTTCAAGATGAACTGTTATCTACCATCTATGGGCCACACTTGCCAAAGCTACATGCCACTGAAATGGAGAAGTTACTCATGAGCATATAAACTATTTCACGCCAGAGTAAGATATAAAGAAACAGAAGGATGCAGCTCATGGACCTCAGGGTTTGGAACTATATCTCTTAAGAGTCGAGATTTGAATCAATGATAAATGACGACGCTTGTGTCCGGTAGTTATCTTCTCAGATCAAGATCCTGAAGATTATATACCAACCCAAAACTGGTCATACGCTATGAATTACTCTACACTACTTCACCCACGTATATACTTACGTGGGCAAAGTAGTGGGGGGCAATTGTTCCCGCCAAAAAAAAAATTTTGCGCAAAAGAGCCTAAGGTATCAAATGGCAGAGATACGTTTAAGAAAATGTTGACCAGTATTTTCCGGGCTATATTTTGATAAACTCCCGAATGTGAAATAGCTAAATTTTGATGGTATCGAAAGCGTCTCGAAAAATCCTTCGATTGGATATATTATGGGCTTCATAATTCATCCGGGATCAAAAGTTACGAGCAAATATGCTATGCACGTGTAATCTAAGGAAGAAAATACGAACCAGTATTTTCCGGGCTGCATTTTGACAAACTCCCGAATGATAAATAGCTAAATTCTGATGGTATCAAAAGTGTCTCGAAAAATCCTTCGATTTGATATATTATGGGCCTCATAATTCATCCGGGATCAAAAGTTATGAGGCATCACGTAACCGGGCCACACGTGACCGGGCATCACGTGCAGACATGTAACCATTTACAAGCAAAGCCTGTAGGCACTAAATAAAATAAATAATTGAAAATAATTAATCAGTGGGGCCACGTGCCAACACATGATGGGCCTTTAAACCCACTGAAAAGAATTAAAGGTATAATAAAATAATAAGGAAAAACCCCAATGGGGCATCACGTGCCAACACGTGACCATAAGTCACGTGCTGACACGTGATAATTTCTGAGTTCTTTAAAACAACAGAATTAAATTCTGGTCAAATACTTAATCAGAGGGTCACGTGCCAACACGTGATAGGTTCCTAAAGATCTATGAATTAATAGAATTAAATTCTAATTAAGAGGGAATCAAAAACCCTAACTGGAAAAATATTTCTCTAAATCTTTCCAAACAAAAAAGATGATGCTCTGTAAAATGGAGCACCGTTGGATTAAAAATCCAATAGTGATTAAAAATCACCAATTTATGGAAAGATTTTATACAAGGAAAGATTTCTCTGAAATTTGCCAGGAATAACAGATAAAAGATCTTTTGGATTAAAAATCCAATGGTGAATAAAATTCACTGAGTGATCTAAAAGATCATGTTGGTTACAAAATCAATTAAAATGTTTCAATGAAAGATTGACAAAACAAATTGATTCTTTTCTTTCTCCTATAAATAGGAGCCAAGAAGAGAAGAGAAGGGATCTACTTTTTTTTGGAAAATATACAACAACAGAGAGAGAAAAGAGAGGAGAATTTAATTCTTAAGAGAGAAAAAGAAGATCTCTTAAAAAAAACCTAGGTGAGAAAGGGAAAGAGATCTAAGCTCTATAAAACAAAAAGAGAATTTAATTCTCAAATTAAGAGTTTAACTCTTCTGAATAAGAACTTAGTTCTTCCTTTGGTTGAAAATCTGCAGAAGCAGATCTCCCCACAAGTTGAGAATTTAATTCTCATCAGGGAGATTCTGCCATGCAAATCCAAAACTTAGAGGGAGAATTGAGTTTAGGGAATTTAATTCCCCCAAATTTATAGGAATTTTATTCCTCCAAATGAAACTAGGGTTTAACCCTACATAAGAATTTAATTCTTCCAAATTCATAGGAATTTAATTCCTCCAAATGAAACTAGGTTTTAACCCTACATAAGAATTTAATTCTTCTAAATACATAGGAATTTAATTCCTCTAAACAGAACTAGGGTTTAACCCTATAAAAGAATTTAATTCTTAAAAAACAAGAGACTTAAAACTCTCCATACACATAAAGATCAAAGTATCCAACATGATCACGTGGTAACACGTGACCCTTCATCCCAACGAACAAAAAGGAATGAATGGGGCATTGTCACGTGTCCACACGTGATGATTTCAAAGACTAAAAGTGTTTAACACTTATCTGAATATTCTGAGAACAAAATAAAGGAAGTCTGGCCCCATCTTCAGATGCCTCACATGACCCCACGTGACCAGTTCAATTTTAGTGTTTAACACTACTTTAAGCGCTTCGTCCTTAGTGTTTAACACTATTTTCAGCATATCACGTGGGAGCACGTGATCGCCAAGTATCCTCTAGTGTTCAATACTATTTTAAAGCCAAGCTTATCCCAAATTGGTTAAGTTTTCCAGAGGCAAATCTCCCCTTCAACTGGATCTCAAAATTGGTCAGTTCATATGATATGCAAAGTAAAGTCCAGAGCCATAATGAATGGTTAGTGCTCAGCCAAGGATAAAATGTTGTCAGAGCCCCAAACCCCTGTTTAGCATTGCTAAATAATGGGGGGCTGAACCCAGACAATTGTTCAACAGTCCAACAAAGGGCCAACATTTCAAATCTAATTGGACTTAGCTCAAGTTGGCCATAAGTTCTCAATTCAGATTTAACTGAGCCCATGTGATCATAATCTAATTAATTGACCTTAGTCCTAAATTGGACTACAGATTTCCTAAATCAACAGTGGTTCAAGGGTACATATCTTCACTCCTTTGATATCTGTCGTTGTAATCCTTCAACGTCTTCAGAGAGGTGACGGGTCCCAATAACCAATCATTCCGTGGACTGTGGGGTCCTTTAAACCCATGGACTATGATGTCCTTAACCTTGGACTGTGGGATCCTTAAACCCATGGACTATGATGTCATTAACCTCGGACTGTGGGGTCCCCTTAAGCCAATGGACCGAGATCTCCTTAAACTAATGGACCACCATGTCCTAAAACTGGCAATTGACCGCAAAGTCCCTAAACTAGAACAATAGAGCCCAAATGCTCTTTTGTTGGATCTAAATGATCCCGTTAAGTAGATCTTAGTCTAAAATTAGACTAACGTATCCTTAACAAATGGTTAAGTTGACCTTAGTTTAAAATTAGACTAACGTGTCCTTAACAAACTGTTAAGTTAGACTAACGTGTCCTTAACAAACTGTTAAGTTGATCTTAGTCTAAAATTAGACTAACGTATGTTTAACAAATGTTTAAGTTGATCTTAGTCTCAAATGAGACTAACGTATCCTTAAACCCAACCCCCAAACCCAAATCTAAGAAAATACGGATTTGGACTAATCCACGCTCTACAGGCCACAACATAAATTAGTCTCTGTATACAATCCACGGGCAACCAAAAACAAAACAAACACACACGACACGAAGTGACCATCTGGAGAAGGAGAAAGTTGTTACCGCGATGCGGTAGCGTAATTAACTGCAGGGGCTTGCGCCTGCAGGGAAGAGCGTCCCCACAATCAAAAACCCCTCAAATGAGGGGGAATCTAACTAAGTCTGCTACAACAGCCGCATCCGTCTAAACCTCCGATACACGGTGCCATAAATCAACTTGGCATCTTCGGAGAGGTGGACGGATAAAACCAAATAGCATATGCCCCCAAATTCAGGCAAGACGTTTGTCTTTCTCGGTTTTCGGTGGAGAACAGACCTCTTCAACGATTACAAGGAAATTAAAATTTTAAATCTACGAATTAAAAAGAGGCATCCTCCAAAGAGGCACACCAAAAAGAGACACCCCCTTATTTGGTTTTGAGCCCTCCTATTTATAGATAGGAAAAACCCTAGGTTTACATTCTGATCCATACATGAAATTACAAAACAGCCCCAAAGACCGAATCAAAGCACCGACACCCCACCGACACGTGCATATTATGGCCGCGAAACCGCGGCAGAAAGGCATGTTTGGCCGCAGTTCCACGGCCATTTGGTGGGTTCTTGGGCCCATCTCTTCAGGATTTCTCTGTGTTGCTTTTATCATCTGTTTTCTTTACTTGGTTTCTCAGAATTTCTTCTATTTCCTTCCAGATTTCCAACAGTGCAGAATGATGTGGACTTTTGCCTTGAGCTTCGCGTTGAAGTCTTGAATCTTGTGCTGCCATTGTGCTTTATGCATTGAACTGTCTAATGATTTTCATTTGTTCCTTGAACTGGTAGGCGGCATCATACGGATTCATCTATTGTTGGTCGTAGTCTCACATTTGTAGCGATTTTTCATGAATTTCACTGTAACGATCTGAGAACCTGTAACCTGTAACTATTTAGCAAACATGGATCAAAAGCACCTATTTATGTGTAATGCGATTAAGAATAGGCGATATACGAATGCATAATTCTGATATGAACAATTGGGTTCGGTTCGCTCTAAAAGGACAGAACCGTGCAATTTCGGGCGTTACAGTTGTAGTGTTTGGATTATAAATCGCCAAAAGTTATGATTAGCAGAGATGTGACTTTTGATAAATCTGCTATGTTGAAGCCGAAAATTGTGGAATCTCCAAGGAAAGGCGAGTCGGGCGTTGAAATCGAGGTGGGTGAAAACTCGGATTCGCTGGAAAACTCTCCTTCACCATCATCTATTGAAGCTCAAGATGAGCAGTCCTAAGATCCTAAGATAAGGAGTATCTAAGATGAGGAGTATCTACTTGCTCGCGACCGAAAAAGAAGGGACATTAGACCGCCACAGAGATAGGGCTACAATGATCTAGTGGCGTATACGCTGTCTATTGCAGAGACAGTTGATAATAGAGAGGCTACGTGCTATCAAACCAGACATAGAAGCCCGTTAAGCCCGAAAGAGGAAAGAAAGTAGTTGGCTGTAAGTGGATTTTCAAGAAGTGTAACAACCCTAAATTCCACGTACCGTCCCTTTTGTTTTAATTGATAAAAGATGTCGTATTTCTATTCTGGTTTCGAGTTATAAGTTATTCTTGATAACTTATGTACAAGAAACTCCTTATACCTCACTAGTTAATACTCTCCACTGCTGTTACTTAACCCGCGTGTTCGAATCCCAACAGCCCTAATTATTTTAATATTATTCTTTTTAACGTTCTGTAAGCCCAAGAGTTTGCACGAGCTTCATACGGATATACGAAAAGTTGCAACAGAATTAAAATAGATAAATGAGGTGTTTAAGACGATTGGATTTAGGGGCATGAGAATCGAGGCCAGAGGCCAAACTTGGACCTCTCAAAACCCAAAACCGGCAACCCAACCTTCCCCAAACCCCCATATTTTGTAAGTGCATCCCTTCAACTCCCCTCAAAACCGTGCAGTTTCGGACGTTACAATTGTGGTGTTTGGATTATAACTCGCCAAAATTTATGATTAGTAGAGATGTGACTTTTGATAAATCTGCTATGTTGAAGCCGAAAATTGTGGAATCTCCAAGGAAAGACGAGCCGGGCGTTGAAATCGAGGTCGGTGAAAACTCGGATTCGCTGGAAAACATTCATTCACCATCATCTGTTGAAGCTCAAGATGAGCAGTCCTAAGATGAGGAGTATCTACTCGCTCGCGACCGACAAAGAAGGGACATTAGACTGCCACAAAGATATGGTTATAATAACCTAATGGCATATACGCTGTCTGTTGCAGAGACAGTTGATAATAGCGAGACTACGAGCTATCAAACCAGACATGGAAGCTCGTTAAGCCCGAAAGAGGAAAGAAAGTAGTTGGCTGTAAGTGGGTTTTCAAGAAGTGTAACGATCCTAAATTTCATGTACCGTCCTTTTGGTTTAATTGATAAAAGATGTCGTATTTCTATTCTGGTTTCGAGTTATAAGTTATTCTTGATAACTTATGTACAAGAAACTCCTTATACCTCACTAGTTAATACTCTCCACTGCTGTTCCTCAGCTCGCATGTTCGAATCCCTTCAGCCCTAATTATTTTAATATTATTCTTTTTAACGTTCTGTAAGCCCAAGAGTTTGCACGAGCTTCACACGGATATACGAAAAGTTGCAACAGAATTAAAGTAGATAAATGAGGTGTTTAAGACGATTGGATTTAGGGGCACGAGAATCGAGGCCAGAGGCCAAACTTGGACCTCCCAAAACACAAAACCGGCAGCCCAATCTTCCCCAACCCCCCCCCCCTCCACATCTTTTTTAAGTGCATCCCTTCAACTCCCCTCAACCCTTTTTTATACTTTAAAACTCCTGAATTTAACTATAAAGCAGCAGTCTCTTTCCCTACCCCATTAACATTATTTTTAATCCAATTTCATTATCTTTTAATGCACCATACATCCCTACCCTTCTCCTCTAAATATCCATGGTTGTCCCAACTCATTTTTAGTCTGAAAATTATCACAAATTTCCTCACAAAACTCTTGAAAATCATCCCAAACTTCCCTTCTTTTTCTTTGCCCCATAACTCGAGAAAGGAACGTCAAAACTCCGTTCAAGAATCATCGCAGCAGCAAACTATTTAGGCCAAGCATCCCCCAGCTTCTCCTTGTCATCATCAACAAAGTCACCGCCACTCTACACCATCACTGTCTTAGACACCACAACAACACACCAAATTTTTTAGAAGAATTAATCGGTGAATCGGTTGTTAGACCGATTCACACCGCGAGTAAGTTTCCCCTCCCCCTCTTTCTTCTCACCTTGAATCAAATTCTTATCATCAACTACGTAAACAAATTCTAACTCTTTTCCTTCTGCCCATCGCCGATTGAAATCAAGAGTTAACTTGTACAACCTTCTAAAATCATTATAACTACATTATCATGCTATAGTACCCCATGACTCTCCATTCTATGATATTGCTAGATTTTGTTAAATAGAATTTCAAGACATGTTAATAAAAAAACCCTTTGCCAATTTACGTTTTAATAACATGCTGGTAGATATAATTTATTCTTGTGACATGATAACTTAGTACGGGGTAATGACATACCCCACACGCACCTTTGATCATAGCACGATATCATATTTTGCAGCGTTTTGCTAAAGAATCGAGTTACATTAAATACCCTCAAATTCAAAAAAAATATGGTTTTATCGATATTTTCATCCTTTACAAATATGTATTTGCAACTCTCGTTAGGAGACCCGTTTGTGGATAGTACGGATTATCACACATCTTTGGGATAGTAGAGTGAGATGCAGAACTTCTCACGGAAAATTCGGTCTCGAAAGGAATAAAATACGATTTTAAAGAAAATACGATATTTTAAAACAAAGTTAAACAAATTGCAAATAACTTGAGACATATATTGCAATTCTAAAGAAAAACAAATTTGTGAAAATTAGATAAATACTCTAAAGTGAAAAAATATTAAATTTTTTTTAAAAATACCCTCAAGTTTTAAAAAGATAGATTTTTTTTATAAAAATGCCATAAACTTTTAAAAGTTAGGTTTTGACACTAAAATACCACAAAATATAAAATACGGTTTATGAAAATCTTGACATTTTTTAGTTAACGTATTTTTTATCAAAAACACGCTCGAGATTTATTTTTAAAATATTTAAACATTTTACATAAACTCTCTCGAGAAATGCAAACATATAAATACATATAATAAACAACTTGAATAAATATTTAAGGACCTTAGATTAATAATGGGTTAAGCAGTATCAAATCTCTTGAGCTTCGGGGAGCCGGAAAAAGTGGGTACTTGCCTATCCAGATTAGATAACACTACAAATTAAAGGAATTATCAATGGCAATCATCTTTAAAAAAGACACAATTCCTGTCATTCATGTGCAACGGTTGCACGATTATTCCAAAACTTAAGAATTTCAAAAGATAAATCTTTTTAATAAGATATGTTTAGAACTTGAACTCGAATCCAAACTTGACTTGAATTTTAATCTAACACGAACTCGAACTTGAACTTAACTTAACTTAAACCTAAACCTGACTTGAATTAAACTCAAATTTGATTTGAACCTGAGCTATCTATTTGAAACTTGACATGAATACACGAACTCAACAAGTATATCTGAAACCAACTTGACTCGAACTATGAATACGAACGACATGACTTGCACCTGACATGACTACATGAACTTAATCTTGATATTGTATCACCTTTTGTATTCATGGACTCGATCAAGTCTTGTAAGCTTAATCATAGATTAAATATACATGGGGTGTTGGGGTAGTTTAAGTGTTAATCCAACGAAATCTCAGCAGTCCCTCTAAATCATGAATCCATGTCTACTAACACAAGCAATCTATCATGAGGGTCAGTGTTTCCTTACTCCTGAATTATAGCCTATTGAGTTTGTAATATTTCAACACTAGGTTGAAGTCCTGCTACCAACACTTGATTCGGGCTAGTGGTTCCTTACCCCTGGATTACAACATGTTGGGTTCGAAAACACTCTTGAGATTAGTTTACATTCACATTTGAGCTGACATTAAGTTAGATTACTTTTGTAGAGACCTCTTAGGACACTTACATTCACTTCATATTCACTATATCTGCACTACACAGCCATGCTACATTTGGTTAGTATGCTCGCGTTACATTACCATGCTTATATAGTTTCATTTGCATTATCATGTTATATTAGAACTATCATGCTATATTAATTGTTATGCTTAATCACCATATCATTTTGTCTATATCCTTCTATTTTGTCATTATACTTTTATTCTTCCCATCTTTCCTTAGGGATTTACTGAGCGCAAGTTCGCTGATAGACATCCACCCATCTCTTTCTTTCTTTTGGATGTTCGTCAGGTAATCTAAAGACTGAGGAGATAGAAGCGACTACAGGAGATAACGACCAGCTAGCTTCACAGGTCGATCTCTAGTTTTCTGTCCAGCTCTAATTTCAGTATGCCACATGTTTAGGCATTTCATATTATTGTACTTTATTTTCAGTTATCTTGTATCCCAACTATGTGAGATTTATGAATGTATATAAAATTGTTGAAGTTTCAATTCACTTGCTTAACTTTTCTTATATGGTATATTGCTTATTTTACGCTTAGCGTATTTATTCTGCGAAATGACCTTTTCGAAATAATTACGTCGCGGGTCTCGTAACATTTCCACTCCCGTCTCTTGGGAGGCGGGGCGTGACAAGAAGGAAGGAGACCAAAAGGTTTTGGATACTCGTTACAAGGCACAATTGGTAGCTAAAGGCTATTCGTAAGTTCGGAAAGTTGACTTCAATAAAGTATTTTCTCCGGTTGTTAAACACACCTTTATTTGTGTCTTGCTCGGTTTGGTAGCCATACAGGATTTGGAGCTCGAGCAGCTCGATGTTAAGACCACTTTACTACATGGTGATTTGGTAGAGGATCTACATGTAACAACCCGAGGGTTTCGAAGTTGAAGGTAAGGAAGACCACGATTATTTACTAGAGAAGTCTCTCTTTGGTTTGAAACAGTCACATATACGTTGGTATAAAAAATTTGACTCCATGATAGATTTTGGGTTTACGAGAAGTAAGCGCGACGGTTGTGTTTATTGTAAGAATCTCGCCGATAGTTCTTTTATATACTTGGTGATTTATATTGATGATATATTGATAGCAGTAAAGTATATGGTTGATATTCAGAATTTAAAGGAACAGTTGAAAGGCAAGTTCGAGACTAAGGATTTAGGAACGGCCAAGAAAATACTTGGTATGGAAATTAGGCGTGATCACAAGGGAGGAAAGTTTTACCTATCTCAACAACGATACATTGAGAAGTTTTAGAGCTTTTTGGCATGGCAGACGCTAAATCTGTAAGTACTCCGTCGGCAGCTCATTTCAAACTTTCAGCTCGTTCATCACCGCAAACAGAGGACGGGATTAAATATATGTCGAATGTCCTGTATGCAGGTGCGATGGGTAGTATTATGTATGTCATGGTTTGTACCAGACCCGACATTTCACATGCAGTTAGTGTTGTTAGTTGCTATATGGCATCTCCAGGTAAAGGCCATTGGCAAGCAGTGAAATGAATTTTACGAACATGCGTGGTACGTCGATGTCGGATTGGTATTTGGAAGGAACAACGGCAATTTGGTTGGATTCAGCGATTCCGATTATGCGGGTGATCTCAACAGGCGAAGGTCGATCACCGGTTATGTATTCTCTTTAAGAGAATGTGCTATCAGTTGGCATGCTTCGTTACAGCCTACGATAGTGTTGTCTATGACGGAGGCAGAGTATATAGCCGTTGTTTGGACCGTTAAGGAAGCGATCTGGTTGAAGGGACTATTTTTGGAACTTGGTATTCAAAAGGATACCGTTACTGTGATAGCCAAAGTGCAATTCATTTGATGAAAGATCAGATGCATCATGGCATGACGAAGCACATTGATGTTCGGTACTGGTTTGTTCAGAATATCGTTGAAAAAGAAGAGATAGTTGTGAAGAAAATTGGCATAACGAACAATCCGGCCGACAGGTTGACAAAGTCTCTTTCGGTCGTTAAGTTTGAAAATTGTTTGAACTTAATTGGAGTGTGTCGCACTCATTAAGCCCTTCAAGAGTTTTGTGGTGAAGGTGGAACTATTACTAATTTTATGGAGTTTTGTTGGAATGCGAGACAAGATGAAGATTTGTTGAGCATACCTCCTATTCCAATCCTAATTTTTTAAAATAGTGGATAGACATTATGAATCTTGCTAGGATTTTCTAATGCTTTTTTTATTGAATTTTCTTGAAGAATGCCCGAGACAATCAACTTTAAAATCTCTACTTATGTACAATAATCGTGGATTGATATTTGTAATTCAACTATGAGCATATTACAAAATTATCATCAGGTTTTAATCATAACTATTGCATTTTAAAAATTGTCATCTGGTTTTAATCAAAATAAAGAACTAGACAAGCTCCAGAAAGCTGCGACTCCACCTGCGTGCCTTACATTATAACTATCGCAATTAACGAAGCATCGCCATTTTGGAACTTTTGGGACAGGCTCATTCCTGACTGTAACAGAAAACTTAGCCGAAGATTTTTTTGGCAACTTTCAAATTTCTAGAGTACTTGAAACAAGCCTGCGTCACATGCAACTATACATAGCCTTATGTATTATCAACAGATTTGAACTAAAAATTACATCAAAAATGGAACAGTCTAGACCAGTCCAAGAAGAATCCAATCAAAGTCCAGTGATCTGCATATACACATGAAACGGAAATGAGTTAAAGTTGGAAAGATACCATCAATTTAACTGCAAGTAAGACCATCAGAACAAATACACTTCAAACTATATGGTATAAATAAACCATTAAATATTGATATCGGTTTTCAGATGTTGGAGGTATGTCAGCAAATACCTACCTACATTCATGGATTAAAACATAAATTGGCAGGTTTTCGGTTCAGAATTTTTTATACTACCCATTCTTTTCTGTAAAAACCATCAATAAAGGTCCCAAACAAGATTGAACAGGCTTATGTTATTGGGTTTGTATAATCCTTTAGCTTAAGCCATTTGATTCTCACAGGACCCAATAGGAATTCTATTTTCCTTATTTAAGTGACCCCATTCATGGTGCATCTAAATCGGTAAACGGAGCAATCAAGAGTACCGTGTAAGAGCTCTGTAGAAATTGACGTATTTTCAATACACGGTTTTCTTGAAAGAAAAATTGTTATTCTGTGTTTCAGTGAGTTACGGATTCAAAGGGCGTCATAGATGCTAAAATAGGGATTTGGCTGAGCCCGCCAATCAAAGTACAATTCAACCTGATCCGGTAGTACAAACCAAAGCGGTACCACACGTTTGGTGATAGGAATCTTATAATCTCCCCATAGCCACCCTTTAACTCCTCGACTATATTAATTTATGTTTTAAAATTTTGTACTTTTTCTAAATAGCAGATGGCACATGTACTGACAATATCCAGAACAATATTCACATAGGAACCTATTTATTGACATACTGGTATACTTTGCTAATATTGCTAAATGGACCAGATGGATATGAAGCTTTTGAACTGCAAGCCATGATATGAAAAGTATTTATAGACTCTGCGTTATATGCCTTTACAAGTTTGAACAGATCTACCGGATCCAATTCCAGTAATAATAGAACTTAAGCTTAATTTCAAAAAAAACTACAAAATTCTTTGCTTCCATTACGAGAAACTACCAAATTCTCTCAAAATTACGATAAACTACAATGCTTGATAGTTTTGTGGTATAGTTTCTTGCGATTATTGCTGACGTGGCAGCCGATTTATGGTAGTTTTTTTTTTATAGTTTTGTGGTAGTTTCTTGTATATTTAACAAAAAATTGGTAGTATCTCGTAATTAGGCCATAGCATTTGGTAGATTTTTGGAATTAAGCTTAGAACTTATATAGCATATGGGAAATGTGGGCCAAAGGTAACTCAACCTAGGGAGTCAGACATAAAATCCTATGATGCACAATCAAAATAGAGATCCACGGCGTCCTTCATGATCTACATGCTCTAAAATGATTGTGCAAAAAATCAATGCAATTTTGATATTTTTCAAGCACGCAACAAATGATGGTAAAATCAACAGTGTAACTATAGAAGAACATTTAACACCACTTGATCGTTTTTTAAGCAATATATCTCGTGTTTTGTGTATGTTTTTGTCTCAATGTAAACAAAAGCTAACTATCTAAAGTGTTACCAGTAAAAGGGGATGGCTGAGCAAAACATTATGATGGATTTCTTACAGAAACTATATAGTAAACAAGAAATAAAGAAAATACAAGTAGCCCTTGATGAAGATAGCTGCTCGCATCTCAATACTCACGCTAATATATCATAAACATAACACTAAAGGTTGGATGATAAAACAATATGGTAAATCGGTACCTCTTTCCAATCTCCAACACGGTGGTATAAGAATGAACTCAATCAAACTTCTCATGTGGCAATGCCAGCCCACTGCACATATTCAAGCACACATATGTATAAGAAAACAGTAATTTAAATGTAATGCACATAGTATGTATGTGATTATAACTACAGCATGTCAATCTCCCATGCATGTTGAAGTTGGAGGGGTAAGGGACTCAGTATTTACAGCAGAACTTAAACTCGACACCTGCCAAGGGTTGGAAGAGGATTGTGGGTTGGAAAAAGAGACTTCTGTCCAGATCAACATAGGGAAGAAAAGGGGGATAAAAATATATTAAAAGATAAGAGGTAACAACAAGAAGCCCTCGGTCTTCACCATTATCATCAACTTTATTAATCACTGTAACCTGTTTTTCCAAACAGCATGCAGCCTTTATATAGGCCTTGCAAGGGAGAACTCTTAGGATACCACAGCACACTGCTGATTTCTCTTGGAATTCCATAATCGATGCAATTATAAAACTCAAATAGCTAGGCCACTGACTGAAGTCTACTTTAACATATCCTGGACGAAGAAAAGACTCCAATGCCAAAACATCATTATATAAATGGTATAATAATATTCTCCTATATCTTCTAATAACTTTCAAAATTAAACAAAAAATATAGGCATACATCAATTTCACTTCCTCTGCTTCATAACTAAAAGCCAGAAGTCTTACATCTTCCTTTCTCACCTCAAGGCTCAATCTTTACAAGTTGATGGTCAAGGCCAACGAATGTCCTGAGCCATATTTGCAGTAAAGTCAACTATGTATAATACGGAGACAATTGATAGTGACAAAATCGTTGTATCAAGGGGCGACTCATATAATCTGAGATCAAGAAAGCCTTGTTAGCATCAGGGGAGACATGGGAAAAATTGGGGATTGGTTTTGCGTGTTGCTGTAGCGAATGTAGCACCATCTCGATTAAATAGCCTTTATTGGGTGGGGAAGAAAATAAGTGGATGATTGTGCTGGAGATGGTTCGAGTGACACTGGCAATGGAGAGAGACATAGGTGAGACAATTCTTGGTTATGGCAAAGATAAAAAGCTACCATAATGGGTAAATTCATTGCAATAACTGTAGAAAACATATTGTAGTTTTATTAAACGAGACGGTATTATCTTATTTCAGCATTTCTCTCATCTCCTGAGTAAAATTTTGAAGATTCATTCAATATAGAGGTCGACGGTCGGGTGAAAAAAATAAAAAATAACAGGATCAGTTTTTTTATGGTACCAAAAGGTACAAGGTGAAGGGCCTTTTCAGTTGAGGAATATACTTAAACGAAGACTGATAAATGTCGTCCAAATCTATAGAAAAGGAAGAGAGGAAGAAGGATTTCAGAGAGAAGTCGGCTTTATCACAGACCAAGGCTCTACATGACAAATTTCAAGAAATCCATACCAAATAGTGAATATCATTCACATGAAGTAATTAACAACCACCTTACCAAATGAAAGATGTGCATCTCATATATTTTTGCTCTGTTTTTGTTTAAGTGATTTGCAGAGCATTTGTAAAGTTAACACATATGTAGTTGCCTGATTGTCATCTACTAAAATAATATAACATAAATGTGAAGACTTCAAAAAAATTGAATATCCTCGTCATGCAATAAAACGATGGTATCAGCGACAGGATTCGTAGATAACATATTACAAATTTATAATCAATAAATGTACAGATAAAAAGAAATGAATGAAAACTATTATGCTTCATGTGAAAAACATGGTAAGCGGTCGGACGACCTGTTGGTTCAAACCAGACATGTCTCCCACATTTAAAGAAACAAAAAGAAAGGCTATAAATTCTATCTGCATTCATTGTGTGACAACCAACACTAAAAATGACACTTCAACCCGCTTGACGAACAATGATATACTCTACTGATCACTTTCATCAACTTCGATCAGATTAGATATATGTAGGCTCTACAAAACATGACTTTAGGATTTCCAAACTGATAAATTTTATATCCTTTCACGTCTTAGTATTGCCAAGACCTATTAACCTAGATTAATTAAGTCCCCTGTTAAAGTTTTTCTATACCTATCTGAACAAAGGAAAGACTTTTAAATTAAGCACCTCTAAAAGCAACAGAATACCCCAAGTGTTTATATAACTTTCAATGGCATACTTTATAGGCACACCCATGCCCACACCCACGCCCACTCCCACATCCATGCGCAACACACGCACAAGCACGCGAAAGCCCAAACAAGCATGCATGCACATGCGCATACAATTTTTAAATTGAAAATCTAAAGGCTCAGGAAAGCTAATGCCCAAAAGGGAGAACGAAATGCTATTGCAGTTTCTTTCTTAAGCATCTGAAAATTACATAAGCTGGGGAAGTTTTGTGGTTCTGAGCCTGGACAAATTTTTGCCGTGCAGATCCTGATTAACTGAAGGTTTATCAACTGGCTAGGTATCTTTTGTTCAATATGATGATCATACAGATAAGACCCAAACTTAAATCTACATCATATAATCAATGGTGGATTCAAGAAATAAGTGAGACTAAACACTCAAGGTGAGAAGAACAATTCTGCTAAGTTATTCCACAAACATAACTCGGAACTGCCAAGGGGCCAGGATCAATACAGAGAAATCAAGTAACTGATAACCTGTACGTTGAAAGTATATCACATTATTAAATGCAGGGAATAAACTGAAAATAAAAGTGTGAGAACTATGCAATAAATAAAAAATATTAAACAAGTGTGTTATAATTACCATCTTAGCTGCATTTCTGTTTTTCAGTGCCAAAGCTGCTGCCTGAGCAAAAGCCTTTGCTTCTTCAGCATCAGCTTCTGCACCCTCTGCCTGCCTCGTTGCTTCTTCAGCTTCGGCCATTGCTGCTTCAGCCTCTGCAACTGCCTGAGCAGCTGCTGCAGCAGCCTCCTGTGGAGTCATTCTTTTCATTCGTGCTAAATATGCATCAACTTGTGATTTGGTAATATGTTTGATATCATCAATATCCACTCTAGAAACTTCTCTCTGTCTCCCCTCAACAGGTAAAACCTTGGAGTTTCTTCCTTCTGAGAAGGATGAAGTAGGTGCTATCCTATATTTTCGATTCACCTGTTAAAAAGAAAATGTAAATGGGATATTTATGATCTCAAACTGACTAGAACAACCATAGATTTTCCGGGTTTCTTTTTACCCCTTGGAACTGAAGGGATATACCGGTTGATAATAATTCGTGACTTTCTTGGTTCTTTTCTGCATAGCACTAAAACCTAATAAGTTAAGAAGTAATAACCTTGTGAGGTTATAATAGATACATTGGTCCTAACCATCCCTGTTCTTATTCACAGAATCTCCATATGATGATTAAGCATACTTAAGTCAATATCATCTGAGATGAAGGACAATGAAAAATTGAAAACAATTGGTAGACTAAGTGCTCTGCATTTGACATGCAACCGTCAGTTCTGTTTACAGAAAAGTTGGGTTACTAAAGAGGGTGTTTAGAATATGTGTATCCTGGACACCAACGATTCTGTGACATAGACACTTAGACTGCAACAGCAAACCTTCTATCCCAAACTTCTAGATTTCTGCTATACAAATTGCTTTCTTCCGGGTAAGTTCATCCATAAGTGATGCAATAGATAAGGACTTAATAATAATCGTTGATGTAAGGATATATGATAGGGAATGGGCCACTTGTATATGACATTTGTTTAATAATACATATCTGTTTGTCACATTTGTATACTAATGAGCCACTTGTTTCTTTTTTCTAAATTCAACACAATATCTTTCTAGGGACCCTATCATAAGCTATTTTTAAAGTAATGACAAAATATGTAAATTTCTTTCTTCTCTATATTTCTTGCACTAGATTTCAATATTATGAGTGTCTATACTGATAATTAAATATCAGTTCGTCGCATAACTTCACAAGAACCTCAAAGTGCTTCCTAACAGTACCCTTCCCAGCTCCAAGCCAAACATAACAGTAAGATTTCAACCCATAATTCTAACCTTAAGGCCCGCATATGATTGCAAATTATGGTTTTACAGGTTATGGATTAGAAAACGAAAACGAAAACAGAAAAGACTTCACCCGCATAACTCATATAAGAATCTCAAAGTGATTTCTAACAGTGCCCTTCCCAACTCCAAGCCAAACATAATATTAAGATTTCAACCCAAGCTTTTAACCTTAGTGCTCGCATATGATTGATAATTATGGTTTTACAGGTTAGGGATTAGAAAATGAAAACAGAATAGACTTAATTTCATTGCTGTCATCTAAAGCCGTCTCCCAACTATTGAGTAATGAAGCAAAACTCCATGAAAGATTTGGAAAAGTTTTACGACCAGATGTCGACTTGACTCAGCCCTCTCTTAATTTTTGTGAAATTTCTAGCCAATAACTATAGACAGATGAGGGGCCTATGATAATCCTGAGCGACTAGATGGCACCCTCCAGATTCTCCTAGACCATTGGGGCGGAGGAGGAAAGATGATAGATAGAATGTTGTCTAGTATTGTCAAAATAATATATCAATCAACCATGAGTTGAATGTTCCTGACGATAATTACAAATAAATTATATCAGTAAAGCCACAAAATATTCTCTTGTTCTAAGTGAATGATAGGTTGCAACCTAACGCAAGCAGGGTTTGAACCCAAGACCTCTTGCACCACAAGAGGCTTTACCACTAGGCTATAAGGACACTCACTTCTCTTTTTATATTTTGAGTACGGTCTTACAAGCCACCACATCCAGATCAAGTGAGATCAAACGTAATAAATTTTAATCTGCACTTAAAATGATAAAGCAAAACAAATTGCAAGCCTTGAACAATATTCTGTTTGCTAAACCAATAATAGTCGATCTACTGCTAGACACCAAATTATAAAGTTGGCATAAATTACCAACTAGTGTCAAAGGATTTACTACCTTAATTAACTTCCTGGATTCAGTCATCCTTTTCAATTTTGTAGACAACAGCTGCTTAAAATCTGCAGGAGACTCGTACTGGTCCTGCATGAATCAAAATATTAAAATTAACATTAATGATTAACCAGACTAAATGTCCTAAGCGATTAAAAAAGAAATGACAAGTTCCTCAGAAGCAAAGATCATATATTCTGATAGCAAAGATATAATCACAATAATCTGTTTGATCAATCTAGGACCGCATATATATTAAAACAGATCTTGCTTAAACATTCAACCAAGAATATAGAGAAGTTAAAAAAATTTAACTGTTCCCGATAACCCAAACTTTGCATTCTCTCCCCTACCAAGAAACAAATAATAATAATAACGATCTTATCTGTGGATGCACATATGAAATTTGATGTCTTACACTGGAAATACAACAAATAAAAAGAATTATTTTTGGCAGAAATTACATGAGTCCCAAGATTTCAGTTGTTGATGCAAATACACAAACAATTTAAGTAGAGTCACCTCCATATGTAAAGAACACAGTAGATGCCTCAATAAAAAATAGAAGTATATTTCTTCAACGTGTTCTATTCTACAAGACAAGGAGCGTATTCACTGTTCCGTGCTTGAATTTTTTTTGGATCCGTTAAAGTAATGCTGGTTCTGGACTTGGACCATTAGTGACATTCAAATTTTTTAAGCAAAGTTAGTGTTTAAGACCATTACAGTAGTGCTGGTTCTGAATTTGGAGCCGTGCTTTATGTTATTAGGCCATCAGGCAGAACCTCACAAATGGATTAGCTCGAACAAGAACGGGTGCAAGACAATGCTCAAAATTGTTCAACAGGCCTACGGTGGGGATGTGACCCAGGGTATCAAACAGATCAGGTCAGGTTGGGTCGGGTCGTAAACGGGTCGGGTCAAGCTTGACCCGCCCAAACACTGGTTCAGATCGACCCAAACCCGAATAGTATATGGGTGGGTCGATTTATGTCAAACCGAACCCGACCCGACTTGACCCATTTATTAATCAGGTCGGATTAACCCGACCCGACCCAAATTAGAGCAAGCAACACCAAACTAGCTACAAGGATCTATAGTTAGAGTATTCCGATCTAATAATTTTGAAAGTGCGTCTTCAGATATAGCTTGTTTAAAAGCTTTTAGTGCTAACACTGCAGAAAATTCAAAAACCCGCTTCACAAAATCCCGCAATATTCAATTCATTCACAAACAAATTAACCCAAAATAGACTAGGAGTGAAGAAGCATATATACATGTGAAATGGACTCGGAAAACAGAATTAGGAGAAAGAGGAGAAATTTCATGTAATTTAACGAATCAAACCGGATCGACCCAGCTCGCGACCCTTGACCCGAACCTGACCCATTTATTAAACGGGCGGACCCGATCCAACCCATTTACAAAACAAACGGGTTCGTGTTTGGTAATTGAGTTCAGGTATTTTTGACAGGTCATCATGACATACAACATTCCCATTCCCAGCGGTAATCCCAAACGAAGAGATAATAAGTAAACAAGGAGTAACATGAAAGACGGCATAACTAACCTATCACAAAATTAATTTTGCACCACTAATCATCTCTCACCTCTATATACATGGCAATAGCTGTTTTGTTAGACCCAGTTGGCTCCTTCAAGTTAGTTATGGCTTCCAATATAAGGTTCTCAAGCCTGCATAATACAAATAGGTTCAACAAATATATCAACACAAAGAAAATTTTACCTATATCTAATGGTGAGGATAAACAATGACCAGTGGTGCATTAGTATAATTTATATAAGAATTTAGCCTTCTTATCACTTCAAACCTCGTAGGCAGGCAACTTTTTGTGGTAAGATCAAAGAACATCCAGAATCCGTAGATAAGTATACGGACAAAGGTGCCCTTAAATCAGAGTTGGAAATTGTTAGCAATTTGATGTAACATAAATCATCATAAGAACAACTTAAATAGTGCATTTTGTAGTTATGTTGTAGTTATTTTCCGCAAGAGAGAAACGTATGGAGAGATCTGGGAAAAGAAAACATTACTTGTATCAAAATTATAAATCATGCATAAATTTTCTGCCCCTGTTGAAGAGTGTAGAGACCTGTTTTAGTTTGTCAGTAACCTGTATTTTACCATGACTTGTGACAGCTGTTTAAAGGAGATGAGCATAAATTGTGTAGAGACGCTACTGTTGACAATAAATGACAATAGAGCTTACAAAACAGGTTCATTCACAAATCTACAATTGTGCCCGAACATAGAACCCCAGTCCACCGAGCAGCACACTTTATCTATATTTGAATCTTAAGATATGAGATTAAGTTATTTCCATGGTGGAGGAGGTGTATTTGTTACGGTTGTTAAAATATAATGATTTAAGATAGGCCAATGATTAAAAAATGCTGCTCTGGTACTGAGATTTTACCAACATATCCATTTGTGATAAAATTGTGGATGGATTTAATATTTATGTAACATTTAAGTATTTTTTATTATTTTCTTAATTCAAGGACATGAAGAAGGAACGGAATGTTAGCAGTAAAATCTACTGGCAAGTAAAAGAAGTGAGTCCCACTTTTCTTTCCCATCACTTGCCTTGTACTTACAGTTTCCACATTCTATTTGTTCACATCTTTCTTCATGTGTCATCTCCTTCCTAGGGGATGTAAACGGACCCGGATAATCCGATCCGGATCCATTTTCGAATCCGACAACTTGCGGATATGGATACTAAAAATCATATCCGAATGGATTTTGTTAGTATCCGGATTCGAATCTGGATCCGACTTGGATACAAATTTCCCATCCGGATCCGGATATCTGAATTAATGGTACTCACTATCCAACTACTAATTATTATTAGTTATAGCTAGATTTATGGATGGTCCGTGGACTTGATGTTACATGAAAAATCTCTAATTTGAAACTATTGAGACATGTGGACTTGATATGAGTGTTTGAATCTAAAAAAATTGGTTAACCTATTTAAATATTTTATTAGTTGTAGTTATGAATCATGAATTTTTATATTTATTTGAATAGTATCAGTATCCATTTTAAGCGGATATGGTTTTTATAGTATCCAATCCGTATCTGTATTCGATTTGTAGCGGATGCGGAAAGTAAATTATTGTTACCAACAACTATCCGTATCCGCATTCGCATCCATAAATAGGTGCCAGATACGGATATGGTAATGCATGTATCCAATCCGTTTACATCCCCACTCCTTCCCCGCTCCAGTTTAATTCTTCTATACCTCTTATATCATTCCCACCCTCTGATAATCTTTCCAACTCCGGTGAAGTAAAAGGTTATAATATTATGAAGAATGGAAAGCTTAATCTTCGATTTCCATACCAAATTGCATAGGAAAGCTTTCATACTCTAGTTCCATAGGATGCTCCATATTTTCATAACACAAAATCATATGCAATCAATCAACTTCTTTTCCTTCAAACATCTTTCAGTTGACTTGCACGAATTTTCAAGAGCAGATAGTTCAGAACTTCACATTGCATGAGAAATATACCTTAGGTCATCCTAGTGACCCGTTTAACAGAGAAACGCAGAGCAATTACGCAGGGGAATTTTCTACAATACAGCTTCCAAAACGAAAGATGTTGACATGACACACGAGGCACGGAAACAATAAAGAAAAGAACAAAAAAATATATCTAGAATAGACAATAAATTAAAGATCATATGATAAAGATTAGCATATAAACTAACTCAAGGAAATCATGTGACTGAATCATGAATGGACCCACGATACTAACTTTGCATGTGATCCCTTTGGAGCAGAGATCTGAAGAGTGTCCAACATTGAAATAGGCTTGGCAACAACAATTTCATCAGAAGAGTCTGCAACTACAGTACTAAGGTCCATTGGATTATCATCGTGCTTAGGGACATGCCGACTCTTCTTCAAGGCTATCCTGGCCTTGTCTCGGGATCCCCATCCATTCATTACCACACTCATGTTTCGCCATTTGTCCTGTTGAATTCAGAAGTTAAAACGAATAATATTAATATTACAACATTTTAGTTTACGCTGCTAAAGTTTGAATGCGTAGAAATATCACGTTTAAACACCCACACAGTTCAGAGAGACATAAAATCGAAATCATTTCTTAGAATTAGCAAAATAATTCTTTGCTAACAAGTCTAAGATAGTTTAAATTTAAGACACGCAATTATGCGCATACCTTAAGATCAACATTCGACCTGAAACATAAGATGGTAGCAAACTCTGGATCTTTCAATATTGTGCGCCATTTACCAGCCCCATGTTTTCTAATTCCATCTTTGAGCGCAGTCTCCTCTTCGGCAGTCCATTTCTGCTTGGGAGCACCCATTGACAAAAGCCCTGAAAGCCTTCTAGGGTATTAAGGATGTAACAACCTGTATCCACATCATCCAGAAACAAACGCACAAACTCGAATCAAATACTGACGGTGAGAAGGTGTTTCGGATTCATAAGAATTAGCAAAGTAAACAATCAATCAAACTTCGGTCACCTTTATAATGATTTAGTAATCAACAAAACTAGCCAAAGAGAAAAATACATTACAAGCAATAATCAAGGTACGAAAAGATATGAAGATGCTAAAACATTTTTAAGAAACAATAATTATTTAAAAACTAGACAATGTTAATAAAATAAGGTATTTCTAATATTAGATTATGTATTATGGTTCAATTTATATTGTTATTACAGCTACATTCTTGCTTTTGGGTTTGATCCTTATTTTCAAATTTTGATGCTATGGAATTGTCTTTTTGGAGTCTCCAAAGAATGTGGACACATCGGATTGACTCGTGTGCAGTCTTTTTTTTAATAATAAACGATTCGTATACAATAAAGTTCATGTTTGATCTCCATACCAGAGTTTCTGATCATTTATCTAAACAATCATTAGACTTTTTCCCAATTTTTATGCACAATAAGCATCTGTTAGATATAATATAATGAAAGGCGCTTCATTTATTGGCATCGATTGCATCGGGCTAAAATGATCACAGTATCAAGCAAAACTTTTCTAAAAGCAGACGATTTATGAAGAAATTTCATGAGAATTTACTTAATCGGCCAAAAGATAACGAAAAATGGTTTTAAACAAAACTAAATAAGGTAGATTATTCCATAAAAATCTCAGCTTTCAACGTGAATTGAAGACTTACTTGATGTCTAATGAGAATCGAGGGCTGGGAGGTAGCTAGGGTTTCGTTGGGCGTCGAATCGATTTGAGAGAATGGCGCTTTAATCGCCCAAAGGCGATTGGATTTGGGAATTAGGGATAACTCGAAAGCTTGTCAGTTCAAAAAGGGTTAGGATTAGGGTTAGGGTCCTATTTTTGCGAAGGTTTTTCTTTTTCCTCTCTTTTTTCATAGCAACGAATGAGGGATTTATTTGGCTAAATTGCATAAAAATAAAACCCTTAAAGTTTATCTGAATTGTTTGAAGAACTGTGCAAATTCCCTTTTTCCCAGCAAACCCCCTCAAACTTTATTAATGAAAATTTTGAAAATACAAGCCTTCATCCAAACAACTAAGCCCAAAAACCGGCCCAAAACATACAACTTTAGATTAGGGTTTCACAGAAAACCCAGGGAAAAAATCTCGCTCTCCTTTCCTTTCCCAGCTCCGCCTCAGCCATCTTCTGATCAAAACTGATCAAGGGTAGAATCTCCTTCAGATGTTGCTTCCCGTTGATCTGCGGATGGTTACGATGTGTGGTTGAGATTGGATCTGGAGGTTGTCGGAAGCGCGTGGATCTCAATGGGTTGAGGTTGTGGTTGCCGAGTTACCTGCAAGGAAGTCCCGGGGTGATTGTACCACCGAGGACCCTCCGATGATCAAGTTAGTCTAGAGATCTGAGCAGAGTAACGGCTTGGTGGAGTAGAATTGGCTTACCTTGACCGTCTGAAAGAGGGGTTTAAGTAGCGGTGGCAGCAGGTGCAGCAGGCACGAGAATCACGCCGGCCGTTACGCTCTCGACGTCATGCTCGTGTGATGAGCGGGACCTCCCATTAATGGCGAGACAGGCTCGTTAATGGGGGATCGTGGTGGCGTGGAACGTGGGATGTAGCCAGCGGAGATCTCGCGCATGGCGAGATTCGCGGGATGGCGGTTATGCCTGCAAGCGGTGCTGTTGGTCAGTCGATGAGACCGAGGAAGATGACCTCGGCGGGAGAGCTCGCGAATGAGCGGGAGAGCAGAGGTATCCAGTTTCTGCAGTAGCTCGGGAACGAGCTGTGACGCCGAGGAGCCCCATTATGCTGGGGCTCGGAGGCGAGCTAGCATCTGCTCGGTAGGACGAGCACTGGGGTGGTTTGGTTGGCTGTTGTAGGCCCTTTCTTGCGTGCCCTGGGACACGTCATCTACCACGTGTCATGATCTGGGAGATCGCCGATATCGAGCATCATCATTAGCCCCCCACTCTCGTCCCGACCAACTGACGGGTCGGGTCGAGAGTAGTCTACCGGGTCACCCGAAGTGAGCTCTCTTTTGAAGATATCGTCAGGCATGTCCCCGGGCAATCCGTTGTCTTTTTCTGGATGACGCAGGCGAATCAGGGTAAGATCTTTTGCATTAAAGAGGGGCGCCGGATCGTGCGCATTTTTGATGAGGCGGAAGCTCACGTGTTGAGCGTTGGTTGGTGACGCGACGGGCCGCAGGTCTCTAGCGTCTGATGGGATGCAGCCCAATGCTGGAGTGACAGGTGGAGCAATCAGGGTCGTCGTACGCGAGGAGTCGTTTTTGGCGGGAATCGACGGTCGCCGTTGGATGGAGGCGCCGGAGGCTACAGGTAGAGGTGGGCCCATCTCTCTTCATATTTTTCTCATTTTTCATCTCGTAAGCTCGGCGCTCTCATCTTAGGTTAGATCTTCTGCTTTCCCGAGGGCTTCTCAATCAGGTTAGATGTCTTCTTCTGGGGAGTCTGTAGATATCGCAGGGGTAGATTCTAAGGATTCTTCTGCTGAGTCGGGGTCTTCCCGGGGAGATAGGGTCAGATCCTCTCCCCGTGGTCGTGTGTCAGGAGCGGATCCCCGAGTGGAGGTGGCGGAAACCCCGGGCGTGCCTTCCTTGGTGAGGTACGAGGGAGATCTTGCCACCGCTCGGCCACGCTTCCATATCCCTTCTGGCTATACTCTGCGTTTGGCCGAGGAAGGAGAAAGGGCAGATCAGGTGCGGGGTAAAGAGATTGCCCTGTACCTGGAATCCTTTTGGGCCAGAATGCACTTGCCCTTCTCTTCCGAGGTCGCTGCAGCGCTGTCTTACTTCGGGTTAGCCCCGGGCCAGTTAGTGCCGAACTCCTGGAGGATTCTCCTTGGGTTTATGGTCCGCTTGAAATTGCAGATGGTCCCTTTCGGTCTGTCTATCCTTGCCTCCTCGCTCATCTACAAAAGTCACCCTGGCTCTCACGCTGGTGACCCGAGATAGGTCTATCTCTTCTTTAGGAAATGTCGGGGGAGTGCGCCCGAGTCAGGAGTCGTCGTCCTGTCTTTTTCTATCCACGAATGGAAGAAGAAGTTTTTCTTCGTCGGGACGCCAGAAGGTGAGGACTGGTCCGTACCCGTCCCGTGGTTTAGGGATAAGTGCTGGCAGGGAAAACCGTCCAATGACCCCGACGCGGTGAGAGTGGCGGCGTGGGAGCCCATTCCTCGGGCCGATGCGTTGCTTTCTGAGCGGGCCCTTAGTTGGGCTGGGTTCAGCCCTGCCCAATTCATCGGTAAGTTAGGCTTGTATTTATTTTTGATTTTTGCTTGAGTCGCTGACCCCATTTTATCTCGTCTTGTGCAGAACCCAGAGATTTGAGCTACGTTCGAGCGGCTATACGTAAGCCGAAGAGGGGATCGAGGGCTGGAGGAGCCAGCTCTTCCCGTCAGGCGCCGACCCTGACTCCTCCGGCAGCCGTCCAGCACCAGCGCTCAAGTGCGGATCGGGCCCCGGAGTCCAGCAGGGCGCCGACCCGAAAGAGGGCTCGGGGGCAGGAAGCCCCGGCCTCGGAGGCGAAGACAAGTCCGCCGCCGCCAGCTCTCAAAAGGTCCCTCCATGCAGCCTCGCAGGACCTGGCCTCCCCGATCTTGGTGGACGATGGGGAGCTCCACTTTGAGGTCCCCTCGGGGCTCTCTGTCGCCGACAGCCTTCTGCACGACATGAAGAGGTCGGCCGGGGACAGGGTCCCTGGAGGAAGCCTGAAGGGGCAACTGGCGTCCATCGCCCAAAAGGCTATGCAGATTAGTGCTCGTAATTTGCTCATTTTAACTTTCGTGGGACTTGGTGATCCTTCTTCTTTCTGACCCCTTTCTTGTTTCCTCAGGTCCTCCACCACGTCACTCTTGTTATCTAAATGGAGGAAGAGGAGATAAGCCCGGCGGTCCGAGCCTCGGGCGAGTCCTCCTCGCTGAGGCGGGCGCTGGAAGCGGCGACGGCGAGGGTCGCCGCTCTCGAGGCCGAGGTGGTGGCCGGGAAGCAGGAGCTAGCGGCCGCGAAGCAAGAGGCGGCGGCCGTGAAGCAGGAAGTGGCGGCGAAGCAAGAGGCTGCCAGGCTCCGTGAAGCCGCCCAGGCTGCCGAGGCTAAGCTCCAAGACTCCACGGCGCTCGTCGGCACCATGAAGAAGTCGGTGGGCATCCTCCGGAAGGAGCTGGGGGCGGCGGTAGAGGCGGAGAAACGGGCCGACCTTTTGGCGGCGGTAGAGCTGTGGAGAACTTCCAGAAATCGGAAGAATTTTACACCGTCCTAGCCTCGGCCATTACCGCCATCCGGCATGAGGCCCTTGATGCCGTCAAGGCTCGGATGCCGGAGTTCGATGACCAGGATCTCCGAGCTGAATATCCTCGCGGGGACGATGAGCAGGGGGAGGACCCCGAGGGCGAGGCCGAGGAGGAGATACTCGGTGAGGGCAACGCGGAGGCCCCTGCGGCGGGCGCTGGGCTTCTCGGGATGCGCCCGGCCCTGAGGCTTAAGGCCCATCGTCTTTTGTTTCTTTTTTCTTTTTATTTGTTTCCTCAGGAGTTTTGTAGGCCTCCGGGCGTTTTGTAAGGCTGGGGAGCCCACAATACCTTGCAAAAGCTTTTAACTTTGTGAATAAAGGTATTCTTCTTGCAGTCATGTTTGCACGCGTATTTTTCTTCCTGTTGCGTGAACACTTATATCTGCATAGGACCGTCTTTGTGTTGTGTCGTCTCTTTGTCTGGCGACTACGCGTCGACTTGAATCCGCTTACTTCCCAAGTGTTCCAAGACAGGCGGTAAGACGGTATCTCCATGGCTCCGAAGTTGAGGTGGAGATCGCTCAGGCATAGGTAGACCAGATGCCTCTTGCTGAGTTCACGCTCCTTAGATGTTGGAGGGGACGTAATTGGCCAGCTGAGGAAGATTGCCGAGCAGGGTAGCTGCTCGGTGCCTCTTGGCGAAGGCTTTGATCCTCAGCGCTAGAGGACCGTGAGAGGCCTGCTGAGGATAGCCGAGCAGGATAGCTGCTCGGTGCCTCGTGACGAGGGCTTTTATCTTCAGCGCGAGAAGGGCCGTGAGAGGCTTGCTGAGGAAGATTGTCGAGCAGGGTAGCTACTCGGTGCCTCTTGGCGAGGGCTTTGATCCTCAGCGCTGGAGGGGCTGTGAGAGGCCTACTGAGGATGGCCGAGCGGGGTAGCTGCTCGGTGCATCGTGGCAAGGGGTTTGATCCTCAGCGCGAGAGGGGCCGTGAGAGGCCTGCTGAGGATGGCCGAGCAGGGTAGCTGCTCGGTGCCTTTTGGCGAGGGCTTTGATCCTCAGCGCGAGAGGGGTCGTGAGAGGCCTGCTGAGGATGGTCGAGCAGAGTAGCTGCTCGGTGTCTCTTGGTGAGGGCTTTGATCCTCAGCGTGATAGGGGCCGTGAGAGGCCCGCTGAGGATGGCCGGGCAGGGCGGCTGCTCGGTGCCTCTTGGCGAGGGTTTTGATCCTTAAGGATACCCGAGCGAAGTTGCCGCCCGGTGCCTCTTAGCGAGGGCTTTGATCCCTGGTTTTGCCAGGAATAACCAAGCACGGATCGTGCTAAGCGGTTGCCTCTTTCGAGGGCTTTTCATCCTTAGCGCGGGAGGGGCGTGGGAGGCCTAATAAGGATGCCCGGGCGGGGTTGCCGCCCGATACCTCATGGTAAGGGCTTTGATCCTGGTGGTGTGCCAGGGATAACCGAGCATGATAGTGCTAAGCGGTTGCCCTTTTCGAGGGCTTTTGGGTCCTTAAGGATGGCCGAGCAGGGTTGCTGCCCAGTGCCTCTTGGCGAGGGCTTTGATCCCTAGCGTCATGGGGTAGGGAAGCTACCGGCCAGGGATAGCCGAGCAGGGAGCTACAGGGCTGCCTCTTTGTGAGGGTTTTGATCCCTCGCGTCGTGGGGTAGGGAAGCTACCGGCCAGGTATAGCCGAGCAGGGTAGCTGCAGGGGTTACCTCTTTGTGAGGGCTTTGATTCCTGGCGTCGTGGGGTAGGGAAGCTACCGACCAGGGATAACCGAGTAGGGAGCTGCAGGGCTGCCTCTTTGTGAGGGCTTTGATCCCTGGCGTCATGGGGTAGGGAAGCTACCGGCCAGGTATAGCCGAGCAGGGTAGCTGCAGGGCTGCCTCTTTATGAGGGCTTTGATCCCTGGCGTCTTAGGGTAGAGAAGCTACCGGCCAGGGATAGCCGAGCAGGGTAGCTGCAGGGCTGTTTCTTAGTGAGGGCTTTGATTCCTGGCGTCGTGGGGTGGGGAAGCTACCGGCCAGGGATAGCCGAGCAGGGTAGCTGCAGGGCTGCCTCTTAATGAGGGCTTTGATCCCTGGCGTCGTAGGGTAGGGAAGCTACCAGCCAGGGATAGCCGAGCAGGGTAGCCGCTCGGCTGCCTCTTTGTGAGGGCTTTGCTCCGTGAGGAAGGACCGAGCAGTGAAGCTGCTCGGTTGCCTCTTGGCGAGGCTCTGTCCGACCTTCCCATGTGAGCACCAAGGAGTGGGACGGCATCGAAGACACGTGCCGCGATGCATGGCGATGGCGAATCGCCGGAGTTGCGTCGTTCCGATTTCTCATAGGGAGGCGCGACGCTTGCTGCGTGGCGCCTGCGTTGTAGGTGAAGCGGGCGACCATTGGACTCCCAGGCGTCGCTGTCTATAAAATGGAGGGAGTAACTGTTTGCTTCCTCCTCACACCCGAAACGCAAAAATGCAGGACTTCCCCTTCACCATCGAAGACATCGTAGGTTTCGAGGATGTCTACTCTATGACCCGTATTGCACTGAGGACACGGTGCAATTGGTAATCGGCAGGATCGATGACCACTTCGGCCGATTACTTCCCCGGCGGTTCTCCCTCCTGCAGCTGCTGATGTATTCCATCTGGAGGGCGTCGCCGGGGCTGTACAACCCCTTATCCGAAATGCTGTTCGATGAGGCTATAGGCAAGCTAAGGTCTCCGAGGCGCTTCGGCCTGATCTCCGCAAGCCGGCTAAAACGCTCGGAAGTGCTCGTCCGTGAGTGCTACCAGTTGAGGCTCGACGCCGAAGCTCGCGGGGGGATCGGAGGCAGAGGTTAGACACTGCGAGGGCTTGGCTGGAGGAGATATGCTCAAAGTACCACGAGCAGTGCTCTCTGCACCCATTCCCCCGCTGTTGTAATAATAAAATTTTCTTTTTTGTGTACGGCTGAGGAGCCGATAGTACCTTTTGAATGAATAAGATTATTTTTTCTTTTCTGCCATGCTCTATTGACCCTTTTATTGTATAAACAAAAGATCTTAGGAAGATGGTACGCTGCTTTGAAAAGAAAATACATGCTAGTAGATACTTTTATTCATGCAGCTGGAGCCCCCCATACGTCTGCTGGTATTTATGCTCGGCATGGGGTACCGGGCTTCAGGGGTACCAGTCGCATGCTCTGCCGACACTACCATGATCTGGCCGATGGTCTGCTCGACTGGAGGGGGACACTGCTCCTGCTCGCGGTCAGCTTGTCGCTTGTCCCTTAGGTACGCCGCGAGGTGCCCCGAATGGATCAGCTCCTCGATGTAATCTCGGAGTTGTTTGCAGCTCTCCGTTGAGTGGCCCAGTGACCTATGAAAGCCGCGGTAGGGGCCCCGGTTCGCTTTGAAGCCGAGCGTAGGATCGGGGGAACTTGAAGAACCCTTCGCCCTTGGCCTCCTCAAGTAGCACTGTCTGGGAGATATTAAGCGGCGTGTACTCCTGGAACTTTGGGGGATAGGGCTTTTGCCATTCTGGTCCTCTTCTCTCATCCCTGGCCCTCTTTTTCTGGTCGGCTTGCTCTGCTCGGGGGAGGCTTGCGTTCACCTCGGGCTCGAGCTGGACCTCGCGCTCGGTCTAGGCCTTTACCTCGGCCATGGTCTTAGGTTGCACCAGTGCAAAAGAGCGTAACCACTCCTTGTGCCTAAGACCAGACCTTAGAGCTGTGATGACTGTTTCGTCCCGATGCTTTGGGACCTCAAGAAGGGCATTGTAGAAACGGGTGATATAGGCCTTGAACGTCTCCCTGTCCCTGCTTTTGATCGTGAAGAGGTGGTCGACTGTGCGCTTCTGCCGTCTGTTCCCGACAAAGTGGCCGAGGAATTGTGTGGCCAGCTCGTCAAAGGTTGAGATCGAGCGTTGCTCGAGTCCTCGGAACCAGTTTCGCCCGGCATGGATGAGAGTGGCCGGGAAAGCCCGGTACTGGGCGGCATCGGAATGGTCTTGAAAGCTTATTCCCGCGGTGAACGCATCCAAGTGGTCTTTCGGGTCAGATTTGCCGTCGAAGAGGGAGACCTTTGAGGGCTTGTTGCGGGAGGAGACGTGGACGGCGAGCAGCTCCTCGGTGAACGGTTTTGTGAGCGAGTCGGCGGCATACTTAGCCCCGTCGCTCGAACGGTGACCTTCCCGATGCAGACTCTCGATCTTCTTCTCAAGGGCGTCGAGTCGGCCATGGTATCCCGACGACTCGGCGCATTCTGATCCCAGGCCTCTGCTGCTAGCGGCCTACATCTGGTCTCGGGCACAGTTTCTCTCAATGAGGTTCCTCAAATCCCCGAGTGAGGTGGCCCTTGAGCTGCCTTGACGAGCCTCGTCTGCACGGCCCCGTCGGAGGAGGGTGTGTCGGTCATGCCTGGTGATAGGCGAGCCGACCGACATTTTCTCAGGAGGGACAGGCGAGCGAAAGATCTCGGGGTGGGGCGCCCTAGCGACGGACCTCGGTGTCGAGCCGTTGGGCGTCCAGCGGGTCGCAGAACGTACTGGCCCGGGGGATCCACGGCCGAGGGAGGCGGCGAGGCGGCGGTCTGCCGTGCCGACGCGGGCTGAGTCTTCTCTTCCCCGTAGGGGTCCTGGTCTCAAGGCGGGGGAGCGGCGACCTGGGGATTTTGCCCCGCCGTTTGGACGCGGACGAGCGCCTCCACGAAGGATGCGAGTCGGTCTATCCGACCGGCGATGGCGTTGATGGCATTCGGCGGAGGAGGCTCGTCTGTGCCACTGTTGAGAGGGAGGCGGCGGTTGGTGCTTGGATCGTCTTGAGGATCGCTCGCCATTGGAGTGAGATCGGGAGGCAAATTTTTGTTTTTATGGAATCTAGGTTCCCACAGACGGCGCCAGCTGATGAAGGGTAGAATCTCCTTCAGATGTTGCTTCCCGTTGATCTGCGGATGGCTGCGATGTGTGGCTGAGATTGGATCTGGAAGCTGTCGCTCCTGAAGCGTGTGGATCTTAATGGGTTCAGGTTGTGGTTGCCGAGTTACCTGCAAGGAAGTCTCGAGGTGGTTGTACCACCGAGGACCTTCCGACGATCAAGTTAGTCTAGAGATCCGAGCAGAGTAACGGTTTAGCGGAGTAGAATTGGCTTACCTTGACTTTCTGAAAGAGGGGTTTAAGTAGCGGTGGCAGCAGGTGCAGCAGGCGCGAGAATCACGCCGGCCGTTACGCTCCCGACCTCAAGCCTGCGTGATGAGCGGGACTCCCATTAATGGTGAGACATGCTCGTTAATGGGGGATTGTGGTGGCTTGGAACGTGGGATGTGGCCGGCGGAGATCTCGCGCATGGCGAGATTCGCGGGATGGCGGTTACGCCTGCCAGCGGTGTTGTCGGTCGGTCGATGAAACCGAGGAAGATGACCTCGGCGGGAGAGCTCGCGGACGAGCAGGAGAGCCGAGGTATCCAGTTTCTGCGATAGCTCGGGAACGAGCTGTGAGGCCGAGGAGGCCCATTGTGCTGGGGCTCGGAGGCGAGCCAGCGTCTGCTCGGTAGGACGAGTATTGGGGTGGTTTGGTTGGCTGTTGTAGGCCCTTTCTTGCGTGCCCTGGGACACGTCATCTGCCACGTGCCATGATCTGGGAGATCACTGATATCGAGCATCATCAAAAACCTTCTTGAAAACGATCAAAGATCCAGCTTTCAAGATCTTCGGCAGTAAGATAAGAGATAAGAAACTCTTTACTTTGCAATTTTTCCAACTTCTCAAAGATCGTCAACTGTAACGTCTAAGATCTCCTTTCAGGAATTTCAAAGATGTAATTTCCCAAACAAAAAAGCAACTTGTTCTCTTCCAAGCATTTATTTGACCTGTGCTTCAATATTTTCAGACCCCAAGAACTATAGTAGCTTCTCAGGTAACACTCAGATCATTTAAACCTTCGGAAACTTGATCTCCTGAGCTTCATTTATATTATTGACGTCAGATCTGTAGAGCAGCTCAGTTAAGCTTCCTAAGAGCGAAAAAATCAATTATAGCACTTTATCTTTGACAAATATCTGTTTTGCTAACTATCTTATCTTGAGATCTCCCTTAAGAAACTTCAAAACTACCAGCTTTAAATATAAAAAAAAACCAACCTGTTCTCTTTTTCAAGCCTTTTTTGCTCTAATCTCTGAGATTTTTGCAGAACCGCAGCAGCTTCTCAATTCAAACTCAAAGCTTTTAATCTTCTGATGCAGTCTCATGACTTCCAGAAATAAAATCTTCATTAATATCAGGACCTTTTGATTTCCTTAGACTAAATCTTGGCAGGTATGAGAGATCTAAACAAGCCAGCTTTTTAATCACATATGGTAGCTTTTTAGTGTTGTAACTACAACTGATTTTATCCTGCTGAGCTCGAGCTGCTAAAAAATTAGCTACTGCATTATTCTCTCTGTAAGTGTGCATGAAGATAGCTTCAATATCATCTGCGATTTTTATAATAGACTGAACCATATAGAATAGAGGCCATTGCACTTTGCTCTTTCCAGTGATATATGCTATCATTAAGCTGGAGTCTGACTCCACATCAACCCCTTTTATATTCAAAAGCTTTGCATTGTAACATGCCATCTAGAATAGCCATGCATTTTGCTTTAAATATACTACCTTTGCCATAAAAGAATTGAGTAGCAAAAAGGATTGTACCCGCATAATTCCTCAACACTGTTCCATCTGCACTAGTTTTATCAGTGAGATTCATAGCTCCATCGGTATTCAATTTGTATCTGTCTTTTTGTCGTTTCCCCCAGGAAGTAATAATCAATTTTTTTTTGTATAATATCTCTCTTAATCAAATATTTGAGGCCCAGCTGTAAGAAAATTTGAGAGCTTGACTTCCTTTTAAGAGTTATGTGCTCAGCAGCAACAAAGTTTTTTTTAAGTCTCTAAGAATTTGATACCAAATTCTGAGAGCAGTAGGTTTATCATTTTGAAATCTACACTTGCACCTCATCTTCCAAATATTCCAACAGATTATATGAGAGATCCACTTAGATATTTCTGCATCTTTTGAAATGAGATACCAGAAGTTAAAACTTCTTCAATATTATCAAATGAAGTCCACTTAGATATTTTCCAGTGTTAAAAATATCTAGTATTGCATTCCATAGATAAACTGAAACTTCACTTTTGATGAATAGATGATCTCTATCTTCTTTCTTTGAATAGCAACAACAAGAGTATTTACTGGGCATATTAAAACGATTTTATAATCAAGTGGCAGAGCATCCCCGAGAAGCTTCCAGGTAAAAATCATTATTTTGCAAGGGATATTACTGAGATGCAGGAACCTAGCTTTGTTGTCCAACTGCTTAATCTGTCTAATAAAATTCCAAGCCGATTCCAAAGTGAAATCTCCTGAACTGGTAAGCCTACAAATCATTTTATGTCAGTAATACAATAGTTTTTGCTCTTGATCTCGGTAGTAATATTAGCTGGAATGTCTGTCTGCTCAGCATTAAAATTCCACCCATTTTCAATCAAAAAATCATCGATAGGAACAGCAGTTTTCTGAACATTTATGCACTCTTTCAAAGACATTTCCCCATGCCAAGTGTCTGACCAAAAATCAATATTACCTTATCCTATAAGCCACTTAGAAAGTGAGCTGATAATTGGAATACAAGGATAAATTTTTTTCGAAGAAATAGAAGTAGTAGAATCTCCTTATCATACATTGCATGCATAAAACTAGCACAGGGGCTATCATTCTTTATAAATTTCCAGGCTTTTTTTCATGTTATATGCTTCGGTGATTTCACTCGGAAGCCTGATCTTTAAACCACCTTCTTGCTGAGGCTTGCATATACTGTCCCATGAAATCCAGTGATGATGATTATTGCTATCACTATCATTCCAAAAAAAAATTGCTATCATAGAAGAAATTCTATTCACCACAGAAACTGGGGGATTACATGAAGCTAAAATGTGGGTTGGCATGGACATCAGAACATAACATGTTTAATAAGAATATATCTTCCAGCTGCACCTAGTAGTTTATTCTTCCATCCTTGCATCTTTGCCTTTATATTCTCAATAAGTGGCTCAAAGTAAATGATTTTGTTTCTGCCATGAAAAATTGGAGCCCCCAGGTAAATTAAAGGCCAGTTTCCTTTATTAATCTCAATCATAGATTGGATAGAAGAGCAAGTAGCAAGAGGACAGTCTTTACTAACGTAAAAGGCACTCTTGTCCTTGTTTATCTTCTGTCCATAAAGCTCCTCATACACATGTAAAAATTCATAAGGTGTTTTCAGACTCTTTTTACTGCCAGTAAAAATCAGTGTATCATCAGCATATAACATGTGAGAAATATTTATAGTATTAGTTTTGTTCCTGTAAGGAACAATCTTCCATGTTGCATTCAATTGAGTAATGCCTCTACTAAGGAATTCAGAGGTAATAATAAAAAGAGCAGGTGATAGAGAGTCACCTTGCCTTTACACCTCTGGAACCTGAAAAAAATCCTTCCAATTGTCCATTCATGTTGATAGAAAAGTGCTGAATGTCCAAGCAACCTCTTATTAAGTCCACAAATTTCTCCGAGAAGCCAAAAGATCCCATAATCTGGAAAATAAAGCCCCATTCTAATCTGTCAAATGCCTTCTCCATGTCTAACTTTAGTATAATATTTTGTCCTCTTGCTTTTTTGCCAATGTCTTGAGTTACTTCTTGAGCTAGTACTATATTTTCTGAGATTTCTCTGCCTTTGACAAAAGCACCTTGAGCTTGAGAAATAATTTTAGGCAAGATATTTGCCAACCTACGAGCTAAAATCTTACTAAAGATTTTATATAAAAAGCTGCAAAGGCTAATTGGTCTGAAATCAGTGATCTTTGAACAACTTTTTCTCTTAGGGATGAGATTGATTACTGTTGAATTCACTGCTCTAACCACTTTATCATATCTAAAAAACAATCCACTGCTTCAAAAAGCTCCAAATGAATAATATCCCAAGCAAAAATATAAAATTTGCCACTAAAACCATCTAGATCTGAAGTACTATCTTGATCCATAGTTTGCACTGCATCTTTAATTTTCTCCATGTCAGGGGAAGAAGTAAGCAAGTCATTATCAGCATCTGTTATAATCTGTGGGATGATATCATATAAAGCAATATTCATTTCAGTATGCTGAGAAGAAAAAGCAATATTCATTTTACTGCCATTAGTAAAGTGCAAATTCCCAATTATGTAGTTGTTTCATGAATAATTCGGTATTTGTCCTTTGTTTATTCTTTAAATATCCTAATAAAAATATTAGTTATGAACCGTCAATGAAAGAAAATCCCAAAAAATTAGTCGAAGTCAAGGACGTTATTTTGCAACATTAAAATGGTAAAGACATTATAGTTTGACAAAGATAAGATGCTTATTTTTCTCAGATAGACTGTTCATGCTTATCTTGCAAAAATGAGAAAGGTATCCTAGGTTTTAGCTTTTTTTAAAACATGCAGATCATTGTTTGCACCTTACAAACACATGTTTTTTTTTTCTTTACAAGTCAACCGTTATAGATTTTGCATAAAATTCATGCGTCGTTCATGACATCACAAACAAACAACCATCTTTCTTGCAAGGATTGAAAATTTAGTTTTGTCAAAAAAAATGAAAACTGGAGTTGTTATTGACCGGCAAACAAGAGTTTATTTGTTTCGTTTTTCCTTTTTCTTTCTTTTTTAAGGTGGATGGGATGAATGGCTACAATCCCTAGGTTTGGAAAAACCAAACAATTTAAGGTTCTAACTTTCTATCATGATTTTTGTGAGGGAAAAAACAAAACCTCTCCTTCAGTCTATCTGTATGTATATCTATCCGTGAGACACCTAAATAGTGATACTCTAAAGATAGTTTTCGCCATTATATATTTAGCTTGTATCATGTTTAATCATACCGTTTTTTCTCTTAAGAGACCTATACGATGGAGATGGACTAGGATTTGGGTTTTGATGGTGCTCACAAGTGCGGATTCCCCTGATCAAGACACGTGGCGGATGGCAAATCTCTCATGTGCACCAACCAGCTCTTTGAAGTATCATACGAAGGGGACATTTCTTGGCGTCTCATCTCCGAGGTATCATCCGACCTTTGGGAGGGCTTTCTTAAGTACATTCTCTATTCGCCTAGCAACCGGCCAACAACTCGCCTCCGAGCTATCCTACAGTTGAGCTTTCTCAGCCTTCTCGTCCGTCTCCGAGTTATCACAGAGCCGAGACTCCTCGGCTCACTTGCTCGTCTCCGAGCTATCCTGTATATGAGATTCCTTAGTGTCTCTGTTTGGCCAGAAGCACTGAGTCCGAGCATCCCGCAACGGTTTCGTGTATCTCGCCACGACGAGATCTCCGCCGTTCCACGTCCCGTATCCCACACTAACGTATCTCGCCATTAATGGGCGTATCCCGCTATCAACACAAACGTGACCCGGGGGCATAACAAACGGCGAGAATCTTGTATCGACTCGCTCCATCCGACCGTTATATACAAAATAAATAAAAAAATAACTAAATTAACCAAATTTTCCTGATGTAGAAGCAATCAAGAAAGCTGCATAAGTGAATATATAACCTACAGAAAAGTGTGCTAATCCAACCAATCTTGCTTGCACAATGGAAAGAGCTACTGGCTTATCTCTCCATCGAATCAAATTAGCCAAAGGTGTGCGTTCATGAGCCCATGCTAAAGTTTCAATTAATTCTTGCCAATATCCCCGCCAGGAAATTAAGACCCCTCGTCCAAACGACTCAGATAACTCGAACTCATTCCAATATGCTGCTACTTGATCGTCGGAGGGTTCTATGGTGGTTTCCCACCACAGGATTTTCTTTGTAAGTAGCTCGGCGTCAACAACAACCAATAACCCATTGAGATCCACACGCTCAATCTTCATCTCAAATCTCAACTGTTCAGCCCGCTGGCAGCAAGATCGACGGAGGACAACATTTGAGGAAGATTCAGGCCCCCATTAGTTGGCGCCGTCTGTGAGAAACTCTTTTCCACCTAAAAAAGTTGATTTTCAGCCTTCGATTCGATGGCCAGCGATCGTCGCAACGAAGATCCCAGCACAAGCTACCCCGTCCTCCGCAACGAAGGTGGGAGCGATTCCACCCCGCTTCCCAACGTCGTCGAAGCCTTATCTGCATGGATCGACAAACTCACGGTGATAGTGGACGCACTCGTTCGTGTCCAAATGGCCGGTCATGCCCGCCAAACCGCCACCCTTGCTCCCCAGAATGACGGTGGGAACGAGACGGCGGACGAACGCGCTCGAGTCCACGGCTCCACTCGGGTCAATCCTGACTCCACGGGACACCGGCGTGTTGATTCCGGCAGTCACGACCCCCCATATGACGAACGATTCGATGACTCGTTAGTCGCCGAATAGTTCAATACCGAGGTATCAGTTCAACGCTCGCCGCGCTTCCTCACCCTCTGAGGCGATGTCAGTCAGAACACCCGATTTCAGGAACGACCGACGTTAACACGATCACCGAGGCCTTACACATGGCGTTTGCCGGGGAGAACTACGAAAGGTCTTTGAGGAATGTAATAGAGTAGAGCCGAAGCCGTTCCGTCACTCAAACTCAAAGCGGGTACAGCGAGGGCTTCAACCAGGGAGAATCCTCGGGATACCGGCGACAGATCAACGTCCTCGAGAAGAAGATCAAGGACATACAGCTCGCTACCCGCCAACCTGAGGGGTCGACGAGATATTTCTCAGACTCTCTCACGAAGCCTTTCACCGAGCAGCTACTGAGAGAGCGAGTCATTTCCCGGAACAAGCCGTCCAAAGTTGCTCTTGTTAGGTTTTGGTGCCTGCGCCACAGAAACCGTGGCTAAGGCTGAAGCGAAAACAAAAAACTTATGCGAGCACCGAATGCCCGTAAAACCCAGGATACGGTCCAATAACCTAAACTAGCTAACTAAAAGTTCAAGGGTTAAGAAACTACAACCTTTGTCGCATGTCCACCCAACTGTGAAAGGCCCCTCCAAGCTCGTAGCCACCAGGATCGTGATTGAAGATCGACCATTCTTGCCGAAGACGATCCATCCAAGAGAAATCGGAGGAGGCTTTAACCGATGATCCAAGCTCTCTAGGTTTGGATGGTCGGTGATATAGGAATATATCAATAAAAATTTCTCTCATAACCATGCTCAAGAAAGAGCAAGATGAAGAAGGAAAAGGAAGTGAGGAAAATGGTTGCTTATGCTAGCAACCATGAAGCATGAAGCTCACAAGATGAAAAGAATATCATCATCCTTGTGTAAAAAGAAATGGCTACATATAAACCAACCATGCACCAATAGTGAACACAAATGGGTTTTATTAATATAAAATTCAAAACCACCCCTCTATACATCCAAAGAACCATGTTTCATAATACCTCACTTTACACCCCATTTCCCTTTTTATTTTTCTAAACAGAAAAATAAATATAAGGTGTCTTTCTTCTAGAAGCATTCCCGTATAAATACGAAATATTTCACCTTGTATCGCTACATATACGCGTTTCCGTATAAAAATACAGATAACACCAAAGAGAGAAAATAAATAGTGAACAATAATACTAAAATATATATATCAAAATACATATATAAATTATTAAATCAAAACCTGATTTAATAATCCGGTTTAATCCTAAACTGGCTAGTATTATCAACCGCCCGATTAAAGTCCGTGTATCCCGTACACGTATTTAATCGGACCCCTGCACGTAGCAACGTACGGCTCCTACATTTGTCGCCTGAGCCGGGAAAACCCTCTGTGTGAGACTCTAAAGATTCGACAATACGCTGGTAGTGGGTTTAACCACAAGTACGTCAGTGGCACTAATTGTACGTAACAGCTACCCAGGTACTTGTCGAAAGGGCGGTCAACAATCAATTATGTCCTTATCCTACTGAGCCTGAATATGACAATCTCCATACAGTCCGAAATCTTCGTTAAAGAGTATCGCATATCGGGTCTAGGGGTGGATAACGTTAGACCCCTACCAACCCGATAAGTCGTGTCTGAGTCAAGCTCATCACCATCAGAGATACTACTGATCAACTATCAGTAAATCTCATCCACCGTGGCCATGGATTTCTGGTGATATCCCACTGAACACAGCGCGACATCGACTCCTAATACCAGGAGAGACGAATCCCTGACAGTCGACCACTGCTTCCATGTGGCTCGGGACTGTACTCAACTAAAACCTGTTTACATAATTTTTTTGAGCCGTGGTAGGGTAGTAATCAAAGTACTGTTAGGAATATGTATGCCCTAGAGGCCATTATTGTATATTATAGTGGATGCTTGGATATATATATATATATATATATATATATATATATATATATATGGAGAGAGAGAGGGGGGGACTTTCTTGCTCGACATGATAGTATGCTATCTGGTTGCTCTTGACATGTATACTTGTATTATTATCCAGTCTCTCTGATACATGTTGATAAAGCCCTTAGGATGTTGGCTTGACTACCAGGACTATAATGCAGATCATACTAGTGGGGCTTGTTTAGTCTGCAAGCACATCCTTTAATCGTTCCTAGTCGAGAGAATATCGAGACAGGGCATCGATATTCCAGAGTAGACTAGCGTGTACATTTCTTGACCCTGTATGGGGCGATGGTTGATCCCACAACCATTCGTGTTTGGCATCAAAGATTGTACACATGCGCTCATTAGAGAATGGGTACACCGAACAGGACTCGCTGAGAACTCCTAGATGGTACCATACATATTGTCAGATAGCAGTTCTCTGGGGCTTATACATGTTAGTCTGTAGACCCAAGATCGTCATAGTGTCTTGTGTGGTTCCTACCGTGCTTTGATTTCCTCCCTACCATGGCTCAAAGGAGTCGTGCAAACATGTGGATTTTGGGTACAGTCCCGAGTCACGTGGAGGTAGTGAGCGATAGGAGGGGTTTCGTCTCTCACGGTATAGGGAGTTAATGTTGCGCTATGATCGATTGGCTATAACAGCAAGTCCCTAGATATGGCTGATAGATTTACTGGTAAGTGTTATCAGTAGTTTCTTGAAAGGTTATAGACCACACATCGGCATGACTTATCAAGTTGCTGGGGTCTGACGATTCCACCCCTAGACTCGATATGCTACATATCAGACGAAGAGACCGGACTGTACGGTAAGTGTTGCTTATATGCTTCACGGGAGTTTGAACAAGTTTGCTTGTTGATCTTCTATTCACTCAATACTTGGGTGGCCGTTACACCCAGCTAGTAACGCTGACGGCTTGTGGGTAACTGCTGTGATCATTACCTACTGCTGGCATATTGACGAGTTTTTAGAGTGTTAGGAATATGTATGCCCTAGAGGCCATTATTTTATATGTGATGTATATTATAGTGGATGCTTGGACATATATATAGAGGACTTTCTTGCTCGACATGATAATATGCTATCTGGTTACTCTTTATTTTAACATGTTGACTGGTATTCTTTACTGTCTTGATTTCACGTGTTGATAAAGCCCTTAGGATATGTACTTGACTGCCAGGATTATGATGAGATCATACTAGTGGGGTAAGGGTGGTTCATAAGTACATCCTTTAATCAGTTCCTAGTCGTGGGAATATCGAGACCAGGGCATCGATATTCCAATGTAGACTAGTGTGTATGTTTCTTGTCTCTTAGATGGCGATGGTTGATCCCACAACCATTGATGTGTGACATCAAAGCTTGTACACAGGTGCTCGTTGGAGAATGGGTACACCGAACAGGACTCGCTGAGGACTCCTATGTGGTAGTATACCTATCGTCAGATAGCAGTCATCTGGTGACACTGGTACAGGTTAGTCTGTAGACCCGAGATCGTCATAGAGTCTTGTGTGGCTCCCACTGTGCTTTGATTTCCTCCCTACCACGGCTCAAAGGAGTCGTGCAAACAGGTGGATTTTGGGTACAGTACCGAGTCACATGGAGGCTATGAGCGATATGAGGGGTTTCGTCTCTCCCTGTATTGGGGGTTGATGTTGCGCTATGCTCGATTGGCTATAACTAGAAGTCCCTGGCCAGGGTTGCTACTGAGATTTACTGATAAGAGTTATCAGTAGTTTCTCAAACCGTTATGGGCCAGATATCGGCATGACTTATCACGTTACTGGGGTTTGACGTTTACCACCCCTAGACATGATATGCGGCATATCAGACGAAGAGACCGGACTGTACGGTAGTGTTACTGTTAGGCTTCATGAAGAGTATGGATGAGCTTGCTTGTTGATCTTTATATCGCTCAATACCCGTGTAGCCTTTACGTCCAGCTAATACCGCTGACGGCTTGTAGGTGATTGATGTGATCATCACCTACTGCTGGCATATTGACGAGTCTTTAGAGTCCCACACAAAATTTTTCTGCTTCGAGCGAAACGAAGTAGGGCACATATGTTGACATGTGCGTGGGTCTGATTAAATATAAGTATGTGATACCATATTATAATCTGACAATTATCTGATGTTGGTCAAGTTATATATGATATAACCGGATTATCGAATCAAGTGTTGGTTTGATAATGTGATATTCAGATTAATGATATTAGTCGGTTATATGTGATATAACCGGATTATTAGATCATGTGTTGATTTAATAATATGATATAATTATATCTTAACTAATATCTTAGCTCACTAATTGCTTTATATATATATACATATATATTAATGTATATTTGATATATATATTATTATATGAAGCATGGCATGTTTTTCTATTTTTAGAAAATAGAAAAATGAGGTGTAAATTGTGGAGATATTTGTGGAATGGGCAAGGCATGGGTTTTATTATTTGTATATTAGTCTTGACTCACTATTCAAGCATGGTTGCAATTTAGAATTGCAATTTTATTCCATGCTTGAATAAGTGAGGAAAGAGATAGCCATTTTGAGTTTACTCATCATTTTTCATGCCTTAGCCATTTCTTGAGCTCTAGCTCTCACTTGCTTTTTACAATTTTCTTCACCTCACTTCCAAGTTGCATATCTCTTCTTATCTTTTTCAAAATATGTCGGTAAGTGGAGTTATACCGACATTTGTTTCTAAAACCTTTGAAAACAATAATTCTTCTTAAAAATCACTTGTACTCATATATATACCTTACTTGTAATCATTTAACTAACGTTTAGAAACCAATTTCACTCTAAAACTCCATGTTAAATAACTTTAATTAAGCTTTTACGTTTAAATACCATGAAGTTTACATACGACTTTTTTTTAATTATTTTGCTTAGCATGCCTTTAGAAAACCTCACGAGATAATGACCTACCTCTCTCATACACACATCTTGACATAGCACAATTCTCTTGAACAATATTTTTGTGGCAAAATACGACTTTTCATCAAAATATCTTAAACTATTAAAAACCCGGATTTCTTTAAATTGTGTTACTTAATTCTTTGCGATTATACCTCTATAACCCATTTTGGGGAACCCGGTTTGGATGGTGTGGATTATCGCACATTCTCGGGACTAGTAGAGCGAGATGCAGACCTCCTCACGGAGCATACGATCTCGATGGAATTTTAATACAATTTTTAAGAAAAACGAGAATTTCTATTCAATAATAAAAATTTATTTTTAATAATTATATAAATATTATCAAACCGCATATTTTAAGATATTATTAAATTCCATGTTTTCTAAACAAAATAAAAGAATTACAAGTTTCATGAAAATACCATCAAGAATCAATACAAGTCAAACTTTACACTATAATACCTTGAACTATTCAAGTTTCACTAATATACTTCATTCTTTAAAAATTTGCATCCATGAAAACCCTAAATAACATAAATAAATACTTGAGATTTTTTGAAAGTATACTAAAAAATATTTTTCATAAAAACCCCTCAAGTTATATTAAATTACATTAAGGATCCTAGTAAATATAGGTTTAAGCGGGACCGATTCTCTTGAGTCTCAGGGAACCGGAAAAAGTGGGTGCTTGCCTATTTAAGATAGAAAACTAAAACGGGGTTATCAATGGTAATTATCTTGGAAAAAGACACAAATCCTGCCGTCCATGTGCAGCAGTTACCGATAACACCAAAATCTAATTCAGGATCCAAATCTGTTTAAGTGCCTGACTCAATCTGAGTCTCAGTCTAGTCTGAATTCAATCCAAACATGAATCCAATAATAACTCCAATTCAACATGAATCCAATATACGAAACATGAACACTTGAACTTGAACATGAATACCAGAACAATATCAACATGACTTGATTTGACCGAACCATGGTTATATCTTGAACTTAACTACATGACTACCGTTTACATCCTAAATCTGTTTACATGAACAACTTATACCATGGTCTCGGCAAGCCTGATAACTACAAATCAATACAATCAATGCAATATACATTACGGGGTTTAACGAGGTAGATTGGTATGGAAGGTATTGAAAGTGGCACGATAATGGTCACTAAAAGACGTAGATAAACATCCATTGCTGTTGTCCCGTGGGTATTGACGGGGCCTTGTACTACGGGTTACCATAGTCTACGGGGAAAGTTGGACTCCTCTCGTATACACTGATACCGTTTGTACTAAACTACAAACAACTATGTTAGTCTAACAAACATATACATGTATAAATTATCAGTTCTTCCCTATCTACTTGTTCTATTATATTCTATCTTTTAGGACTTATCGAGTGCTAGTTCGCTGACGACATTCATATCTTTTCTTCCTTTGGAATGTTGTCAGGAGGACCCGACTGTCAGGAGATCGAGCCCAACCAGGACGACTTGGAGCAGTTTACATAGGAGGCAAACTTTTATGCCTTACTTGTACTATTTTCTTTTCAGTTCATATGCTATTGTTTAGGCATCGCTTTCTATCATTGTACTTTACTTTTCAGTTGTATATAAAGAATGATTATCAATAAAATGTTGTTGTTTTATTATATCTCTTGTAATTCTTGTGCTTTACATTTATATTGCTTATTTACGCTTAACGTGTTTACTTCTGAGTAAACACGTCGCGTCCCTGCTACGTCTTCTTCCTCGTACACCAGAAAGCGGGGCGTGACACGTTACTTGCCCCACCGGCATTGAAAAGATGGAGGCTGCGTTGGGCCCGTGGGTTACTCCTCCAGTTGGGGCAGAGCGGGAGTTGCTGTTGCAAGTTGTGTAGTTGGAAACCGTCGATTTTCTCATCTGCACAGGAGCAAGACACCAAATTTTAGTACCTCGAATCCAAGGATAACTATAGCGAACCGCGATTTTGTTTGCGAACACGACATACGAAATATGGAGTGGAAAGAGGAAAAGGTCCTACCGGGCATGCCGGAATCTGTTTATCGCCGGAGAAGGAGATGAACTGGGATAGATTGTCTTGCCTAAATCTGGAAAATACTTGTCATGTTGATTATTTACATGTACATATACTGTAACGACTCTGAAATCTTTATACAAATGTATAGAAAGGGTATTTCAGCCAGATTAGGAGTTATAAGTTATTTTTTTGAAAATAAAAGTAAGAAACTACTTGTAGCTCACTGGTTAAGACTCTTTACTGCTGTAACATAGCCTGAGTATTCGATTCTCATCAGTCCCAATTATTTTTAATATTTTTTAACTTTTTGGTATCCCAAGAGTTGCACGTGTAATATACGGAGAATCAAAAAGTTTCAGAAAAATCAAACAGGATAAATGAGGTTTCATCGCTAAAATACCACTAAAACTAAAATACATTTTATAAAAACTCTTAATATTATAAATCACCCTCGAGGCTTATGTTTAAACAATATTAAAGTATTTTTCATAAAAACCCCTCGAGTTATGTAAATACAATGTACACACAACAACAACAACTGAGCCTTTTATCCCAAGCATATGGGATAGGCTACATGAACCAACATGAGAATCACGCCGGGTCCAGCACATGAATCCTCTGTCTCCACTCACTTCTATCGAACAATATACTTTCATTGAGTCCTTTGGCAACCATATCGTTTCGTATCACCTCCATCCATGTTTTCTTCGGTCTCCCTTTTGCCCTTTTGCCATTACCCATATCGAGAGTATCTATTCGTCGAACCGGTGCTTCCATAGGTCTGCGTCGCACATGACCAAACCATCTAAGCCGGTTTTCCCGTATCTTCTCCTCCACGGGTGCTACACCAACTTTTGCACGAATATCCTCATTTCGCACCTTGTCTTTTCTAGTGTTACCGCACATCCAACGAAGCGTGCGCATCTCCGCTACGTGCATCTTCTGTGTATGATGCTTCTTAGGAGCCCAGCATTCTGTACCATATAATAAGGCAGGCCGAATAGAGCTCCGATAAAACTTCCCTTTCAATTTTAACGGAAAGTTACGATCACACAAAATCCCTGTTGCACTCCTCCATTTCAACCAACCAGCTTGGATCCTTTGATTAACATCACTATCGATCTCCCCATTCCTTTGGATGATGGAACCTAGATATCTAAACTGGTCGCTCGGTGATATCTCTTGCCCTTCCAATGTTATACCAATATGGTTTTGACTTCTCTGGCTACTAAATTTGTAGTGCATATATGCTGTCTTGGACCTGCTCAATCTGAATCCCCGAGATTCCAATGTTTGTCTCCATAAGTCCAATTTGGCATTAACCCCTGCTTTCGTCTCATTTACTAGAACAATATCATCAGCGAATAGTATACACCAAGGGGCCTCATCTTGGATAGTTCTAGTAAGCTCATCCATCACGATGGTAAACAGGAAATGACTTAATGCAGATCCTTGATGTAAACCAATAGTAATCGGAAAATCACTTGTTAAGCCACCGCAAGTTCTGACATTTGCCACTACTCCATCGTACATATCCTTGATTATGTCAATATACTTGACGGGGACCCCTTTTTCATCATTGTCCCCCATAATACCTCTCTAGGTACCTTGTCGTACGCTTTTTCTAAATCAATAAATATCATATGCAAATCTCTTCTCCTCTCTCGAAAGCGCTCGACAAGTTGACGAAGCAGATGAATCGCCTCTGTCGTCGATCGTCCAGGCATGAACCCAAATTGGTTCTCTGTTATCTTAATATCCTTCCTTAGCCTGTGTTCAATCACTCTCTCCCAAAGTTTCATGGTGTGACACATTAGTTTTATTCCACGGTAGTTTGAGCAACTTTGAATGTCACCCTTATTCTTGTAGATAGGTACAAGGATACTTTTCCTCCATTCATTTGGCATCTTTTTTGTCTGCCAAATCTTATTAAACAGATCTGTCAGCCATTTAACGCCTATTTCTCCTAAGCATCTCTAAATCTCGATAGGAATCCCGTCAGGACCAACCGCTTTTCTTAAACCCATTCTGTTCAAAGCTTCTTTAACCTCAGTAAGTCTTATTTTACGTATGAAATCACGATTTATATCTTGAGATTGAATGACAAGTCCATCCAAATTCTTAGTAAAGCTCTCATTGAACAATTTGTCAAAATAATCTCTCCATCTTTCCTTGATATCCTCATCTCGAACTAAAACCTTCTGATGTAAATACAATGTAAACAATAAAAATAAATCTGTAAGGACCCTAGTAATATATGTTTAAACGGTATCATTTCTCTTGAGCCCCAAAAAGCCGGAGAAAGTGAGTGCTTGCCTACTCAGATTAGACAACTCTGCAAATTAACGGAGTTATTAATGGAAATTGTCTTGAAAAAACATAAATCCCGCCGTCCATATGCAACAGTTGTCCGATTACTTCCAAACTTAAGAATTTCAATAGTCAAATTCATTTACAAGAAAATGACTATAGTCTGAATACAAACTCAAACTTGAATCCACCTCAAACCCAAACTTGAACACCTGATCTTAAACTTGAACCTGAATATCCAAACTTGAACTTGAATACTTGACTTAACTTGACCGAACCATGAATAAAACTTTATATGAACTTTACATGAATACCTGAATACATGATTATAATTTGAACATGAACTTGTACTCTTTATATTCATGGATTTGGCCAAGACCTGTTAACTTGAATTATAAACTACAATACGCGAGGATAAAGGGGTAGATTGGTACGGAACATATATCGTGGCACGAGAGGTCGCTTTAAAAGACACCTACATGAATTCACGTGTCATTGTCCCGTAGGTTATGACGAAACTTTATACTACATGTTATCATAGTCCACGGGGTAAGATGGACTCCTCTCATAAACATGAATACTTTTTTTATCAAACTACAAATAATCATGTTAGAATAACTATATTATAACTGTAAATGATCATGCTTAGATATTCTCATGTATAACCTTATACATGTCTACATTTATTTGGTTTCTATTCACTTTATATACCATTCAGACATCTTCTATTACTTCTTTTGGGGACTTATCGAGTTCTAATTCGCTGGCGACATTCCGTTCTGTTTTTTTCTTTGGAATGTTCATCAGGAGGCCTGGACTCTGAGGAGATAGAGCCAAGACCGGAGGACTTGGACCAATTTGCCGCTTAGCCTGACTACCAGCTCCTACCTGCATTTACTTTCAGTATGCCATTATTTAGTCATTTGTTTTATCATTGTATTTTTTATTCCAGACAGTTGTATATAAAGTTGAATATAAATAAAGTTGCTGTTTCATTTTATTACTCTTGTCATTCTTACTCGTTGTTATATTGCTTTATTGCACTTAAAGTATTTTTCTTAGTAAATTCGTTGCGGGCTTTTCACGCCACCGTTTCCGTTTAATGGGAAGCGGGGAATGACACATGCTTTACTTGTTTGCTCGCTACCGTGTAAGGATATTGTTGCAATATAATTATTACCCAATACCAACGAATTCATGATACTGCCTACCGATTTATCTATTGCTTGACTTGACTTGACATGACATGACATGTTATTTGACCGTTCTAGAGTGGCATTAGATAAGGATTCGATTGTACTTAACATGAAACATAAAACAGGGGAAGGGAAAATTAAGAAATGGAACTCAAATCATAATTCAAGAGGATTTAGATTTTTAGAGACCGATTAGTCGAGAGGAGCCTTTGTATTCAGTACTTAGTGGCATGTCTCGTGATTCAGCCCCGAGGGTCTTTCACCGTGGTTCCGGACACACATGAGACACTGTTGAGTTATAAGGAAGATTCATCAACCGCTTAAATACTATCATGATAGACAAAACTTAGCGACATTGACATCTAAGTTTCACATGTTATTAATTTACCATGTTCCGACTGTTACATCACATGATATTCTTGTTATTGTTTATTGTTTGTTTACAGGTCGCCAGTTCATGTTTTAACTATCTATCACATCGCTATATTGCCTTTATTGTGTTCATATTGTTTTCGACGCTCTGACGTCTGGATTTTGCATGACCCAGATCCAATGCCAGTAGAACCACCGGATCAGGAGTATTTTGAAAAGGTAACCGAACTTTGAGGCGCGTCTTTAATTATCTAGGTTATTAGGTTGTTTCGGTTATTCCAGAACCGCGTTTTATTTCATTAGATTTATTTTGCGAACCCATAAGGGATTAAGACTTGTGTGCCATTTGCTTATTCATTATTTGAGGCTTTGTTATTCTAGTAATTGTTTTTATTATCGCTACTTTGGTGGCAACGGACATATATTAGAATTATTCTTATTTATGTGTTGCTTGATATACTGCAAGAAGGCTTAATATAATTATGGAAGGATAGTTACTTGCTATATGTAGCATGGCTGGCCGGGGTACGTTATCGTATTTCTGTATTTTGAAAAGCGGGGTGTGACGGCTGAGCAGGGCGTCGCCCGCTCGTCGTCCTTGTCGTCGGACGTTCGTCACCCTCCGTCGCAGCTGACAACTTTTTTGTCGTCCCTCTACAGTCACAATAGTCACTATTCATTATTGTTTTGCACATATATTGTCTCACATTAGCCACTATTCATCATTGTTTTGCACATATATTGTTATAAATGATCAAAATATACCAAATACATATTGCTGCAACATTTCCTTGAATAATATGCACATTTCCTTGAATACATGGAGATCACATTCTTAGAAATGCATGGATTCCTGTTAATCTTCCATTTTGTGTTCCAAGCAGCCCTTTAATGTAATTTGCCTTCATATTAGTATGGCTACAAACAGAGGCTATATTCATTCCAAAATCGAGATTATTTACCTACTAATTAGTCAATGGTGGTTTGGGTATTAGCCAATGGCTAATATGCACACGGTCTTAGTTGTAGTATGTACAGACACTTTTCCTCTTAGGAAGAGTGCGACCCCCAGAAAGCCTAAAAGGGAAAGTGACCACAAATTAATACTTTCGGGGTAAATTCATGGGTCACATGTGTATGTGCTGTGTGTTTGTATGAGTTGTATGTGGTGTGTGCATACGTGAGTGATCACGGGCTAATCCCAAAAAAAAAAATAATAATACTGCATACATCATGTTTTTATCTTAACCATCGTTTTTGGTTATTGATGTTGGACATCATATATTTAATTGACATAAAATCTCCAGCTTATTTGTTGACTCTCAGCCCTTACATACACGTATTACAGGCTGTGTTTGTCGTTTGTTTTCATATGTATAAGTATATGTATGTATGCATGCAAAGTTTCATACAATATTTCATCCATAAAAAGAGCAAAGAAATTAAAGTATGGACACACAAGATGCCGTCCTTATTTTATGCAGGATTTGTGTCTGCATCGATTAAGAAACAAAAATCCTGGACAATGGATAACCGAATTGTCTTAAAAATAAGAAGATATCCGAACCTTAGCCAACCACCCCACCACCTCCACTTTTTGCTATTTTTCAATCTGTTGTCATGTGATTTTGTTTGTATTGTAAGTTCCATTGCAACATTTTTCCATCCAAATGGTTGATATCTAATACTCACACTGCCTAAGATCTCATGAAACCCAAAAAAAAACAAAAAAAAATGAAAGTCAAACCTTGAAGGTCTTTGCGGTGGACAACTGACTTGACTATATGACTTGACAAATGGGGCATCTGGATTCTTATGGAACGCATTTATAATTTTTTAAATATTTTTAGGTCAAGGTTTTTTCTTTATGTTATTGTTTCTGTTTTAGCCAAAAGAAATTTGCAGGGCCAATTCAAGTTTTTTGTTAGGGTTTACCTCCACAACAAAGATTCTATATAAACAATAATAACTTTCTCATAGGAAGTACTTAATCTTGCTATCTTGGAAATCACTTTTCAAACTTTTAAAGACAACGAATCCGATTTTTTCACTATTCTTATAAAGTTTCTTGATCCGTTTATTTTAAACACATAAATACAGGAACTTCTCGATTATTCCATACGTATCTAATTCCCAATAAAAGCGGAAAAATAAACAAAAAACCCTTGCAACGTTAAGCTATGTTACACAGCCCATTATTACATCTTCCATTTTGTTTAAATGCCACAATGGTTTTAATTAATCATTCAAAAATTTACAGGGGCTAACATGAAAAATCTAAATACAAGTTTCATCAGAGTGTAATATGCAAAGGAGCAGACACTGGCGGGGCTGGTGTCACCTCTCTCTTCTCCTTCTATTTATTTCATCAACACAATTTGGAGTCAATTAATTCTCAAGCAAAGATCAAATCTTTAGGAAAATAAGGGGGGAAATATTTGAGAAAAAGAAAATGGAGAATTTATTGGGTCTTCTGAGAGTGAGGATCATAAGAGGAGTGAATCTCGCCGTTCGTGATTGTAGGAGCAGTGATCCCTATGTGATCCTCAGAATGGGCAAACAGGTATTTTTCTTTTAATATTTTCTTTTCTTTAATTTTCTTTTGCATTGTTTGAGATTGTTGTTGTTCTGATAGTTTTAGTGATGGGTATGACTCCATTTTGAAAAAAATTTGAACAATAAAGTTGAAGTTTTTATGTTATGCTTTCTTCATTTTGTGTGTGATTGATGTTGTTTTTTGTTTTAGAGTCATGGGTACTTGGTTTTTGGCCTGTTCTTCACTTGCCCATTTATTAATGAAGTTCGAATTTTGATTTCTGTTTTTCTTTTGATCTGTGTGGGTGATGGGTATTTCAATTTTGGCCAATTTTTCGCATACAAAGTCAAAAAAAAGCGATTTTTTTTCCGCTTTAGACTTGTCCATTCATCTTGTTGGTCAATTTTCTTCTTGTGATCAGAAATTATGGGTATTTGATAAGTTAATAGTTTGATTTATATGTCCATTCTAAGGTAAAGTTAAAAAACTTTGCTTTAATTTTGTTCATTTTTGTTTGTTTAACCGTTATACCTAAAAGCTGTATATAGATCTAAATCTGATCGATATGATATAAAATATGGGATGAGGCTATGGATGAGGTAGTTGAGAGAGATTTACTACAGTTAACAATAAGTTGAAACTAGTTTTTGTATATAATATCATTACCTTGAAGTTCTCTGATAGTGATGTCAAATATCCAATTATATAATTTGAGCAGAGGCTTTGTTGATCTTGTTTCTTTTTATCTTGTTTATATTTTAAAAATGACCCTGTAAAAAGGAAAAGATACTTATTTCATGGTTATGTAATTGCTGTTTCTATCAAAAAATGAATTGGGGGTAATAGCTATGTTGGTTTTGTTTTTATTGCAATCGATATATAAAAAATTTAGAACTATCATTGTGACAAAGTTTGTGTTGTTGTTTTCGTATTGGATCAGCGATTTGGATATCATTGTTTTACTATGATAGAAGTTTTCGTTAGGCCACCGAGTTTGATGGTGTACTAGTGTATTTAATCTGTAAACCTACTTGGTATCCTTATGTATTGATATAGATAGATAGCAGTTGAAGTTCATAGGTGACATGAAGCTTCTTATTGGAATTGACAACAATATGCAGAATATGGTTGCAATTAATTCTAGAATCGAAGTTCAATAAGGGATCAAATTGTGATATGGATTGTTTCAGTATATAGACTTTACTCACAGAAATAATCGATGGAGCCATCAAATGCACATGGAATGGTTATGATGGGAATAAGATGGTTATGAATCTTATGATGGTTCTAATGTTTCACAGAGAATTTAACTAGTCATCAAGAAGTTATGAAGGGTTGTCCTTTGGTTGGTTGAGCTACTTCTAACTAAATTTAAGATCTTCAGTATATTATTAAGCCAAAAGGCTAAGTTTTTATCTTTTTATTTGGTAGCAGAATGGTCATATCTTGTACCTTGTCATGTTTCAATTTCTTTAATTTTTGCTCAATTGTATCAAGTAGTTCGCGCAAGAAGATAATTTCCATGGTGCACTTAAGACACTAAATTTAGTTTGATAAGTTATACCTGATCGCCTCTTATAAGCACTATAAAAAGACAAAAAGTTTTTTTCCTCCGATACCCCTTCTATTTTAGTTCTCAGTTCTCTTATTATTTTTCTTCTTTTAGTTTCAAAACCCCAAGTATCTGATATAGGAACTACCTCTAGATGAAAAATCGTGCGCCCTATCTAGTGCTCATATATAACTCACATCTTATACTGTTATAACACAAACTGCTGAGCGCCTCTCGGTTAGATTTCATCTCAAAATGAATCCACAAAGCACCACATGGTTGTCTGATGTATTGAATAAAGGAGGATACGGAGGGACCTTATTCAATTGAACCCATTAAATGCATTGCTTAGAGAGTGGGTTATTTGTTGTCTAATTGAACCCTAGTTTATTTGGAAGCAAACTGCTCTATTTGTGTCTAAAGATAATCTATATTTTGCCGTGTTTGATCCATGAATACAATTCTAGTCAATAAGTCTGTAATGTGAATTATATATATTGTCAATTAATCTTAAGTAATTTGATTCATTTTTGTAGAAGTTGAAGACACGAGTAATAAAGAAAAATGTCAATCCAGAGTGGAATGATGACTTAACTCTTTCTGTGGAAGATCCTACCATCCCAGTCAAACTGGTATGAATTCTCCGACTTAAATATATTTTCACCTCATACTTAACCAATTTTTCACCTCATAATATATATTATATGTTTGATGATAGATAATAGTAATATAATTAATGTTCTTCAAATTTCTTACTTAAGACATTCACTTATAAACTAGATATGACAAATGTCTCGGAGTCGTTCTTTCCTCAAATAAACCTTGTTTATGTAAATTATGTTGAAGTCTTCTACTAGTGGTCTTGTACAGCAACACCCAAATACCCACCTAATTAGTAAATATTGGAGTTATGTCTCATATCCAGTTGATCACCTATGTACGGTTCGTGGATTGTGGAGAGTCCATATTGGACTCGAACAGTTAGGCCAAAGTATACTAATACATATATGGGATGTACCAATGGGCTCTCCCATAGGTACAGCTATCGGTACCCACAGGGCACTCCATGGGTACAAGGTAAATGGTCAATTGGTAGAAACTGCACATGTAAAGGTTCTACCCATGAACCCCCATGGGTACATATACATTGGGTAATCTGTTGTGGGCTACCAATGGATAAGGAGATAAAAGCCTGCTCAAGATTTCTATTTAGATTTAAACTAAGGCGGAGATTGTTGAGATTGGTTTAAATTTAAATGGTTAGTTTGTTATTATAGATAGAATTAAGATAAGTCTATTAATTAAATATAGGTTTGAATCTAAATTTAAATAAGAGAAAATATTCTATTAGAAAAGGATAAAAAATATTTATATTAATGCTAATTTTATTAGAAGGCTATTCTATGCTATAAATAAAGAGGTGCATTCATCAAGATAAATTGGCGAAGGGACAAAAGCAAAAAGACTAAAGAGATATAGTCTCTAGGTTTATGGGGTTGCAACTCTCCTCTTTTGAGGTGGGATCAAGAGAGGAGAGATGAGGGAGATTGAGATGTGCGAGATCTTGTAACCTTTATCTTCCTTGAGAGATTAGGGTTCTAATATAGATTTGAGAGATACTAATATTTTAGATGATCAAATTAAGGAGAAGATAAGGTGTCAGGCATACTCTTTCTTATATCAATGGAATCCTTATGATTGTCCTGTGGATTACGCTGATCGGTTGAACGTTAAAAACCTTATCTTGCTTCTTATGGATTGCTATCTTGCATGCTCGGACATTAGGTATCGAAGGGGAAGATTCCTAATAAGTGGTATCAGAGCTCATGGTGTTCGATCGGAACTTCGAGTTCGTGAGATAGTGATGGATGTGTTGTCAAGTCGGAGCAGCGGAGGGATCACAAAGAAAAAGGTTTGAGCCAACGGAGTATCGGATCGATGGTTGTCAAAATTAGATTGGTCGAGGAGATACCAATGGAGTCGTTTGGAGACCGGAACTTGTATTAGGCGATCGATATGATGATGTCAAGTCGGAGCGGTGAAGGCATCATAAAGAAGAATATTTACCCAATTGTGTGTTAGATTGGCGGTTGTCAAAGTTAGATCGGTCAAGAAAATACCAGCGGAGATGTTTGGAGATCAGATCTTGTATTAGACAATCGAGAGTGTTCGGATCCTATTGGATTTGAGCATGAGGACTTGCGGACAGCGAGCGGTGAAGTAGATTAGTAGAAGAAAGCAACCAGGCCACAATTGTTGCGAAAGAGAACGACATGGTCGCAATGGTGTTTGTCGGCAACAAGCATGGTGATGTGCGAATTTTATCTATGTATCGGGATTTGCAACACCTGAGAGTTTTTTCTTTCGAAGTTTTCGTGAAGTTCTACAAGATTCAGGGTGTTATAGTGCCGAGGAGGCCAAAGCAAGATGGGGTGACAGAGCGCATGAATTAGGACACACTACAGAGGGCTCATAGTGTCAGAGTACAATCCGGATTGCCAGAAATTTTGGGCAGGAGCAGTTAATCATGAGCGTCACTTGGTGATTGATCGCCGTCTACAGCCATATAACTTCAGATTCCAGAAAAGATGGATTAGAGAGTCTGTATGTTATGATTCGTGGAGAGTGTTTAGGTTTCCTGCTATTCACATGTTTATGCGGATCAAATTGGAGTCAAAGTTACAGCAACGTAAGGGATTTTAATTATGGTAGAGTCAAAGTGCGTAAAGAGACTTCAATTAAGTTGGAGTTACATAATTTTTGGAGGCAGGATGGGGACGCTGATACATGGCCAGAGCCAGAGGATGTTTTGCTGTACCGGGAGCCTAAGGCAGATGATCATCACTAAACCCATGAAACCTAAGCAAAGGATATAGCTCATCGATGATCATAGGTGCCATGTTGTACGGATGTGTAGATCAACGGATGTTCCATAGTGGACGAGAGTGTAGGGTGTTTTTCGTCATCCCATTGAGATGGGAATACACGCGCGCTGATCAGGCGCATTACAGATTCCCCCTGCCTAGAGTAGGCTGGGGTTTATTGATTGTGGGGATCCGAATCTCCGGCAGCCGCAGACTAAGCTGTCGTTAATTACCCCCGCATTTGGAACGGGAGAACTTTCGATTGACGGGTTAAACTGGTCATGCGAACTCAATATGCAGTGTGTGTTTTGAAGGGGTTTTGGATATATCGGGGGCCCGCAGAGTTTTTACGGGGGTCCTGCTATCCGGATAGCGGGCTGGGGGTCAAGGGGGCTAGCAGCCCCCTTGCGCGGTGCGGGGCAGCGCCCCGGTAAATTTTTTTTAAGGGAGGGACAGTGTTGTTGAGTGTGTGTTTACATATATACATATGTATATAAAAAGGGGAAAAGCGCCCAAAGGACGCGTGGGGCCAGCGCCTCACGTGCTTAGCACGTGAGCGCTGTGCCCTCAGGCGCTAGCGCATCACGTGCCCGGCACGTGGGCGTTGGGCTATTGAGCGCTAGGTGCTCGAGCGCTAGCGCTTCACGTGCTCGGCACGTGGGCGCTAGGCGCTCGGGCGCTTGAACGCAAGGCGCTCGAGCGCTAGCGCATCATGTGCCCGGCACGTGGGCGCCGGGCGCTTGAGCGTCGGGCGCCGGCGAGAAGAAATAGAATTTATACTCTCGAAAGAAGATTTAGAGTGGAGTTAAACTCCTAAGATGTTTTTGAAGATGATGAAAGGGGGTTCTCCCTTGAGCTCTGGATCTTCCCAAAGTGGGATTTTTGGGAGATGGGTCTCTTTCTTCTTCCCCTCGGCTGGCTGGATCTTGGATGAAAAGGGGGTGATTTTAAAAATCTCTCCTTTTTAAGATCTGATGGAAGATCCAAGCTCCCCTTTGTGAGTTTTGTGGTGAAAAACTATTTAGTTTTGGAAAAGGGAGAGTAAAACTCTTGATCTAATTCAAAAGAAAGAAGAAGGTTTTAGAACCTTGAGGAAGGAGAAGTTCACAGATCTTTTTGGGAGAGAAAAAGTTGAGATATTTTCATTATCTTTGCCTTTATAGGCTATACACTTTACATATAGCCTTTTGGGCTTTACAAAAATGGTATTTTGCTTATCCCATGCCTCATGCGCTATTTTTTTCACATAAGCCATGGGCTTTACAAAAATTTGGCTTTATGCCCATTTTTCTTATATTTATTCATAAAATAAAATAAAATAAAAGAAATACAATAAAATTATTTATTACAAAATTTTTATTTTGGCATGGGGGGAGGCCGGTCGCTTCATGTTCGGGCTCGACCCGGGCATTGGCCCACTTGACCTGAGCTTGGGCCCACTTGGCTTGAGGTTGACTTTGATTTTGACTTCGTCAACCGTGGTGTAAATTTTTACCCCAACAAATTGCCTCCCATCAATAAATGCACACCACACATACGGGTCGTGTGCATGAAATTGATGGATCTTCTTTCACGTGGAGGCGACTTGATTTGGTTCCCGCTTTTGGGAAGCTGGCACTGCCCTTTTAGCACTTGGACGGTCGGTGTTGCCCTTTTTGCGACTTGGACGGTCGGTGCTATCCTTTTAGCGACTTGGACGGTCGGTGCTGCCCTTTTAGCGACGTGGACGGTCGGATCTGCCTTTTTTGCGACTTGGACGGTCGGTTCTGCCATTTTAGCGATGTGGAAGGTCGGTGCTGCCCTTTTAGCAAATTGGACGGTCGGTTCTGCCATTTTAGCGACGTGGACGGTCGGTGCTGCCTTTTTAGCGACTTGGCGGTCGGTTCTGCCATTTTAGCGACGTGGACGGTCGGCTCTGCCATTTTAGCGACGTGGACGGTCGGTGCTGCCATTTTAGCGACGTGGACGGTCGGTTCTGCCATTTTAGCGACGTGGACGGTCGGTGCTGCCCTTTTTGCGACGTGGACGGTCGGCTCTTTCATTTTAGCGACGTGGACGGTCGGTTCTGCCAATTTAGCGACGTGGACGGTCGGTGCTGCCCTTTTTGCGACGTGGACGGTCGGTGCTACCATTTTAGCGACTTGGACGGTCGGTTTTGCCTTTTTAGTGATGTGGACGGTCGCTGCTGCCCTTTTAGCGACGTGGACGGTCGGTTCCGCCATTTTAGCGACGTGGACGGTCGGTTCTGGATTTGACTTGCTCCGCTTCTTGCGGTGTCGGGGATGAAGTTGACTTGTTTCCGAGGTGGAATTTGATTCTACCAAGGAGGTCATTGGTTGTTTTGCAAATTTGATGTGATTTGGATTGACATCAGCACCGCTACACTGGAATATGGTACCAGGAGCGAATCATCATCTGCCATGATAGGATTTGGGGATTTTGGTTTTGGTTTGGCATCAGCACCGCTACACTGGAATATGGTACCAGGAGCGAATCATCATTTGCCGTGAGGGAATTTCCCTCGTTCCCAGTTTAACGACTTAGGGGTCATATGTTCCCAGTTTAACGACTTAGAGGTCATCTATTCCCAGTTTAAAGACTTAGAGGTCTATTGGATTGGAGTTTGGAATTTTGGGGTTAGGGTAGGCATCAGCGTTGCTAACACTGAAGCACATGTGCCAGGAGTAATTCATCTTTGCCTTTTCCTGTTGGGGAGCGATGGCTTAGGAGACAGGTTTAGGTCCCTATCACCTAAGGCTTTTCAATTTTATGAGCCGTAAGGGTCCCATAAAAGCATTTTCTCTCTACGAGTCGAAAGGATCTCGTAGGTGTACTTTCTCCTTAGGAGTCGTGAGGACTCCTAAGTGCGTTTTTCCTTTGTGAGTCGTAAGGATCCCATGAAAGTGTTTTCTTACGAGTCGTGAGGATCCCGTAAGGTTTGTTCTCCTCATGCATCGTGAGGACGCATGAGTGGGTCTTCCCAAATGGAGCATAAGTCCAAGGGCGGAGACCGGCCGCCGGACTGGTGATTGCGGTGGGGTATGGGTATGATGAGAATTATTTGAGCCTGTGGATTGTATACGGTAGTCAATTTGGGGACTAACCGTAGGGCCGGGAGAATTTTGAGAAATTGGATTTTGGTTGGCGTCTGCATCGCTGCACTGGAATATGGTACAAGGAGCGATTCATCATTCGCCGTTTGGGGACTTGGAATTTGGATCTTGTTTGGCATCTGCTTGCTGCACTGGAATAATGCCAGGAGCGACTCATCATTTGTCCCGAGAGGACTTAGGATTTGGGTTTTTGGTCGGCATCAGCACCGCTAACACTGAAGCGAAATGCCTGGAGCGACTCATCATTTGTCGTTGCCCGTTGGGGAGCGATGGCTCAGGAGATAGGTTTAGATCCCTATCACCTAAGGCTTTTCAATTTTATGAGCCGTAAGGGTCTCATAAAAGCATTTTCTCCCTACGAGTCGAGAGGATCTCGCAGGTGTATGTTCTTCTTAGGAATCGTAGGGATTCCTAAATATGTTGCTCCTTTGTGAGTCGTAAGGATCTCACGCAGGGATTTTCTCCTCACAAGGTCGAGAGGACTTTGCGAGTGTGTTTTATCTCTTTTCACGAGTTTGTGTCCTTTCGGGTTTTCACAAACTCGCCGGCAGTCCTGCTGTTTTTACTCATGGAGCCCTGTCGGGTTTTCATCCGTGCTCGTTTTGCTTGTGGACATACCTTTTTTTTTTTTTTTCCGCTGGTGAGACTTTAAAAGCAGTCTCACCGGCAGGACTTGGGAAAGATATGGGTCGTTTACGCCCGTGGATTGTATACGGTTTTGCAGGATGTATGATCCAGACCGTAGGGCTGGTGTGCTCAATTCGCCTGCGACTTGGAGCATTCACGTGTAGTATTTCTTGAGATATCGGCCATTGATGGGTGACATGGGCCTTTCTCCCTCGGCACTTATTAGTTGGTAGGATCCTCCGTCGAACACTTTCTCGATGACGTATGGTCCTTCCCAGTTTGGCTCGAATTTTCCATTGGCCTGTCGATTGGGGATGATCGGTCTTTTGAGGACCAACACCAATTCACCTTTCTTGAAAGCGCGGAGACGGGTTATTTTGTTATATGCCCGTGACATTTGGGCTTGGTATAGCTCCAGATTTTGCTGCACCGCGAGTCTCTTTTCTTTGAGGGCGTCAAAGCTCTTCCAGTCGAAGGAGCATGTTTTCCTCCTCCGTCAATTCGTGCTGAACGACCATTCTTAAGCTTGGAACTTCGACTTCGAGGGGGAGGACCGCCTCCACTCCGAAGAGTAATGAGTATGGAGTGGACTGAGTTGGAGTACGGTGTGTGGTACGATATGCCCACAACACCTCGTGAAGCTTGAGATTCCAGTCTCTCTTGTTGGCTGAAGCATTTTTCCTCATGAGTTTGGCTGAAAATAGACTTTTTTCTGACGAGAAGAATAGATAGAGGTTGTTGTATCGACTGTAAGGTAGTGCCAGGTGAGAGTGTAACTACCCAACATAGACTTTTAGTTCTAGATTTTCGATTTAGAAGAGAACCTAGGAAGATTAGACGTAAGGTAGAGCCTAAAATTAAATGGTGGCGATTGAAAGAAGGTAATCAAAAGGCTTTTATAGATCGTGTAGTACAAGAAGCGGATTGGCAGTCGGAAGATGATCCGGACAAAACATGGAACAAAATGGCTAGTTGTATCAAGAAAGTAGCTAGAGATCTACTTGGTGAGTCGAGAGGTGATGCTCCACCATCTAAGGACATATCATGGTGGAATGAAGATGTAAATGCTGCTATTAAAATTAAAAGGGATTCTTATAAAGATTTGAAGAAAAGTAGAGATGTGGAGAGATTTGAGAAGTACAAAATGGCTAAAAAGGAAGTTAAGAAAGCTGTTCGGGAAGCTAAATCTAAGATCTACAAGGAGGTGTACGAGAAATTAGACACTAAAGAGGCTGCAAATGATATATACCGGATTGCTCGAATGCGGGAAAGGAAGACCAGAGACTTATGTGCGGTGAAGTGTGTCAAAAATGAAAATCAGAAGGTTTTAGTTCGAGATGAGGATATCAAGAAAAGATGGAGAGATTATTTTGACAAATTGTTCAATGAGAGCTTTACTAAGAATTTGGATGGACTTGTCATTCAATCTCAAGATATAAATCGTGATTTCATGCGTAAAATAAGACTTACTGAGGTTAAAGAAGCTTTGAACAGAATGGGTTTAAGAAAAGCGGTTGGTCCTGACGGGATTCCTATCGAGATTTGGAGATGCTTAGGCGAAATAGGCGTTAAATGGCTGACAGATCTGTTTAATAAGATTTGGCAGACAAAAAAGATGCCAAATGAATGGAGGAAAAGTATCCTTGTACCTATCTACAAGAATAAGGGTGGCATTCAAAGTTGCTCAAACTACCGTGGAATAAAACTAATGTGTCACACCATGAAACTTTGGGAGAGGGTGATTGAACACAGGCTAAGGAAGGATATTAAGATAACAGAGAACCAATTTGGGTTCATGCCTGGACGATCGACGACGGAGGCGATTCATTTGCTTCGTCAACTTGTCGAGCGCTTTCGAGAGAGGAGAAGAGATTTGCATATGCTATTTATTGATTTAGAAAAAGCGTACGACAAGGTACCTAGAGAGGTGTTATGGGGGACAATGATGAAAAAGGGGTCCCCGTCAAGTATATTGACATAATCAAGGATATGTACGACGGAGTAGTGGCAAATGTCAGAACTTGTGGTGGCTTAACAAGTGATTTTCCGATTACTATTGGTTTACATCAAGGATCTGCATTAAGTCCTTTCCTGTTTACCATCGTGATGGATGAGCTTACTAGAACTATCCAAGATGAAGTCCCTTGGTGCATGCTATTCGCTGATGATATTGTTCTAGTAAATGAGACGAAAGCAGGGGTTAATGCCAAATTGGAATTATGGAGACAAACATTGGAATCTCGGGGATTCAGATTGAGCAGGTCCAAGACAGCATATATGCACTGCAAATTTAGTAGCCAGAGAAATCAAAACCATATTGGTATAACATTGGAAGGGCAAGAGATATCACCGAGCGACCAGTTTAGATATCTAGGTTCCATCATCCAAAGGAATGGGGAGATCGATAGTGATGTTAATCAAAGGATCCAAGCTGGTTGGTTGAAATGGAGGAGTGCAACATGGATTTTGTGTGATCGTAACTTTCCGTTAAAATTGAAAGGGAAGTTTTATCGGAGCGCTATTCGGCCTGCCTTATTATATGGTACAGAATGCTGGACTCCTAAGAAGCATCATACACAGAAGATGCACGTAGCGGAGATGCGCATGCTTCGTTGGATGTGCGGTAACACTAGAAAAGACAAGGTACGAAATGAGGATATCCGTGCAAAAGTTGGTGTAGCACCCGTGGAGGAGAAGATGCGGGAAAACCGGCTTAGATGGTTTGGTCATGTGCGACGCAGACCTATGGAAGCACCGGTTCGACGAATAGATACTCTCGATATGGGTAATGGCAAAAGGGCAAAAGGGAGACCGAAGAAAACATGGATGGAGGTGATACGAAATGATATGGTTGCCAAAGGACTCAATGAAAGTATATTGTTCGATAGAAGTGAGTGGAGACAGAGGATTCATGTGTTGGACCCGACGTGATTCTCATGTTGGTTCATGTAGCCTGCCCCTTATGCTTGGGATAAAAGGCTCAGTTGTTGTTGTTGTTGTTGAGTTTGCATAGAGTCTTATTGAAGACTTCGGCTAGCCCATTGGCTCTTGGATTATAGATGGAGGAATATCTCCAGTCTATCTTGTGCTGAGAAGCGAACCTTGAGACTTTGAAACTCTTGAAAGAAGGTCCGTTGTCGAAAATGATTCTTCTTGGTGTACCGAAGCGATATAGAATATTATGCTGGAAGAACGTCACAATATTTTCTGTCTTGACTTCTTTTAGCGGGACAGCTTCAGCCAATCTGGAGAAATAGTCAGATCTTGGAGTCGTTTAATTTGAAGTCGCATCTTGGAGCCAGATTGGTGAGTACCGCAAATGTCCGAGTGAACTTCTTTCATGACATTTTGGGCTTCGGCCAATGATAGACACCTGAGCCAGAGTTGGTCATACGAACTGCGGTATAGCGTGTCATTTACAAACACGTATCGGAGAGCTCTCTTCTTCAGCTGAACCCTAGCAGATTTTCCTTCGGGCAGCTTGTCGTATCGGAGGTACCCTATGAAGGGCTCTCTCCAATCGGGCTCGTCTTGAACGATCGAAGCTTCTTCGGCATGACTGCTCTTCTGTTCCGCGCTTTCCTCTTCTCGTAGAGAGACATGGGGTAGAATTTGCCGGCTCCTGACTGTGATCAGAATTTCGTCGATGTCAGGATCAGCCAGCTCCTTGGCTAAGCGAGCGAGTACGTCAGCTTTTCCGTTCAACGCTCTAGGGATTCTCATTAGTTCAATGTGAGTGAACTGTTTCATGAGTTCCACCATTCGGCTTCTATATCGAGCTAACTCGGGTTTGTATATCTTATAGTCGCCGCTTACTTGGTTGACGACAAGCTGGGAGTCACCGTAAATCCGTAGCCGAAAGATTTCCATTTCTATGGCGAGCTCCAGACCAGCTATCAGAGCCTCGTACTCAGCCTCATTGTTTGTTCGAGGCTCGGTGAGAGCAAAAGAACGCCGTAGGGTTCCCATCGATGGCGTGATGAACACCAATCCTATCCCTGCTTTTATCTCCGGGACGCTTGATTTGCTGGAGGTCCTTATTGATGAGGCTCCTTCGAAGTAAAGCTCCTAACATGGCTCACTATCCTCGAGGTGCAATATTTGTTCATCGGGTAACTCGCAATTGAGCGGTGACCCTTCTGGTATAGGATGAGCAGCGAGGAAATCGGCGAGGGATTGTCCTTTTACTGTTTTCTGAGGAGTATAAAATATGTCAAACTTAAGTAGCATGATAGCCCATCTTGCCATTCTGCCGGCGAGGCTTACTTTGGTCATTAAGTGTTTGAGCGGGTCGACCTTGGAGATCAACATAACCCGATGAGCAAGCAAATAGTGCCTCAGCTTCTTCACAGTTAATATCAGAGTCAGGCATTGCTTTTCGATCGGGGAATAGTTGTGTTCTGCCTCGACTAGAGTTCGACTGAGGTAGTAGAGGGCATTTTCTTTTCCCTCCGCGTTGTTCTGGGCAAGGAGTGCACCGAGTGATTCATCTAGCGCGGCAGTGTAGAGAATCAGCGGTTTGTTTGGAATGGGAGCGGCCAGCACTGGAGGGTGCAACAAGTACTGTTTGATACTTTCGAACGCTTCTTGACATTCGGCATCCCAGACAAAAGGAGCTCCTTTCTTCATGAGCTTTGAGAAGGGCCTACATCTCCCTGATAAATTTGAGATAAACCTTCGTATATAAGCAAGCCTGCCTTGAAAAGATTTTAGCTGCGTCAAATTCTTCGGAGGGGGCATCTCCATGATGGCCTTTATCTTTGATGGGTCAACTTCGATCCCTCGATGTCGGATTATGAAGCCCATGAATTTTCCCGATGACACGCCAAAAGCGCACTTTAGATGATTCATCTTTAGATCGTATTCCCTCAGTATGGTGAGAACGGTCCTAAGATCTTGGATGTGGTCGGCCTTGGTTTTAGTCTTGACTACCGGATCTTCAACATAACATTCGACGACTTTATGAATTAGGTCATCAAAGATATTGGTCATCGCCCTTTGGTATGTAGCACCTGCGTTCTTCAGTCCGAACGGCATCACCTTGTAGCAATATATTCCGATCGGGGTTCGAAATACTGTGTGTTTCTTATCCTCAGACGACATCGATCTGATTATATCCAGACGAGCAATCCATAAATGTGAACAGCTCGTAATTTGAGGTGTCATCGACCATCATTTCCATGACCGGTAGGGGGAAGTCGTCTTTAGGATATGCCTTGTTGAGATCCCTGAAATCGACACAAACTCGGATCTGCCCATTTTTCTTCTTCATTGGGACTATTCATGCGATCCAGTCCGCATATTTCTCTTCCCTGATAAAGCCGCATCGATTGGTTTCTTGGTTTCCTCGATGGCCTTTTCTTCCAGTTCCCTTCTTATTCTTCGAGGAGCTTGTTTGACTGGCTTAGCATCAGGAGATATAGCCAGCTTATGCACGGCCACTTCAGGGGAAAGGCCAGGCATTTCTTTGTACGTCCACGCGAAGCAGTCGACGAACTCGTGCAGCAGGACGATTATCCGCGCTTTCATTTCCTCTGACAAGAGTGAGCTGATGTAGGTCGGCCTTGGATTATCTGGCGTTCCTAAGTCAATCTCGGTTAGCTCGTCAAAGGTTGCTTGTCCGCCAACTTCGAGCTCTTGAGGAGCTTCTTCTGGCTCGGCTAGCTCGTCATTATCATTTGACCTTTCGCTGGCTTCACCAATATGGATCATGTAGCATGCCTTGGAATCAGGCTGGATGAAACCTATGCCCCGTCTATTTGGAATTCGTCCATCGATGAGTGCTCGGACCTGGGGCGGATGCCATAGCCGTTCATAGAACTTTGCCTCGGACTCCGTTTGATATAACCGGCATCCGCACCTTTTAAAATATTCCCGCATCTCGGGTGCATAGTATCTGGGATTGAGGACGGCTCTTATGCCTCTCTCATAGGGAAGGAACGCGACAGACAAATCGTCCGGGTGCACAACGGGGTTTGACCCATAAAACAGGATGCCCTTTTGTCCACTTTTCCTCCCGGGAACATAGAAAGTTTTCAGCTGGTCAACGGTAGAGACTGACAATGCATCGAGCTCTTTGCACATCCGTTCCGGCACCCTTGTGATGGCCAGGGACCCTTCTGCAATTTCGAAGGTCTCTCGTAATTTCGCTTGTTGCATGGGGGTCCAATCTGCACAGCTGTTGCAAGGCAGGTCCTCTTCCTCCGACTCTTCAGTGTCGCTTCCAAGATGAGGGCAAACTTTGCTGCTAGATGGCCTTTCAGTATCAGATTCGTCTGTATCGCTACCGAAACGAGGGCGAGTTTTACGGAAGGACGGACTTCCAACATCAGACCCATCAGTGTCGCTACCGAAACGCGGGCGCACTTGGGCGTTTTTGCTTTTGAAAGTGACAGCCGGCTCAGATTTTCTATTGAGCCTTGGGGCCGCTCTATCCTCAGTCAGTTGTGGCTTAGCATTTTGGTGGTTCATGAAGTACCGAGAATCTTCATATCGGACTTCATGCACACCGAACGGCTGGATGTCTCCGTCAATGCGTCTTTCTTCGCCATTTTTAGTATACCTCATTCATTGATGGAGAGTTTGACGGAATGCTGCCGTAATCGTGGAGCCACGGCCGTCCCAAAAGAATTTTATAAGACGTGTCAGCGTCGATCACGTATATCTTAGCTTCAGTTTGCAGATCCCCAAATTTGATTGGCAAAGCTATAGACCCCAGAACTTGCTGGCAGTTTTGATTGAAGTCTTGAATGACAATCCTTTCCCTTGACGGGTGTCGGACGTCCATTGACAAACTCTTCAGAGTTCGCAAGTTCATGATGTTCACTGAGGACCCTGGATCAATCAATATGCGATTAATCCGGTCTCCGTCGCTGTACCCTGTCACGTAAAGCAGCCGATTATGCTCAGCCGTTCCCAGTAGCAAGTCTTCGTCCTTAAACGTGACTGCGGCGGCATGCAGAGAGTACCGGGCTTCTTTCATATTAATTTCCGCAAAATGAGCCTGATACCGCTCGGGGTTTTGTAGAGCGTGAATGAGAACATCTCTAAGCTCCCTAGATAGGACGAAGGCATCGTAGATGCTCAGGAGAGACGAAAGCTTCCGGAGATGAGCCAAGACATTATAGTCCACCGAGGAAGGACTTGAGTTTTCATTAGCCGGTTCTCTGCCATCTTCCTCATTAGCCATCTGTTTTTCCTTTCCTTTTGGGGCGTTGCCCTGATTTGGCGGCAGAGCCCTGCCGCTTCTGAGCTGGATTTGGTTGGCCCTTGTGGCGAGCTCCTCGTCCTCTTCGGGAAAACAGAGCTCTTCCTCAGAGTCGCTGCCAAGATGGATGCCGTAGCAGGTCATTATAGGGATCTCTTCATCGGAGTTTTCCTCCAACTCCTCCAGAATTTCAGCGGCTTCTACAGGGAAGAAATATATCAATTGAATTAGAGTTCTTTCCTTTTGTTCATAGTCTTCGAGGGAATCGATATATTTTTGAATGGTCGATCTCCCTGCAGACTCTTTTTTGCGTCGAGCTGCACTTTTCTTCTTCTTGAGCTTTTTGGATTTTGAGCCTGATGGAGCCGCATTGGCAGCTGGAATGGTAGGCTTCTTCTGCCCTTTCTATTCCGTCCTGGGCTCTTTCTGAAGTAGCTTTAGCATCTTCTTCGTCTTGTTAGATACGTGCTTACTCCAGGGAGGCTGCGGTGAGTCGGTTTCATTTCTTAGGGCAGCGGGTTCGGCTGTCTGCTCCCAGAAGGTTTCAGCTTCTGTCTGTATAAAGTTGGTGGTTGCAACTTGATTGTTCACCAACACACTTTTGGACAGCTCGATCTCTCCAGCCTTGTACTGCTTCTCAATCCAGTCTTTGAAGATATAGCAATCCTCGATCGCATGGCTCACTACTCGGTGGTACGGGCAATACAAGGGATTGTCGGTCATTTTTGCTTCTTGAGGTCTTTTTGACTCCGGCAATTGTAGACCGTTGTTCAAGGCATCTTTAAATATCTTTCGGACCTTGTCCCTCCTGAAAGAGTAAACCTTGTTCTTTTTCTCCTTTAGGAAAGGCCATTCTCCTTCCAGCACTGGCTTTCGAGACCGGTTGGTTTTGGATTCGCCCGCCTTTCGCTTTTCTTCATTGTCGGACGCATTGAAGACATTGGTACTGCTGGAACTCCGGCTTCTACGGTTGTCGTCCCGCTTGCTTTTCCAAGTCTTCTCTCTGAGAGTCCGGGGTAGACTCTTGCTTCAAGCGTTCCAGCATTTGGACTTTCTTGGTTAGCTCTTGAAACGTCTTGAGGCCTGCTGTACACAAGAATGGGACCATCCAATTGCTGAGGTTCCCAACGAGAAGGATGACGGATTGGTCCTGCTCCAGCGGCGGTTCGCACTTGACCGTGAGATTGCGCCATCGGGCGAAAAAGTCGGTGTTGCTTTCATTCTTCCCCGGCTTGGTCCTCACAAGGTCAGCAATGGAGATTTTATCACTGACATTCATGAACCTTTGCCGAAACAGAGACTCCATTTGGGCAAAGGTAATAACGGACCCGTCTGGTATACTCGCGTACCAGTCGAAAGCGACACCGGTCAGGCTGTTGACAAACTGACGAAGAAGGAGCGCATCATTGCCCCCTGTATTTCCGCACGATACTTTAAAGTGGGCAACGTGCTGATTTGCATTTCCCGTCCCGTCAAATCTTTCGAACTTAGGAATGACGTAGCCGCTTGGGAACTCGATCAGATCGTACTGTGCGGGATATGGTCGCCCACTACTGCCAATTTCTTTCTGAGCTTCAGCTTCGGCCACCAATGTTTTAACCTTGCTGATGACCAAATCCATTATCCGATCTTGTGTTAGCGGGATAATGTTATCTGGGGCCAAGGCATCCACAGATGCGGAATGTGGCCGGCTTTCGTGCGGCTCGACGAATCTTGGACCCAAAGGGACAGGCATCGGCCGTTTCGGATTGTCATCATCCGGCTCATGAGTAGCGACTTGTGCTTGATTGGGAGGCGCTCGAGCAATTTGAGTCGTAAGCCGCATCACAACGTTCGTTAAGTCGTCAATTTTCGAATAGAGCTTGGCCATCTCTTTATCTTTGCTCCTGAGCTGTTTTCGAAGCTCTTGAAGCAGCTCTTGCTCCGCGGTCCTGGGGCGGAAAGTCGGCTCTTCCTCGCTGTTCGAGCTTGACTCTGCATGGACCAAAGGGTCTTTCTGCCTATCATCCTCATCGAGAGGGTTTTCATCATCCAGCGGAGACGACTGTTCTTGGGAAGCGGCAACCACTTTCAATCCAGATTGGGCTTGGGATGTGGTGGCCCCATCCTTGCTTTTGCTGCGAAGGTTGTCGCTGGGACGCCCGCCCGCCATATAGACCGTATGGATAATATATCCAGCCGTCTTTTTATTATCGGCGGCTGATTTCACGGATCGCTGTCTTGACTCCCCTGTTTCGGTAGCGGGCAGTCGATTGAAGGCGGCTGGCCTGACCAGGTTCTTGAATGGTGCTGGCGCTTCTTTTTTGGATTTGTCCCGCTGCTTTCGCGCGGCACAGAGCGCCTGATAAACTCTTGAAGAGACAGTGTCATACTTTTTCTGTTGGGGCCGGGACATGTCTCTTTGTAGCGACGTTCGGACCGTTGTCTTCTTGATTCTGGCGGTCATGGCATTTTTCTGAACCCACTTCAGAGGTTCGAAGAAATTGCTGATTTTTAGTGCCGATTCAGTCGTCGTCGCAGGATGACTCTGCTCTTGGAATCTCACACGACTCCACCTGGCCGGAGTCCTGGCCCTCTTGTTGGCTCGATACCTGAGCCGCTTCTGCCGTAACTTTTCTGTTTTAAGCACTCGGCAGACTTCGGCTCTTCGGGAAGACGCCGTGGACCGATTGATAGAGAGGCCAGAGGAGACGCCTGAAGGTGCATTTGTTGGAGTCATCGCCTGAGCTCGCCCGCAACATTTGATGTTGCCCTTTGTACCGGAAGTCTTGCCCCCAGCTGGAGCACCAGAGAATCGTTCAGACACCATCTCAAGTTTCGGTTGTGGTGCCTTAGCGATCACAACATTCGGCCTTTTGCTCCTTGAGACCGGCTTGGCCACCTGTTTTGTTGGGATTTCTTCCAGATGAGCGCTTCCGGCAGGGTAGATGACGACGGAACCAAACTGGCGGGGCAGTTCCTACCACTGTCGACTGAGGTTTGCGGGGAGAACCACACGAGCATTGATCTTGACCACGTACGGAATCGGGGTCGCATCAGAAGCTGGATCCATCTTAGGAGACATTTTCGTTGAAAGTTGATTGCTGCACAAAAAGAAAACTACTTCAGTACAAACATCGATATATATGCTAAATGAGTTCGCATGAACGCTTGACCCGAGATATGGGAGGAGAGAAGGGTCCTATCGGGCGTGCCAGAATCTGTAGGGTGTTTTTTGTCACCCCATTGAGATGGGAATACGCGCGCGATGGTTAGGCGCATTACAGATTCCCCCTGCCTAGGGTAGCCTGGGGTTTATTGATTGTGGGGATCCGAATCTCTAGCAGCCGCAGACTAAGCTGCCGTTAACTACCCCCCGCATTTGGAACGGGAGAACCTTCGATTGACGGGTTAAACTGGTCATGCGAACTCAATGTGCAGTGTGTGTGTTTTGAAGGGGTTTTGGATATATCGGGAGCCCCGCAGAGTTTTTACGGGGGTCCCACTACCCGGATTGCGGGATGGGGGTCAAGGGGGCTAGCAGCCTCCTTGCGGTGTGCGGGGCAACGCCCCAGTAAATTTTTTTTAAGGGAGGGACAGTGTTGTGGAAAGAGAGAGTGTGTATACATATATACATATGTATATTAAAAGGGGAAAAGCGCCTAAAGGATGCGTGGGGCCAGCGCCTCACGTGGGCGCTGGGCGTTCGAGCGCGAGCGCTTCACGTGCCCGGCACGTGGGCGCTGGGCGTTCGAGCGCCAGCGCTTCACGTGCCGGCCGCTGGGCGCTCGAGCGCCAGCGCATCACGTGCCCGGGCACGTGGCCGCTGGGCGCTCGGGCGCCAGCGCATCACGTGCCCGGCACGTGGGCGCTGGGCGCTTGAGAGCTTGGGCACTAGGCGCTTGAACGCAAGGCGCTCGAGCGCTAGCGCATCACGTGCCCGGCACGTGGGCGCTTGAGCGCTAACGCTTCACGTGCCCGGCACGTGGGCGCTGGGCGCCGGCGAGAAAAAGGAGCTTTTAGCCCCAGAAATAGGATTTAAACTCCCGAAAGAAGATTTAGAGTGGAGTTAAACTCCTAAGGTGTTTTTGGAGATGATGAAAGGGGCTTCTCCCTTGAGCTCTGGATCTTCCCAAAGTGGGATTTTTGGGAGATGGGTCTCCTTTTTCTTCTCCTCGGTTGGCCGGATCTTGGATGAAAAAGGGGGGTGATTTTAAAAATCTCTCATTTTAAAGATCTGATGGAAGATCCAAGCTCCCCTTTGTGGGTTTTGTGGTGAAAAACTATTTAGTTTTGGAAAAGAGAGAGAAACTCCTGATCTAATTCAAAAGAAAGAAGAAGGTTTTAGAACCTTGAGGAAGGAGAAGATCACAGATCTTGATTTTTTTTAGGAGAGAGAAAAAGTTGTTGAGATATTTTCATTATCTTTGCTTTTATAGGCTATACACTTTACATATAGTCCCTTGGGCTTTACAAAAATGGCATTTTGCCTATCCCATGCCTCATGTGCTATTTCTTTTTGTACATAATCCATGGGCTTTACAAAAATTTGGCTTTATGCCCATTTTTCTTACATTTATTCATAAAATAAAATAAAAGAAATACAACAAAATTATTTATTACAAAATTTTTATTTTGGCATGGGGGGAGGCCGGCCGCTTCATGTTCGGGCTCGACCCGGGCATTGCCCCACTTGACCTGGGCTTGGGCCCACTTGGCTTGGGGTTGACTTTGATTTTGACTTCGTCAACCGGGGTGTAAATTTTTACCCAAACAAAGAGAGCTATAAATTGCGTGTGGGTATTTCGAAAGAAGGGATGTGGACAATATAGGTCAAGCTAGTGGCCAAAGGATGTGCCCAAAAGAAGGTGATGGTACAATGAGTTTTTCTTATATAGTCAAGCTTACTTTTATCATGGTGGTACTGACGAAGAGTATGCTATAGATCAGGGAGCTGAGGCATCAGTTCAGATTAGAGTTCGACACGAAAGGACTTGGTGTTTCGGAAAATCCTCATGATAAGAGTGGGACGTAGAATCTGACTGCTTAGCTATCTTAAAGGATGTGCATCGAGATGATTCTAAGCGATCCAGAATGGAGGAGTTGGTTGATGAGTACCCCTATCTTCGACTCTTTTCCACAATGTGTACATCTAGTAAAGAATAGAGGTATGACCCGGATACCATGTGCAAGAGTGTGGGATCGCAGTATATGCTATGGTATGAACCAAGTCGGGTGATTATTTAGTTGTTTGATGGATCGATAAATGTCGAATTCAAGAGAAGTGCATTAAGTGCACTGCAGTTTTGATCGAGCAAATAGATGAGATTATGCATGTGTTTGTGATGATCAAAAGATTAACTACATGGTATATACTTAGATGGTTGAGTCTATTAGTTGGAGAAATGGTGCGGGATATTATGACATAAACAACAAAGGTTGAGTGTATTGTACCAGTCAAAGCATCAAAGGAAAACTCGAGGTTTGCAAGATGATTCACGGTGAGGTGTATCTCATGTTGATAGGTATGAAGGGTTACTTTCAGATATGGCACATTGTAAGTACTTTTTCGCGTGTTTCCGGATAAGGGGTTCCAATGTTTTGGACTAAGGTGGAGTATGGTGTAGTGGTCATGAGTGTTCGGGAATAGAGTACGGTGTAGTGATCATGAGTACTCGGGAGCAGCGATTTTATCATATGCTTGAGATGGAAACAGAGAAGATGGTAGAAGGATTCCAATGAGCAAGATGCGAAGGAGGATACTGAGAATTAACAACAATGAATCTCAAGTTATTGGGCTTAACGGATTTGAGTCAAGATGGAGATTGTTGAAGTTATGTCTCATATCCAGTTGATCATCTATGTATGGTTTGTGGATCGTGGGGAGTCCATATTAGACTTGGACAATTAGGCCAAAGTAATATGTTGGTGTGGGCTACCAATGGATAAGGAGATGAGAGCATGCTCAAGGTTTCTATTTAGATTTAAACTAAGGTGGAGATTGTTGGGATTGGTTTAAATTTAAGTAGTTAGTTTGTTATTATAGATAGAATTAAGTTAAGTCTTTTAATTAAATATAGATTTTGATCAAAATTTAAATAAGAGAACATTTTATTAGATAAGGATAAAAGAGATCTATATTAATCCTAATCTAATTAGAAGGCTATTCTATTCTATGCTATAAATAAAGATGTGCTTTCATCAAGATTAATTAACGAAGGAAAAAAGCAAAAACACTAAAGAGATAGTCTCTAGGTTTATGGGTGTTGTAACTCCCCTCTTGAGGTGAGATCAAAAGAGGAGAGACGAGACGAAATGAGAGAGACTGGGATGTGTGAGATCTTGTAACCTTTATCTTCATTGATAGATTAGGGTTCTAATCTAGATTTGAGAGATGCTAATATTTTAGATAATCAAATCAAGGAGAAGATAAGGTGTCGGGTGTAATCCTTTTCCTATATCAATGGAATCCTCATGTTTGCCCCGTGGATTAGGCCGGTCGGTCGAACCATATTAAAAACCTCACGTTTACTTATGGATTGTTGTCTTGCATGCTCGGATATTAAAGACGGGATTTTTCTCTCGACGATAGGTATCAGAGAGGAAGATTCCCAACAATAAACATATCAATAGTAGCTTATGAGGTATTCCTTAATATCTAAGTGACAACGCTGATTTGATTTATTCTTGAGTAATCTCCATTTATTGTTTTACATCATTATTTGGTTATTCTTATCTCTTGACTATTCCGGATTTTTCTGAATTTTCCTCTCCTTTTCTCTGATTTCTTTTGCGTTTTTCCCTCTCAAGAATATGAACTGAATTGCTAGTACTGGGGATACAAAATATAATGCAAGGGGGTCTAAGAAGTCTAAAATTCGGTACATATTGCATAATGGCTTAGTTGTATGGAGGCTAATAATAGTTAGAGGTGATGCTTAATTTTTCAAATCTATACATCCAGGGGTCAAATACTTTTACGAGTGCTTGCTGCCAATGGAACTGTAGAAAGAACACTACATAACTTAATGGTGTCACCATAGGAATTATTTTAAGGGAAACATGCCCAAGAAAAGGATTAATCAATTTTGTATTGCTTGATCAATTTTGGAATCTCTAATCACGTGATTAAAATTATTTTAATGGCTAAATTTCAACTTGCTACTACAAACTTTGCTCGCTATCCCTAAAATCTACAAACATCTAAAATGATGCAAATATAGCATGGACTTTCAGTAAAATACCATGTGTTATAACACCATTAAATTCTAGGTCGTGTCACTTATATGTGACATTTTAATGACCTTCTTTCCCTTGTCATCTTCCTTGAGCTCACACCTATCTTCTACTCTTGATAACCCCTGCAAAACTCATAGCTCTTCAAATATCTACAAATTAACCCTGCTTCTATATCCATTCAAAACTTTAATCCCCTCAATAACACGACAAGAGAACACCACAATCACCATCTTGATCACCATCATCATTTTTGCTTAATCCTCTCTGGGTAGGGATGGAACCATCCTATAACAAAGGTGGACGATTGCCCCCCCTCGAAAAATTCTATTAGAATTTTGATTCTTGCCCCCATTTGTGAGATTTTAGGTAGATATTTTCCTCAAGATTATTATTCCGAAAATAAATATCTAAAGAAAATACAACTAACTCCTTAATTAAAGGAGACATCGTTATTTAAAAAAAACGCGGAGTGATTTTCTCCTAGATTATAGGGTAGTCGTTGGGGGTTATATATATATATATCAAATCATATATATTTTACGATACATATTTATGATTTATAACTAATAAATATAAATAATCAAAGTTTTACTAATTTTATTTTAGTGCAAAACCACTAATCAGGATTTCAAAGTTGGGAAAAAGCAAAATTAAGGTTCAATAGAATAAATAACCTTAGCATGCTTTTAAAACGACATGAAACATTATGATATTTATTAGCAAACAAGTGAATGATCATGTCGTTTTCACCAAATAACCGTATTTCATCATTACATTTAAAAATATAATCTAATCTATTAATACTTTTTCCTTAATTAAGAAATGACATTAACAGTAGCAGAAGAGAAATTAAACGTCATAAGATATTTTGTACGGAAATAAAGTAGAATTACATTTAATAGCAAGTATATATATAACCCCCAATCAATAAAACCTGGTTCCGTCCATGCCCCCATATTTGTTTTTTTTATTCGTGATGTGTGGCTGAGATGGACCACTTGTCAAACTGCATCTAGTTACATTGTCCAATAGATTTTTAGTTCTTTTTGTATTCGGGTGGCTGCTATTTATTGCCCTTTATTATTCTTTGTTATCAAAGTTGATGGTTAGAATGAGGGCCCACATATTTGGTACTTTTTGATCCGTGATGTATGACTGATATGAAACAATAGCATAGAACAAGCAGAGAAAATATAGCAAGAGTCCCCAAATATGTTCAATGATTTGTGGAGGGATGAAAATTTCGCATATACTGAAATCTTTGGTTGACAAAACAATTTTTCGTCAACAATTTTTTTTGTTGCAACGGCCCGTAGGCTTGTGAACAAACTTGTAACAAAAAATCAAAAGGATAGGGTTTTGGCAGGATCTGGATACACTGCGCCACTGTGGATTAATGGATTTGGTGGCAGACTTAATTCAAAATAAAATGGGAGGACACGTGTCGAATAATAGTTGGGTACGCATTCCCCCGCCTTGAAGAGGATTCAGTGGGCCCATCTCTTAGTCGTAACCAATATAGTTACCGGCGTTCCCGTCGCAGCTGCTCCTTCCTTTTCTCTCCCTTTCGAAATCTCGCTTCGACATTGATGGCGGCTACAACGAAGAGAACCCTCTGCTTTGCTACTGCAGTGATGTTTCTCGTTTCATCATCTATAAGCTATTTTCATCATCGTTGTCTTTTCCCAACTAAATAGGATCATCGCCTTTTCTCATTCCCATCTAAATGGGGTCATCATCTCCTTTCCCATCTAAATGGGGTCATCATCTCTGTTTCCAGGGACGGAACCATCTTATAACAAAGAGGGACGATTGCTTTCTCCTAAGGTTGCGAAAAATTCTATTAGAATTCTGATTCTTGCCCCCAGCTGCCAGATTTTAGGTAGATATTTTCCTCAAGATTAGCATTCCTTATCATTCAGAAGGTAAATATCTAAAGAAAATACAATTAACTCCTTAATTAAAGGAGAATAGGAGATACAGTTATTTAGAAAGAAACGCCGAGTGATTCTCTTAGATTATAGGATAGTCATTTGGTGTTATATATATATCAAATCACATATATTTTACGATACAGATTTATGATTTATAACTAATAAATATAAATAATCCAAGTTTTATTAATTTTATTTTAGTACAAAACCACTAATCATGATTTCAAAGTTAGGGGAAAAGGCAAAATTAAGGTTTAATATGATAAATAACCTTAGGATACTTTTTAAACGATATAAAATATTATGGTATTTACTAGCAAACAAGTGAATCGTCATGCTATTTTCACCAAATAATCTTATTTCATCTTTACATTTTAAAAAATATAATCTAATCTATTACTACCTTTCCTCTAATTAAGAAATGACATTAACGGTAGCATGAGAGAAATTAAACGTCATAAGATGTTTTATACGAAAATTAAGTAGAATTACATTTAATAGCAAGTATATATAGCCTCTCAATCAATAAAACTTGGTTCTGTCCCTGCCCACATATTTGGTTTTTTATATTCATGATGTGTCGCTGAGATGAAGACTTGTCAAATCGTACCTAGTTACAGTGTTATATAATTTGTAGTTTTTTTTGTATTTGGGGTGCTTGCTATTTATCGCCCCCTTTTTATCAAAGTTGATGGTTAGAATGAGGGCCCACATATTTGGTACTTTTTGATCCGTGATGTGTGGCAAACAGGTCATGTCGTACATTATGCTAACACCGTTATATAAGCAAACTCAAATTGACAAGTTCATGGTAGCTTTGCATCATTTTGAATAGTTGTTGTTGGTAGTTTTTAGGGGAAGTGGGTAAAGTTGAAAGCTGGAAATTTAGTCTCTTTTAAAAGTTGCCTTTTAAATCTAATAAAGTAAAAGGGTTCAAAATCACAATATAAGAAATCATGTAAGCTTCGAGGATAGCGGGTAATTAGTTGTACAAACACCACTTATTTTTAGAACGTGTCGAGGAGGAAAATTATTGCTTGCGGAGGGCTGATACGGCCTTTTGTTACCTTCATGCAAGAATTGAATCAAGTCTTTCTACATTTCATCATATTTGTTTGTCGCCAAACGCAATCTTTTTATATTCAAAAATGTTAGTTCCTTGAGGGTTGTGTAGTTTCGTGCATAGGAAATAACAAAGGAAATCCCAGGCTTTGCCGCTTTGTTATATGCACTATTTGTTGCAAGTAAATGGTGATCGGTATGGTGCATGCTATTTTTATGTTGTGTTTTATTAGTTTAAGCAACAAGCAATCGATCACTATGGCCTATATTTATAGCAAGAAAATAATTCCATGGATGTTTTACATAAAAGTTTAAATAGAAGGAAACCCTGTCACGTCCCGATTCCCAAAAGAGCAGTAAAGACACGTGACAAGCCCGTGATGTATTTATTTTGAGAAAATCATTTTTCGAAACAAATATGCTAAGCGTACGTAAGCAATATAAAAATGACAAGAATGACGTGAAAAGAAAATTCAACTTTATATATTTACATTCCCAAATTTACAGAATTAAACTAATACAAGAACATAAAATGAAACGTGTAATGAAAATGCCTAACTAAGTGACGTACATAAACTGAAACAGAAACTGAAAAGGAAATCTATGGATCGTCCTGTGAGCTGAGCTGGTCGTAGCCCTCGGTAGTCGGTTCCATCTCCATCTGTAGACCATCTTACGAACATTCCAAAGAAACAAAGGTGGGTGAAATTCCCGTCAGCGAACTTACGCTCGGTAAGTCCCTAAAGGAGATATGAATATAAAGGTGGTAATGGATATGCATGAAAGTAGAATATGAATGCTAATGTAGTTGCAGACAGGTAAGGGTGTCAATTAAACATGGCGAATATATGAGCATGGCAATATAAATAAGTATGGCAATGTAACATAAGCATGGCAATATAGTATAGTATGTGTTAATCATGATAAGCATGTAATAAGTGTGTAGTGGTGAACATGAAATGAATGTCAATATATCCTAAAAGGTCTACAAGAGTAAACTAATTTAACGTCAGTTCAAGTGTGAATATCAACAAATCTCAAGAGTGTTTTCGAACTCAAGGGTAGAGCTTCAGGAGCAAGGAACCACATGTCCGAATTAAGTGTTAGTAACGGGACTTCAACCGTCGTTGGAGTATTCCAAACCGAAGAGTAGGGCCATAGACGCTTGGAAACACGGGCCCTCATGATATATTACTTATGTTAGTATACATGGATTCATGAACTAGGGGGACTCATGAGATTTCGTTGGATAAATATTTAAACTATCCCAACATCCCGCGTATATTAGACTATAATTAATCCATGAATACAAAAAGTGATATAATATCAAGATTGAGTCCATGCAGTCTTGTCAAGTGCGAGTCATGTTATTTGTATTCATGGTTCGAGTCAAGTTGATTTAATGTATGCATATTGGATTCGTGTATTCATGTCAAGTTGCAAGTAGATAGTTCAGATTCAAATTCGTGTTCAAGTCAAGTTGAAATTTAAGTTTAAGTTTAAGTTCGAGTTCAAGTTCTAATCATATCTTATTAAAAGATTTATTTTTTGAAAATTTTAAATTTAGGAATAATCGGGCAACCATTGCACATGGACGACGGAATTTGTGTTTTTCAAAAACGATTGCCATTGATAATTCATTTAATTTGCAATGTTATCTAACCTGGATAGCCAAGCACTCACTTTCTCCGGTTCCCCGAGACCCAGAGATTTGGTACCGCTTAACCCATTATTAATCTATGGTCCTTAAATATGTTAATTAGGATGGTGTTTTCGGTAAAAATATGTTAATTAGGATGTTGAGAGTTTTTATAAAAATATAGTTTAGATTTCGGGGTATTTTAGTATCAAGACCTAGTTTTTAAAAGTTTATGGTATTTTAATGAAAATTCTATCTTTTAGAAAACTTAAGAGTATTTTTATAAAACTTGCATTCTTTCAATTTGGGGGCATTTTATTTAAAACTTAACCTCAGAATAATTTTATTAAAAACTAATTTTCAACTTCATTTTCTTCAAGTTTATATAACGATGATAATTAATCTATTATTTTAATTTTGTAGAAAAGAGTTTTATTTTATTTAAAAACGTATTTATTCCTTTCGAGACCGCGCTTCGTGAAAAGCTCTGCATCTTACTTCACTAAATCTCAGGATGTGCGATAATCCGCACCAACCACAATCGGGTTCCCTTATAAAGGGTTGTAGATGCAATTTATGCAAAGGAAAACGATATTAGATAATATGTTTATCAATTGAATCAATGTAATAAGCCAAGACAAGAATTATAAAAAAAATTATTGTATGGACATGAACTTTCATCGAAGGAGCAAGAAATGAGCTATCAATTAATCTAACATGAGCCAGAAAGCTTGACATGTATATAAATATGTATATGAACTTTTCATGATGACAAAGCACTACTTACCAATTTCTTATTAAAATAGTTTGGACACAAACTTATGTTTAACTGAAGTGGTCATGTGGAGTGGTTATGATTGACCAACTTTGTTAAATATACTCATGACATATACACATAACTACAACTGAAAAAAATAGAATATATTGTATGAACTGAACAGCTTGTGGCGTTGCGTGGAATGATTCATGAAAATCACCAACAATTAATGATACTCATTAGCTCTACTATAATTTAAGCTACCACAATGTAACAGCCCCACTACATACTTGACTTAAAGTTAAACCACGATTGTACTGAAACAAACCAATTAAATAAAAAGTTAAATATTGTTATATGTGACATATTTGTGCAACTACACTTTATATACAACTGAGTATGACTTTTAGTTTAACATGAATTATATGTACACCTAACAGAAAAAGTATGTCTTAACATATTCATTAATAACTGAAATTATCGATATGAACTCATACCTTGTCAATGTTGAACTGCTGATGAAAATGTAAGCAATTCATGGAATAGCAAATTCACTACAAAAGTAATCATCCCTAGAATGTAAGAAGAACAAGGAAGAGGGCGGAGAGACGGAGGAGAAAGAGGGACTTACTCGAGGTTAGAACGACGGAATCAACAGAAATTCCCTTACGGACATTTCGTCAAACACCTTCGGGCATAAATTTGAAACATCGACATATCGAAGATCCGGAGGTGTGGAAATGATCGTTACGCGCATGCGGTTTCAGACCTAGCCATGGAACCTCGTTTCACAGCTCGAGCCGCGTCGTACGGGCTGTTGAAAGTCGAGGTTGCGTTGCTAAGTTTGTTGATGCGGCTGCCTCTGTAGTCGACGGCGATGGTGGCCGGGTCGGTGTTGCTATGATGGAGAGGATGAGATTGGTGGTGAAGGGAGTTGGGTTTGGCCATGGTGGAAGAGAGGAAAAGGCTTTAGAGAAGAAGGTGAGGTTGTGTATGTGAAGGGGTAAAGAGGTATATGAAGAGACGGAGAGGGGAAGAGAGAGGATGAGAGAGCGGTGCTTGGTGTTTAATAGAGGAAGGGTTCGGTTACGAGAGGGGAAGGGAGGAGAACGCGGAGTTGTTGGTTTTGAAAGTATAGAAGAAGAAGAAAGGCATGTCGAGAAACGGGGGGTTAAAAGGGAAAGCTTGGGCTTGGGCTTTTGGAAAAAATAATAAAAAAATAGATGGGGGATTTGTGTTATGGCTGAGAAAAGGGAAAATTTTTGAAAATGGAATTTGGGCTTTGGGTTTTGAGGGAAATATGGGAAGAGTTATAAGAGGGGGGAGATAATTAACATAGCAATCAATAATAATAATAAAACAGTTAATGAGAATAAAACCTCACTCTCCATGTTCAGCCAACATGAGGGAACATATAGGGTTTAGTGGATTAAATTAAGGCTTTGTTAGGTTTTAATGGAAATGGTTAGGATTTGTTTTGGTTTTGTTTTAGTTTAAATAAAAATGTAAATGGGTCCGGGCTGTTTGGTTGTTTTTGGGTTTTAATAAAAATAAAAGATTTAGAGATGAGAGAATAAATAGCTAAGGTGATTAATTAATAGAAACGAGCTTTTAGGCTCAGGAAAAATAATAGGAAAAATAGATGGAGTGATTAAATAAAATAATATATTTAACAGACTATGAAATAATATATTTAATAGAAAACAGAATATATGGAAAAACAATTAAATATAGTATTTTATTGAAGGAAGGTATGGGAATTTTTTGGGGTGGTTACAAACCCCCTTTAGCCAGACTAGCAGGAAATCTCCCCTTGGTTTAAAGAACTTCACTTTACCCTACCACTGGTGCTACATTTGCCATTAATTATTCCCAAAATACCCCTGGATTTCTACCAACCTTTTGCCATTGCTTCATTACTGGTCATAACTAATATTTTAATTGAGGGGTCGTTTGGGACTAAAAAATAACTAGGAAAGGTTAATGGTGTTCAAAGCACGGTGCTTCCTGCAAGTGTAGTTTTTTTTCCGAAATAATTGAGCAAAAGAGGGGCTTCCTGCCATTTAGCTTATATATATGTGTGTGTGTGTGTGTGTGTGTGAATTGCAGCATATACTGAATATAAATTGATATATATCAAATAATTGATATAAATTGTTTATGCTGAATAAAATTAGTTGCAATTTTCTGCTGAAAAAACTTGCAGCATATACTGCAGCTACCTGGCCTGCACCATTTGCTGCTCTTTTGCTTGCAGCAAAGGGTACAGTTTTTGCCAATGTCTTGAAGAAATTCAGACAGTGAAAGAGACAGGAATAATTGGTACTGCTACAACACTCGTCGTGTTTTATTTTCGGAGAATGCTCATTGGCTACATACGCTAATTCATGTATTGTGATATTATCAAAGCTAGGCAACTTCAATAGGCTCCTTTCATCTTTAAGAACCTTCCGATCACAATAATTGTGATATTTAAGCAAAGAAATTGAAACAGTGATTGTTTTTACATTTGTTCCGAAATCTTGAAGCTGCTATCATATATCATCCATGACCTTATTTTCTCTGGCGATTTGCTTTAGGAAGTACACGACAGCAATTGTTTTGGTTAACAATCTCTAGAAACTTACTAATAAGGTGTCACTGCTGCAATTGTCGTAGTAGTTAGCATTAGGGAAACATGGGCAAAAGGTATAAATACTTGTGTTTTGCATAACACAATACGGAATGTCTAAAATATATAATTCGCCCCCCTTCTTTTTACACAGAAGTTTTTCACTACAAATATACCAAGAAGGTTACCTCTTATTCTCATCGTGTATTGTATAGTCAAATAGTTGCTTGCAGACCTCAAACATGACTTCATGATACATATACCCAAAAGTTGAGGCGCAATCTTTATATTCTTTATATTTTGGTATAATATTTCATTTTGGACGGTCAAACATATAAAGCCTTCAGTTTATTTTGGAAAAATTTACCAGTTTCTGGTCTTTGGAGAATGTTGGCTGTTTACGTACATGTACTGACGTCCGCATCAATTAGTTGCTTTCGGTTTACACCCTTCAGAGCATAATATCAAAGATATATAATGATTACTATCCTTGACGTTTTGCTTCAGGAGGTGTACGACAAAGACACATTCAGCGCAGATGATCCAATGGGCAATGCAGAGTTCGACATCCAACCCTTTGTCGAGACTGTGAAGATGAAATACGAGGGCGTTCCGAACGGCACAATCATAATGAAGGTGATGCCGAGCAGGCAAAACTGCTTGGCAGAGGAGAGCCTGATTTACTGGTCGGATGGCAAAGTCATCCAAGATATGGCCCTTCGGCTCAGGCAAGTCGAGAGCGGAGAGGTTGAGCTACGGCTTGAATGGGTTACCATCCCCGGTTCCAAGGGTTTGTAGACTGCGAGAAATCATTCAGGGTGTTGGCTATATGTACAATTATTAGGTCCACAACAGTGCTTGAAGTGTGCCCGTTGAGTTCTCATGACTCGTGGTAGTACTAAAGATATCGCTCGCATTTAGCCTTTTGTATATATATTATATAAATCTGAAGTCTTGAGCTCAGTTTTTCTACCAGGGGTGGCCTTTACTCTTTATTACCAGTTAATACTTGGTTTTAAATAAGCTTGTGTATAATGGGCACATGCGGATGATGTTGTGCTGCTATGTATATGGCGGTGAACAAATATATTTTAGGGTTAATTTTACTAAACACCATTGACCTTTTTGATTTTCTTTTGAGATAACCCTATTGAACTTTAAAAATGCTATAAAATCTTACTGAATTACCAATATTGTATGAAATCGTTAGTTTGATTAACTCGTACAAGCCACGATTGGAACGAATATTCTTAAAATGTCTTACGGATAGATTGAATAAACTCAAAATGAACGGAATATGATATTTTTGATAAAATTACCTTTCAACTTTTTTTTTACGAAAATACTGTTTAATGGGGTTTTATAGTATTTTTAAAATTCAATTGGATTATCTCGAAAACCTTTTCGGTGTTAGCAAAATTTACTCCCTATATTTTAAGTAACTGGCCATTGTATGTGTGCCAGTTAGTGTGTGAGATGTACCAATCCAAATGTTTTTTGATGGTTTTATGTGTGTGTGTATATATAGAGAGAGAGGGAGAGAGAGAGAGAACGGCGTTCTATTGCAAACCGGTCCGTGTTTTTTAAAAACAGAAACTCTTGATCCACGACATATTTGAACGATCTGAACCATTTCAAGTTGATCACCCACCCTCAAATGTATGTATGTGAAAAATCAAGAGATTTAAAGACCTCTAACCCGTTCGGACCGTTCAAATATGTCGTGGATCGAGAGTTCTCGTTTTTAAAAAACGCGGACTGATTTGTCATAGATCACTCTTATATATATATATATATATAGAGAGAGAGAGAGAGAGAGAGAGAGAGAGAGCTGATCTTATGAGGTCCGGCCTCATTTCTTATTTTGAGATCCACTTTTCAAACACACAATACGTCATTTTTTTCATCGATCCGTACCGATCATCGTGATCTACACATGTTAGATAGTTTATGATCAAACTTTACAAGATTTGGAGAGCTTTAACCGATCCATTAAATAGGCTAAAAATTCAATGGCTTTAGGAGTATATCAAATAGGCTAGATCTACAAAAAATGTTTTTATATAAAGGGCATTTTGAGACCTCTAACACAGTGTAAACCTAAATACTTTGTTTCTGCAAGCTCATTAAATTTTGGTGATTTAATATCAAGTCTTGAGAGGGCAATTTTTTCTCAATGCATTTAATAAGAAGAGTAGACGGAAGAGATTAATCTGATCGACCTCTTGTGGAAAGAAACTGTACATTGACATGTATTTGAAATGTCAAGGAGTTTGAAACTATTCTATCTGTGCATCAACAGGAGAGAGCAGAGATTAATCTGAGAGTTGTTGACCGACCACTTAAAAAAGGAAAACTTTATTAGAGGATATTAGTGGATTTTTAAACTATCCTACCGCACCATCAATTGATATATAGATTCCAAGCCCGAAAACAAACCAACATCTAGATTTACTGGCATAACATTTGTTGGGGAGGAAGGATTCGATGTACGGAACAATCTTTGCGACGAATCAAATCATGCAATAACAACAACCACACAATTAACAAAAGACAAATTAATGACAATACGAGAATAAATAAATAAAAATCAAACAAGAGGCGACGGATTTGTTAACGGAGTTCATCTACCGTATGGCTAGTCCTCGCAGAGCGGAATCTGCAATATCTACTATAATCTTGAATCAAGTACACCACGAGCAAAACCTAGAAGATTTCCCTCAAATCTTTCTATATCTAAGCCGTCACCCTCTTAATACAATAGCGTCTCTTTTCTTTTTAATTTGGCAGTACAAACATTATATGAGATGTCCCTATTTATAAGCAAATCCTAATCCTACCTAAAATAGAGATAAATCACAATTTGGTAAAATAAGATTCGCAGCAGTTATCACGACGATAGACGTCTGACCCACACTTGGGCAGACGTCTGCCTCAACTCTGTATCTCTTCAGCGTCTTGGACAGTAGTCTGACCCACATTTGGGCAGACGACTGGCTGCGTTCTGGATAGGGCTTCTGCTTCTTCTGAAGACGTCTGTCTCGCTGGCCTTCAAATGTCCGCCGCTGCTCTGGTGTTCTGACATTGGGCTCATGCACATTCAGACGTCTGCCTCCTTGTTCTGCAAACGTCTGACCTGAAGTTTTTTCCATAATTTTAAAAACATTTTATGCAGATCGATCATTATTATACCTTTATTATATTTTATAATAGAACGGAAAAATTAAACCAGAATCTTGTATGTAATTAACTGTTAAGAACATAAAAGATTTTTGAGTTAAATGAATAATATTTATAACTCTCACTAATATACTTTTTTGCTTTTAAAATCTCCAAATATTATTATAGAATTTGCATATTCATCTTTAAAATAGACTTTTTAAAAGAATCGATTTGATTTCTTTTAATTATTAAGACATCCGTACTTTAACGATTGTCTTTGTTCTTTTCTATTCTACCAGCACAACAGTCTATATGCTGTATAACTTCATTTATTTTGATTCAATCATCACAGCATTTTAAATGCTATATAACTTTAAATCCTATACCACCCATTTCAACGGCATGTATAAAATTCCAAGCTTTAATATCATCTCTACATTTATTTTACAACTTAGGCTTGATCCACATGTCTAAATTTGTTTTGTGTCAATCCATTAATATTTCAACTATATATTAGATTAGATCGCAAGTATTTTTTGTCGCTCATAAAATGAGAAGGTCGTTTTCTTTTGATTAATTTACTCTGCGTGACTACTATATTCATACCAAAAGCAATAGTTTGCCCATTAACATGACTTGTAGATCTAAGATACACTAGTTTATCTCAATGCTTGCATTCAACTAGAGTAAGGCAATTGATTGTATTTTAAATTAATGTTCCGTAATTGTTTTTTTTTTAACATGGAGTATAACATTTCCGAGTAAAATTCACAAGTTATCTGTGTTTGTTAATGATAAGGCCTTTGTCCCAAGAAACACCGATGACTGTACTAGGCTTCCGACCTCTTGTAGGCCAACGTAGACGGACTTTAACCTTAATACAAACCCATATGCAAATACGCTTCTACAACTCTCGTTAAGCCAAAGCAGAAGGACTTTAACAAAATATAATTTTGTGACATATTAGTTTAACATTTAAATACCATAAACTTTATTTCTCGTATATATCATGTACGGATTAACGACGTACCCTTCATGTACATGTGGAAAACATAGCACAATACTATAGTTATATGTTTTTTTTCGAAAGAAACGTATTATATTAAAATACCCTCCACTTCTAAAATACGGTTTTTAAATCGTTATTTTTAACTCCTTTGCGAATACGCCTCTACAACTCTCGTTAGGGGACCCGTTTATTGTTGGTACAGATTATCGCACATCTTGAGAATAGTAGAGTGAGATGGAGAACTCCTCATGGAGAATTCGGTCTCGAAATGAATAAAATACGGTTTAAAGAAAATACGACATTTTAAAACAAGTTAAATAATTTGAAATTATTTAAATCATATATTCGTATTTCCAAATAAAACAATTTATGAAAAATAGACTTTTTAAATGAAAAGATTAAAGTTTTTTTAAAAAATACTCTCAAGTTTCCAAAAGATAGATTTTTCATAAAAATATCATAAACTTTTAGAAGTTAAGTTTTATCACTAAAATACCACCAAATCTAAATACATTTTTATAAAACTCTTGATTTTTAATTAACATGTTTTTATCAAAAACACCCTCGAGATTTATTTGTTAAATTAAAATATTTTACATAAACCTCCTCGAAAAATGCAAAAACATACAATAAACAAATTAATAAAATTTTAAGGACTTTAAATTAATAATGGGTTTAAACGGCACTAATTCTCTAAGTCTCGGGGAGCCAGAGAAAATGGGTGCTTACCTATCTAGCATCGATATCGTTAAAGAAATTATCAATGGTAATCGTCTTTAAAAAAACACAAATCCTACCGTCCATATGCAGCGGTTGCCTGATTGTTCCCAAACTTAAAAATTTCAAAAGTTAAATCTTTTTAATAAGATATGTCTAGAACCTGAACTCGAATTCGAACTTGACTTAAATTCCAATCGAACTTAAACTCAAACTCAAACCCAACTTGAACATTTGAACTTGACTTGACTTGATCCAAACCATGAATATGACTTGATATGAACTTATACTCATTATATTCATGGAATCGGTCAAGGCCGGCAAACTTAACTATACAATAAAATACGCAGGGATAAGGGGTAGGTTGGTAAGAAATGGTTGATGTGGCACGAGAGCTAACTAAAAGACACCTCTTGAATATTCTTGTGTCGTTGTCCCGTGGGTTTGATGGGGTCTTATACTCTCTTGTGATGTGGGTTCGTTGGTTTGACGAACCACTCTCGTATACACGCTTACCTTCCTTATCAAACTACAAACAACTACGTTAGAATATTTAACCCTTACACATATACACTCTTAGATATTCATTACCACTTGGTTTTCTGTTCATTTTACATACCTTTAGCCATCGATGCTTTTTCTTTGGGGATTTACCGAGCGCTAGTTCGCTGACGACATTCTTTTCTGTTTCTTTTCCTTAGGATGTTCGTTAGGTGGACAGAATTCTGAAGAGATCGAACCTAATCAGGAGAACTTCGAGCAGCTTACCACTCAGCCAGACTACTAGTTCTTTTTCGTCAGCTTTTATTTTTAGTATGCCGCCGTTTAGGCACCTTTTCTGTCATGCCCCGCTTCCGAGTATACGGGCAGAGGACGCGACGAGGCCGCTACGTATTTACTCTGAAGTAAATACGCTAAGCGTATCTAAGCAATATAAAAATAAATGCACAAGAGACAAGATATAATAAAACAACAACTTTATTTATTCACATTCTTTTTGTACAATGCATGGAAAAGTAAATACATCTGAAAGAAAGCAATGCCTAAACAGTGGCATAACAGAAAAGGAAAAGTACTGAAATAATAGTGTACAATATAGCTAGAGCTCTGGATCGTATGCAAGCTAGTCTAAGTCCTCGCGAGTAGGCTCGATCTCTGGAAGATCCGAATCACCTGACGGCATTCAAAGAAAAAGAAAGAGAATGTCGTCAGCGAACAAATCGCTCGGTAAGTCCCAAGGATAAGGGAGAAATATAATAGACAGAAAGAGAAGGTAGCTTTTATAGTTGTATTATATGAGTATTTGGTTTTAACGATGTTGTTTGTAGCTTGGTATAGAAGGATACCGGTATATACGAGAGAAGTCTCTATATGCCAGAGACTAGAGCAAATGGAATGTACAAGGCTCCGTTATACAACCCGGAACAACGGCAATTGGATTCAGGTTAGGTGTCTTAATCTTGCAGTCCCGTGCCACTTTTAACACGTTCCGTACCAATTTACCCCTTAAACCCCGCGATATCATTGTTTGTATTGTATTTCAACTTGTAATTGAATTGTAATATAGATTGTATATTTGGATGACTTGCCGAAACCATGATATCAGTAAATGGATGTACTGGAGAATCATGTATGTAACTGGAGAATCATATAAATGTAAGTATATCCATGGTTCAGTTCAGTCAATACAGATTGAATAGATTGAATATATGGATTCATGTTGAATTGTAGTTTTGTAATTTCATACTTGAATCATATTCAAGTCAGATTATTATAATGAGACTCAGTCTGAGTCAGAACAATTAGAAAAGAAATTGAAGTCCTGATTGTTTTGATGTTATCGGTAACCGCTGCACATGAGCGGCAGGATTTGTGTCTTTTTCAAATACGATTATCGTGTTGATAACACCGTTGTTAAGTTGTCTACCTTAAATAGGCAAGCACCCACTTCTCCGGCTTCCTGAGGCTCAAGAGATTGGTCCCGCTTAAACCTATATTTACTAGGGTCCTTAGGGTAATTTATAGAACTTGAGGGGGTTTTATGTAAAAATACGTTTGTATAATTTTCAAAATACACCCCAAGTATTTAATTATCGTCTTTAGAGTTGTCATAGATGTAGATTTTATATTTGTGATATTTCTAGTGAAAATAACCTAATTTCATAATATAGGGTATTTAATTGTAATATTGAACTTGTATGGAATTTATGGTATTTTAATGTAAAGTGATTCTTGTGATTTTTAGAAAAATTGGAATATTTATATTATCACAAAATAAATATTTTAATGATACATATATATATATTTATATAAAAATAATTTTGATATATATTATATTTCTAGAAATCTCATTTTCTTAAGATATTCGTATTTTAAATCTTCGAGACCGAATGCTCCTTGCGGAGGTCTGAATCTCGTACTACTAAGCCCAGGGATGTGAGATAATCCGCACCATCCCAGTCGGGTTCCCCAAAATGGGTTGTAGCGGCGCTTTGTAATGATTTGTAAAATACTTAATCTTTTAGAAAATGGTTTTATTAGTAAATGGTATTTATTTGAAAGGTTTCGTTTTCCCGTATTTTATGTTCTCGAAAGGTATTGTGCTATGTTGCATATGAGTGTTGTGAGAAGGTAGGTCATTACCTCGTGATCTACTTAAAGGTATAGCAAGATTGTGATGTTTTAATGTCGAAATGAAACTATATGGTATTTTACTGAAAAAGAGCGGTAAAAGTTACAAAAGGAAATAGATTGTCATGAAATTTGTTCAACATGTTTGTTAATGATTAATAGTCAACATGTAATGGATTGGTATGATTGTATTTAAGAAAATGTTGAATTTTTAGAAAGAACCGAATCGGAAATCGGATTAATTCCGATTCCGTTGGGTTTTGGAATTTCGTATTTTTAGAATAGCAAAGTGAAGAAGGAGAAGGGACTTACGGGTTTAGAGATTAGAAGAGAGGAAGAGGGAACGGTAGGAGGTGCCGGTGCGTCGTTTCATCGCCGGGAGCTCCTAGGGTTGTCGTCGGAAAATTGCCGAAGCTTTCGCCCTTTTTGTTAACTTCAATTGCACGCAAATTCTCTAGAGTTATCTTGAGAGTTTTGATCAGAATTTTGGAGTGAGGGGTGTGTGTTTAGGGGTTGTATTTATAGGGTAAGGCTAGGGTTTAGGGTAAGTGAAAGGTTGAATTGAAAAAAAATGTATTAAAATGTAATAAAATGGAGTAAATAAGGTTTTTAAGGGGTTCTGTTACTGATCCAGGGAAATAAAGTATGCAGGTGTACAGAGGAGACCAAAAGGCAAAACTCTTCAGTTGGTGACTCGGTGGTCCGGCCGAGTCCGGTTGGCGGCGACGGCCCGAGTCGGCCGATCCGCCGGCCGATTCGGCTGAGTCAGGCAGTCGGAATCCCCCTTGTCGGTTCATTAACCCTCTGGTACTGTTAGTTTATCATGTGTAGTGGGGTTTTACGGGTTTAGCACGTGTAGACTCTTGGAATTCTAAAAATATTAAAATAAAACAATATTAAAAATAATGTGGGTGATGGGATTTGAACTCTAGTGGCTTGGTTCAGCAGTGCAAGGTATTACCAATAAGCTACAAGTTCCTTCTTGCTATTAAATAGCAAATCAAACTTATATCTTGTGCTCAGAAAAAAAAATACCCCTTTCTGTATTTTGAAAAAAATTGTACAGAAAGTTGTACAGGAAGTTTAGGGTTGTTACATTTTCGCATTTACATTTTTATTTCAGTTATCTTGTATCCAGACTATGAAAATGAATATAAATAAAGTTGCTGTTAAATTTTAATTACTCTTATTAATTCTTACATATTGTTATATTGCTTTCATATGCTTAACCTATTTATTAAAGAAAATGATCTTCTTATACTAAATACGTTGCATGCCTTATCATGTGACGTTACTGTCATACTCCGCTTCCCAAAATACGGAATGCGATGGGTGATTAGGCCAGCCATACTTCTACGGTCAAGGAATAATCCCGCCGTAGTCACACTTCGGTTTCTAGCATTATATGGTAATTAGTAAACATAGCACTAAAGTAAAGGAAATCACAATTCACAGCTTTATTACATTAAAATAACAGAGTTCATGATACATTTATTTGCATGAAAGGAATAACTGACCAAAGAAATAACAGTATTCTTATAGCAAGAAAAGGCGATGGCGCTAATGTCGCGGTCTAAACCCCCGCATCTCGAATGGCAGGTCCTGCTCCTGGGCTGGATCCACTTCGTCCTCTGAGCATGCACACTCAGATCGTCAGGGCGACACATATAGCAATAAATATATAGTGCGTGTACAATGTTATTAAACATGAAATGTGCGGCAGAATACAAAAACTTTAGAAAAATGAATATCAAGTGAATATGAACAGTACGGTATATGTATCATGTCAGCAATCCATGCAATATGTATGTCATTACCTATCAGTCGCTAAATCAAATGAAATCAATCGGTGGAAAGGATGCTCATGTTTAACAAGGGTCTCGTGCATGCCCGAGACTACGGTCCACTGTTACCCGGAACATAACCCTGCAGCCGTGCCGCTAGGCCCACGACCTAATATATATATATATATATATATATATATATATATATATATATCGCTAATATCGAATGATCATTTTCTAAGTCACTTTATCTCGCTAAATACGATTTTGATTCCACCTTAATTTTCTCATTTCCCCAGGTCACAATAACCATATGTATAGGACTATTTGTATACAAGCACGCGCCAAATCATGGTCTTATTCACTTTCACTGCACTGTTCACTTTCACGAATCAATCTCTTATCGTTGGCATACTTGACACAACTAATTTAATACTACTCACGTTCGACAATATAAAGTTCGCTAAAATCACTATGAACGTTTGATTTCACTAAATGTATCACGCTCGGGTAAAATACAAGAATGATGCAACATAACAAGTCATAGACGATATGAAACACAATACACCTTATGATTTCAGAAAAATATATTAATCTACACGATCGTACTTAGACACAATGGTACAAAAGAGGTAAAAAGTAAACTCAAACAGCGATATGATAAAATTGGTTCCAGGTCAATCGGGTTTCAGGTTTGCGAGATACGGTCGTTTCATTTTAAGTTTTCATCGTTAGAAATTCAGTTCCTAAACTGAAAGTCCAATTCGTAACACATTTTTCACCCTGTTGGAATCATAATTATGTTGGAGTTTCTTAGCACGACCACTAGGTTTTTAGAAGCATCGAGTATGCAATTTTTAAAAAATCTAGAGTGCTAAGGAACACAAACCTAGAATCGAACTAGAGAATTAGGATTTTATAAAGCATGTAAACAAACTTTATACTAAGTGAACATGGAATACAACCTTTGTAGACCGGTCTTTCACTTCTAAAGCTCCGTGTAGTAGTCCCTTAGCTCCAAGTAGTGGTCCCCGAACTCTTCTTAGGCTCCACTAGGTGAAAGGAACGAGCTTGCTTAAGGATCTTCGAGGCCGAAGATGATCTATCTTGAGGAATCTCTAACTCAAGCTAGCTCTTCACTAATTGAGAAATTAGTGAAGTAAACAACCTATACTAAATGGCTAGTGTGACATAGATTGATGAAGTAGGAATTTTGCTCACTTTAGAATTAATTTTCTCTCTTTCTTTCTTCACCTCATCAAAAGCTAGAGAGCAAAGAAGGAGATGAAGAAGATGATCAAGTGTGAACCCTTGAATGAGAAAATATCTCAAGAGATATTAGTAGAGAGTTAACTATGGCTAAAGATAACGGTTGGATTAATAAATATCTAGAATAAAACAAAATTAGTGGACTAAGTCAAGACTTCTACATGCTTCCACAAGTATCTTTAGCCATGCTAATTTCCACCTAATTTTGATTTTTCCCTTAATAATTAATCACCCAAATTATCTTTAGTTTGGTGTGAGTCTCATACACCCATGTCCAATGTATCATCTAGCATGACACAATAGTAAATGCATTAATATATATCTCATATATATTTAAATGTATTTGCAGAAAAGAAATTCTTAAGTGAGCTAATTTTAGTTAATATATATTAATATATCAAATATATAATTATATATTAAATTATTAAATCAACACTTGATTTAATAATCCGGATATATCACATACAACCGACTAATATCATTTATATGTATATCAAATATACATATAACAAATTATTGAATCAACACTTGATTCAATAATCCGGTTGTATCATATATAACCTATATCGCGAGATTAGAATACTGTATCGCATACACGTATTAATCTCGGTCCCGCACATATCACATATGTGCCCTACTTCGTTTTGCTTGGGCTAGGAAACTTCTGTGTAGGACTCTAAAGACTCGTCAATACGCCAGCAGTAGGTGATGATCATATCAGTCACCCACAAGCCGTCAGCGGTACTAGCTGGACGTAACAGCTATACAGGTATTGAGCGATCAGAAGATCAACAAGAAAGCTTGTCCAAACTCCCGTGAATCCAGTAAGTAACACTACCGTACAGTCCGGTCTTTTCGTATGATATGTCGCATATCGAGTCTGGGGGTGGTAAATGTCAGACCCCAATAACTTGATAAGTCATGCCGATGCGAGACTCATAACGTGTCGAGAAACTACTGATAACACTTACCAGTAAATCTCATCATCAGCCCTGGTCAGGGACTTCCTGTTATAGCCAATCGAGCATAGCGCAATATCAACTCCCAATACCGGGAGAGACAAAACCCTTATATCGCTCATTGTCTCCATATGACTCGAGACTGTACCCAAAATCCACCTGTTTGTGTAACGCCCCACTCCCAATACAGAGAGTATTGTCCGCTCTAGCCGAAACTGCACGGTTTTTCCCTTTAGAGCGAACCGGACCCGACCAGGAGCCACTTCCCAGGAGGTCACCCATCCCAGAACTTCCCTGTAGTGCCGGTTCACTTAAAAGGCGCCTCTGTAATTGAGGGTGGTATCATTACATTTATAATGCAGTTCGGTCCTCTTTCGGAATGTGTTCCGAAAATTCCCCATTGTTCTACAGTGGGTTCTACGGACTCTAGAGGTGTCCCCCACAGATTCAAGCGGTGTCCCCCGCCCTCTTGGTATGACAATTGGGGTGGCACTTTGTTCTGTGTGGCACTTTGCTCCGTGAACAAGAACCGGGTCCCGACATTCTCCCCACCTTTGAACAATGGTTCGTCCTCGAACCACAGACCTACTACTGAGGGACCTGCATGGGCCACCATAAATGTAACGCCCCACCCCCAATACAGAGAGTATTGTCCGCTCTAGCCGAAACCGCACGGTTTTTCCCTTTAGAGCGAACCGAACCCGACCAGGGGCCACTTCCCAGGAGGTCACCCATCCCAGAACTTCCCTGGCTCGAGCACGCTTAACTACGGAGGTCTCAAGCTCCTGTAGTGCCGGTTCACTTAAAAGGCGCCTCTGTAATTGAGGGTGGTATCATTACATTTATAATGCAGTTCGGTCCTCTTTCGGAATGTGTTCCGAAAATTCCCCATTGTTCTACAGTGGGTCCCACGGACTCTAGAGGTGTCCCCCACAGATTCAAGAGGTGTCCCCCGCCCTCTTGGTATGACAATTGGCGTGGCGCTTTGTTCTGTGTGGCACTTTGCTCCGTGAACAAGAACCGGATCCCGACAGTTTGCACGCTCTCTTGAGCGTGGTAGAGAGGAAATCAAAGCACAGTAGGAATCACACAATACTTGTTCCCCTCCGAAAGGCGGTGCGGACTGGGCGTCCTGCCTGAGATTCGAGGCAGATGCTATTTGGTTTTATCCGTCTACCTCTCCGAAGATGCCAAGTTTATTTATGGCACCGTGTATCGGAAGTTTAGACGGATGCGGCCGATGTAGCAGACTTCGTCAGATTCCCCCTCAGGGTGAGGGGTTTTTGATTGTGGGGACGCTTTTCCCTGCAGGCGCAAGCCCCTGCAGTTAATTACGCTACCGCATCGCGGTAACAACTTTCTCCTTCTCCAGAATTTCACTTCGTGTCGTGTGTGTTTGTTTTGTTTGTGGTTGCCCGTGGATTGTATACGGAGACTGAGTAATGCCGTCGTCCGTAGGACGTGGATTAGTCCAAATCCGTATTTACTTAGATTTGGGTTTGGTGTTTTTAGTTTAAGGATACATTAGTCGCGTTGCGGCTAAGATCAATTTAAACGTTCGTTAAGAATACGTTAGTCCTGTTTTAGACTAAGATCAACTTAACGTAGTGATTCATTTAATATATGGCCGTCAGGACTCGTCACCTCTCTGACATCATTGAAGGATTACAACGACAGGTGTCAGAGGAGTTCAGAGATGTACCTTTGAACCAAAGTTGATTTGGAGTTTTATCATTCATTTAAATGTCTAAGGATACGTTAGCCGTATTTGGGGCTAAGATCAACTTAAACGGGACCGTTTAGATCCGGCAAAAGAGCATTTGGAGGCTCTATAGTTCCAGTTTAGGGACGTCTCGGTCCGATATTAGTTTAGGGACGTCTCGGTCCGATATTAGTTTAAGGACTTTTCGGTCCGATATTAGTTTAGGGATGTCTCGGTCCGATATTAGTTTAGGGACGTTTCGGTCCGATATTAGTTTAGGGACGTTTCGGTCCGATATTAGTTTAAGGACGTTTCGGTCCACGAGTTTAAGGACCTCGCAGTCCACATTGGCGTATGTGGTCGTCGGGACCCGTCACCTCTCTGACGTCGTTGAATGATTACAACGACATGTGTCAGAGGAGCTCGGAGATGTACCCTCGAACCGGATATAAATTGATTTGAGAGAGAGAGAGAGCAATTGTGCTCAGTCAATTTAATTTGAGGACTTACGGCCACGATTGGGCTAAGTCCAGTTCAGAATATTCAACACTTTTATTTGTTTTTTGGCCTATTAGGCCTGTGCTAGGGCTTGGCCCATTTTTAATAATGCATAGCATTAAATCTTGGTCTCTGTTGGACCTTTATTTAGGCTCTGCCCCTTTTAAGATAATGCATTGCATTATTTATTGTTTTGTTTGGGTTCTGCCCATTTATAAATGATGCAGAGCATCAATTTTGTTTGGGCTCCGCCCTCTATAAAATGATGCAGAGCATCAATTTCATTTGGGCCCTCCCTTTTATTGCTCTGCAATTTAATTTGGGCCTGGCCCTTCAAGCAATGCATTGCATTGAGAATCTTCAAGAAACAGAAGTGCAGAGCACTTTTTAATCCTTTGATCTAAAGAAAAACAAGTTTTCTTTTTCTTTTCTTGTTTTTCTTTATTTCAGAGAACCAAGGGTTCATAACAAGTGCAAGGCACTACTTCTTTTTATTTTATTTACTTATTTATTTATTTATTGAAGATCCATGATCTTGTTCTTAGATCAATGATCTGTTCCCAAGAGAATTTTCTCTTTTAAAGGTTTTACCTTTTTTTTTGTATTCTTCCAGAATTCTCAAGAGTTCTCTTTCTCTCTTCTTTCTTTTAGCAAGATGTTGACCCCCCTTGAAATGAGGTCTGGGATCCTTTTTATAGTGCTCACAAATTAGTTAAATTTGTTAAAGAGATCTTTCTCTGAGTGATTTGGGGAATTTTCCCCACCGTTGGATCTTTGATCCAAAGCCTTATACAAGAAAATCTTCTTGTTTCAACAAGATTTATTCTGTTTTGCGCAACTCCCCCAGTGAGTGACACGTGTCGCACAATGAAGCGCTTGCGCAACTGCTCTTGTGCAACTGCGCAGACACGTGTCGCGCAGCGGTGCGCTTGCGCAGTCGTGCTTGCGTAACTGCGTAGACACGTGTAGCGCAGCGGTGCGCTTGCGCAGTCGTGCTTGCGCAACTGCGCAGACACGTGTCGCGCAGCGGTGCGCTTGCGCAACAGTGTTCGCGCAACTGCGCAGACACGTGTCGCGCAGCGGTGCGCTTGCGCAACTGAGCGTTGCTTTTGTTTTTTAAAGAGCCTTGCTCTGATTGGACGCACTGCCTTGGGCGTTGTGCTGGCGTGTCAACTTCTGACACGTTGCGCGCTGCGCACGGGATCTGAAGCGTTGCTTCAAAAATTTGAATTTTCAAAATTCAAACAGAGCCTTGCTCTGATTGGGGAAACAATACTCTATGACGATCTCGGGTCTACAGACTAATCTGTACCAGTGTCACCAGAGAACTGCTATCTGACGATAGGTATAATATCATCTATGAGTTCTCGGCGAGTCTTGTTCGGTGTACCCATTCTCTAATGAGCACATGTCTACAATCTTTGATGTCAAACACCAATGGATGTAGGATCATCCATCGCCCCATACAGGGTCAAGAAACGTATACACTAGTCTACTCTGGAATATCGATGCCCTGTCTCGATACTCCCTCGACTAGGAACAATTAAAGGATGTACTTGTGGACTACCCTGGCACCACTAGTATGTTCTGCATCATAGTCCTGGTAGTCAAGTACACATCATAAGGGCTTTATCAACATGTAACGGAGAGACTGTGTAATGATACAAGTGTACATGTTAAGATAAAGAGTAACCAGATAGCATACTATCATGTCGGGCAAGAAAGTCCCCTATATATATGTCCAAGCATCCACTATAATATACAATCATGTACAATAATGATCTCTAGGGCATACATATAACTAACAAATTAGGCAACACTACTGTTGAGTAATATCTAGGTCTGTTAATTAGGTTTTCAACGCACCATACAGATTGACAATATCCGCTGTGTGCTGGAAGATATGCAATGTTCAATATCAGGGTATACGTTCTGTCCCTGCTTGGGACTGCAGTACGTAACGACGATTTAAAAGATAGTTAAAATATCCAACGATGGTAAAAACAAATGAAACCACCACAGAAAATTAGCTAACGGGATAATCTTCGCAATGGTATAGGGTTTCGCATAATATTATTTTCACCCAGAGTTATAAGAGTATATTAAAACAGGTGTCGACAAGCAGTACTGCTCTGGACTGCAGTCCAGAGCTGTACTCCCAATCAGTTTTCGTCATCGTTCTAAAATAGAAATGAAACATGAATTACAGGGGGTTCTCGGTTTTTGCATCGGCTTCGATACGAGCCATAGAACAATACATTCTGATATGTATCTAATTTTATATCAATTTAACACCACGACATGTACAATAAAACCCAGATTTGGCGTCGCCTCTTTGAGGCGATGTTTCGTGACGGTATTCTCAACATTTTAATTTTAAATTACCACACAATATCATTAACTGTAACGAGAATCCCCTAAACACAAAATATGAGCATTTTGAAAGAATATTCACGTCGAACACCCGGGTTACATCAACGAGTAATAATCGAATTATCGGTTCCATCTATTTGGTTCGACTAGGCGTCGTTTAATTAAATTCTAATTGGTATTGTTACGGATTAGAAAATTGAGTCGGGCTTCCATTCCTCACAATCAATCTACGAGGGTTCGCTAAAGGAATTTGTTTATATGTTATCGATATGATTTTAATAGATACGCACGAGCACAAAATTCATTTTTCACGATTACTATTCGGTTAATAATACAATAGCATGAATAAGAAAGTGATTGAATTTCACTTACCTGAAGATGACAGCGTCACGATAGCAATGATGACGGATGGTACGGGCTCGGTGCACCTACAGGCTAGGCACGCCATGACAACGGCAAGGCTCGGTTAGGGCTAGGGCTTTGGCACTGGGGTTGTCACGGCGGAGCACGAGGCAGCGATGTTGTGGCTGTGGGGGCAAAGGCGGCGATGGAGACAATGACAACTCAGGCGGTGGCACGGCGGTGAGCTCAGTGAGTGTTGGTGAGGTGGTGATCTCGAGAGGTGGGCTCGGTTGTAGCAAGAGGGAGGTGGAGGCGGCTATAGTTTGACGTGGAGGACGGTGGTGTTGGTAGCGGGGTGGACGAGGAGGAGGAGGAGAGGTGGTTGCGGATGTGATGGCGGTGGCAGATGGGTCGCCGTAGGTGGAACAGAGAGGGGTTGCTCGAGGTGCAGCGATGGAGTTGCCGGAGGAGGTGAAGCAGTGGAGGGAGATGGTTGGTGGTGTTGCGGTGGTTCTGATGGTGGCTCCAGTGTGGTCATCGTCGACGGTGGGGCTTCGAGAGGGAGAGGGAGTTTAAGAGAGAGAGAAAGAGAGAGAAAGGGGGATGTTAAGAGATGGAGAGTAAGAGAGACGTTGGCGAGATGAGGGGAGGTAGGTGCGGAGATCTCGGGGTTGTTGAAAACGGGGCTACGTCGGCGTGGAGTGGTTCTTGCGGGGGTTATGCGTGGCGTTGGATCTGCAAACGTGGGGGAAAGGAGAGAGAAGGGAAACGTGTTGGGAGGTGGCGGAGAGGATCTCGGGTTGTTGGGATCGGGAGCGGCATCGACGAGGACTGGGTCAGGGTCGAGTGCGAGAGAGGAGGGAAGTCGTTGGGATCGTGGTGGGAAAAGGAGAAAGAAGGAGAAGGAGAGGAGGAGGAGGTGGGGAACGGGTCAGGTTCGGGTCGTGTTTGGGTGCGTGGGTTTGGGCTGGGCTGGGGGATTAGGGTTTAGGTAAAAATATATTAGAAATAGAAAATTTTGGAAAAATTAGGTTAAGATTTAAAGAAAAGAATTTGAAAAAAATTATTTAGGAATTTAAATTGGGAATTAAACGGAAAATTTATTGGGACCAATATTTTAAATACAAGATGTATCATGGAACTGGGGATTTATATCAGACCCCCCATACAAAAATTTCGTCTTCAAAATTAAAGAACGGAAAAACAACGGAACAAACAACAACAACTACTCAAACAGTTGCGGAAATCATGGACGAATGTCCCCTCGCGTTCCCACGTAAACTCTCCTGGGGAACGACCACCCCAAGAAACTCAAACCAAGAGAATGACTTTGTTTTTCAGTACTTTTTCCCGACGATCGAGAATGGTGGTATGCTGCTTCTCGTAAGATAGATTGTGTTTGGATCCTGGCAGCGCCCTGGCCGTCAAAACGCGGCCAAAATGCGGAACAAAAATTTCTGAAACCGGCGCTACCGCTACCCGAATCCTGGATCGACCTTAAACCCTAAACTAGCAAACTAACTAAGAGTTAGAATCATTATACCGAGTTGATCCGTGTCCTTCGGTCTTCATTCCAAGCTCCTAGCATCTCCTTGATGTGGTTTGGTTGCCGGTCTTCCTCCATCTCCGATGATCCACCTGAGGGAAACGGCGCAAGCTCCAGCCTCGACAAACGAGGCAACCGATGCTCCAAAGTCGCTAGCGATGGAGAGTGGGGGTGTATGAATATGTCACTACAATTTTTCTCTCAACCATGAGCTCCATGGAGTAACTCAAGAAGAAGAATGGAGGTGATGAAGCTTTTGCATCAACTAGAAATGGCTAACTCTTTTTCTTTTTGTATGAAAATGAGAGAGTAGAAGTTATGAAGCAAATGTAATCAATCATCAAATGAAAATGAATCCCCACCACAATGTGGCCGGCCCCCCTTCTCTCATTTTCTCAAAAAAAAATCATTTTTCCAATTAACCATTAAACAAATGCACCTTGCTTTGAACCCATACCATGGTCCATGCCTCATGTCACATCACCTTTTCCGCCTCATTAATAAAACAAATGAATTTCCATAAATGGAAAATCATATAAATGAGGTGGCATCTTCTAGAAGCTATTTCGTATAAAATACGGAATACTTCTCGGTACATGTATCGAAATACATATACGCGTATTCGTACCAAAATACGAATAGTCGAGAGAGAAAACGAATAGTGAACAATAATACTAGAATACGTATATATAAATACATATATAAATTATTAAATCAAAACCCGATTTAATAATCCGGCTTAATCCTAAGCCGCTAGTATTATCAACCGTCCGATTAAAGTCTGCGCAGCAAGTGCACATATTTAATCGGACACCCGTATGTATCAACATACCTCATGTACACCATATCGCCTAAACCGTGAAAACCCTCTGTGTGGGACTCTAAAGACTCGTCAATACGCTGGCAGTGGGTTTAACCACAAGCACGTCAGCGGCACTAGTTGTACGTAACGGCTACCCAGGTATTGAACGAAAGGGAGGCCGACGAGCAAACTCATGCAGAACCCCTACTGAGCCTGACAGTGACAATATCCGTACAGTCCAGTCTGTTCGTCTAAGAGTATCGCATATCGAGTCTAAGGGGGTGTGTTTACCCCAATCAGAGCAAAGCTCTGTTCAAATCCCAAGGCGGGAGATGAAGCAACACTTCATCTTCCCCCAATTAGAGCAAAGCTCTACTTTGAAAATTTAAACTTTAATAAATGAAGCAACGCTTCAGATTATTTGCGTTGCGCGCAACGCGCCACGTGTCAGGCGCAGACACATCAGCGCAGCGCCCAAGCAAAGCTCTGTTTTAAGCAAAATTAAATGAAGCAACGCTTCAGTTGCGCTGCGTTGTGCGCTGCGCGACGCGTGTCAGCGCAGATGCGCTAGCGCAGTCGCGCTCCGCTGTGCGCTGCGCGACGCGTGTCAGCGCAGATGCGCTGCATTGTGCGCTACTTGACACGTGTCACGCGCTGGGGGCGTCTGCGTCAAACAGAATAAAGATTTTAAAGAAATCTTTCTATTCTTGTTAAAACAAGAAGATTTTCTTCTGTAAAACAGAAGCCCTTGGATCAAAGATCCAACGGTGGGGAAAATTTCCCAAATCACTCAGGGAAAGATCTCTTTAACAAAATTAACTAATTTATGGGCACTATATAAAGGACCCTAGGCCTCAATTCAAAGGCATCAATATTTTGTGAGAAATTAAACAGAGAGAACTCTGAAGAATTGGAGAGAAATTCTCAAGAACAAAAAAAGTAAAAAGCCCTTAGAAAAAGAGAAAATTCTCTTATGAACAGATCATTGATCTAAAAACAAGATCAATGATCTTTAATAAAAAAACAAAATAAAAATAGTGCTTTGCACTTTTTATGAACCTCTGGTTCCTGAAATAAGAAAAAGCTTGTTTTTCTTTGATCTAAATTAGATCAAGAAATCAATAGTACTCTGCACTTCCTTTATGAACCTTTGGTTCTTGAATCTAAAAGATTCTTAAATTAATAGTGCCTTGTGCTTATAAATCTGCACTGTTGCGCTCTTGGGCTGGCGCAAGCCACCAGAGAGCGCCACGTGTCAGCATCTGAACCAGTTGCGCTACGCGCTTTTGAAATAGAGCTTTGCTCTCTGTAATTGGCGCAACTCACCAGAGCGCGCCACGTGTCAGCAGCGCAAGCGTAGCGCACTAGCGCAGCGCACCGCGCTGCATGACACGTGTCATCATCACAAGTGCTTGCGCTCTTTGATTGGCGCAAAGCGCCTGAAAATGCAATGCATTTCCTCTGCTAAAGGGCCAGGCCCAAGTCAAAATGACCTAACAGGCCAAAATAAATTGCAAGGCAATAAATGGGCAGAGCCCAAATAAATTGATGCTTTGCATCCTTTATATAAGGGCAGAGCCCAAGTAAAATTGGTATTCTGCATCATTTATAAAATGAGCAGGGCCCAAAATAAATTGATGCTCTGCATCCTTTATGGGCAGAGCCCAAACAAAAAACAAATAAAGGTGTTGAACTTTTTAATTGGACATAGCCCAATCATGGCCATAAGTCCTCAAATTAAATTGACTGAACACGGCTGCTCCCTAAATCAATTTACATCCGGTTCGAGGGTACATCTCCGAACTCCTTTGACACCTATCGTTGTAATTCCTCAACGACGTCAGAGAGGTGACGGGTCCCAACGACCACACATGAATATGGACTGCGGGGTCCTTAAACTCGTGGAACGAAACGTCTTTAAACTAATATTGGACCGAAACGTCCTTAAACTAATATTAGACCGGAACGTCCTTAAACTAACAATGGACCACCACGTCCCTAAACTGGAACATGGACCACCACGTCCCTAAACTGGCAATGGACCGAAACGTCCTTAAACTAATGATGGACCGAAACGTCCTTAAACTAACGATGGACCACCACGTCCCTAAACTGGAACATGGACCACCACGTCCCTAAACTGGCGATGGACCACCACGTCCCTAAACTGAAGTATGGACCCCTATGTCCCTAAACTGGAACATGGACCACCATGTCCCTAAACTGGAACAATAGAGCCCTCAAATGCTCTTTTGTCGGATCTAAACGATCCCGTTTAAGTCGATCTTAGCCCCAAACACGGCTAACGTATCCTTAAACATTCAAATGGATTATAAAATTCTAAATCAGCTCTGGTTCGAGGGTACATCTCTGAACTCCTCTGACACATGTCGTTGTAATCCTTCAACGACGTCAGAGAGGTGACGAGTCCCGATGGCCATGCATTAAATGGATCTAGACGATCCCGTTAAGTAGATCTTAGTCTCAAACAGGACTAACGTATCTTTAACGAACGTTTAAGTTGATCTTAGTCTCAACACGGCTAATGTATCCTTAAACTAAAAACACCAAACCCAAATCTAAGTAAATACGGATTTGGACTAATCCACGTCCTACGGGCGACGGCGTCACTCAGTCTCCGTATACAATCCACGGGCAACCACAAACAAAACAAACACACACGACACAAAGTGAAATTCTGGAGAAGGAGAAAGTTGTTACCGCGATGCGGTAGCGTAATTAACTGCAGGGGCTTGCGTCTGCAGGGAAGAGCGTCCCCACAATCAAAAACCCCTCAAGCGAGGGGGAATCTGACGAAGTCTGCTACATCGGCCGCATCCGTCTAAACCTCCGATATACGGTGCCATAAATCAACTTGGCATCTTCGGAGAGGTGGACGGATAAAACCAAATAGCATCTGCCCCGAATCTCATGGCCTAGACGTCCTAGCGTCTCGGCCGCGTCTTTCGGAGGGGAACAGGGTGGATAAAGTCAGACCCCTAACAACGTGATATTTAGTGTTGGCATGATACCCATCACCTCCTGAGAAACTATCGATCCTGGATCGGTAATCCTCGTCTACCATGGCCATGGATTTGTGGTGAATGCCACCCATACACAACGCGACATCAACCCCCAATACCGGGAGAGACGAATCCCCGACGATCCGATCACTACCTCCATGTGGCTCGGGACTGTACCCAACTAAAACCTGTTTGCACGACTCCTTTGAGCCGTGGTAGGGTAGTAATCAAAGCACAGTGGGAACTCACACGAGACAAATGATGATCTCAGGTCGACAGACTAACCTGTACACATGTCACCAGGGAACTGCTATCTGACAATAGGTATAATACCAACTAGCAGGTTCCCGGCGAGTCCGTCCAGTGTACTCATAACCTAATGAGCACCTGCATACTATCTTAGGTGAACAAACTAACACCAATGGCTTGTGAGACCTGGCCACCGCCCCTCGTCGGGGTCTCGATCAGTATACACCAGTCTACACTGGAGTATCGATGCCCGGTCTCGATACTCCTACGACTAGGGACATTTAAGGATGTGCTTATAGACCTCAGCTCCCACATATATGATCGCCATCATAATGCTGGCAGTCAAGCAAGAATCCTATGGGCTCTATCAACATGATGATAAAGAAAAACCAGATAGCATACTATCATCTTGAGTAAGACTGCTTTATCGGTATAGGTCCTGCCTCAATCATCATAATCACAAGTCCGCGACTATGATAATTGCCTTGAGGGCACTATAGCCAACAATCTCCCACTTGCACTTAAGGCCAATTATTGCGATGTCGCATACTCACAGCCCGTGTGATACCGAACACCCAACTTCTCTACTAATCAGTTTCGCAAAGCCTGTTTGCGAAAATGATTGTGTTCGAGAAATATCCTCAGTGAGTGGATCCGCTCCAATGTTTCTTTCTGCATCTCTCTTTATCTCAACTTCACGGAGAAAAACCATCTCCCGAAATGAGCAATACTTGTCTTAGAATTTTTCTGGATATCTGATGGGACCCAGTTCACAAACGAACTCCAAATCCAGCAAACTACATAGACTGTATCGTCCACTGAATTTAATCAGTATCCTGCACCATGCCTTTTTTCAGTATTCACTTGGACTACCCTTCCAACATACTGTCCCTCAAAAGAGGGAAAAACTATAACTCTGACAGTCACTCTGTCATCCATGTCACTTTGGAAGCCTGATATGATAACCGTCTCCCGAAGGAGGCTGCCTAATCATTTCCCAAGAACATTCATTTATGTTCAATAACTGCTTCCCAATGTTTCTCCAGGATTGGATTAATATATTTGCTTATTGCATCTAGTGCAAAAGCAATATCTGGTGTGGTACTTGACATTTCATGATTAACTCAATTGCCTAAGCAAGTGATATGTTAATCATGTAGATCCCTCTTCCCTTTAGTCTGTAAGACACCTTTAGAGAGGTTGACTCCATCACTTGCAGGTACACCACCATTCCAGGAGTCATCCATTTAATGTCAAAATACCCAGATTAGGATACTTCCCAAATCCAGATCTAAAACCATAGATCTAGTAACCAGAAAACCTGATATTATATCCATATCCTATATGGAGAAACAACTTTGTGACTACCATAGTACAACCGATCGTAGTATAAGAATATCTCTTCCTATTAAGTGCATGTCGTCACGAATCCTCGGACATCACACCCTACTACCTTCTTACCAGATCCATCTCCTATTCTGATGAAGTCAAAAACTATGACTGTCACATCAAAAATAGATGATCTATTTCCGCTATACATGCTTTAGTCTATAAATAGACATAAGCTACTTGCCTACTATACTTCCGCTGCTCCCACTGACTACAACAACCCTTTGGCAGAGTCATATATACGTGCACTTCTAAAACTAGTTTAGAACGACGCTATACTCATCCTCCTGCCGGGTCTTATAGTCTAGAACAACAACAATGGCAAGTCTGGGTAAACAAGAACCTCCCTGTCACCGTCTCTAAGAAGACCGAAGTACCTCTCGGGTGATTGAGGTTACCCACCAAATCCGCGGAGTGGCTAATGGAACATCAAATCCAATTGAATCCTTAGGTTCTATTAAATTTCCAGTAATCGTTTGTGGTTCTGGAATAAATTTCAGTTCTACCATACTCCCACTTCTGTTTTCTGAAAAAATCCATTTTATTAAAACTGTGGCGAGTCAAGAACAATATAAATATTGATCTTCCTGATGGTAGAAAGTTAACCCTCGTCAAAGCCCGGGATAACCCACAAACAACCATTACTGAAACGTGCCTTGAGTTTATCCGAATTCTGGTTTTAAGCATCAGCCGGACAACTCCCTATACCTTAACATCGTTAAGATATAAATTGATTCTATATATATCTAATATAGAAACAAAAGCACAAATCTAATTTGGAACCAGATTCAAAATCATGCAGCTGTCTCCAGTGCATATCAACCAAATGGAAAAAGGACAATCAGCATTACTCATCTAGGAGTGCATCCATATATGAGCAACCTGAAAAAGAAGCAAGTTCTCAAAACCATTACTATTAACTGAATACCAAACACAAGTATCTACATCTTTGACTTCTTCGAAGAATCCTGATACTTACAACAAACGGTTCTCTACTTTATTCTTATACCTATAACTTCTGAATATCTGGACCTTGCATTTCAATGAAATACATGTCCAGAACTGGAGAAGTCATAAGTAAACATAATATAGTACGAGTACCAACCCCTTTGTCCTAATGGACACTGGACAATATACAATACTTTGTATAAGTCCCCTGAGTTTAATAACTCAAACCCTGTGCGTTGTAGGTGGAAAAACTGTACTATGGTTAAGAAGAATTACACCGCTGTTGAATGCACCTTACATAATCACCAACTGATATAGGTAAATGTCATAGACACAATATCAAAAAGTTATATCTCACTTTATAAAATAAATGTACAGCTATATCAGTTTGAAATTGGTGCATAACAACGGATATTCAAAACCAAATATTTGCTATCCGGCAAAATCCAGATGATTTCCTCAAATATCACCAATTACAACGAATTCTGATATAATGAGGATCTAATCACCCAATTCCCAATATTTTACTCCCACTCACCATCCGTAATAACATGCAGATGTGAGAAACTGATCTGGTAAATACATACCCTGGAGTTAGATTCCAATTGGGAAAACAGTTTTCAATTAACACCGCACTGTGAAACTGAAACATGAAAATGTTTCAAAAGGGTTAACTGGTATTCCTAATAACGCCTCTTCCATTATCCTGAATAACGACAGTAACCATATACTTTACCTGCCCTCACTGCAATCCCTTTATTATGTCTTTACTTATTACCTTCTTTACACCTCCTTTACGCTAATTGGTTTTCTTCTTTCCCTAACTTTCGGCACCAGCCTAAGGTTTGGAAGAAGACTATCCAATAAGCATAATAGGTGTACTCTCCTAATCTTAGGAGCCCTCGCAACCTGAGAGAAGGTAATGGGAAAAGACATCTGAATAATCATATTCTTTTTCTCTTGAACCAGAATCCATCCTCGAAAAAGTTCCTTCGAGTTCGTATATAACCATACGATGGATTTATCCAATGGAAGTGGATATCCGTAGTGATACGGAGTGTCCTAGAGAAATGCAAAGTGGATGTAGGATTGGCAGGGGTATACCTGGTTTCGTCGTGAATGATGGTGATCACAATTTTCTTTGCCATTATTCTAATCCCTTTATATGTCTTTACTTATTACCTTCTGTACACCACAGTTAAGCTTGTTGGTTTTTTTCCTTCCCTACCGTTCGGCACCTGCCTATGGTCTGGAGGAAGACTATCCAATAAGCTCAATAGGTGTACCCTCTTCTAATCCTAGGAGCCCTCACAACCTGAGAGAAGGTAAAGAGAAAAGACAACCGAATAATCCTATTCAATCTCTCCAGAACCAGAATCCATCCTCGAATCATATCTTTCGAGTTCGTATATAACCATACGATGGATTTATCCAATGGAAGTGGTTGTTCGTAATAATACGGGGTGTTCTGGAGAAATGCAAAGGTGATGTAGAAGTGGCAATGATGTATGCTACACCGTGACATTCCAAAAGCCAAAGAGTTTTAAGAAGGTTCGGTCAACTTGGTTTATAAGTTTTAGTCAAGGGTCAGGTCATAGTCGCAGCCAGAGAGAGAGAGAAGAAACACTCAGCGTGCACTCTAACCTAGATCAGAATGGTTAATCATTTTATCTAATTAGGATGGCTCCCACTGTTTCCTCGAATTCTCCTCCAAACCTAAAAGGAGAATTAGTCGGAATCACCCGAGGAGTAATCCTACTCATCAGTGGGAATCGGGATCCAACTATCATCGCATGATAACCTGATGGAAGCCACTCAAGTCACCACACTCCAGAAGGTATGCGCAAGCCTGGCAAGTTTCCTATATGTTTGAAACTCCCGATGTGATTTTTACCCCTAACGACTTCATGGCCTTGATAGAGACCAACGTGCCATAAGTCGCTAGTCAAGTTCAACCCGTCATTATCCAAGATTGATCTAAACCCACCCGCACAAGCCCTTGATAGAGACCAACGTGACTATGCGGCTGTCCTAGATAATCGCATATCCATGCTACAGACACGTATCACGCAGCTACCGTACACTATGCCTTGATAGAGACCAACGTACATAGCACGAATACTACGAGATACCTATCTAAAGTGACGGAGGGCTACGGCTGGTTTTTGGCGAAAAACCTTTAACGTAATGAACTTGATCTCGTTGATGGAATCCAAGTGGTTTTTATAAATATATAGTGGCGAAAACCTTTGCTAAAGAGGTCACTCCCGGTGAAGGGATCTCGGCTCTTTCCCCGTCGAATGGGGTGCAGGATATCCCAAACTGAATACCACGATGCAAAGCAAAAATAATCGACTATAGTAAAGTTATTACATTGACGCAAACTTTTACCCAAGGGGTCACTCCCGATGAAGGGATCTCGGCCCTTGCCTCGTCGAATGAGGTGCAGGATATTCCAAATGAATACCACGATGCAAAGCAAAAGTGTACGTCTGTAATGTCAGTTTTTAAAAACTTGGTTCCAACAACATCATATATAGGTTTGTTTTATCCTTGCATTAATAAGAATCAATGCAGTCCCATCAATTAATCACACCAAAAAAGAACGAAAATAAAATGTACGTATATGCCATCCGCATTCGCCACTGGGTCCCGTCATCACCCGTTAGGTTACTTAACTAACGACAAAGCGGGGACTGGGCTAGTGCGGGTGCAAAACATATACAACATCTACTAGTGTATATATATATATCATTCGTCCCAGGCATGATATAAAGCAACATCACAGAATGGTGGATAATCCGGAGCCCCGGGTTTCACTTGAGCCACAAGTGACACCCGACGTTCCCTGTCGAGTGGATAGCCTGTGCAATGAAACCTAGACCCCTACGAGCGCGGCAAGTTACCCGCCAAAACCAGAAGCGAGGCAGCCCCCTTCAGCAACATGAATGGACCACCCAGCACTTCACGGAATCCGGTAACTTGAGCACCCCTCCTGGATCAACCTATACCCCCTACGAGTGCGGCGAATAGCCCGCCAATTCTAGAGTAAAGTCCCCTCCGTCTGAATGCCTTGAGATGCGGACCGGTTGCCCTCTAGAATCCGGCTATTCGTGCACCCCACCGCGGGGTAATCCTAGTACAGAAAATAAAATAATATACAAGGGTGGCATCGACCTCAGCCCGGTCGTGCCCCAAAAGAATAATATACAAACGGGCAGTGACGGCAGTCCACATGTCGGACGCTCGCCCCGCAATATCAAATGTACAAATGAATCTAAACTGTACTATAATTGCACCATTGCTATCCACCACGACGATCCAACCAACATCACAGCACAACACAGAACATCTACGTGAATATCACGTTCGCAAACCCGTCTAAAAGACATATAGCAATTAAACGAGTTTACCGATCAAATGACATTCACGGTCGCAAATTATAATGTATGTACTGTCAAACGCACGCTTAAATTATCGATCGACTAAGTTCCAAATTGGTCCCAATAGCAAAACAACACTTCACAGAAACCTGGGCCAAAACAGTATATCAAAAAAATCACATTTCCAAGTAAATGGGCTACAGAAAAAATTTGGTCACCCGTTGCCACTAAACCGCCGCGTAACCGCCGCCAATAGGGGCTTAGTGCGGCGGATCCGCGGTGCTTTTGTGGAATCACGAGCCTAAATTTTTCCAGTAACCTTAAAATTACCTGCACGGATTTTTAAGATGTATGAAATAATTTTTTGACCACTTTTGAAAATCGACAGCAAACAGAAGAATGAAAACGTGATTTTAGTAAATTCCGTCGATCGATCTTTTTAGCACGTTTAAACAAGCTAGTAAAGGGTTTAAAGGGTGGCTCTGATACCATGTTTCGGTCCCGGCAGCGCCCCGGCCGTCAAAACGCGGCCAAAATGCGGAACAAAAATTTCTGAAACCGGCGCTACCGCTACCCGAATCCCGGATCGACCTTAAACCCTAAACTAGCAAACTAACTAAGAGTTAGAATCATTATACCGAGTTGATCCGTGTCCTTCGGTCTTCATTCCAAGCTCCTAGTGGCTCTTTGATGTGGTTTGGTTGCCGGTCTTCCTCCATCTCCGATGATCCACCCGAGGGAAACGACGCAAGCTCCAGCCTCGACAAACGAGGCAACCGACGCTCCAAAGTCGCTAGCGATGGAGAGTGGGGGTGTATGAATATGTCACTACAATTTTTCTCTCAACCATGAGCTCCATGGAGTAACTCAAGAAGAAGAATGGAGGTGATGAAGCTTTTGCATCAACTAGAAATGGCCAACTCTTTTTCTTTTTGTATGAAAATGAGAGAGTAGAAGTTATGAAGAAAATGTAATCAATCACCAAATGAAAATGAATCCCCACCACAATGTGGCCGGCCCCCCCTTCTCTCATTTTCTCAAAAAAAAAATCATTTTCCAATTAACCATTAAACAAATGCACCTTGCTTTGAACCCATACCATGGTCCATGCCTCATGTCACATCACCTTTTCCACCTCATTAATGAAACAAATGAATTTCCATAAATGGAAAATCATATAAATGAGGTGGCATCTTCTAGAAGCTATTCCGTATAAAATACGGAATACTTCTCGGTACATGTATCGAAATACATATACGCGTATTCGTACCAAAATACGAATAGCCGAGAGAGAAAACGAATAGTGAACAATAATACTAGAATACGTATATACAAATACATATATAAATTATTAAATCAAAACCCGATTTAATAATCCGGCTTAATCCTAAGCCGCTAGTATTATCAACCGTCCGATTAAAGTCTGCGCAGCAAGTGCAGATATTTAATCGGACACCCGTATGTATCAACATAGCTCATGTACACCATATCGCCTAAACCGTGAAAACCCTCTGTGTGGGACTCTAAAGACTCGTCAATACGTTGGCAGTGAGTTTAACCACAAGCACGTCAGCGGCACTAGTTGTACGTAACGGCTACCCAGGTATTGAACGAAAGGAAGGCCGACGAGAAAACTCATGCAGAACCCCTACTGAGCCTGACAGTGACAATATCCGTACAGTCCGGACTGTTCGTCTAAGAGTATCGCATATCGAGTCTAAGGGGGTGGATAAAGTCAGACCCCTAACAACGCGATATTTAGTGTCGGCATGATACCCATCACCTCCTGAGAAACTATCGATCCTGGATCGGTAATCCTCGTCTACCATGGCCATGGATTTGTGGTGATGGCCACCCATACACAACACGACATCAACCCCCAATACCGGGAGAGACGAATCCCCGACGATCCGATCACTGCCTCCATGTGGCTCGGGACTGTACCCAACTAAAACCTGTTTACACGACTCCTTTGAGCCGTGGTAGGGTAGTAATCAAAGCACAGTGGGAACTCACACGAGACAAATGACGATCTCAGGTCGACAGACTAACCTGTACACATGTCATCAGGGAACTGCTATCTGACAATAGGTATAATACCAACTAGCAGGTTCCCGGCGAGTCCGTCCAGTGTACTCATAACCTAATGAGCACCTGCATACTATCTTAGGTGAACAAACTAACACCAATGGATTGTGAGACCTGGCCACCGCCCCTCGTCGGGGTCTCGATCAGTATACACCAGTCTACACTGGAGTATCGATGCCCGGTCTCGATACTTCTACGACTAGGGACATTTAAGGATGTGCTTATAGACCCCAGCTCCCACATATATGATCGCCATCATAATGTTGGCAGTCAAGCAAGAATCCTATGGGCTCTATCAACATGATGATAAAGACAAACCAGATAGCATATTATCATCTTGAGTAAGACTGCTTTATCGGTATAGGTCCTGCCTCAATCATCATAATCACAAGTCCGCAACTATGATAATTGCCTTGATGGCACTATAGCCAACAAGATTGGTGCCCAACGTTAACTCTGAATGGTCTAAGATATGGCTGTCATCCCGAACGTAGCGCCTCAACTGAGATACATGGCAATTTTTATGCACACCAGCTAGCGATGGAGGCAAGGCAAGTCGATAAGCCACATTTCCTACTCGCTCTAGCACCTCAAAAGGTCAGATGAATCGGGAACTGAGTTTCCCCCGTCTACTAAATCTGATAACTCCCCAAGTGGGTGATATCTTCAGAAATACGTGGTCACCAACACCAAACTCTAATGACCTTTTGCTGACATCTGCCCAACTCTTCTGTCGGTCCTGAACAGCCTTGATACATTGCCTGATCGTCTGAACCTTGCTCATTGTCTATACTATAAGCTCAGGGCTCAGCAACCTTCATTCACCTATGTCATCCCAACAAAGAGGGGATCGACAGTTCCGTCCATACAGAGCCTCGAATGATGTCATCTGGATGGTAGCTTGATAGCTGCTGTTGTCACGTCCCGCTTCCCAAAATACGGGATACGAGAAACGACTAGGCCAACCATGCTCCTACGGTCAGGGAATAATCCTACCGTAGTCACACTTTGGCTTCTAGCATTACATGGTAATCTGTAAACACTGCACAGAAGTAAAGGAAACACATCACTAGTTTATTACATCAACTTTCATTGTTCGCAGTTTACAATAGTTCGAATGAAAAGGAAACTACTAACCAAGTGCGAATACAAGGTTGATTTATGGAAAGCGGTAAAAATGTTGAAGGTGCGACCATCTAGATCTCTGCGAGCTCGAATGGTAGGTCTGACTCCTGAACTGGATCCTCTCCAAGTTCTGAGCATGCATACTCAGGTCGTCAGGACGACGCAATAGCAATATTATGATAACAATAATGAGGCAAGAAATCAAAATAATAACAGTGGAGACGATAAATGCTGGTAATCGATATGTCAATAGTGAATGCAATGTATGAACTGTGTTCCTAATGGTATCTAAGTCAATTTTGAAATAAAGTTTGCGGAAAGGAATGATTATGTTTGACGAGGGTTTCGTATGTACTCGAGACTACGACCCACTATTGCCCGGGACATAACCCTGTCAGCCGGACCGCTAAGTCCAAACCTAATATATAAAAGATTCATTGTTCGAATGATCATTCTCTAAATCGCTAACCTCGCTAAATACAAGTTCCTTTCCACTTAAATTTCCCTTTTTTCCCCCAGGTTTCACTATCTATAAGTATGGGCTAGTTGTGTACAAGTATGCACCAATAACGCTGCTCTATTCACTGTACTATTCACTATCACGAATCGTTCACTTTTCACTGGCGTACTCGGCACAACTAAACCGATACCCCTCACATTCGACAATGCAATATATACTAAGAATTTATAAGGACGCTCACTATCGCTAAGGGTATCACAGTAGGGTAAATATGTGAATTATGCCGCTAAGTAAGTCATATGCAATAAGTCATCACGCGTCTTAAGAATTTAGAAAAAATCACATTAAATTGTACAATTAGAATTAAGAAAAAAGATACAAAATAGGTAAAAATTGCACCTAATTAGAGATTCAACGAAATTTGTTTCAAATCAATCGGGTTCTGGGTTTGCGAATTACGGCCAGTTCTTTTTAAGTGTTCTCGGCTGAAAATTCAGTTCCTGAACTGAAAGTCCGTTTCATAACACATTTTTCACCCTATTGGGATCATAATTAGGCAATGCTACAGTTGGATAATATTTAGTTCTATTAAGTAGGTTCCTAATGCACCAGACGGATCGACAATATCCGCTGTGTGCTGGAAGATATGCATTGTTTAAGATCAGGGATACATTCTGTCCCTGTTTGGGACTGCTGTATGTATTGACGATTTAGAATATGATTAAAATAGCAAACGACAGTAAAAACAAATGAAACCACAACCAATAGTTATCTAACAGAATAATATTCACAACGGTATAGGGCTACTCATAATATCATTTTCATACAGAGTTGTAGAAGCATTTTAATCCAGGTGTTGACAAGCAGTGTTGCTCTGGACTGCAGTCCAGAGCCGCATCCCCGAACAGTTTTCGTCATTGTTTTAAAACAGGAACGAAATATAAATTATAGGGGATTCTAGGGTGTCTAGCTAGCTTCGATACGAGCCTTTGAACACACCGTTCCAGTATGTATCCAAATTACTATGATTTTTACAAGTTAGGTGTACGGAAAAATTTCAGATTTGGTGAAGCTAATTAGGGGTGACATTTCATGGCATTAAAGTCCGTATTTTCATTCTAACTTTTTACATATCATCCATTATCACTAAATAAATCCATAAGACCTATGTTCCGCCATAATCGATAGGTTTGTCGCATAAAACACGTACCGAACACCTAATATGGGTATTCGATATCAACCAACCACACGTTTCCTTAGAATTCTCGAAACGGATTGTTATCTCTTATGATTTTTCACGTGATAACGACCTGTCATAAGTCCTAATCCGGCTCTACTCAGATTACCACATCTCGAGATTCACTACACCACACCCAAGCATATAAACACACATATATAAAAACGTATCGATATAGTTGTATTTTGTTTGTATATTTAGTTCTAATGTGATTTCCTACACGGTAACATGAAAACAAGTGAATATTTTCACTTGTATGGAGACGATGTCGACGCGACAGCAATAAACGAAGATGAACGGCACGGCACGACGTACGCACGGCTAGGCACGACACGAAAACTGTCAAGTTCGGCCCCGGCTCGAGCTCGGCTCCTGGGCTTGGACTCGGCTAGTAGCTCGGGTTTGCACAGTGGAGGGTGGCCGGAGGCAGAGCACGTGGTTATGGTTGGGACGTGGGGAGCTGGTGAGGTGTCGATGGAGGCGGCAGTCAACGAAGAGGTGTCGAATGGTGGCGACGGCTTGGTGTTAGGTTGACGACATGAAAGAGAGGAGGAGGTCAGGTAGTGGTGCGGCAGGGAAGGCTCCGACGTGGTGGGGAGCTCGAGCGGCAGCAAGTGGTGGTTAGGTGCAGAGTTGATGGCCGTGGGGACGACGGGGAGGAGCCTGGGTTGTCAACGACGAGTAGATGGTTTGACTGGAGGCAAGGGGGTCGCGGACGATGGGAAAGGCGACGGCGAGGAGTATAGAAAAAGGTGATGTTGTTAGGGTTCGTTGCAGAGGGCACGGGTGTGTGTGGAGGTGGGTTCGGGAAGAGGAGGCGTTCGTTGGTGCTGTCGGTGAGTTGCAGGCGACGGTCGAGGATGGCCGGCGAGATGGTAGCGAGCTCGGTAAGGGAAAAGTAGTTTTCGGAGAGAATGGGAGTATTAGAGAGATATGGAAAGATAGAGATATGAAGAGAGAGAGAGAGAGAGAGAGAGAGTGAGTGTGTGAGTGTGTGTGTGTGGTTGAGATTTGGGCGGATTTGCATGCGCGGGGATCTCGGAAGCGAACGTTAAAGGTGAGCGGTGATGTGGGGGAGAGCGGGTCTCGAGGCGAGGAAGAAGAAGGCGTAGGATTTTGAACGAGAGGGAAAAGAGAAAGAAAGTAAGAAGAAATGAAAAAGATGGGCCGGGTCGGGTTTGGGCGAGGGTTCGAGCCGGGGCTTGGGATTGGAGTTTAAAACAAAAGAAAAGAAATGAATAGAGAGTGGGAAAAAGTTTGTGGGTATGGGGTTTGGAAAAATTTTAAGAGATTAGGAAAAATATTTGAGAAGTATATAACACATTTTTTTTGGAATTAATTTATTCGAATACGGATATAAAAGAATAGGGTATTATAGTTGTTATACGAAAATTCTACCAGATGGGGCGATCTTCCCAAGAGCCCTGAAAATCAAGCATGCAGATAGTATGCTCGGATTGCCCGTCTGTCTGCGGATGATAGGCCGTGCTGAACTTGAGACGAGTGCCCAAACTCTCTGTTCCCCTCCGAACGGCGGCCGTTGAGACGTGGGCCATCTCGCCTGAGATTCGGGGCAGATGCTAATTGGTGCCATCCGTCCACCTCTCCGAAGATGCCAAGTTGATTTATGGCACCATGTATCGGAGGTTTGAACGGATGCGTCCGATGTAGCAGACTTCGTCAGATTCCCCCTCGCTTGAGGGGTTTTTGATTGTGGGGACGCTCTTCCCTGCAGGCGCAAGCCCCTGCAGTTAATTACGCTACCGCATTGCGGTAACAACTTTCTCCTTCTCCAGATGGTCACTTTGTGTCGTGTGTGTTTGTTTTGTGTTTTGTTGCCCGTGGATTGTTTACGGAGACCGAGTTATGTCGTCGCCCGTAGGGCGTGGACTAGTCCAAATCCGTATTATCTTAGATTTGGGTTCGGGGGTTTGGTTTGAGGATACGTCAGCCATATTTGAGGCCAAGATCAACTCAAACGTTTGTTAAGGATACGTTAGTCTAACCTGAGACTAAGATCAACTTAACGGGATCGTTTAGATCCGACAAAAGAGCATTTGGGCTCCATTGTTCCAGTTTAGGGACATAGTGGTCCATTTAATGTATGGCCGTCGGGACCCGTCACCTCTCTGACGACGTTGAAGGATTACAACGACAGATGTCAGAGGAGTTCAGAGATGTACCCTTGAACCAGAGTTAATTGGGGGGATCTATAGTCCAGTTTGGGACTAAAGTCTGTTTGAAAGGTTTAAGGATACGTTAGTCATATTTAAGGCTAAGATCAACTTAAACGGGATCGTTTAGATCCGACAAAAGAGCGTTTGGGCTCTATCGTTCCAGTTTAGGGACATAGTGGTCCATCGCTAGTTTAAGGACATTGCGGTCTAAGGGTAGTTTAAGGACATTGCGGTCCATTGTTAGTTTTAAGACATCTCGGTCAAGGTTAAGGACGTCGTAGTCCATGGGTTTAAGGACCCCACAGTCCGTTGTTAGTTTTAAGACATCTCGGTCAAGGTTAAGGACGTCGTAGTCCATGGGTTTAAGGACCCCACAGTCCGTATCAATGCGTGGTCATCGGGACCCGTCACCTCTTTGAAGACGTTGAGGGATTACAACGCCAAGTATCAAAGGAGTGAAGAGATGTACCCTGGAACCGGAGTGGATTAAATAGTCTTTGGCCCAATTTGGGATCAAGACCAATTAATTATGTTATGAGCCCATTAGCCCAGTTAATTACGAATTGAGGACTTATGGCCAGCTTGGGCTAAGTCCAATCATGTCTGGGACATCGGCCCTCCTGTTGGTCCCTTGAAGGAGAGGTTTGCCTCTGGCCATTTAGCCAATTGGGCCAGTGCCTAGTGTTAAACACTAAAGACCAATCAGTGTTGAACACTGGGAATGAAATTGATAAGTCAGTGTTTAACACCAAAAGATAATTGGTGTCTAACACCAGCGACAAGGCTTTCAAATTAGTGTCAAACACTAAAACAGACCAGTGTTAAACACTGGCGACAGAAATCCCAAATTAGTGTTGAACACTAAGGTAATCAGTGTTGAACACTGCAAATAAAGTTCTTTGATTAGTGTTGAACACTAAGGCCAAACAATGTTTTAACACTGAATTCAGGGGTTCCAATTTAGTGTTAAACACTAAGGCAAGAGGGGTCACGTGGTAACACGTGAGGGCGCCCTCCCTTCATTTGTTCTTCTGAGACTATTGCATCTTTTAGAGCATCACGTGCCATCACGTGACGGGCATTCAAATGCTAGTATGTTAAAGCTTCTGCCAAGGGTCACGTGGGTCACGTGAGGCACTGCCTCAAAGGGGCTTTCTGTAGATCTTTTGGGGGGGTCACGTGGTGACACGTGACCCTGCTTTTCTGTAGTTGTTTAGAAGATCTGTTAATCCCTTTCAGGAATTAAATTCCTCGTAGGGTTGAACCCTGGCAATAATTTCAGAGGAATTAAATTCCTACTTCCTTTTGAAGAGTTGAACTTTGAATTTCCTGTAGGAATTAAATTCCTCATATATGTGAAGAACTGAATAGGGTTAAACCCTAATAAAAGCTTTGGGGAATTAAACTCCCACTCTCTGTTAAAGAATTATTCTGGGGAATGAGATTAAGGGAATTAAATTCCTGCTGTTTTAACAGAACTAAGTTCTTAACTAGGGTTAAACCCTGATTCTTTTCATTCTGAAGGAATTAAATTCCCATAACATAGGGTCAAACCCTAATTTTATTTTAAAGGAATTAAATTCCTATAGTTCTGTGAGAATTAAATTCTCATGCTTCCATTCCCTCTCTATGCTTTAGATCTGCATGGCAGGATCTCAATCCATTGAGAATTAAATTCTCAACTCAAGGGGAGATGTGCACTTTACAGATCCTCCATCAAAGAGAGAAGAAATATGTCCTTCTGTTTTATATCAGAGTTAAACTCTGTTGAGAATTAAATTCTCTTTTCTTTCAATGAAACCTTCCCTTTCTTACCTAGGGTTTTCTTTTGCAGAAGATCCAAATTCCTCTAAAGTATTCAGGGCTCTCTCTCTTTTCTTCCCTCTGCGTATATCTTTTTTGTGTGTCTCTTGGCTCCTATTTATAGGAGAAGCAGCCGAGTTAATTAGTTTTGGTGAATCTTTCATTGGGAGATTTGATTTGTATTCACCACTCGTTTTGGACCTTTGGATTATTAGGTGAATTTTATTCACCATTGGATTTTAAATCCAGAGATTCTCCTCTGTTATTTTGGTTAGATTTTACGGGGAAATATTTCCAAATTCGAGATTTTCCCATAGATAGATGATATTTAATCACCTTTAAATCTTTAATTCAATCGGTTGCTTTTGGAAAGATTTGAGAGGTCTTTTCTCAGAATTTAATTCTGTTAACAAATGGGCTTTGAAGTCGGTCACGTGTGGCCACGTGACCCTTGGTCACGTGTGGGCACGTGACCCCCTTGGAACGAGCCTTCTTCTTTCTTTTTGCGCTCTGTCTTCTGGTTGCTGCTTAACAGTCACGTGCCATCACGTGACCCCTGGTCACGTGTGAGCACGTGACCCTCGTCTGGACTCTTTTTCTTGATTTAGCCGGAGAACAAATCTGCTGCTTTTGATTATCACGTGCCAACACGTGACCCTGGTCACGTGGGAGCACGTGACCTCTTCTGAAGCCTTTTCCTTGATTTGATCAGGGAACCGGTTTGCCTTTGAAGCCGCTTTTAATTGTCACGTGCCAACACGTGACCCAGGTCACGTGGGAGCATGTGACCCTTTCTGAAGCCCTTTTCTTTGATGTAGTCGGGAAGCTGAATTTGCCTTGCTGATGTTTTTAGATGTCACGTGCCAACACGTGACTGCTGGTCACGTGTAAGCACGTGACCCTTTTCTGAAGCCTTTTCCATAAGCTTTTCTGATTTTAAATCAGGAAACAAATGCCCCCACAGTGTTGTTCTCACGTGTCCGCACGTGAGTGCAACGCTGTCACCTTTTATGACCGTTGGATTCCTCTAGGGATTTGGGGAGATGAAACGTTTCCATCACCTCCTATAAATGTTTATGTCCCTTCCGAAGAGCCTTCACTTTGCTCATCTCCTTCCTTTGAGAACTTTTTCTGAGAATTTAATTCTCTTCTTCCAGAGCTTAGTTCTCTGCCTTGAAACATTTTCAGAGTTTAACTCTGTTTAAAAGGACTCTTCCTCCTCAGGTAATGTTCTTGGACAAACAGCGAACTTCCACATTCCTTTGGATTTTAAATCCAAAATAAGGGTTTTTACTCTTTTTTAACAAGGAACCCATTTTTCTTCAAGTTTTTCCATAAGGACAGGAAACCACCTAACCTTTGAATTGTAGATCTCTTAGGGTTTAGATGATCTTTGGGGAGATGATGATGGCGTTTCAACTCCATGGAATTTAATTCCATCCTAAAATGTTTCTAGGAATTTAATTCCCTTTTCTTAATAAGGAATTTAATTCCAATGAAGAACTCAGTTTCTTCACACGGAGGCTTCTTGGGGTTTCCTTGTCATTCTATGATTAGTGAAGAAGAAGGGGGTTTGCAATAAATCGTCCTGATTTGTATTTCAGGTATCATGGACGCTCATTTGTATAGTCTCAACGAAATCATTTCCTATGGGAATATTCGTGCCCTGGGCCGTAGTCAGAATCAGGAGTTCACCAACGCTCAGTGTGTTGAGATTATGAGCCGCTTTGACGAGTACAACCATCGGCTACTCCCCCGTCGCTCTTCTCTTCTGAGGCTCATCATGCTGGCGATTTGGGAGGCGCTTCCTCTCTTCTGTGCCGGTGTGCCACTCAGGGCATTGGACGTTGCCGAGGATAAGATACATTCGGTGTATCTGATGATTCTGATCTCGAAGAGAAGGCGTGACAACCTCATTGATCTTTTGCACCAGGCGTTTCAGCAGTCGGCCATACTTGCCGCCTACCGGAGGGTGGAGGACATCCGCGAGGACCTCGACGCTTGCGATCGCGAGAGAAAACATACTCGGGCGGTTCGAAGTGCTTGGAGGATCTTGGACAAGGTCAAGCTTGAGTTTCTCAACCCATGTCCCGCGTATGAAGTCTTACCATTGTAAACGTGCCCTCTTTATTTTGTATGAACTTCTTGAAAGATTCAGTGACAAGTTTTATTATGTCTTTCCATGTTTGCATGCCTTTCTCTGGGATTTTATTATTTTACTACTGTTGTTGTTGGTGCTTTCAATATGCAGGGTGCTACTCCATTTTTTTTTGTGTACATCAGGTTTAGGCCTCACGTGTTCTGCGCGTGGGGTCCCTTGATAGGGCTGTTCACAAAATCTTCCCATGCCATATTTTCAGTGCACAATATTAGACGTAGAAAAAGGGCCTTGGAAATAGTTCCATCTCCTTGGTTTTCGATACCTTTCCTTTTTTTTGCCTTGGAAATAGCTTCACCATGCAAGATTTTCCGCGCACAGCACTTAATGCACTTCTTTATATATGAGGCTATAGCTTTCTTTTCCCTTCACAGAGAGATTTATATTATTATTTTTTTTATCTTGGTGTAACTTGTCTTGAGAAACAAACGAGCGCCATGGCCTGCAATCGCCCTCATGCTCGTCGACAGCCATGGGAAATTCCTATTGAGGAGATGATCCCCCATTTTGCTGCTCGGTTGGTGGATCCCCTCCTTACCGACAACGAATGCGACTCAGCCATGTATGAACTCTCGATCCGTAGGGGGTCCCCCCTCCCGATGGGTTCCCTCTGGCTCCGGATGATTCTCACGGCCGTGCTTGCCAACATCCCTCCTCACCCGGCGGAGATGACCCTGGCGATGCTTGACGCGGCGGAGGAAAAGCTCGAGGGCTTTCATGAAGCGTGCTTGATTACTCAGGCTTTGAAGGATTGCTCAATTCATCTGCTGAGCCAGATAAAGGCCCGGCGAGCTATTATGTCTGCTTTCGCGGACGAACACGGCGCCAATCGATGGGGAGCGACTCTTCGGGAGAACCGTCATTTTGATGTGCTGGAGAAAGCAAAGAGAGAGATGGAGAATTTTGTCCTCTGCTTCATTAACCCCTGTGCCGTTGATCCCCTGTTTGGTGACCTTTTCCCGTTAGCGTAGAACATTTTTAAATTAGTCCCTCCTTTTTTTACGCTTTATGCCGAACTTCCATGTAGGCTTGGTACTAATATGTATGTTTCCGCTCGCATAAATAAACTTTGTATTCTTCTCATGAGAACTTTCTTTAATTGCAAATGCTATCATCACTTTCCTGCGTATCAGACTTTTGAATGTTCATACGATTGCAAATGCTATTATTTATTTTTTGAATACTCATATGATTGTGAACGCATGCTTGAAATATGTCGGAAATCTTTCTTGTTGCCTTTCACGTCAGGTGATGTGAGCGCGTTTTAGGTCGATTATTCCCGTCGACTGGAAGCCCATTTATACGGTCTTGTAAATGTCTTGTTTCCAAGGCTGCGGTCACGAAAGCGAGCTTACGTGGCCTGATAGAGCGACACGTAGCGAACATATTGTTGTGCGAGAAGAGGGCTCGACCGTAAATTTTCGGAGAGAGAGTTGGCTTCTAAGGCGCTGAGCGAGCTTCAGGCCAGCCTCACAGCCAAGGCTTAACAAAGCATACGAACTCTGGCGAGTGCTCCAGGAGTCCATAAAAGAGGTGGTGGCTCTCGATAAGGCTGCCACGTTCACTCGTGAGAGGGTCGAGGCTCATAAAGCCACCGAGAAAGAGCTCGAAGCTCGGCTTGCTTAGTATCGGGCTCAGCAAGCTCAGGCGGAGGCTCGTCTTCTGGAGATCTTGCGTCATGAAGCCGTGACTCAGCAACAGAACGATGAGCTGGTAAAATTACTGCACCGCCCACCGGCTTGAGGACTTGTATCTTTTCCCCTTTTTTGTACATACTCATGGATGAGAGTATCTTTCTTTTTTTGTTTCTTTCATGAATTGTACTTTGTATCCATTTTGGTTTATGAATAAAAGATACATTTTTCTTCTCAATGGTGTGTCTCCCTTTTTATTGAATGTATTCTGCGGATATTCTATCTTGATCTCCTTGCAGGACAGCGATGGCTCAGGATTCAGGGTTAAGATCTGCCTCCTAAGACTTTTGCATTTTATGAGCCATGAGGGTCTCATAAAGAGTTTTTCTCCCTACAGGTCGAGAGGATCCCATAGGTGTAAGTTCTTCTTAAGAATCGTAAGGATTCTTAGGCGGGTTTTCCCTTGAGAGTCGTAAGGATCTCACAAGAGAGTCTTTTCTTCCTTACAGGTCGTGAGGGCCTGCAAGTGCTGGATGTGGTCGCCCTTGTCCGTGTTTCACGGGGCCAGGGGGCTGCTCCAGGTATCGTAGTTTAAAGACGTCGCGGTCAAGGTTAAGGACCTCATAGTCCGTGGATTTAAGGACTCCACAGTCCGATGTTAGTTTTAAGACATCACGGTCAAGGTTAAGGACCTCATAGTCCGTGGATTTAGGGACTCCACAGTCCGATGTTAGTTTTAAGACATCACGGTCAAGCTTAAGGACCTCATAGTCCGTGGATTTAGGGACTCCACAGTTCGATGTTTGGTTGCAGGGACCCGTCACCTCTTTGAAGACGTTGAGGAATTACAACGCCAGGTATCAAAGGAGTGAAGAGATGTACCCTTAAACCAAGGCAGAATCCGTAGGGAATCGGGGTGGTTGATCGTTAGTTTTAAGACATCACGGTCGAGGTTAAGGACATCATAGTCCGTGGATTTTAAGGACTCCACAGTCCGGTATTTGCTCTGGATGCTTCACACGGGTTTACTGCCGTGCTTGGCGAGGACCAGGCTCCGCTCTGGGTGTTTTCCACGGGGTCAAAGAGTGACGTTATCCGCGTTCCACGTAACCAGGAATTTGCACTAGATGCTTCACACGGGTTCACTGCCGTGCTCGGCGAGGACTAGGCTCCGCTCTGGATGCTTCACACGGGTTCACTGCCGTGCTCTGCGAGGACCAGGATCCGCTCTGGACGTTTTCCACGGGGTCAAAGAGTGACGTTATCCGCGTTCCACGTAACCAGGATTTTGCACTAGATGCTTCACACGAGTTCACTGCCGTGCTCGGTGAGGACTAGGCTACGCTCTGGATGCTTCACACGGGTTCACTGCCGTGCTCTGCGAGGACCAGGATCCGCTCTGGACGTTTTCCACGGGGTCAAAGAGTGACGTTATCCGCGTTCCACGTAACCAGGAATTTTGCACTAGATGCTTCACACGGGTTCACTGCCGTGCTCGGCGAGGACTAGGCTCCGCTCTGGATGCTTCACACGGGTTCACTGCCGTGCTCTGCGAGGACCAGGATCCGCTCTGGACGTTTTCCACAGGGTCAAAGAGTGACGTTATCCGCGTTTCAAGTAACCAGGAATTTTGCACTAGATGCTTCACACGGGTTCACTGCCGTGCTCGGCGAGGACTAGGCTCCGCTCTGGATGCTTCACACGGGTTCACTGCCGTGCTCTGCGAGGACCAGGATCCGCTCTGTACGTTTTCCACAGGGTCAAAGAGTGACGTTATCCGCGTTCCACGTAACCAGGAATTTTGCTGATTGTATCCGCATTTCATGGGATGGAGGTTTGACTGTTGGCGATATGTATACTACCGAGCCATGGAACTGGGAGTTGCCGCTGTTCCTCTTAGCTTAGAGTTGTGTCCGTTGTTACGAGACGAGTGTTGAAACGATCTCCAGGTCGTTCGCGGCCTGTCGAGATTTGGCTTCTTCTTCCGATGAAACCTGGGGGAGACGTATGATCTCTTTTTGTTTACGCCCTTGGATTGTGTACAGGGTGTGATGGAAAATCACCTGTAGGGCATAAATTGAAACCTTTTTTTATTTATATTTTATTTCATTTTCCGCGATGCTCTATCATTTCAGCTTTTATATCGCGGAGGTCGCGATTGCCCCATCATTTCGGCCATTTTTCGTGGTGCCCAATCATTTCGGCTATTTATTTATTTTCCACTCGCTGCTTTTTATTGCGAGTTGCCCCATCATTTCGGCTATTTTTTTATGCATACATTTTTACTTGCTGCTTTTTATTGCAAGTTGCCCCATCATTTCGGCTATTTCGTATGCATGCGTGGCTCGCTAGTTTTTTCGCCGCAAGCTTGGATTTTAGACACCGATTTCAGCATCAGCACCGCTATTACTGGGATGTTGCCAGGAGCGAATCATCATTTGCATCTGTCGATGTTGAACAAAGGTGGCTTAGCAAACAGGGTTAAGGGTCCGCCGACCAAGGCTTTTGACTTCATGAGCCGTAAGGGTCTCACAAAGGTATTTCTCCCTACAAGTCATAAGGATCTTGTAGGTGTATTTTCTCCCTAGGGATCATGAGGATTCCTAAGTGTATGTTCCTCTGCAAGTCGTAAGGATCCTACAAGAGGGCTTTCTCCTTATGGGTCGAGAGGACCTACAAGGGTTGGACACATCCCTAGTCACGGGTGGGACTTTGCTGGGGAAATGTTTATTCGTGCCCGTAGATTGTATACAAGGGTCAGTATTGAGCCTCCTGTAGGGCAATATCAAAGGTTGTGGGGGATTTGCTTAAGAACAGGTTTAGGTTTCTGTAACTTAAGACTTTCAAGTCTTATGAGCCGTGAGGGTCCCATAAGAGAATTCTCCTTACGAGTCGTGAGGATCTCGCAAGTGTATTTTCTCCTTAGGAATCGTGGGGATCCCTAAGTGTGTTGCTCCTTTGTGAGTCGTAAGGATCTCACGCAGGTGGTTTCTCCTTACAAGGTCGAGAGGACCCTGTACGTGTCTTTCAACGAGGTTGCGCCCTTTCGGGTTTTCACAAACACTCGCCGGTAGTCCTGCTATTTTTACTCACGGAGCCCTTTCGGGTTTTCATCCGCGCCCCTTTTGCTTATGGACATACCGTTTTTTTTTATCATTTTTCTTTTCTTTTTTTTTTAATCTCGTCAGCCTAAGGATGCTGCGGTAGTAGTTTAGGGACGTTTCGGTCCATCGTTAGTTTAAGGACATTTCGGTCCGTCGTTAGTTTAAGGACGTTTCGGTCCGTCGATAGTTTAAGGACGTTTCGGTCCGTTATTAGTTTAAGGACATTTCGGTCCGACATGGAGAAGGCCGGCTACTGCTTATAAAGCTCGAGCTTAGGAAGATAGCGAGCGGACATAGTCGTCGTCATCTATCATTGACCTAGGCCGTGGCTCATTAAGCGTAGTATCTCTTTAGGAAGCGACCGTTTATTGGCCTGAAAGTCCTTTCACCGTGCATGTCCATGAGTAGATAGGCCCCACCTTGGTAGACCTTATCTATGATGTACGGGCCTTCATAGTTTGGCTCGAATTTTCCCCGCTTGGCTCGATTGGGGATCATAGGCCTTTTGACCACTAACACGAGTTCGCCTTGGCGGAATGTCCTCGGTCGGGTCAATCTTTCATATGAGCACGTCATCTTTGCTTTATAAGCTTCCAGATTTTGCTGTGCTATGAGCCGGGTTTCGTCGAGGGCATCGAGCTCCTCAAGCCGAAGGTGAGCATTTTCTTCGTCCGTCAGCTCGTAGTGGACTGCCACCCGTAGAGAGGGTAACTCTATCTCGAGGGGGAGCACTGCTTCCATCCCAAATACCAACGCGTACGGCGTTGTGTTCGTGGCCGTCTTGAATGTAGTTCGATAGGCCCAAAGGGCCTCTTGCAGCCTCTCGTGCCAGTCTTTCTTATTTCGGGACACCGTCTTTTTTATGATCTTCGTCAAGGTCTTATTGAAGGCCTCGGCCAGACCGTTAGCTCGTGGATTGTAAACTGAAGAATATCTCCAGTCTATATTGTGTTGCTGCGCGAAGCGGCTAATCTTATGGCTTCTGTAGGCTGGCCCATTATCGGAGATAATCCGCCGCGGGGTTCCAAACCGATAGATGACGTGCGTCTTGAAGAAGTGGAGGATATTCTCCGTCTTCACTTCCCTCAGCGGTACTGCTTCTGCCCATTTAGAGAAGTAATCAGTTGTCGCCAGGATGAAACGATATCCCCGGGACGATACTGGCTCGATGGGGCCGACTATGTCAGTCCCCCACATTTCGAATGGCCAGCTAGCCACCGTTGGGTGTAGTGGATTCGGATGTTGGTGGATAAAGTCTCCATGAATCTGGCACGAGTGGCATTGCTTCGCATACTCGAGGCAGTCTTGGACCATCGTGGGCCAATAATAACCCATCCGTTTGATCTTCAATTTCATTTTCGGGCCTGCTTGGTGAGAACCGCAGAGTCCGTCGTGAACTTCCTGAACGACTCTTTCTGCTTCGTCAGGTCCTAAGCATCTCAGCCACAGAGAATCAAACGATCTTTTGTATAGAGTGTCGTTGACGAAAGCGAAAGATAGAGCTCGTTTCATGAGCTGATGTCTTGAGGACGCTTCTTCGGGCATTCGGTGGGACTTAAAGTAGTCTATGAAGACTTCCCTCCAGTCCTCGGCCTTCTCACGGTCTTTTATTTGTAGGGTCGTCTACTCAGTCGCTCCCTTTTCTTCGTATGATTCCGGAGATATTTCTGCCGGGGCGAGCACTCTACGGCTTTGCACCACGATTCTGACGTCATCGAGGTTCTCGTCAGCCAGTTCTTTAGCGAGCTTAGCTAACACGTCTGCTTTGCTATTTTCTGCGCGTGGTATACTTTCCAAAGTATAGGAGGGAATTTGGGTCAACAGTTGTTGCACCTTTTCGCCGTATTTCACCAATTCTGGTTTGCACGTTTGGTAGTCACCATTTACCTGACTAACGACCAGTTGAGAATCCCCGTATATCGAGAGGTCTTCAATTCCCATGTCAATGGCGATCTCGAGGCCTGCTATCAAAGCTTCGTATTCGGCTTCATTGTTCGTCCTCGATTCCGTTAAGGCGAAAGCAAAGCGCATTATCCCTCCTTGTGGGATTACGAAGATGAGGCCTACTCCCGATTTGATTATGGGGGTACATTGTTTGCGCTTCTTCATGAAAGATGCCCCGTCAAAATAGAGTTCCCATCGGGTATCACCGCCGCCGATCGTATCGAATGCATGTTCGTCTGGCAAATCGCAGTTCAGAGGAGAACCGGCAGGTACTCGATGCTCAGCGAGGAAGTCGGCAATGGCATGGCCTTTCACTGCCTTAAGAGGTCGATACGTTATTGAGAACTCCATCTGGAGTAGAGCCCATTTGGCGAGTCGACCCGTCAATATAGCCTTTGACATCAAATATTTAAGAGGGTCCACCTTCGAGATGAGACGGACTTCGTGCGCCAGCGCATAGTGCCTGAGTTTTGTTATCGCGAAGATTAACGCCAAGCAGTGTTTTTCAATGGGAGAGTAGTTGTTTTCTGCCCCCAGCAGAACTCGACTTAAGTAGTAGAGTGCTCTCTCTTTCCCTTGATCGTTCTCTTGTGCCCATAACGCGCCTAAGGAACCTTCGAGGGCGGTTGTATAAAGAATGAGGGGTTTTCCCTTGACCGGCGCAGCCAACACCGGAGGGTTCTGCAGGTACTGCTTGATCTCGTCTAGTTCGCCTTGGCATTTGTGATCCCAAACGAATGGAATTCCCTTCTTCATCAGGTGGCTGTAAGGACGACATTTGCCTGAAAGATTGGCGATAAACCGCCGGATGTATGCTAGCTTCCCTTGGAGAGACCGCAACTGTTTAAGGGTTCTTGGCGGAGGCATTTCCATGATCGCCTTGATCTTAGATGGATCTATTTCGATACCTCGATGTCGGATGATGAATCCCAGGAATTTACCCGAGGAGACTCTGAACGCGCATTTGAGGGGATTCATCTTCAAATTATATTGCCGAAGGCGTTGAAATACAGTCTCCAGATGCTTTAAATGCTCTTCGTATGACATGCTCTTTACTACAAGGTCATCGATATAGCACTCGACGATGTCATGTATGAGGTCGTCGAAGATTTTTGTCATGGCCCTTTGATAGGTAGCGCCGGCGTTCTTTAGACCAAAGGGCATAACCCTATAGCAGAATATACCCAAAGGGGTCCGGAAAGCGGTATGCTTCTGGTCTTCGGGATGCATCTTTATTTGATTGTATCCTGATGAACCGTCCATAAAGGAGAAAACATCGTGAGTGGACGTGTTATCTATCATTAGCTCGGTTACTGGTACTGGGAAATCGTCCTTTGGACAGGCTTTATTGAGATCCCTGAAATCCACGCATATGCGTACCATCCCATTCTTCTTCATTACCGGGACGATATTGGCGATCCAGTCGGGATACTGGACTTCTTGGATAAATCCAGAATCGATCAGCTTCTTGACTTCGGCGTTGATGCTCATTTCAAGCTCGAGTCGCATCCTTCTTGGCGCCTGCTTGACTGGCTTGATATCTGGGGATATTGCTAATTTATGCACAGCAATCTCCGGATCTAATCCTGGCATCTCGGAGTAGTTCCACGCGAAGCAGTCTTTATGCTGTAGAAGCACGTTCTTTAACGCAGTCACCCTTTCTTCAGACAGCAGCTCGCTGATGTCAGTCGCGGGTCATCTGCTGATCCCAACTCAATCTTCTTGAGGTTATCTGCAGTAGTATGTATGTCGTCTTCCAGTTCTTTTGGAGCTGGCGGAAATTCTGAGACCACCTCATCATCGCTGTTCTCAAAGCACCAGGGAAGGTCATCCATGTTCTTGGGCTCTTCTTTTAATATCGTAATTGTATAACAGGTGCGAGTCCGCTTCCAGGACTGAGGTGGATCTGGTTTTGCTTTTGCGGCTTTGGGTTCGTGCTTTTGTGGCGGCGTTACCCTCCAGCCGTCGGATAAAGCGAATCTGCCCTGTTGGTACTGGTCCTCGACCCAGTTCTTGAAGGTGAAGCAGTCTTCGGTAGGATGTCCTATGGCTTGGTGATAAGAGCAATAGCTCAGATGAGAAGCCTTGTTAGCTTGCTCAGGGTGCTTAGACTCTGGAAGTGCGATCATTTGATGTTTTATAGCGAGCTCGAGTAACTTCTCCGTCTTGTCTCGGGGGAAGGAGTACGCTCGACTCATCTTCTTCATGAGGGACAAATCCGAGCCGCGCAATACCCGATCACGTAACTCTCTAATCCTGCGTCGTTGTTGTCGGCTCCTCTTTCCGCTTCTTGATTTATTTCCGTCTCTGCGTCGGGCCTTTCGTACAACGGGTTGACAAGGATGAGCATCTTTGTCTTTTGCAGCCTGTCGAAATAGACGTTGCGTCCTGGCCTTCTCGTAGATGGCCATCTCGCGGTTGTAGTCTTCCCAAGCTTTTTGACCCACTTTCCTGATAGGCTTATCCATTCGTTCTTCAAACGACGGACTCGGCATTTCAATCGTGGGATCTAGTTTTGATGAGGGGTTGGCATTTCCTGATGGGGCGTCCTCTTCTTCGTCAAAAGTATATATGGCGTAGCTACTGTGGGCCCGTTCCCATTTTCCGGTTCTCGCGTATCCAAGCCCAAGTGTTTCCATTTTCCCGTTGGGCAATTTGCGTTGAGTCCCAGGGACATCCCAAATTCTGTTGTAGAACCGAGCTTGTCGAACAATCTGTTTTAAGGGTACTCCTTGGCGCTTCAATAGCCTCTTTAGTCCATTTGTGTAGTATCTGGGAAAACGGATAGGTTGGAGCCTGTCGAGTGTAACATCTGTGCCATGCCAGATCTCTTTCTCTATTTTCGACTCTGAGGATCGGTAGAATAGGATTAACTTCTCACCCCTTTGCCTGGGAGGGACGTAAAATGTTTGCAGGTCCTGCACATTGTGAGCTTGAAGTGTGTCGAGATCCTTGTAGTGTTCTCGCGGCACCATGGTGATTTGCAAACTCTGATCATCGCTAGGGGGTGCTTGTATTGACAGCCGATTGGAGAACACGACATTAACCTCATCTTCTGAGTCACTTCCGAAGACCAACATTGGGGCGGACGTCCCCGGGTTGTTGCGTTGAGATGGCCCAGCATACACCATCTCTTCTTCTTCTTCGGTATCGCTCCCGAAAACAGGGATGGTGGCGGCGGCTTCATTCTCCGGGTTGCGACACCATTCTGTATCCTCGAACTCTGGCAAAAAGTACTTCGCATCTTCGTATTTGCGGACTTCGTTCACGGAAAATGGGTTCAACTCACCTGTTACGGTATACTCGAAACCATCCTTAAAGTACTTCATACACTAATGTTGTGTAGAAGGGATGATGTTGTACTCGTGTAGCCAAGGACGACCGAGCAAGGCGTTGTAGCAGGTCTTGGCGTCAATGACATGGAATTTGATGTCTGTGATGAGGAGTCCAAAGCGTAATGTTAGTATCACGGATCCGAGAGTCCGTGACAATTGTGAATCGAAACCGGAGATAGTAATTTTGTCACGAGCGAGGTGTTGCACACTCATGCAGATTTCCTTCAACACCCGAACATTAAGGAGATTGACGGAGGATCCATTATCCACCAGGATCTTGCCTATCTTGATATCATGGCAGTATCCAGAGACATATAGGGGACGGTTGTGGTCGCACGTCCCGAGAAGGAGGTCTTCGTCACCGAAAGTGATGTCGGCCGTATGCACTTCCTCTAGTTCATCCTTCATCCTTTCAGTGGCGAGGAAGGCTTGGAATTGCTCAGGTTCTTGTAACGCCTTAATTAGTGAGTCTCGCGCTTCTTTTGATAATAGGAGGGCATTGAGGATGCTAAGCTGAGAAGGTAGCTTCCTTAGGTGTGCTAGGATGTTGTAGTCTACCTTACCCTTCCTGGGAGGGTCTTTGGTAGTCAGTTATTTCATGACCTGGTCATCTAAAGTGATATCTTCAGTGACCTTTTCCCTTCCCTTATCTTTTCTACTCGCGGGCCCGAGATTCTTTTCTGGGAGTGTGCGATTGCGCAGCTGAATGTTCTCGCAGGCCTCCGATTTCTCCTCTTTCCCTAAAACGGATTCTTTAAAGAGAGGGCCCAGAGCCATTTCTTCATCAGAGTCGCTCCCAAAGGTGAGAACTTGTGACCCTCCGGCATTAACCATGTAACAGTTGCCAGTGGTTCTGTTGTGCCCGCCGGCAGTACTTCTTCGTTCCCGACGAATCTTGCGTTTCATGCGCTTAAAATGTTGCCGATGAGCAACATATCCTTGCCACCATATCCTAAAGGCGTCGCACTCCTCCGTGGGGTGTGAAATTTTCCGATGATATGCGCAATAATCAGGGTGCCTCTCCGCCCCATCGAGCGTGTTTCCTTCCGAGGGTGGTAGCTTCATTCCCATTGACATGGCTTTGGCAAACCTTTTCCTCGTCTTGAATATCTTCTTGCCTGTCTTGGATGCCTTACGATCTGGCGGGAGTACTTCAACTCTTTCGTTCAGTCGTCTGTATTTGGCTCCTTCCGATGCGGCCATCTCACGCTCCTGATCCGCTTTACTCTTTAGACGAATCTCGTCCAGAAAGGCGTCGATCATTTCATCTGTTGGCCACACACGCTCTGGTTCAGGCTCTGTCCCCAGTTTCTTAGTGCCAGGAGTTTTCTCATCGTCAGTAAATGAGTGGGAGATTACGTTACAACTCGCCACATATCCCTCGGATTCATTCGACGAGCTCTCTCCATCATCGTCCTCTTGAAAGATGTGGTTGAGGAACTCTTGCAGCGTGACAGGAGTTCGCGTCTTTTGATTGTACTCTTCCAGCGCGTCGATTTGCTTCTGCAAGTTCGTGTGCTCGTCTCCAGGCTTCACGGGCTTTTTGGATTTCTTCTTCTTTTTCTTCGAAGATTTTGACGGTTGGGCGTGAGTATTTGGGCCATTATCACGAGTCTTCGTAGTTGGGCGAGGCTTCAACATCCCTTCGATAATTTGAGGTTCAAGAGGGTCCTTCCATTCGATCGCAGGGCACGCATGAAGGTCTCTCAGCATTCTTTTGGTTTTAGTTGATAGCACGACCTCCCATAGAGCTTCTTCAATAAAGGAACAGGTTGCCCCCGGTGTATCTGCTTTCTTAGGAGTATGCGGCTGTGGTGGGTTCACCTTCCACTTTTCGGACAGTGCAAACTTCCCCTGGAGGTATTGATCTTCAATCCATCCTTTGAAGACGAAGCAATCCTCAATCGGATGACTTACCGTTTGATGGTAAGGGCAATAGTTAGGGTTATTCGCCTCAGCGGGTTGTGGCGGTCGTCTTGGATTTGGTAGGTTTATAAGTCTGTTGCGGACTGCCAGCTCGAATAACCGTTTCGTCTTGTCTCGTGGGAACGAGTAGGGACGCTTCATCTTCTCGTTATAATACCGGCGTCTTTCTTCCAATTGATCTGCCGGCTTCGGGGCGTTAGGTTGCTGCTGGGCATTCGCGACGAAGGTTGCCCTTCCTTTACCCTTGTCATTCCGAGGTTCCGACTTCGGGGGAGGTGGTCTATGACCCATCTGGTCCATCTGAGCCAACTTGTCGATTAAAGCCTGGAATGTGGTTGGCTTAAAGAACATCATAAACTGGGAGATAGTTGCGTGAGGGTCTAGGGTTCCCACGAACATGCCCACTGCGGGTGCTTTCTCAATGCGTTGCTCGCATCTTGACCACAAATTCCGCCAGCGTATAGCATACTGGACCCAGGTTTCGCCTGGTTTTACCCTGGCGTTAATCAGTGCCGTTATTGGAGTGCGTTCGCTGGCGCTTGCGAATCGCTGAGTGAATAGCAGCTCCATTTCAGCGAACGTCTTGATAGAATCGTTCGGGGGTTCCGAATACCATTCGAACGCTGTTTCTGATAAGCTGCCCATGAATTGGCGAAGCAACAGTTTATCATCACCGCCGGTGTTACCACAAAGGGCCCTGAACTGGGCAATATGTTGATGGGGATTGCCGGTCCCCTTATACACGTGGAATTTTGGTATTGTATAACCCGACGGATATTTGATTTGGTCGTACCAGCTTGGATACGGCCGGCCCGTCTTTACGACTTGACCAGCTGCCTCAGTCGCATGATGAACCCGGATTTGCTGGGCTATATAGTCGACCAACTCAGCCTTAGAGATTGCCTCCTTTTTGGCCGTTGAGAGGGCCGGTGGTGGGTTTGACGTTTCTCCTCGGTCGTCTTCAAGAACGATTGGGGGATCCTCAGCGGATGGGTCCTGCTGGATCATCATTCCTATCATATCTTGGAAGAGAAGGCCCATACGCTGTATGTTGGCTGCTTGTTCAGCAGCCTCTTTGTCCTTCTTCTCCAGTATCCGGCGAAGGAATTCGGTGTCGGTTTCTTCCTCCTGGCGTTCGTCTGAGGACGTTTCTGGGTTTTCTTTTGGCCCGGTAAGTGCGGCCATAGCATTCATCATTTCCTGGAGCTTTTGTTGTTGCTTCTGAGCTTTGGTCACCGACCGTGTAAGCGGTCTATGACCTGTAGACGCACGGCTGTCTTCTTTTCCTGACGCCATGTATACGGTGTGGACCATCATGCCCCCAGACTTAGGGCGTCTGGGCTCAGTGCTTTTAGCTGTCGTTGCAGGCTGGAGGATCTTCTCTGGCTTCCTCCTTTTATGAGCAGTGGAGGTCGAGGGGGCCGTTGAGGTGGGCGTCCAGACAGCCTTTCGTGGTTTAGCCTGGTGACCGGCTTCCGATTGGATTTTCAGCTTCTTGTGCTGGCGGGAGAAGTTTGGATCGATCATCGAGTCTCGGGCCTGCCGCCAAACCTTATAGATTTTGGAAGACAGCCGTTGAGGGGATCGGGGCTGTTCTGACTTTATTTCCGCAACCTTTTTTAGTGGAGGAGGAGACCTCTTTAGCACCGCAGTAGGAGAATTCCTTCGCACCTTATTTAGCATCTCGAAGCTGTTCCCAGTTGGAACGGCAGCATTAATTTCAACCGTTGGGGTTGGTGGAGTTATCCCAGAGGGGGAGTTGCCCCCAGCCTTCCTTACTCGGCGCCAGTGGCGACGTCGAGCTTGTCGAGCGGACGGCGTTGGTTCAGCGGTGAGGATGGCTTCGTCTTGCCCCCTGTGTAGGTGGGGGGTCGCTGCTGGTGTTAGCCTGTCAAAGACCGATGTCCTTTGGGTAGCAGGAGCGGGAGCTGGAGCCGTCAATCTTGTAAAGACCGACTTTTTGGCCGGGGAAGCCGCCTTGGCGATTTCGGGAGCAGGACCGGTCACTTCCTTAGAAGCAGCCTTCTCTAGGATTGTAGGCCCCATGATGGGTTCACAAGATTTCTGGCCCAATCTAGAGAAGACCGAGGCGTTGATATTGGGCGACCCGTTGAGAGGAGCCGCGGCAGGGGTAAGACGATCAAAGACCGACTTCTTGGGAGCTTCCTTTGTCAGCACCGGCGCCGTGAAGCTTGTCGGTGGGAGCATAGTCCCAAAGAACAATCCGGTAGTGGCCTGAGTCACCTGGTCCACCAGTATTGTGAATAACGAAGCAGCTTGGGGTCCGTAGGCTATACCTCTTGGCGAGGCAGAGCGTTGGTCGCAATTGCAGTCCGAGCAGTTGGAGCATTTCGCAGAAGTAGAAGCCATCGATCCTTTGCTTTCTGCAATGAGCAAGACGCCAAGTCTTAGTATCTTGAAACCCAAGGGCAACCATTAGCGAACCGCGATTGGGTTCGCGAATCACGACACACGAAGTGTGGAGTGGAATGAGGAAAAGGTCCCACGGGGCATACCAGAATCTGTTCCCCTCCGAACGGCGGCCGTTGAGACGTGGGCCGTCTCGCCTGAGATTCGGGGCAGATGCTAATTGGTGCCATCCGTCCACCTCTCCGAAGATGCCAAGTTGATTTATGGCACCATGTATCGGAGGTTTGAACGGATGCGTCCGATGTAGCAGACTTCGTCAGATTCCCCCTCGCTTGAGGGGTTTTTGATTGTGGGGACGCTCTTCCCTGCAGGCGCAAGCCCCTGCAGTTAATTACGCTACCGCATTGCGGTAACAACTTTCTCCTTCTCCAGATGGTCACTTCGTGTCGTGTGTGTTTGTTTTGTGTTTTGTTGCCCGTGGATTGTTTACGGAGACCGAGTTATGTCGTCACCCGTAGGGCGTGGACTAGTCCAAATCCGTATTATCTTAGATTTGGGTTCGGGGGTTTGGTTTGAGGATACGTCAGCCATATTTGAGGCCAAGATCAACTCAAACGTTTGTTAAGAATACGTTAGTCTAACCTGAGACTAAGATCAACTTAACGGGATCGTTTAGATCCGACAAAAGAGCATTTGGGCTCCATTGTTCCAGTTTAGGGACATAGTGGTCCATTTAATGTATGGCCGTCGGGACCCGTCACCTCTCTGACGACGTTGAAGGATTACAACGACAGATGTCAGAGGAATTCAGAGATGTACCCTTGAACCAGAGTTAATTGGGGGGGATCTATAGTCCAGTTTGGGACTAGAGTCTGTTTGAAAGGTTTAAGGATACGTTAGCCATATTTAAGGCTAAGATCAACTTAAATGGGATCGTTTAGATCCGACAAAAGAGCGTTTGGGCTCTATCATTCCAGTTTAGGGACATAGTGGTCCATTGCTAGTTTAAGGACATTGCGGTCCATGGGTAGTTTAAGGACATTGTGGTCCATTGTTAGTTTTAAGACATCTCGGTCAAGGTTAAGGACGTCGTAGTCCATGGGTTTAAAGACCCCACAGTCCGTTGTTAGTTTTAAGACATCTCGGTCAAGGTTAAGGACGTCGTAGTCCATGGGTTTAAGGACCCCACAGTCCGTATCAATGCGTAGTCATCGGGACCCGTCACCTCTTTGAAGACGTTGAGGGATTACAACGCCAAGTATCAAAGGAGTGAAGAGATGTACCCTGGAACCGGAGTGGATTAAATAGTCTTTGGCCCAATTTGGGATCAAGACCAATTAATTATGTTATGAGCCCATTAGCCCAGTTAATTACGAATTGAGGACTTATGGCCAGCTTGGGCTAAGTCCAATCATGTCTGGGACATCGGCCCTCCTGTTGGTCCCTTGAAGGAGAGGCTTTGCCTATGGCCATTTAGCCAATTGGGCCAGTGCCTAGTGTTAAACACTAAAGACCAATCAGTGTTGAACACTGGGAATGAAATTGATAAGTCAGTGTTTAACACCAAAAGATAATTGGTGTCTAACACCAGCGACAAGGCTTTCAAATTAGTGTCAAACACTAAAACAGACCAGTGTTAAACACTGGCGACAGAAATCCCAAATTAGTGTTGAACACTAAGGTAATCAGTGTTGAACACTGCAAATAAAGTTCTTTGATTAGTGTTGAACACTAAGGCCAAACAATATTTTAACACTGAATTCAGGGGTTCCAATTTAGTGTTAAACACTAAGGCAAGAGGGGTCACGTGGTAACACGTGAGGGCGCCTTCCCTTCATTTGTTCTTCTGAGACTATTGCATCTTTTAGAGCATCACGTGCCATCACGTGACGGGCATTCAAATGCTTGTATGTTAAAGCTTCTGCCAAGGGTCACGTGAGGCACTGCCTCAAAGGGGCTTTCTGTAGATCTTTTGGGGTTGTCACGTGGTGACACGTGACCCTACTTTTCTGTAGTTGTTTAGAAGATCTGTTAATCCCTTTCAGGAATTAAATTCCTCGTAGGGTTGAACCCTGGCAATAATTTCAGAGGAATTAAATTCCTACTTCCTTTTGAAGAGTTGAACTCTGAATTTCCTGTAGGAATTAAATTCCTCATATATATGTAGAACTGAATAGGGTTAAACCCTAATAAAAGCTTTGGGGAATTAAACTCCCACTCTCTGTTAAAGAATTATTCTGAGGAATGAGATTAAGAGAATTAAATTCCTGCTGTTTTAACAGAACTAAGTTCTTAACTAGGGTTAAACCCTGATTCTTTTCATTCTGAAGGAATTAAATTCCCATAACATAGGGTCAAACCCTAATTTTATTTTAAAGGAATTAAATTCCTATAGTTCTGTGAGAATTAAATTCTCGTGCTTCCATTCCCTCTCTATGTTTTGGATCTGCATGGCAGGATCTCAACCCATTGAGAATTAAATTCTCAACTCAAGGGGAGATGTGCACTTTACAGATCCTCCATTAAAGAGAGAAGAAATATGTCCTTCTGTTTTATATCAGAGTTAAACTCTGTTGAGAATTAAATTATCTTTTCTTTCAATGAAACCTTCCCTTTCTTACCTAGGGTTTTCTTTTGCAGAAGATCCAAATTCCTCTAAAGTATTCAGGGCTCTCTCTCTTTTCTTCCCTCTGCGTATATCTTTTTTGTGTGTCTCTTGGCTCCTATTTATAGGAGAAGCAGCCGAGTTAATTAGTTTTGGTGAATCTTTCATTGGGAGATTTGATTTGTATTCACCACTCGTTTTGGACCTTTGGATTGTTAGGTGAATTTTATTCACCATTGGATTTTAAATCCAGAGATTCTCCTCTATTATTTTGGTTAGATTTTACGGGGAAATCTTTTCAAATTCGAGATTTTCCCATAGATAGATGATATTTAATCACCTTTAAATCTTTAATTCAATCGGTTGCTTTTGGAAAGATTTGAGAGGTCTTTTCTCAGAATTTAATTCTGTTAACAAATGGGCTTTGAAGTCGGTCACGTGTGGGCACGTGACCCCCTTGGAACGAGCCTTCTTCTTTCTTTTTGCGCTCTGTCTTCTGGTTACTGCTTAACAGTCACGTGCCATCACGTGACCCCTGGTCACGTGTGAGCACGTGACCCTCGTCTAGACTCTTTTTCTTGATTTAGCCGGAGAACAAATCTGCTGCTTTTGATTATCACGTGCCAACACGTGATCCTGGTCACGTGGGAGCACGTGACCTCTTCTGAAGCCTTTTCCTTGATTTGATCAGGGAACCGGTTTGCCTTTGAAGCCGCTTTTAATTGTCACGTGCCAACACGTGACCTAGGTCACGTGGGAGCATGTGACCCTTTCTGAAGCCCTTTTCTTTGATGTAGTCGGGAAGCTAAATTTGCCTTGCTGATGTTTTTAGATGCCACGTGCCAACACGTGACTGCTGGTCACGTGTAAGCACGCGACCCTTTTCTGAAGCCTTTTCCATAAGCTTTTCTGATTTTAAATCAGGAAACACTCTCCTCCAGGCTCTTCCAGAAATGGGAAATGAACGTGGTGTCTCGATCCGACATGATACTAACGGGCACTCCGTGCAGTCTCACAATCTCCTGCATATACTTCTCCGCAAGTGACTCCATCGATTGTCCCACTCGGAAAGGTATGAAATGTGCTTCCTTCGTGAGACGATCAACAATAACCCAGACAGCATTGTCGCTTCTTGAACTTCGAGGTAGTGCCGTCACAAAATCTATGGTGATGTGCTCCCATTTCCACTCTGGCACTGGAAGCGGTTGCAACAACCCAGCTATTCTCTGATGCTCGGCTTTCACCTGTTGGCATACCGGACACTTGGATACAAAGAGAGCAATCTCCCTCTTCATTCCGTTCCACTAGAAGTGCTGCCTCAGATCTTTATACATCTTGTTGCCTCCTGGGTGCACCGAGCAAGTGGAACTGTGTGCCTCAGCTAGAAATTCATCTTGAATACCCCCTTTGGAATACACAGCCGACAGCCAAATCTCAGAGAACCATCTTCGTAAATTTGCAAATCCATTCTTAAACCAGCCTCAACTAACCCTCTGAACTTCTGCAACTGAGAGTCTCAAGCCTGTGCAGCTTTAATGCGATATATAAGCGATGATTGAACTTGCAACTGCCAGAGCTGTCCGGGCACATCTGGTGTAACTACCTCCAACTCGAGTCTCTGAAGGTCATCGGGAATCCCCTTCTGACAAGTCAACAACATAGCTGACGGCCTGCGACTGAGAGCATCAGGAACGGCGTTCATCTTCCCCGGGTGATACTGCAGATCAATATCGTAGTCTGCCATCAACTCCAGCCATCCGTGTTGTCTCATATTCAGCTCCTTTTGAGTGAACACATATTTCAAACTTTTATGATCCGTATACACCTCCACTCTTTCGCACAGCAAGTAATGCCTCCATATTTTTAAGGCGAACACAACGGACGCTAACTCCAGATCATGTGTGGGGTAGTTCTTCTCGTAAGTCTTCAGCTGACAAGAGGCGTAAGCCGCCACTAGACCGCGCTGCATCAAAACACAGCCTAAACCTTTTTCCGACACATTACTATGAACAACCAAGCCACCGGAACTATCTGGCACAGTCAGGATTGGGGCCATGGTCAATTTTAGCTTTAGCAGCTCGAACGCTTGGATGCACTCCTTCGACCAAATATAAGGCAACTCTTTTCGTGTAAGTTTCGTTAAGGGTTCTGCTACTCTGGCGAAATCTTGGACAAACCGCCGATAATACCCAGCCAATCCCAAGAAGCTCCTTATCTCAGCTACTGATTTCGGGGTCGGCCAGTCCTTGATTGATTCAATTTTCGCCGAATCCACTAAAATGCCGTCACTCGAAACGACATGCCGCAGAAATTGTACCTTATCGAACCAAAACCCGCACTTGCTTAACTTGGAATATAACTTCTTCTCCCGTGGAACCAGGAATACAATTTGTAGATGCTCGGCGTGCTCCTTTCAACTCCTAGAATACCAACAAAATCATGTCAAGCCCTGCTTCCCAAAATACGGAATTCGAGGGGTGACTAGGCCAGCCATGCTTCTACGGTCAAGGAATAATCCCGCCGTAATCACACCTCGGCTTCTAGCATTACATGGTAATCAGTAAATACAATACTAAAGTAAAGGAAATCACAGTTCACAGCTTTATTATATTAAAATAACAGAGTTCAGGATACATTTATTTGCATGAAAGGAATAACTGACCAAAAAAATAACAGTATTCTTATAGCAAGAAAAGGCGATGTCGCGATCTAAACCTCCGCGATCTCGAATGGCGGGTTTTACTCCTGGGCTGGGCTACTTCGTCCTATGAGCATGCACACTCAGGTAGTCAGGACGACACATATAGCAATAAATATATAGTGTGTGTACAATGTTATTAAATATGAAATGTGCGGCAGAATACAGAAACATGAGAAAAATGAATATCAAGTGATTATGAACAGTACAGTATATGTATCATGTCAGCAATCTACACAATATGTATGTCATTACCTGTCAGTCGCTAAGTCAAATAAAATCAATCTGTGGAAAGGATGCTCGTGTTTAACAAGGGTCTCGTGCATGCCTGAGACTACGGTCCACTGTTGCTCAGGACATAACCCTACAGCCGTGCCGCTAGGCCCATGACCAAATATATATATATATATATATATATATATATATATATATATATATATATATATATATATATATATATGTCACGCCCCGCTTCCCAAAATACGGGATACGAGGGATGACTAGGCCAGCCATGCTCCTACGATCAGGGAATAATCCCGCCGTAGTCACACTTCGGCTTCTAGCATTACATGGTAGTTAATAAACAGTGCTTAAGTAAAAGAGAAATCATAGTTCACGACTTTATTACATTACAATTTAAAAGAATTCGAGGTACATTTATTTCACAAAATAAACAACTAACCAATAACAAATGCTGAAATCAAAGAAAGTAGTGCTGGTGGTGCAGTCTAGATCTCCGCAATCTCGAAAGGTAAGTCCTGCTCCTGGGCTGGATCCACTTCGTCCTCTGAGCATGCACACTCAGGTCGTCAGGACGACACACATAGCAATAAATATGTATAATAGGCATGCAGTAGTATTAAACATGGGGAGTACAATGGATTGCAGTACATATATATAATCACGTCAACTGAAAATGAATGGTGCACTATGAGTAAGATGTCGGAGAACTAAGCAATGTATATGTCACTACTTAACGGTCATTAAGTCCATGAAATCAATTGGTGGAGAGGATACTCGTGTTTAACAAGGGTCTCGTGCATGCCCGAGACTACGGTCCACTGTGCCCGGGACATAATCATGTCAGTCGTGCCGCTAGGCCCACGACCTAAAGTATGTATATGTATATAAGTATCACTGATAGCGAATGATCATCCTCTAATCACTGTATCTCGCTAAATACGAGTTCAATTCCACCTTGATTGCCCCATTTCCCCAGGTTATGGTCTGTATTCACGAATTAGATAAGTTGTGGATAATACTTATCACTGTCGTTTTCAAATACTTTTTCCACTTATCAATCTCACTATCGTATTTGCCACAACTCAATCACTAATCATTAATATACGGACAATGCAAATGATTCACTATGCGGAAGGTATAACTCAAGCATGAGAAAATATGTAGAAATGCACTGAATAGGTATTCGTTACACTACAACGTCTAATGCCTTATAACTTGCAAAATTCATGGTAAATCATAAGCTTAGAATTGGCCAAAACAATATAAAGGGCGTACGAAGCACACTGTATTATCTAAGCAATTTCAGGTCAATCGGAGTTCAGGTTAGAGAATTATCATCGTTTGAAGGCAGCGATCGACTTCTGAGATTCCAGTTCCAGAACTGGGAGCCCAACTTCGCGCGCAGTTTATCAGTAATTGTGTGCAGATTCAGCTTTTTTCCTAGTTGAATAAAATTTAGTTCTGCCAGTTAAGTTTCCAACGCACCAAACGGATTATCAATCGCACCTCTACATCAGAAGTTATGTCCAGATTAAAGTGACAATGTACCGAACCCTTCTGCAGAAACTGCAGAACGCAGTGACATTCTAAAATATAAATTAAATGCCAAACGGCCGTAAAAATGCACGGGACTAATTTCAGGTGATAGCTAATTAATTTATCTACGCTACCATATGGGGCTCCGTGCATTTTCATTTTTAAAAAAGTGTGTACAGGTACTCAGAATTCGGTTTCCCCCATAGATAGTTTCCCCGGACTGCAGTCCAGAATTTCGTCCCTCATCATTTTCAGGGTCGTGGGATTTTGTTATTCCAAAACTAAATACGCATGGTTATAGGCCATCTCGTTAGGTTCGATACGAGCCCTGGAGCATCATGATTGGAATTATATTCAAATAACTACAAATTTTACAACGTGGGATGTACGTCGATTTTCAGATTTTGCCGTAACCAATCGGAATTTTATTTTATGTTTGGTGCCTTATCAATTTGATGCTGATATCTTAAATGTCATTCGTTAACCTCAATCGGAACTTTTAATAATGAAACTTGGGGATTTTAATGGAATAAACGCATCACGCACTCGGTACGTGTACGGGGATGTTATCTATTCGTTCAACCAAGCATCGTATCACACCCAATTAAACCGTTAAACTACAATTTCTAGCTACACCATTTCATAGCATGAATTTAACAAGTGAAAGGGCTTCACTTGCCTGAGACGATCGTGATGACGACAAGGGCTGGCACGACACGGACACGATCACGGCACGAACACGACGGCAGTGAGCTCGGCAGTGCGTATGGCGTCGAGGAAGTGAGCTCGGCAGTGCTGGCCTGGGATTGGTGGGTAGGGGAAAGTGAGCAGGTCGCGGGAGAGCTCGGGGCTGCAGGCGGTGAGCTCGGGGGCTGCAGGAGATGAGCTCAGGCACTGCAGGCGATGAGAGCTGGTGAGTCGTGGATGCCCGGGCTGCTGGGAATCGATGCAATGGCTCTGGCTCTGGCGAGGTTGGCTGAGGCGACGGTCGGAGCTCGGGCGAGGTACAGGGAAGAGGGAGTTGGGTTCGTCGGCGAGATGCGGGGTCGGCGCTGATGGTGGTGGGTGCTCGGGTTCGGTGGGTCTTGGAGATGAGGCGAGGGTGTTGGCGGCTGAGGGGCGAGGAGAGAGAAGAGGGGGGGTGTTGGGGGGCTCGGCGGCGGTGGTGGTCGGAGCTGGGAGGAGTTCGGCGACGTGAGGTGGGGGTTCACTTTGGAGGAGAACGAGGACGAGAGAGAGAAACATAGAAACAGAGAGGGAGAGAAGCAGAGAGGGAGAGATGATTGAAGAGAACGGGGAGTGAGGAGGAGACGTTGGAGAGAAGAGGGGCCGTGGCTGTTGGAGATGGCCGGTTCTCACGCGAGCGCGAGGAGCGGGGAGTCGTGGGGAGAGCCGTTGGGCCTTGGAGCTGTTGGGGGTGAACGGGTCGAGTGGAGGAGGGCACGAGGAACGCGGAGGCGAGCGGGCGTGGGTGCAGGTCTCGCGGCGCGGCGCGAAGGACGCGGAGGCGTAGGGTGACGCGAGGGAGGAAGGAATCGAGCGGGAAAAATTAGAACGAGTGGGGAAGAGGAAGGTAACGGGTCGGGTCGGGTGAGGAGGAAAGGAGTTGGGCTGGGGGGGATTATTGGTTTAATTCCTTATGTAAGGGAAAGAAAAAAGGAGTGGGCCGGGCCGATTAGGATTTATTATATGATTTGTTTAGAATTTGTTTTGGTAAGAAAATGAATATGGAGGATGGGCTGGATTGGGGACAAGTGATTTATATATATGTTTATTAAAAATTTGGTTTGGGCTTTGATTTTTAACTGTTTTGGAAAATTAAATGCTAAAAATTTTAAACAACCAGTTTCAAGCAAAATTACGAGGAAAGAGAAAAGGTTCGGGGGACTTAGGGAAAAGTAGAAAGATTTTATTGATGGGAACGGGGATTTACATCATACCCCCTTTTTTAAATTTCGTTCTCGAAATTTAAAAGAGACAACGAAACAAAGTACTAAACAAGGAGATGTAGAAAACGTGCACGGATATCCTCCTCGCGTTCCCAGGTAGACTCTCCTGGAGAACGACCACCCCAAGAAACACGAACCAGTGGAATGACCCTGTTCTTCAGCACTTTATCCCGACAATCGAGAATAGTGGTAGGCAGCTCCTCATAGGACAAATCTGTGCCCAAAGCTAACTCCGAATAGTCCAGAACATGGCTCTCATCCCGAACATAACGCCGCAACTGTGATACGTGGAAGGTATTGTGCACACCAGCTAGCGATGGAGGCAAGGCAAGTCGATAGGCCACCTCTCCTACTCGCTCTAGCACCTCAAAAGGTCCGATGAAACGGGGACTGAGTTTCCCGCGACCTCCAAACCAGATAACTCCGCGGGTAGGGGAAATCTTCAGGAATATGTGACCACCGACTTCAAATTCCAGTGCTCTCCTACTGGTATCCGTCCAACTCTTCTGTCGGTCCTGAGCCGTCTTAATGCGTTGTCTGATCATCTGGACCTTGTCGACTGTCTGAACAATAAGCTCGGGACCCAGTAATCTTCGTTCTCCCACATCATCCCAACAAACTGAGGATCGACACTTTCGCCCGTAAATTGCTTCGAAAGGAGCCATCTGAATACTAGCCTGGTAACTGTTATTATAAGAAAACTCAACTAGATGCAGATAATCTTCCCAGGAACCCTGAAAATCCAACATGCAGGCTCTCAACATATCCTCGAGCGTCTGAATCGTACGTTCGGATTGTCCATCCGTCTGCGGGTGATAAGCTGTACTGAACTTGAGGCGGGTACCCAAACTCTCCTGTAAGCTCCTCCAGAAGTGCGAAACGAATCTGGTGTCTCGATCCGACACAATGCTGACCGGGACTCCATGAAGTCGCACTATCTCCTGCATGTATCTCTCTGCCAGTGAATCTGTTGACTGTCCCACTCGGAATGGTAAGAAGTGTGCAGATTTCGTGAGGCGGTCGACGATAACCCAAATGGCGTTGTTGCCCCTAGGGCTCCGTAGTAAGGCCGTCACAAAATCCATAGTAATGTGCTCCCACTTCCATTCTGGTATCGGAAGCGGTTGTAACAGTCCTGCTATCCTCTGATGTTCCGCCTTCACCTGTTGGCATACCAAGCATCTGGATACGAACCGCGCAATTTCTCGCTTCATCCCGTTCCACCAAAAATGCTGCTTTAGATCTCGATATATTTTTGTACCTCCCGGATGTACAGAATAAGCTGAACTATGCGCCTCAGGCAATACCTCTTCTCGAACTTCCCCTTTGGGCACGCAGAGTCTGCTACCGAATCTCAGAGAACCGTCTTCATGTATGATTAAGTCCGTCCTCAGCCCGGCTTCTACTTGCGCGCTGAACTTTTGCAATCGAGGATCATCCGCTTGTGCAGCCTTGATGCGATCCACAAGGAAAAACTGCACCTGTAGTTGCCAAAATTGACTGATTGCGTTCGGTATGACGACTTCAAGTTTGAGTCTCTGAAAATCCTCAATGATGCTCTTCTGACTGGTCAACATCATGACCGCTGGCTTGCGACTGAGAGTATCTGGTACAACATTTACTTTTCCTGGGTGATACTGAAGGTCCAAGTCGTAATCCGCCATCAGCTCTAGCCATCGGCGCTGCCTCATATTTAGTTCTTTCTGAGTGAAGACGTACTTCAGACTTTTCTGATCCGTGTACACCTCCACTTTCTCGCCCAACAGATAGTGCCTCCAAATCTTCAACGCAAAAACCATTGCAGCTAATTCCAAGTCATGCGTAGGATAGTTCCTCTCGTGATTCCTCAGCTGTCGAGAGGCGTAAGCAACCATCTGACCGTGCTGCATCAGAACACAGCCTAATCCCTTCCCTGAGGCATCACTATGTATTACCAAACCAATCTCTGACAGATTCTATCTTTGCCGGGTCCACTGAGATGCCTTCGCCCGAAACAATGTGTCCCAAGAACTGAATCTTGTTGAGCCAGAACTCATACTTGCTTAATTTCGCGTACAGCTTCTCTTCCCGAAGAATTTGTAGAACCATGCAAAAATGTTCGACATGCTCCTCCCGGGTCTTCGAGTAGACTAGTATGTCGTCGATAAATACAACGACAAACGTGTCTAAGTACTTCGCAAACACCCTGTTCATCAGATCCATGAATATCGCTGGAGCATTGGTAACACCGAACGGCATCACGAGGAACTCATAGTGTCCATATCGGGTCCTGAAAGCCGTCTTGCATATGTCCTCGGCCGCTACTCTGATCTGATGATAGCCAGAACGGAGATCCAACTTCGAAAATACCTTGGCCCCACTTAACTGATCGAATAAGTCGTCGATGCGCGGAATTGGGTACTTGTTCTTTATCGTGACTTTGTTCAGTTCTCGATAGTCTATACACATCCGCAGCGATCCATCCTTCTTCTTCACCAACAGAACTGATGCACCCCACGGTGAAACGCTTGGCTGGATAAATCCCTTTTCCAGGAGTTCTTCAATTTGCTTCTTCAATTCTGCCAACTCGACCGGTGCCATTCTGTACGGGGCTTTGGAAACTGGTGTTGTACCTGAAGTCAAATCAATCGAGAATTCCAAGACGCGTGGAGGTGGTAGACCTGGTAAATCTTCAGGAAACACGTCCAGGAAATCCCGAACAATCTCTGGGGCTGGGCTTTCATCGATCTCCATAGCTGTCAACTCCTTTGGCTTGGCTCTATACTTGGATGGCTCCAAAGATTCATTCCCGCCTTCGAAGATAAACTCTGGGTGATTGGGAATGAGGAAAGTCACATTTCTCGCTCGGCAATCAATTATTACATGGAATGTACTCATCCAGTCCATCCCGAGAATCGCATCATAACTGCCAGTCCCGATTAAAAGGAAATTCGCATAGAATTCCCTGCCGCACACTACCACCGGATATAAGCTACACTCTTGATCGGACATAATAATACCATTACCCGTATGTATCTCCCAACCCTTGGTTAACAGCTCGTGAGGTATAGAGTGTGTGTGGACAAACCGCGTGGAAATGAAACAATGCGAGGCACCCGAATCGAAAAGAACTCTAGCCGGTACAGAATAAACGAGGATGGTACCTGTAACCACATATCCAGAAGCCTCTTCCTGCTCGGCGGATAGGGTGAAAGCCTATCCTTGATTCCGACCTGAAATAGTCTATCTCTGATCGAAGGACCGCTGCTGGGGCACCCGAGGTGGACCTCTCTGAGCTGATGTGCCATACGACGGTCGTTGTTGCTCGAACCCTCCCTACAGCTCAGATCTCTGTGGACACCCGTTGATCCTGTGCTCGCTGGATCCACAAATCAGGCACTGCCCCTTAGCTCTGCGGCAATCTCTCTGCAAGTGTCCCGGCCTCTGACAATAATCGCAATATAGGGCCCTCCGCTGCGGCTGCTGAGGTGAGAAGGTACGCTTCATCTGTGTGACACCTGGCATATGAACTGGGATGCCTCCACGGGGTGGGATAGTAGGCCGTGTCAGAACTACGTGGGGTCTTCGGTCCATTGATCGTTGGCCCTTGGCCTTCTCTGCTAGTCTTTCCTGTACTCGGGCAGCGTTCAAAACTTGGGCGAAGGTTTGTAGGTCGAGCGACGCGATGAGTTGTTGCAGTTCAATATCGAGCCCTTGCTGGAAACATCTTGCCCTGGCGGACTCGGTAGCTACCATGTACGGTGCGAAGCGACTCGGCCGATTGAACTCTGCGGTGTAGACATCCACTGAGCGTCCGTTTTGCTTCAACATAATAAACTTTTCCTCCATCTCAGCCTTAGCAGTAGCCGGAAAGTAATGATCCAGGAAGCACGTGGAGAATGTGTCCCATCCAATAGGCTTCTCTAGCCGGCTCTCCTCTACGGACCACCACATGCGTGCCTCATCTTCTAGTTGAATCTTCACTACGTTCACTCTGTCGTTGTCAGGAATTCGAGCGGCAGTCAGGAGGTTCTCTACGTTGATGAGCCATTGCTCGGCTTCAAGTGGACTTGTTGATCCTGTGAACACTGCTGGATGGAGCCTCCTGAAGTCTGAAACGTTACCAATCCTAGCCTATGCGATCGGTACAAGCGCGCCCTCAGGGGCGGCGGGAACAGCCATAGATCTCTCCAGGGCGGTAATTGCGGTCTCCTGTACCACTTTCAATCCCTCGGTCAGAAGATCGGTTTTCCTCTCTTGAGCTTGGGCTAAGGTCGTCAGTGTGCTAAGGATATTCTCGGTACGATCGTGGTGACCGGCACCCGAGGAGTTGCCTGAGGAGTCCATATTCCTGAAAGATCAACAGAAATCAGATTCAAGCAAGGCTACACAATGATTCAACGATGATTAGGAAGTGATGAAGAATGCAATAAGGCATACGGTAAGGGTGCAACTCAATCTAGAGGTCCCTCCGCGGAACCGTAATTTCATCCAAAACCTGGCTCTGATACCAACAAAACCACGTCACGCCCCGCTTCCCAAAATACGGGGTACGAGGGATGACTAGGCCAGCCATGCTCCTACGATCAGGGAATAATCCCGCCGTAGTCACACTTCGGCTTCTAGCATTACATGGTAGTTAATAAACAGTGCTTGAGTAAAGGAGAAATCATAGTTCACGACTTTATTACATTGCAATTTAAAAGAATTCGAGATACATTTATTTCACAAAATAAATAACTAACCAATAACAAATGCTGAAATCAAAGAAAGTAGCGCTGGTGGTGCAGTCTAGATCTCCGCAATCTCGAAAGGTAAGTCCTGCTCCTAGGCTGGATCCACTTCATCCTCTGAGCATGCACACTCAGGTCGTCAGGACGACACACATAGCAATAAATATGTATAATAGGCATGTAGTAGTATTAAACATGGGGAGTACAATGGATTGCAGTATATATATATAATCACGTCAACTGAAAATGAATGGTGCACTATGAGTAAGATGTCGGCGAACTAAGCAATGTATATGTCACTACTTAACGGTCATTAAGTCCATGAAATCAATTGGTGGAGAGGATACTCGTGTTTAACAAGGGTCTCGTGCATGCCCGAGACTACGGTCCACTGTGCCCGGGACATAATCCTGTCAGCCGTGCCGCTAGGCCCACGACCTAAAGTATGTATATGTATATAAGTATCACTGATAGCGAATGATCATCCTCTAATCACTGTACCTCGCTAAATACGAGTTCAATTCCACCATGATTGCCCCATTTCCCCAGGTTATGGTCTGTATTCACGAATTAGATAAGTTGTGGATAATACGTATCACTGTCGTTTTCAAATACTTTTTCCACTTATCAATCTCACTATCGTATTTGCCACAACTCAATCACTAATCATTAATATACCGAAAATGCAAATGATTCACTATGCGGAAGGTATAACTCAAGCATGAGAAAATATGTAGAAATGCACCGAATAGGTATTCGTTACACTACAACGTCTAATGCCTTATAACTTGCAAAATTCATGGTAAATCATACGCTTAGAATTGGCCAAAACAATATAAAGGGCGTACGAAGCACACTGTATTATCTAAGCAATAAAATTTATTTTAGGTCAATCGTAGTTCAGGTTAGAGAATTATCATCGTTTGAAGGCAGCGATCGACTTCTGAGATTCCAGTTCCAGAACTGGGAGCCCAACTTCGCGCCCAGTTTATCAGTAATTGTGTGCAGATTCAGCTTTTGTCCTAGTTGAATAAAATTTAGTTCTGCCAGTTAAGTTTCCAACGCACCAAATGGATTATCAATCGCATCTCTACATCAGAAGTTATGTCCAGATTAAAGTGACAATGTACCGAACCCTTCTGCAGAAACTGCAGAACGCAGTGACATTCTAAAATATAAATTAAATGCCAAACGGCCGTAAAAATGAACGGGACCGATTTCAGGTGATAGATAATTAAGTTATATACGCTACCATATGGGGCTCCACGCATTTTCATTTTTAAACAAGTGTGTACTGGTACTCAGAATTCGGTTTCCCCCATAGATAGTTTCCCCGGACTGCAGTCCAGAATTTTGTCCCTCATCATTTTCAGGGTCGTGGGATTTCGTTATTCCAAAAATAAATACACATGGTTATAGGAAATCTCGTTAGGTTCGATACGAGCCCTGGAGCATCATGATTGGAATTATATTCAAATAACTACAAATTTTACAACGTGGGATGTACGTCTATTTTCAGATTTTGCCGTAACCAATCGGAATTTTATTTTATGTTCGGTGCCTTATCAATTTGATGCCGATATCTTAAATGTCATTCGTTAACCTCAATCGGAACTTTTAATAATGAAACTTGGGGATTTTAATGGAATAAACGCATCACGCACTCGGTACGTGTACATGGATGTTATCTATTCGTTCAACCAAGCATCGTATCACACCCAATTAAACCGTTAAACTACAATTTCTAGCTACACCATTTCATAGCATGAATTTAACAAGTGAAAGGGCTTCACTTGCCTGAGACGATCGTGATGACGACAAGGGCTGGCACGACACGGACACGATCACGGCACGAACACGACGACAGTGCGTATGGCGTCGAGGAAGTGAGCTCGGCAGTACTGGCCTGGGATTGGTGGGTAGGGGAAAGTGATCAGGTCGCGGGAGAGCTCGGGGCTGCAGGCGGTGAGCTCGGGGGCTGCAGGAAATGAGCTCAGGCGATGAGAGCTGGTGAGTCGTGGATGCCCGGGCTGCTGGGAATCGATGCAGTGGCTCTGGCTCTGGCGAGGTTGGCTGAGGCGACGGTCGGAGCTCGGGCGAGGTACATGGACGAGGGAGTTGGGTTCGTTGGCGAGATGCGGGGTCGGCGCTGATGGTGGTGGGTGCTCGGGTTCGGTGGGTCTTGGAGATGAGGCGAGGGTGTTGGCGGCTGAGGTGCTAGGAGAGAGAAGAGGGGGAGTGTTGGGGGGCTCGGCGGCGGCAGCGGTCGGAGCTGGGAGGAGTTTGGCGACGTGAGGTGGGGGTTCACTTTGGAGGAGAACGAGGATGAGAGAGAGAGAGAGAAACAGAGAGGGAGAGAAGCAGAGAGGGAGAGATGATTGAAGAGAACGGGGAGTGAGGAGAGGAGACGTTGGAGAGAAGAGGGGCCGTGGCTGTTGGAGATGGCCGGTTCTCACGCGAGCGCGAGGAGCGGGGAGTCGTGGGGAGAGCCGTTGGGCCTTGGAGCTGTTGGGGGTGAGCGGGTCGAGTGGAGGCGGGCGTGGGTGCGGGTCTCGCGACGCGGCGCGAAGGACGCGAAGGCGTGGGGTGACGCGAGGGAGGAAGGAATCGAGCGGGAAAAATTAGAACGAGTGGGGAAGAGGAAGGTAACGGGTCGGGTCGGGTGAGGAGGAAAGGAGTTGGGCTGGGGGGATTATTGGTTTAATTCCTTATGTAAGGGAAAGAAAAAGGGAGTGGGCCGGGCCGATTGGGATTTATTATATGATTTGTTTAGAATTTGTTTTGGTAAGAAAATGAATATGGAGGATGGGCTGGATTGGGGACAAGTGATTTATATATATGTTTATTAAAAATTTGGTTTGGGCTTTGATTTTTAACTATTTTGGAAAATTAAATGCTAAAAATTTTAAACAACCAGTTTCACGCAAAATTACGAGGAAAGAGAAAAGGGTCGGGAGACTTGGGGAAAAGTAGAAAGATTTTATTGATGGGAACGAGGATTTACAATATATATATATATATATATATATATATATATATATATATATATATATATATATACCGCTAATATCTAATGATCATCCTCTAAGTCACTGTAGCTCGCTAAATACGAGTTCGATTCCATCTTGATTTCCCCATTTCCCCAGGTCACAATAACTTTATGTATAGGACTATTTGTATACAAGCACGCGCCAAAACACGGTCTTATTCACTTTCACTGCACTGTTCACTTTCACGAATCAATCCCTTATCATTGGTGTACTTGACACAACTAATCCAATACTACTCACGTTCGATAATGCAAAATTCGCTAAAATCACTATGAACGCTCGCTTTCACTAAAGTATCACCCTCGGGTAAAATACAAGAATGATGCAACATAGCAAGTCATATAATTTATGAAACACAATGCACCTTATGATTTCAGAAAAATATATTAATCTACACGATCGTATTTAGACAAAATACTACAAAAGAGGTAAAAAGTAAACTCAGACAGCGATCTAAAAAATTTGGTTTCAGGTCAATCGGGTTTCAAGTTTCCGAGATGCGGTCGTTTCATATTAAGTTTTCATCGCTGGAAATTCAGTTCCTGAACTGAAAGTCCAATTCGTAACACATTTTCACCCTGTTGGAATCATAATTAGGCAATGCTACAGTTGAGTAATATCTAGGTCTGTTAATTAGGTTTTCAACGTATCAGACGGATTGACAATATCCGCTGTGTTGGAAGATATGCACTGTTCAACTTCAGGGTATACGTTCTGTCCCTGCTTGGGATTGCAGTACGTAACGATGATTTAAAAGATAATTAAAATAGCAAACGATGGTAAAAAAGAATGAAACCACTACAGACAGTTTGCTAACGGGATAATATTCACAGCGTTATAGGGTTTCGCATAATATTATTTTCACCCAGAGTTATAAGAGCATATTAAAACAGGTGTCGACAAGTAGTAACTGCTCTGGACTGCAGTCCAGAGCCGTACTCCCAAACAGTTTTCATCATCGTTTTAAAACAGAAACGAAACATGAATTATAGGGGGTTCTTGGTTGTCGCGTCGGCTTCGATACGAGCCATAGAACAATACATTCTGTTATGTATCTAATTTTATATTAATTTAACACCACGACATGTACAATCAAACCGAGATTTGGCGTCGCCTCTTTGGGGCGATATTTCGTGACGACATTCTCAACATTTTAAACTTAAATTACTACACAATATCATTAACCGTAATGAGAATCCCCTAAACACAAAATATGAGCATTTTGAAAGAGTATTCACGTCGAACACTCGGATTACATCTACGGATAATAATCGAATTATCGGTTTCATCTATTTGGTTCGACCAGGCGTCATTTATTTAAATTCTAATTGGTATTTTTATGGTTTAGAAGACTGAGTCGGTCTTCCATTCCTCACAATCAATCTACGAGGGTTCGCTAAAGGAATTTGTTTACAAGTTATCGATATGATTTTAATAGATACGCACGAGCACAAAAATCATTCGTCACGATTACAATTCATTTAATAATAGCATGAATAAGTAAGTGATTGAATTTCACTTGCCTGAAGTTGACAGCGTCACGATAGCGGCGGCGACGGATGGCATGGGCTTGACATACCTACGGTCTAAGCACGGCACGACAATGGCAAGGCTCAACTAGGGCTAGGGCTTTGGCACAGAGGTTGGCATGGCGGAGCACGAGGCAGCGATGCTGTGGGTGTGGGGGCAGAGGCGGCGATGTCGACAATGACGTCTCAGGCGGTGGCGCGTCGGTGAGCTCGGTGGGTGTTAGTGAGGTGGTGATCTCGAGAGGTGGACTCGGTTGTAGCAAGATGGAGGTAGAGGCGGCGCTGGTTGGTGGTCGACGTGGAGGACAGTGGTGTTCGTAGCGGGGTGTACGAGGAGGAGGAGGAGAGGTGGTTGCGGATGTGATGGCGGTGGCAGAGGGGTCGCCGGAGGTGGAACAGAGAGGGGTTGCTCGAGGTGCGGTGATGGAGTTGCTGGAGGAGGGGATGCGGTGGAGGGAGATGGTTGGTGGTGTTGCAGTGGTTCCGGTGGTGGCTCAGGTGAGGTCGTTGTCGACGGTGGGGCTTCGAGAAGGAGAGGGAGTTTGAGAGAGAGAGAGGGGGGGACGTTATGAGATGGAGAGTGAGAGAGACGTTGGCGAGATGAGGGGAGGCAGGTGCGGAGATCTCAGGGTTGTTGGCGACGATGCCACGTCGGCGTGGAGCGGTTCTCACGGGGGTTATGCGCGATGTTGGGTCTGCGAGCGTGGGGGAAAGGAGAGAGAAGGAGGAAAGATAGAAGGGAAAGGTGTTGGGAGGTGGCGGAGAGGATCTCGGTTCGTTGGGATCGGGAGCGGCATCGATGAGGACCGGGTCGGGGTCGAGTGCAAGAGAGGAGGGGAGTCGTTGGGATCGAGGCGGGAAAAGGAGAAAGAAGGAGAAGAAGAAGAGGAGGAGGTGGGGAACGGGTCGGGTTCGGGTCGGATTTGGGTGCGTGGGTTTGGGCTGGACTGGGGGATTAGGGTTTAGGTAAAAAAATATTAGAAATAGAAAAATTTGGAAAAATTAGGTTAAGGTGTAAAGAAAAGAATTTGAAAAAAATATGTAAGGATTTAAATTATTAAATGGAAAATTTATTGGGACCAAAATTTTAAATGCAAGATGTACCACGGAACTGGGGATTTACAATTACCGTTTTCTGGAAAGCGAGACGTGACATCAATCCTAGATTATAAGTTAATCCCTAGGTTCAAAAGATAGTGATACTCCATTTAACATTCAAGTGGTGTATGTTTAAAGCAATAAATAGCATGTATAGCACAACATGCACCTTTTGTTGGGAAAAGCGATCCCCTAAACCATCGAGAACATAAGATAGATAAATATAAAATAACATGAAGAATAAATACCACACCGGATTTAACGTGGTTCGACTATCTCGGCCTACATCCATGGGGCTAAATACGAGAAACTTATTAATCATACATGAAAGAGATTACAAAGCACTCACAGCACTCAACAATCTCTCTGGCATCCCTTCTCTCTTGCTCTCACATCACAAGAGAAAGAGACAATATATTCTCACACAATCACATTTCTCAAGCCAACCAGTCTCTTCCCCTAAAAGATGACCCGGCCCAAATGTTCCAAAAAACGCATAAACAGATACGAGACACATCCTCAACACCTTCCGCACCTCCCAACAATAAATACATCTCTGGAAGAGGTTCTTTGTTCATGTTGTTATCAGTGTTGTGAGCTAGAGCTAAGGCCATCTCATTATATATCATTGCGGTTCTTGCCTCAACAAGCTCATGAAAGAGCATAGATGGATGCAACAAGGCAAGAATAAAAAACACATTGAGTAGTTTTAGACAACCATTATCTTTGATTTTCTAGAGATGCTCTTCACTTTAGTTATTCTTGTAATTTATACCCATACGAAACACGTTATTTATTTAATGCATTTGATTAATTAGTAAATAACTTAACCAAATTCTTCTTATATTAGTGAAAAAACGATAATCATCTTTAATAACCTTAAGAGTTACCTAGAGCTCCCTCAAACTCAATATATATAGCACGAAATAATTAACTCCACCAACCATCCATTTGAGTAGCTTTATTGTTTTCTAATTATAACTATTTCTTTGTCATAATGAAGGCAACATCTTATTTGTTACATCAAATTCTTATATATATATTCAGAAAATGTCTACTTCATGCACATGCACACGAAGATATCTAAAATATAATCAATTAACTCACCATAGAAATGTAGTTCTCACCTTTTACCCTCTTCAAATAGTTTTAAGATGTTATAACTTTTATATCCTATGATTTATTGTTGATCCACTTACAACTTATATACAATTTAAAAACATATTTTAGGCTAATTTTATCATGACCACGAGCATAGCTCGATTGATGATAACAATTCCCCTTCCGTGGATTGTGTCGGGATCAATCCCCAGGAGAAGAAGCGCTCATAATTTAACATGTTCGACGTAAATCCATGGGACCCCTGAGCTGCGTGTGTGTAATGTGTGCGCAGGTTAGGTCGGTTCCAAAAAAAAGGAATGTTGTTTACAATAGCATTTGTATTGCTTCATATCTTAAAAACCTTGTATAATAACTTCATTCTTGAAAAGCCCTTTCGTAATTATTTCAAAATTAAGCATTCATGAATAAAAAATGACAATATTTGTAAATTAAATCCATCAACCCAAAAAGTTTGTGCTACTTTAATGTACTTAACAAAGCCAAAGATTCATAATAGCTCTCTCATAAAGAAAAATACATAGTATATTAGTTTAATTTATCTCAAAAAAATGAATTAACAAAATGATATTCCTAAATTTATAATTCGTTTATAAATAAAGCCATCAATTTCAAGAAGAAATCTCATTCAATTTCACTTCACCAAGTTCAAAAGCTAAAAACCCAATTCCAAATAATGGGATGTTTAATTGTACATTACTTTAGAGAGAAATCCTTAATAAACCCTTATTTATCAAGTCTACAATTAAACATTAATTGTTTAAACACATCAACCCAAAAAGATCCGTAGATGAAAATGAAACCCTAAAATAATTGCATGATTTAATTATAAATTTACAAAAACGATTTAATAGATAAAACCATAACCTTGGATGATCAATTGTTGTCGACTGTCTAGAGACCGCGAGGAGGAGGTTTAAAAGTTGTCGGTGAATGCTCACGCCTTTGAATAAGGGCGGGAAAAAAAAATATGTAGAGAGAGGGGTGAGAGGTGCCCAGGTCTGGGCCAAATGGGCTCGATGGTGATTGAGAGAAGATTAGGCCTAAACAGGGATTTAGAGAAATAATTAAAGCATAGTGGTGCTTTTTTTTATAATCAATAAATGTAACTTTAAATGAAATATTTAAGGAGAATGATCAACAATAACTTTAACCACCATTACAAATCTAAAACCTATGTCATAAACAAACTTCGTCAAGAAATAAAAAAGATAGTAAATTATTCTTTTAGGATGATAAAGTTCACAAAAGTAAATCACGCCATATATTTCAAAATGATTCTGAAAATGACATTTTGCAAAAAAAAATTCTTCTGCTTTTAAGAAAATAATTAAATATCATAACTAATTATCAAATCTTCTCAAACCTACTAAAACAATAAATAAGTAAAAAAAAATCAAAGTGAAATATTTAAATTACAGGATTAACAAATTTTTATCTCATATTCTTATCAATTTTATCACATTTGAGATGTTAATTATGATATTTTTTATGTTTTATCAACAAATGAGAATTTTTTTTTGCCTTGTAGTAGTATCAGTTTGGAAATCACTGAAAAATATACATGGTTTGATTTGTTAATTACTGTGAAACTTGTTATCCAAAAGAAAGAAATTTGCAGCAACATTTTTTTTATAAATAAAATATGTATGTTGATAAACATAGATTATCGATTTGTTATGACCATAAAAGATATTGATTGCAAAAGATTTTATCTCCTTTAAGAAGTTGATGAGGCAGACTATATATATTAAAATTAAAGATTAATTTAGCATTTTGAATATATAATCCATGTGAGAGCATCACATGGCCTCCTTCTCTTCTAGCTATAATAGAATAGACACGAGTTTCACTAAACACAATTGTCTACGAAATCACAGAAAAATATCTTGTCGTATAAACTCCGTCTTCAACAAGACTTGCTTGCAAACATAATTATTATTATTTTATTTTAAAGGCCATAATATTATTCCAATGTACATAAGAGGAAATGACATTTTAATTCAAAATATCATAGAAACTTGTAGATTTATAAGATAGGAGGATACTAAATCACAATAGATAGTTGGAGACTATAGATAATTTATTTTTTTATTCAAAAGTAAAAATTCTACGTTCACAATATGCATCTCTCGTGATAGTTATTCATTTGATACCTATATGTATATCTCCAATATATCCTAGTTTATATTGGGTTGAAAAGGTCGGGATGGTCTGCAAAACATTGAAATGGTGTGTGCGTAAGGCAATAAGTAGGGTATATAATACAACATACACCGCCCCAGCTCGAGCCACCTAAATACTTCTCTGAAAGAGGGTCCTTGTTCATGTAGTTATTGGTGTTACCAGCTGGAGCTAAGGCCATTTCATTATATGGCATTGCCGTTCGTGCCTCGGCAAGCCCCTCGGCAAGTCCCTGAAAGATCATAGATGGATGCAACACTACAAGAATAACAAAAACCATTGAGTTGTACTTTGAGACGGCCATTATCTTTAATATGATTTTCTAGAGATGGATACTCTTCACTTTAGTCGTTCTTACAATTTATACCCATATAGAGACACCATATTAATTTAATGCAATTTATTAATCAGTAAATAACTTAACAAAGCTCCTCTCATATTAATGGAAAATCGATAACCGCCTTTAATGGATTCAAGAGGTGGGCCCCGTCCTTTGGCATGGCGCTTTGTTCCGTATGACACTTTATTCCGTGAGCAAAGATCAGAAGCTGACAACACACATGCAAACTGAGCTATTGCTCATTCCTTGCAAGTCTGCATAATTATTGATAGGGTGATGGAAAATAGAATCCGGGCCAGTGGAATAGATTGGTTGGCTTTTCGTGTGAGCATGTAATGTTGATATGGAATCCCTGCTCTTAGGATTGACTACCAAGGATGGAGAATTCATGGTCGTTTGGGATGCAGTTATATACCGTGACCAAGGTTTTTGAATTTTGATCTGTTTAGCGGAGAAAATGATAGTGGAGAATCTCAATTCATGCAAAGTAGATCAAAAGTCCGTCTGAACCGACCCAAACTCTGCTGATTATAGATTGCCTTAAGGTTTTTTGCATTTGACATTTTATATAGAGAGAGAGAGATGGAGGAAAGAGGCCATAGAAGGGAATTTCCTTCTTTGGCGTCGAAAAAATACGTCCTTCCTTATTTTTTCTGACGATCGTGTCACGTCCCGCTTTCCAAATTACGGAATACGAGAGGTTGACAAGGCCAGCCATGCTCCTACGGTCGAGCAAGCCGTAGTCACACATCGGCTTTTAACTTTACGTGGTAATCAGTAATCACTGCACACAGGTAATGAGAAATGCAGTCACTAAACCAAAAAAAATACAAAGAACTAACCAGATAGAGATCAAGAAAGTATAGCTCTGGGTCGCTGATCAAGATGTCCGCAATATCCTCGAGATACGTCAGGTCCTGGTCCGAGCTAGATCCACTTCTCACTCTGAGCATGCATACTCAGGTCGTCAGAGCGACACAATAGCAGTAAATATAAATACATGTGTAACAAGTGTAACAATGATGAATGTGAACAATAAACATGAAGTGATGATAAGATTATGAAGGAGCCGGTACAGGTAAACAGTAAAGCGGGTAAACAGTATGGCATGTATATTGAATCAGTAATCAATGCATGTCACTAAATCTATCAGTCTCTAAGTCTCACTATTCAAGTCGCTAAACCTATCGTCAGTCCAAGTGTGAGAGTCAACCACTCGTGAGTATCCCCCACCCGAGGGTAGGACCCAAGGACAAGGGAACACGGGCCCGAGTCGCTCGCTAATAATCAGTAATATCATCCATATATCTCCAGAATCGCTGTATGTGCCGGCAATGTGACTCCCGAGATTCCGTTGAACTCACACTCAAACTACCCCACACCCCGTGGTCTACATCAAACACCAACTATCAACTCAAATACTAGTCGGTCCATGACAAGTCTACGCGAGAACTGAAGACATGATCTCCATCAAGCATGTCTCGACTGGTACCCAAGGTAAATGGACAGTGTTTGGTGCCTTACCTATGACACTAATATAAGTGCTTCCATAATCGTCACATACCAATTATAGTCACACTTATACATGTCTCATAGACGTCGACAATGCAATAAATCAATCGAGTCCGCGGATTGTGTACAAGTGCGTGTCACCTTCACTTATTCATTCACACTTTAACACTAACGTACTTGACACAATCCGAACACTAATATCTAACACTGGGTAATGTACACGACCACTATGTTACCAATACAATGACATCTACATGATATGATGAGAATACGATAATTACGATATGAATAGAATATCAACAGTCAGTGTCCGAACACTTGCATAATTCACAATAAAACATACATGCAAAATTGAACGAAACAATATAAAAGGGGTAAGCATTATGTTTAATTGTCTATCCATCAAAATTGGTTTCGCGCCAATCGGGTTTCAGGTTTGCTAGTTATGGCCATTTCAATTTAGGTGTTCACTGCTGGAAATCCGATTTCAGAATTGGAAGTCCGTTTCGTAACACATTTTACTCCCAGTTGGGATCAAAGTTAGGCAACGCTATAGTTGAACAACGTTTAGGTTTTATAGTTAGGTTTCCACCTCAATTGGCGGATCAGTGATATCCTATATCAACAGGAAGTTATGGTCAGGTTAAGGTTGATGTGTAAAATCTGTCGCTGCAGAATTCAGCAGAACGTATCGACATTATAAAATATGTTAAAAATATAATACAGTTGAGGAATCTAGTGAGACCAGTGGGATAAGGAATCTAACTCAATTTTATTCATAAAGAGATAGAGTTCCGCACATTTCCGCATTTGAGAAAGAAAAATACAGTGGGTTACAAACAGGGGTTATCTGGAATTACCGCTCTGGACTGTAGTCCAGAATCGTAATTCTCCACAATTTTCTCTATCAAAACTAGTTCAAATTTTGGTACCAAAAATAGGGTTCTTTATCTTATTCCGTTGGCTTCATTAAGAGCCATGGAACGCCAAAATCCGATTCATAAAAGATTTAACGTGAATTTAAAGGTCTGGCATGTTCAGGAAATTCAGATTTCGCACCGACTATCGGGAGAAGCATCACATAGGTGAAACGACTGTGGTTTCCAACTAAATTTCTACAGCATATTGGTAAACAATAGGCGGGTTTAATGATCACAAGTTCCGCCATTTATAGATAAGTTTTCATTTAAAGTTTCATACCAAACACTTATATTCATTGGCGCGCACAAAACGTATGCATACGATATTAACTCTAAACTGGATTAAATACGAGCTAATAGCATGAAGCAAGTAATATACTTTCCTGGAGATGCGTCGACGACGGTACGGCAGCGACAACGGCACGATCGCTTCACGAACACGGCAGAGGTTTAGTCTTGTCGGAGCTTGATTTTGGACTCGACGGCTCGGTGGTGCGACGGACGCGCGCTGGCATTGCGACGATTACAGCCTTGACGACGAAGAAGAACACAGGGACTGAAGCCATGGCTTTTACGGCGACGACGGCGGCTGAAATAGCGGCAATTGACGATAGATGCAAGTGTTCAATGAAATGACTAGTGCTTGATTTGAAGCTTGGGCTAGCCTCAAGGCTTGGAATCGGCTGGAGGTGGTGGCGATGGAGCTCGGGGCTTGAGTTTGCAAAGAGAGGGAGGCGGTATCGCACTTGGTGTAGGCGTCGGTTGCCGGCGGGGAGCAGGCACGGTGTCGTTGACAAGGTCACCGGCGGTATGGGAGGAGCTCGGGTGCGGGGGTGGGCATGTAGGTAGGCACAAAGCGGTGACGAGGTGGCTTAGGACTATGGTGGTAGCAGTGGTAGTCGGTGTTGTATACTCGGCTTGGTGGAGATTCGTCGACGTTGGTGGAAAAGACGAGGAGGCGCCGATGGTGATGGTCTCGGGTTGAGGATGGTACAGGCAAGGGAGGTCTCGGCGAGAGGGAGATGGCGCTTGGTGGAGGCGTCGAAGGTCGAAGGCGGAGGTACGGTCGAGGTGGCTTGTCGAGTTGCTGGAGGAGATGCGCAACGGTGGTTAAGTGGTGAGCCGGAGATGGTGCTGGGTTAGTGTCTCCTGCGATGGAAAGAGGTGCCGGTAGCACTGACAATGTGAAGGCATGGATGAGAGGGGGTCGTCGGCGTCAATGGCGGCTGCTCGATGGTCGGAGGTGGCTCCGGTGAGGTGAGCTCAGTGAGGGCTGAGATTCTAGAGGAGGTAACTGGGCTCGAAGGTGGTAAGGTCGAGGGCCCGGTGGTGTTGGAAATGGGTTCGGCGGTTGGAGGTGATGGTGGTGAGGAAGAGAGTGGCTGCAACGTCGAGGCTCAGGTGATGCAGAGGAGGTGAGGTCGATGGAGTGGGCGAGCGCGTGCGTGAGGTCGTGGGCCGAGGAGTGGGGGACGAGGTCGCGACGAGGAGGCGTGGGAACGAGTGCGATGACGTAGGAGAGAAGGAAGAAGCGGGAAAAGGGAAATGGGGGAGGAAGAAACGGGTCGGGTCGGGTCGGTAGGGCTAGGCTGGGGTTCTTGGGCTGGGCTCAGAAATTAAATAAAATGAGAGATAGAGGAGGAAGTGGGCTGGGCTGGGAAAAAGGAAATGGAATAATAAAAGGGAAATAAGCAATAGGGTTTGGGTTTAGTAGTGAGGTTGAAAATTACATGAAAATTTATTTAGACATTAAAATAGGAGTGGGAAAATAACTTGGAAAAATAGGATTTAATCGGAAAATGCAATAGGAGGAATATACGACAAACGTTTGGAAATTACAGGAAATAAATTCGGAAATATACAAGATTTTTACCCACAAGATACCGGGTATTACATCATACCCCACTTATATAAAATTTCGTCCTCGAAATTAAAATAACGGTAAGCTATAAAGTGTAATGCGAAAAGCCACAAAATTAAACACTAACCTATGGTGATTTATTTAAAAGCAGCTAGATAAAATTCAAGGTCTATATACGTATAAGAAATAACATAACTAAAAGAATAGGCCTAAGTAAGCAAAAGGCAGAACCATCTATTATGATAAACTATATGCACAATACCGGAAAATAAAGCAACAATAATAAACAATAGTGAAGGAATTGCCGATAGGTCAAAATATTTTAGAATAAATATACCAATCAATCAATTTAAAATAGCTTGAGAAATTCCATATGGTGAAATAAGAAAAATAGTACGTGCGGCATATATTTGCGCTACTGAAAATGGGACGAATAGTAAGGTATTCAGAATAAGTAAACGGAAGTAGTTAATAACTCGCAATTTTTCGATAAATACAAACTAATGAAAACTAAATTTTCGAATAACGATGTCACTGAATGTAATCGTAGTAATAAGGAATAGCACTAAAATGTATAGGGGCTAGCCAGGGTATGGATTTCAGTGGAATACGGCCCATTCAAAAAGGTCGGAAAGTGGTACTCTTAATCTGAATGTTGAAGAGGCTGGGGTCAGGTCAGTACAAGGTGCAAGGGTGAATAGTAATGAATCTCAGAATGGAAAGAAATTTATTGGGAAGGGAAAATAGTCAATGCATCATGCGAATCAAATCTTAAAAGATCAGTGAACTCAGAAACTGTATTATTCCAGAAAGCATTCTCGAAAGATAAAAGGTGGTCCTAAGCTATGCATAGATTTATTTGACCAGAGGAAACAGAAGATAAATCGCATCAGTCGCGGTTATGGAAGTTCAGCAGGTTACGGTAAGCTCGCGCTAAGACAGGGGCGTCCATTTCCATAGCGCCTCGCAAAGATTGCCACTAGAGGTTCTCCTGCCACGGGTTCTTCTTCTGCTGGTCCTTCTTCCTCGGCTGGAGCTTCTTCATCGTGGTATGCTTCCACGTGATTCACCTCTTCTGGATCTTCTTCCACGGAGTTTCCTTCCACTGGATTCTCCTCAGGGTCTTTCTCTCCTAGATTTTCTCCTACCGGGTCTCCCTTGGAATCTTCCTCTATCGGGTCCTCTTTGGGGTCCTTTTTTTCGTTGTCAGAGTCGCTGATCATGTCGACTGCTAGGGCTGCGACTCCCTCGCCCTCGGAATCATTGTTGTCGAAAATAACCTGTGGGCCATCGGTTTCGTCATCTGAACTCACCAGTATGCAGTCCAAGGAAAAGCGGGACCGAGTGTCCTCATCGATAAGCGGCGTTGCTCCAGGATTAGCCATGGCCTCAAAAGGAAGTGTCATGATCAGAGAGTGGAACACACCAAGAAAATAATCAAGGATATGGGGCACAAGGAACAAATACGGTAGGTAAGGACTGAAAAATCAGAATTTAGAATACTGATACAACAAGAAGTATAAGGAAAATGAGTGGCAAGGGAACGATACATACATCACAACTCAAACTTTATTGCATTCAAACTAAAAGGTTCAACGGATACATGATCTTAAACGAAAGGAACCATTTACTAAAGAGTGACAATATTTTATTGAAAGCAAAAAAGTGATAATTCTTCGTTGACGTCTAGACTGCTGCATTCTCATCAAGCGAGTTGAATTCTGCGCTGGGTCCGTACTATCCTCGAAACTTGAACTATGAAATAACCAAGTCACTTAGCAGTAGTGGAGGGTGTAGACGGATCTCCTCCTTGCAGCTCCTTCCTTCTAGGGAAACCATTGACAAGATGTTCGTCGGATCCACAAATCAAGCATTGCCCTTTGGCGCTGCGGCAGTCTCTCTGAAAGTGTCCTGGCTTCTTACAGTATCCACAACATTGAGTCCTCCGCTGCTTCCGTTGCTGAGGAACAAGTTGGCTCTTTCTTTACCTCTTTTCCTTGTTTAATAGGGATTCCCTTACGATTGGAGGCTTCCGCTGGTGCCTGAGTCATCTGCCTTCTTAATCCTTCAGCTAACAGGTCGTTCGTTTGCTCCTGGGCTTCCTTCAAACACTGCAGTACATTCAAAATCTCGACGGGCTGATTTTGGGGAGTGGAGATAGAAGAAGAGTCGTTGGAAGACATAGTCCTGAAACAACAATTTTAGGACGGCATAAGGTACAAGCTGTAAGAATCAAAATACAATATAGATTAGGCAAGAAAACAAGAATATCGGGTGAGGTGAAATTCAAACGAGTGGAAATCAAATGTAGAACTCCAAGTCACTCAAACAGTGTACAGTATTGTAACTATACTGCGGTTCATAATTATAATCACGTAACTCTACTAAGTCGCCCAAAACTCTAGCGGACAGATCAAAACATTTAGCAGAACACACTACGTGAATCAGGATCAAAGATAACGAGTTTACAATCTAGACTGAAGGATGACTTAGATTGTCAAGCCCTACACGGAAACTGCAATCCCAATAGAAGCAAAACCTGGCTCTGATACCAACAAAACCATGTCACGCCCCGCTTCCCAAAATACGGAATACGAGGGGTTGACAAGGCCGGCCATACTCCTACGGTCGAGGAAATATCCTGCCGTAGTCACACTTCGGCTTCTAACTTTACGTGGTAATCAGTAATCACTGCACAGGTAATGAGAAATGCAGTCACTAAACCAAAACAAATACAAAGAACTAACCAGATAGAGATCAAGAAAGTATAGCTCTGGGTCGCTGATCAAGATGTCTGCAATATCCTCGAGATACGTCGGGTCCTGGTCCGAGCTAAATCCACTTCTCACTCTTAGCATGCATACTCAGGTCGTCAGAGCGACACAATAGCAGTAAATATAAATACATGTGTAACAAGTGTAATAATGATGAATGTGAACAATAAACATGAAGTGATGATAAGATTATGAAGGAGCCAGTACAGGTAAACAGTAAAGCGGGTAAACAGTATGGCAGGTATATTGAATCAGTAATCAATGCATGTCACTAAACCTATCAGTCTCTAAGTCTCACTGTCTAGGTCGCTAAACCTATTGTCAGTCCAAGTGTGAGAGTCAACCACTCGTGAGTATCCCTCGCCCAAGGGTAGGACCCAAGGACAAGGGAACACGGGCCCGAGTCGCTCGCCAATAATCAGTAATATCACCCATATATCTCCAGAATCGCTGTATGTGCCGGCAGTGGGACTCCCGAGATTCCGTTGAACTCACACTCAAACTACCCCCACACCCCGTGGTCTACATCAAACACCAACCATCAACTCAAATATTAGTCGGTCCATGACAAGTCTACGCGAGAACTGAAGACATGATCTCCATCAAGCATGTCTCGACTGCTACCCAAGGTAAATGGACAGTGTTTGGTGCCTTGCTTATGACACTAATATAAATGCTTCCATAATCGTCCCATACCAATTATAGTCACACTTATACATGTCCCATAGAAGTCGACAATGCAATAAATCAATCGGGTCCGCGATTGTGTACAAGTACGTGTCACCTTCACTTATTCATTCACACTTTAACACTAACGTATTTGCCACAATCCGAACACTAATATCTAACACTGGGTAATGTACACGATCACTAGGTTACCAATGCAATGGCATCTACATGATATGATGAGAATACGATAATTACGATATGAATAGAATATCACCAGTCAGTGTCCGAACACTTGCATAATTCACAATAAAACATACATGCAAAATTGAACAAAACAATGTAAAATGGGTAAGCAGTATGTTTAATTATCTATCCATCAAAATTGGTTTTACGCCAATCGGATTTCAGGTTTTCTATTTATGGCCATTTCAATTTAGGTGTTCACTGCTGGAAATCCGATTTCAGAATTGGAAGTCTGTTTCGTAACACATTTTACTCCCGGTTGGGATCAAAATTAGGCGATGCTATAGTTGAACAATGTTTAGGTTTTACAGTTAGGTTTCCACCGCAATTGGTGTATTAGTGATATCCTATATCAACAGGAAGTTATGGTCAGGTTAAGGTTGATGTGTAAAATCTGTCGCTGCAGAATTCAGCAGAACATATCGATATTATAAAATGTGTTAAAAATATCATACAGCTGAGGAATTCAGTGAGACCAGTGGGATAAGGAAGCTAACTCAATTTTCTTCGTAACGATATAGGTTTCCGCACATTTCCGCACTTTAGCAAGGAAAATACAGTGGGTTAAAAACAGGGGTTATCTGGAATTACCGCTCTGGACTGCAGTCCAGAATCGTAATTCTCCACAATTTTCTCTATCAAAACTAGTTCAATTTTTGGTACCAAAAATAGGGTTCTGTAGATTATTCCGTTGGATTCGTTACGAACCATGGAATGCTAAAATCCGATTCATAAAATATTTAACGTGAATTTAACGGTCTAGCATGTTCAGGAAATTCAGATTTCGCACCGACTAGGTGAAACAACCGTGGTTTCCAACTAAATTTCTAAAGCATATCGGTAAACAATAGGCGGGTTTAATGATCACAAGTTCCGCCATTTAAAGATAAGTTTTCATTTAAAGTTTCATACCAAACACTTATATTTATTGGCGTGCACGAAACGTATGTATACAATATTAACTCTAAACTGGATTAAATACGAACCAATAGCATGAAGCAAGTAATATACTTTCCTGGTGATGCGTCGACGACGGTACGGCAGCGGCAACGGCACGATCGCTTCACGAACACGGCAGAGGTTTAGCCTTGTCGGAGCTTGTTTTTTGGACTCGACGGCTCGGTGGTGCGACGGACGCGCGTTGGCATTGCGACGATTACAGTCTTGACGACGACGACGAACACAGGGACTGAAGCCACGGCTTTTACGGCGACGACGGCGGCTGAAATAGCGGCGATTGACGATAGATGCAAGTGTTCGATGAAATGATTAGTGCTTGATTTGAAGCTTGGGTTAGCCTCAAGGCTTGGACTCGGCTGGAAGTGGTGGCGATGGAGCTCGAGGCTTGAGTTTGCGAAGAGAGGGAGGCGGTATCACACTTGGTGTAGGCGTCGGTTGCCGGCGGGGAGCGGGCACGGTGTCGTTGACAAGGTCACCGTCGGTAAGGGAGGAGCTCGGGTGCGGGGGTGGGCATGTAGGTAGGCGCAAAGCGGTGACGAGGTGGCTTAGGACTATGGCGGTAGCAGTGGTAGTCGGTGTTGTATACTCGGCTTGGAGGAGATTCGTCGACGTTGGTGGAGAAGACGAGGAGGCGCTGGTGGTGATGGTATCGGGTTGAGGATGGTACAGGCGAGGGAAGTCTCGGCGGGAGGGAGATGGCGCTTGGTGGAGGCGTCGAAGGTCAAAGGTCAAAGGCGGAGGTGCGGTCGAGGTGGCGTGTCGAGTTGCTGGAGGAGATGCGCAGCGGTGGTTGAGAGGTGAACCGGAGATGGTGCTGGGTTAGTCTCCTGCGATGGAAAGAGGTGCCGGTAGCACTGTCATCGTGAAGGCATGGATGAGAGGGGGTCGTCGGCGTCAATGGCGGCTGCTCGATGGTCGGAGGTGGCTCCAGTGAGGTAAGCTCGGTGAGGGCTGAGATTCTAGAGGAGGTAACTGGGCTCGGAGGTGGTAAGGTCGAGGGCCCGGTGGTGTTGGAAATAGGTTCGGCGGTTGGAGGTGATGGTGGTGAGGAGGCGAATGGCTGCAACGTCGAGGCTCAGGTGATGCAGAGGGGGTGAGGGTGAGAGAGTGGGCGAGCGCGCGCATGAGGTCGTGGGCCGAGGAGTGGAGGACGAGGTCGCGACGAGGGGGCGTGGGAACGAGCGCAACGACGTGGGAGAGAAGTAAGAAGCGGGAAAAGGGAAATGGGGAGGAAGAAATGGGTCGGGTCGGGTCGGTAGGGCTGGGCCGGGGTTCTTGGGCTGGGCTCAGAAATTAAATAAAATGAGAGATAGAGGAGGAAGTGGGCTGGGCTGGGAAAAAGGAAATGGAATAATAAAAGGGAAATAAGAAATAGGGTTTGGGTTTAGTAGTGAGGTTGAAAATTACATGAAAATTTATTTAGACATTAAAATAGGAGTGGGAAAATAACTTGGAAAAATAGGATTTAATCGGAAAATGCAATAGGAGGAATATACGGCAAACGTTTGGAAAATACAAGAAATAAATTCAGAAATATACAAGATTTTTACCCACAAGATACCGGGTATTACAGATCGGCACCCATCATCTTCATCGTTATTATCTAAGATGTGGGTATACCAAATTTCATATGATTCTACAACATTTTCCCTGTTGATTTAGTAATGCAATAAGTTCTGTTGTCGGCAAACCGTTAATTTTGAACCCACTAAATCAACGGTGAAAAAGTTATACAATCACATGAAATTTGGTATACGCGCATCTTAGATGATAACGTTGAAGATGATGAGTGCCGATCGTCGGAAAAAATGAGGGAAGGTGTGTTTTTTTGATGCCTTATGGGAAATTCCCTTTTATGGCATATTTTCTCCATTATTCTTATATATATATATACAGCGATAGAGGGAGGGAGGGAGGGAGGGAGGGGTAATGGAGAAAAAGTGCCATAGGGGGGAATTTCCTTCTATGGCGTCGGAAAAATGCATCTTCCATGATTTTTCTCGACGATCGGTATACATCACCTATATCTTTATCATCTAAGATGTGGATACACCAAATTTCATGTGATTATATCATATTTTCACTGTTGATTTAATAGGTGCAAAATTAATGGTTTACCGACAATAGAACTTTTTACATTGCTAATTCAACGGTGAAAAAATGGTGGAATCATATGAAATTTGGTGTATGCACCTTAGATGATAACAATGATGATGATGGATGCCGATCGTCGAAAAAATGATGGAGTTTATATATATATATATATATATATATCGGAGGAAAGAGGTCATAGAAGGGGATTCTCTCCTATGGCGTCGGAAAAATACATTCTTCTTAATTTATTTTTTCTATTGATCAACACAATATTTTGATTGATCAATAGATGATGGTGTCAAAAGTTACGAAGCTTGGAACATGAACTTAAATAGACAAATTAAGCGGAGTTGATTAAGACGAAGTAAAGTAGAGTCAAGTCATATTGTATATACCGGTCATAAACATCAGAATAAAAGAAAGATATAATAAAAATATGTACCTCGCATCCGCGGCCCGTAACTGCCCAAAACTCGTCCCTTTCTCCGGCTGTATTTCCTCGTGTCTAAATTAGCCTTCAAATTCGAAATTCTTTCCGCTGCCTTTTCCCCTCGCCGTCGCCGCCGCCTCCTCCTCTGATCATCCGTCCAACACCGAAATGACCAAAACACCCCTTTCCCATCACCTCATTTCCTCATAACACGAAGACAGACATCTTAGTTTGAAGGGCAAATCGGGGATAAAAGATGATGCTGCCGGTGGTAAAGCTGGGGACGCTAGCCCTAAAGACAGTATGCAAGCCCATCGCTTCGAGGTTGAAGAAGGAGGCAGGGAAAAACCCCAAATTTCGTCAATTAATCGTTAATTTTGCTCAGGTTTGTCAAAAAGGGGGAAAAAGAAGAAGGAGAAAAGCCCTCGTCTTTTTATAAGTTTTGCAAATTTGCGGTGTAAAGTTGAGATCTTGAAATATGTGATCTATGTCAAGAGTCCTCATTTTTTTGATGATTTTGAAAAATTATAGGCCTAAGACTGCGTAGATTCTTGCAATTGGGATGTTGAAAGATGTGATCTAAATATGATGAAAGGAAGAAGATTTTAGGAGTATGGAAATTTTTATTGTTAACCCTGTTTAAAATTACTTTTTTGGGGGAAATTATGGACTATTCATCATAAAGTTTGCTCCATAGGTTTAAAAAGCTGTCAGTTTTGGTAATTTATAGCCGTACTTTGCGTAAATATATTTAAAGATGTCATCTATGTCTTGTTGAAATAAAAAAGATTATAGGCATGGAGATGTCAATTGCAAACCGGTGAAGGAGATAGGATTTTATGTCAGGTAGGGAAAATTATTCTAAGGCTAATATTCAAGTGGGAGTTATAAAAAAAACCTTTTTTACTAATTATTCCAAGGCTAACTATCAGTGTTTTTCAGATAAATAATCTGAAAACGAATAAATTTATATTTATTTCTACTACATACCTTGAATTTTTTTTCAGTTTAATACATTACCTCGTTTTAAAGAAAAATTATGAAGAGGCGTATAAAGGCAGAATGATTTCATCCAGGACGGCAAATGTCATTAGCTTAAATGTAAAAGTTCAAGGTATTTATTTGTAATTTACTTAGCTTAGGATGTTCAATTTAACTAAGTATTCAATGCGTGATTGTGTAAGCTGCCGAAAGTTTAAGGTACTTCGGTGAAGTTTATCCAATTTCAATTAGTAATAGAAAGTATTTAAAGATGAATGTATTTTAATCTTATGTGTCATAATTTTGAGCTTCAAACCACAATGCTAACCTCAATTATTACTTCTTCTTCTTTTTTTACACATTTCTGGATCAATCATTATAGTTTCACAGTAAAGAAGTTGAGGGTTGACCTCTGACAGATTTAGAGCCCTCATGATAGCAAGGATGCTACTTTGAAATTCAATGTTGTGGAATGGTGTAAAACAGTGGCCCAGAGGTTTGGGGTGTTTTGATTTGTGATGAAGGGTTGGGATTATCATAGCAGGGAATCCCAACTCGCTTTTGATCTCTTAATGGTTATAAAACTTTGTCAATCATTATTAAAATCCTGCTACGTGGCCAATTTAACTTTTGATGGGAAAAAACTTAAATGATACTTCGAGTATCAAACGGAGGATAAATGATTTGATGGGGATAGAAGTTAAATATACACAACAAACTAATTTGAATTCTCGAGTTAAATTTGGAGCATTCCATTTGTTTTGCTTCAATTATAGCCTATGAAATGTATTCACGAATCACAACTAATAAAGGGTGTTTAAATGAAATTCAAAACGAAAGCTGGTTGCTTAGCAGATATGAACTAGCTACCTTCTACTGAAGTTCTAAGCTTCTAATCACAGGGCCTGAATTCCAGATGAGGTAATAAGTCATATCTATGCTATTTATTAGTTCAGTCATCACATTGAAGTATAAGGAAGTTCCGTGTCTAGGCGGGTCGCTTGTCTAAGTTGTCTTAGCTCAGCCCACCCTCGGATCCACCCCTGTCGTCAACCTTGTCTCAGTTAATTTAAGAATCACATTCTTGTGTGAGGGAATTGTGCACAATTCGTTGTATACCTTGCTCAAGCCTGTAACATGTATGTTTTGCTCAACCATAGCCCCACTCATCTTCCAATAATGGTAATATTTCTTCTTGTTAGGGCTCAAATTCCTCTATGCTGCAAGATCCATTCAAAATTTGATTGTGCCAACCGTTGAGAAGCTACTTCTATACATGATCAGCAGTTACAGTGGCTTGAAAAGTAGCATTTTCTCTTTCAAATGTTTCCTCTTGAAGCCAAAACCAGGCTCCACAACATCTAGCTCAGTACCTGCCTTTGGTTTCTTTAAAATATTAGAAATTTTCCTGAGTTTACATTTTCCTTTGAACGTTTTTAATAGCTTCACTGGTTCTGTGTGTTCCATTCTCTTGCTACTTAGCTATTTCATATAGTTTGAATTGGTGTATAGTTATTATTTAAATCCACCATGGGCATTGGATAGGTTCTGGATTGGAAAATTGGTGCAGTATGGGTATCAAATCTAAGAAAATGTAAATTCTACTGATCAAACAGAGCTCCCTTAGAGTTATTTTGAACAAAGTTTTCTTAAGCCTAAAATGCCAACCAAATGAAGGCTAAACTTCAACACACAGATCCATTACTAAAGTTCATCCATCTAGCATTGTTGTAGAAAAATACGAGCTATCATCATATGTGCCCTTCACAGCGTAATGGGATTGCATATGGAACACAATGCACCATCGAAGACTTACCAAGGCAACTATGATCAAGAGAGAAACTTGCCATAAGCCCTAGAAGGGTAGTTTGTGGTAGGAGTATATCTAGTTGATCATGCAAAGCTCATGCAATTAAGGAGCAAATTTGGTAGAATTTCTCTATGGCGAGAACTGCTGGTATCATTATAAAAGAAGAATGAATAAGGTACTAACTGAGACAAAGCACAGCTTGGATCAACAGCTAATCTTACTAAAAGTTTAATAAATAAATAAATAAATAAATAAAATTTGATAGGTCGATGCATTTTCAACTATATAATTTATTAAGTCTAGTGGCAGTATGTTTTTGACGAGTTTGTTCTCAATCTGCAAGTCTCTTTCATAAGTTAGAAAGATGGTAACCTTTGGTTCAGCTATGACATCCTACACCTTGTGTTGCATAGTCAATGACAAGAATGATAATTTCTGTTTCATGTTAAGGAGTCAAACCTGCAAGGGGGAGAACTATGGAGATTCACTTCTAAGAAGTCAGAAGTGATTAAGCATGTGTTCATGTGTGCTCACTGAGCCATACACACAAAATTACATTTTAAAAGTTGGTCTCTGAATTGTCCTTAAACCATCGGCATCCAATTTACATGATAAATTCTTATTTGATTGTGCTAATACGTTTCCACCTTTCAAAGGTGAGGGTTGAGTCTGGGAGCCGAAAACTATCAGGATTAGGTTGTTACACGAAGTTGTGAACTAAAATATAAATAGGAGAAACTAAATTACATTTTACCATGTCCGGGAACAATTTATCTTGTACATTAACCAATAAAATCCTCACTCACTTGGCTAGAGTGTATAGGGTATGGTGTGTAGGGATAAAAGAGAAATAGTGATATGGTTACGGAGGAAGTCACTCACCCAATTTTTTCCTTCACGAAAACCAATAATTTTTTCAAACCATTTTTGATGACTTGGAATTGGACTAACATTTGCACTGCATGGTGTCTGGAATCAGGTCAACCATCGCATAAGCACTACCATACAAAGACGGATATATGGTCATGCAACTGATGTCGAGATACGTCCTCTGAACGAAGAAAAAGCTGTTCAAGCGGCTTCTGAACTCATTGGAGAGCTCTTTGTTTTCTCGGTACATCCTCATCCTTTAACTTATCTCCTTCAATCCACTGTTACCTTGTTTAGAGTTTAATAAATGTGCGGTTGATACCATGTACAGCACTGTTCCCTAACAATGCACTATTTGTGAATGCACAATAGGAAGTTGTAGAACTGCTTAATAACTAATATTATAAAAGATTTATAAATCTTATTTCTTTATTACGGCATGCTGATTAATTGCTCTTTGGCTTATTAGGTTGCAACAGTTGCTTTGATTTATGAGGTGCAAAGAAGTGCTAAAGCAGAAGCTAAAAAGGAGGAAATCCGCAGGCAAGAACTTGAGGTAGTAAGAGTATTTCCCATTTCCCAACAATATAGCCTAGTGAATCATTTTATTCGTTATTGCTGTTGATGACAATCTGAAAGCGTTTATACTGTTTTTCCCTCCTTGTTAAGACGGTCTGTGGTTTGGAATCCACAAGCATACCTGCACCTTCTTTGCCTTTAAATTAAAATTGACCTCTAGGCGCTAGCTTATCCATTCTCTTAATTATATATTATGTTACTTTATTTTGTTGGCACTTCTTAATCTTACAGCTTCAATATAAGATATAGATCTGCTTCAATAAAAGATAGGTCTAGTTCACAATTTTTTTCTCAATGAAAGAACTGGGCACTAAAAAGGCCTGTCTCATTATTTTTACTGGTTTCTGTTAGAAATTGTCCATGACATGAATTGTAAACAAAATATGAGAATGACGACATGGGATGCTTCTATAATTAGCTAACATGGCATATTGCTTTCTTTCTGAAAGTATTAGTCAACTACTATTTTGCATTTATCTTGATGAATGTTTCTTCCTTTCCCTGCTTTTTTCTCCTTCTTCATGGCTTGTTAACTAATTGTTTCAGAGAGATTTAGCTTTTTGTTCTTTTCCTTCATGAAGTTGCTCTTTTTTCACGGCCACCAAAACTGAGCTTTCACACAGATAAAACATGCAGTGCTCAAGGTGATGACGATCAAAGATGAACAAGAATACGCTCTGTATATGTTCAACAAAGCCTTGCTTTCCCTTGTATGGCCCTTTAAGAACCCTCATTATATTCTCAGTCAATACTAGGTTCCTCAGATGATCCTGGGCATTTCCTGGGCTTTAATTTTTCGGCAATTTACCAAGCAAAACTTCAGGGCTATATGGGACCCCTTTGTGTACATGAAATGCATGGTTCTCCATGCTTATGATTATGAGAAAAGACATGTTCTCCATCAGCACAAGAGCAAGCGATTCATAATCTCCTATTGTAGTGCACTAGTACTCACGGAACTCTCTACAACATTATCAGGAACTCGGATATCTTCTTTGGCGATTTCTGATAATATTATCAGACATGACCCTCAACCTTCAGCTAGATACCAGTTGAACCTTCTTGAACACCAGAGACCACTTTCATATGGTCTCATGGTTTGAATTACATGCATAGCTCCATCTCATTAAAAGCTAAATTTTTTAGTAACCCTACCATGCTTGCTCTGATACTCTGATGTAAACATTATCTTCTTCTACTTTTCGATCCAACCCATCTTGTCTTTGAGATCACCTCGAACAACTATATCTGCATCACCCTTCATAAAATGGCCTTTCCTTCTATCTACAATAAAGTAAGACAAGCTATCCATATCAACATCAGCACCATCTTCTGGCTTTAGAAATTTCTTGAGTTCATCAAATGACGGTTGTTTGCTTTGAGAACTGTTTGATTCAGGAAATTCGTTATATAAAAATCAGTCTTTAAATGTCATGTGATCGACAATATCAAGTACTCGCTTGAATCTCTATCCCTCTTACTTGCCACATGGATATGCATCGCTCTTGCTTCACTGATGTTGAAGAGACATGGAGGTGGAACAAACACTTTCTTTTTCCAACATCCGTAACTTCCAGCCTAGCAGCAAGTAATTGATCAATCCTTGTGATTATTCTAACTTTCACCTTCTGTCGAGCCATATTCACTATAACAACTTTTGCAGGATCTTCTATATAAATTCCAATCTTGTTGCGAACAAATGTATCCCTTACAAGGCTTACCGTTTTGGTTGCAACTAAAAGCATATCTGTCATGTTTTAAGGGGATCAAACTGCAAACATGATTTTAGCCGAACTGATAATGCTGCGTAGAGCTCTACAGTCCTCCTTAACATGGGCTTCTTTGTCAGCTTCGACATAGATATAACCTTTCAGATGGTCTACCACAAGTACTGCTCGGATTTGAAGTTCATGGCAGTTTTTACATTTTTGGATGGGGCAAATAGCTGTCTCATGCTCATGACCAATTGCGCCCACAACTTTGGCATCTTCACAGATGGTAAAAGAGCTTGTTGCTCTATCTCTTTGACCACCTCGTCATACTCTTACATGGCTTGATTTTGTAAATCATTTGCACATTTTTCTCTCGTTATCCTCGAAATCTTCTGATTCTCGGGCAAGTAAGGTAAAGGACGGTCTGGTCTTTTACCCAACTCTTCATCATCCACTATTTCTACACCTTCGCCATTTATAAAATTCTCTTCTTTATCATCTTCGGCCTCCTCCTTGTCAGTTTACCATTGGCCAGTGGCCACAGCAAGATCAAAGGACTATGACCTTTGCCTCTTCTTTGCTTGCTCTGATCTCTCCAAAATTTTCTGTGCCTTTTCCTCCCTCTATCCTCTACTTCAAGGTCATCCTCTTCCTCATCGTCGTAATCTCTGGCTCCGCACAAGAGCTTGGAAACCTGGTGGCCCAAAATTTTGAACTAGGTTTCCTACTGCACATTTTTTTATTCTAATCTTTTAAAGCATTTGTTATTCATGGAAGAAGTTATCAAAGTGATTCTTTCTGGTTAGCATAGGAACAAATACTATTAACAGTTTGTCCTTGTGTAAGAGTGTATCATAAGAATTAAGAAAACTGCTAGCTTAGAAATTAAAACTGTCACCCAAAGCAACAGTTTAAAGAGTATGTTGTTCAGTTTTCTTTGTTGTTATGTGCCATTATTCCTTGAAGGACAGAGATTGGAACAATTTAGTTTAGGATTATTTCTGTCATTTGCTTTGGGTCATTTCAGGTACTAGGGACGATGTAATTAGTATAACAATCGTCGAGTTGTATGAACGGGTGATGGAAGGCAGACAAATTCCACTTATATGTTGATGATTCTCTGCCAACTGATATTGAGAAGCTGTAGTTAACAGTCTCTATCCTTCTGTTTTTCTTTTCGACTTTTGTCCAATTTTCTTCATGCCTTGCATTTTCATTTTAATATGAAATCAAGTCCTATCATGTATATAAATTTGGACGCTTTCTCGATATGCCACCCTTTTTGTTCATAAAGACCTCATTCTTATTACATTAACATAAATATTTTTGCGTCTTTCGCTTTTTCTTACCTACTTGGTACAAATACGAGTTTCCCTCCTTAGGACATATTTGAATATCAAAAGGCCAAAGCAGTTGCTTTGAATTTTAAAAAGCGTCTTCAAGCGGCCGCTTAAAAACTCATTACTCACAATCAACATATATACAAGGATTAAGTGGAGTCGTTAAGTTCAAGACTCCACAGCCTGCAATTTTCGTTGTCTTTTTCTAGCCTTTTTTTAATATTGATTTCTTAAAATTTTAAAGGGCATAAGGCAAAGGGAAGAAGATTTGGCGAAAGAGGTGGAGCTATTGAAGCAGAAGCTTAATGAAATAGAGCAACTTGCTCGAGGACGAGGTCTCTCAGGTATTCTTCAATTCAAGCCCAACAACGGCCATCCTCCGGAAGCCACCAAGGCAGCGGCGCCTGCTTGGTAAGATTTACACTTAATCGACCGGCATATTTAAGTTACCGCTCATTCTTTTAGTAGGAAAAAATCGATGGGGTTCTAGTTTCCAAGCCCTGAAGCCATTTTTGGATTAAAAGCTTTTTGATTGTGTAATAATACGAGTAAACAATGATATGAATATCATCTTCTTTTGTTGTAAAATCTATAGTTACAAGGTGTTCTTATTTATCCCCAAGAATCTGAATCTGAGCTTCATTCTGAAATGGCTTGTAATGTTTGAGAGAGGCCAAGAGATTAATTGGTAGTACTCATCAGCTACTAAGTTTGCTGATCTTATTCACACTTGAGCAGATGTTATATATATTTCATTTTTCTGTAGGAATTCCAATGCTTTATTTTCGATTCACATTTGACATTTTTTTTGAAGTGGATTATCCACAATCCATGCATAAAAATGCTGAAATTGAAAGGGGAAAAATCAAATTTTATTCTGAAAACATTAAAAGTTTTATTTATTATTCTTCCATCAAGTAAGAAGATTAGCAAGTACAGATATGTAGCTAACCAATCGAATACGAATGTATTTGGTGCAAGTTGCACTTAAACTTCCAGGTCCTCCAACGGTATATCAAACCTAGTTCATTTGGATCATAGGCCATTATTTTGTAGTCGTAGCACCTAGGACGGGTGACCAATGCATCCACTGGATCCATGATAGGTGTAATTTGATTGTTGGCGTCGTGGCGACTGCATTAGCGATCATGGCAATCCTTGGAGCGTCATCTGTGCCGGAGTTGGCTCTGCCGGAGTTGGCTCTTGCCTTGAAGTGCTATCCCAACTCAATATGCCCCATGCTATAGCATCACAATAACCAATGATTTGAATATACTAAGCAGGCCAAAAACCTACACGATCTCCCTCGAAGAGCATATACCATTTGTCTTCCACGCTTTCCTACGAAAGAACAAAGCATGGTGATGGCAAAGAGTCACATTAATAGGAATTATGTATGTTAATTTGTTTCACAAAATTCACATAAGAATTATATTATTTTCGCATCTTGTCTTTACTTCTATCTTTAATTCGCTTTCGAAATGTATGAATTTACAAGTCTAAACATTATGATCATTCAGGAAAGAAATCAATCCGTAAACTTTTCATTTCTTAAGAAAATATTTGTGGTGACAACTAACATTGGAATTGGAGACAGAATTTTTGGGTTAGTCTTGAGTAAATATATATTTTCCAAAATCCTAAATTCATGCGCACACACAAATATTCATCACTAATTTTAGTTTTTCTATTTATGACCCTGCAGCCAAGGATATAACAGTCCCAGCATATCTGTAAGCAAAAGTTAAATGTAATATTTTCAGATATTTGAATGAAAGTAACTTATAGATCTATCTGTATCAACTTAAATAGTTTTAAATTTAATTACGAGTTTAAAAGTCTTAAGAGAGAGAAAAATCAAATGAAGAGATTTAAAAATTACCTAAATTTATTCGTCTTTATTCTTAGTTACACATGCATAGCATATTAGCATATAAGATTGATACCTGGAACATCAATTTGACTTTGTAACTGAGTAATAAATCAAATCATTATAATCATGAGCAATCGGGTTTTCTCGTTTCTCTCTCTCTCTCCGTCTCTCTCTCGAGATATATATATATATATAATATATATATATATATATATATTAACAAACTGCATGCTCCTTACATAATCCTTACATAATTTTGGTTACCCTTTGGTGTGACTGCATGGGTCCACTGCTGGTATGTGTTATAGTACAGGTCTTGAATTTATGATCTAATATTATAATTAATTCTAGTGTGTGTATTCATCGAGAAATTATTCGGTGTGCTATTCGGTGTGCCGGATGTAATACATCCGGACAGGGGTGAGAGGGAGGAGTGAATTTGGACAGCCTTAGACAGTGTGTGGAGCCTACACTTCTATTTCTTCTTTCTCTTGTCCAGGTGTATACGGTTGTCACATGGAATAATTTTTTCCATTCATCCCTCCAGTCTTTTTAATGTCCTATTATCTTCTTTTTTTATGCAATTTATAAAGATGGACAGGGTCAAGCAAAACTCATCAATATAACATCCCATTACAATAAAAATAATGTTTAAATACAAAAAAAATACCAAACACTTTGGCTCGGTTATGAGAAACTACCAAAAACTTATCATAATTACAAGAAACTGCCATGTTTTGAAAGTTTTGTTGTAATTTCTTGCAAATATTGCTGACGTGGCACCTTACTTATGCTAGTTTTTCATAAATTTTTTAAGGTTTGCGGTAATTTTTTAATTTTTTTAATTTTTTGAAAGTTTTTTGTAATTTTGAGAGTATCATGTAGTTTCTCGTAACCGAGCCAAAGTATTTGATAGTTTTTTTTTTGGAGGGGGGATTAAACCTAAAAATAATGAGATGCTACAACTTAAAAGTTACCGAATGAGAAGAGTTTTAAATTCCCTCTCCAAAAAAAATAAATCTAATTAATTATGTAACAATTTTAATAGCGAGCTCTTTACAAAAATTGTCATGAAAAAATAATCAGTATATCATATCGCAACATATGAAAGTTTCTTTTAAATGAAAGCCCTGTATAGGAAACACATAGCTTAAATGTACACTAAAATACTTTGATATTCTATCACTCAACCGCATAAATGAAAACAAAGAGAATGTAAACTTACAAATTCAATTGCAAAAGTCTTTGCAACGGTTATTTCTGCCATAAACTGAAGTATCAAATTCAGCACCCAAAGCTATTGTGCTGCTTACTGGAACAAAGTCGCGGCAATGTAGCTTAAAACATCCAGTGAATTCATTGTTGCCGCTCTGCAATAATAAGGCATAATTTATTTAGAATAACTACCCACTAGCTAGCAGAATACTTCACTTATTTCTGGTGATTATTTCCAACAGGAACGAAATCTTGGCATTACTCATATATTTTTGGACGCTCACACATAAAATGCCCGACAGTTATATGAAAGAAATTAAATTAAATATATCCTTCATCTTACATTAGTATACAATAAGAATCTCCATACTTTCAAATAATGAGATATATAAATCAATATATAGATTTTTAAAAAAATCCAATGAAATAAGTATTTAGCATCCAGCTTACCTCCAAATACAAAAAACCTTGTTTTGCTGAAAAAGAATGAACTCCAATGCATTTTTAGAGGAGACTATTTAAAGCACTTTTCAGATCAAGTCATATATAAATTGTAAAAATAAATTCTCAAGGCTGATTTCGGATTGGGCTTTTGTTTATGGTATCAAGAACTTGTTTGGCAAATAGGAACAGAAAAGAAAGAAACAGAGTAGAAGAGCAACAAGAAAGAAGAACAAGTTTGAGGAATGGTATCAAAAGGAAAGAAGAAGAAAAAGTACCAGAGACCTGAGATAATATAGACTTTGGTCCAGAGAGGATTTAGTATATCCGCCTCCCACCCACCCACGCCCACCCTTCAAAAACACAAAGAAATTGATGATGCTCAATATTGGTGATCTCCAAGATCAAGACACGTGGCATATGACGTGTCCCGGAACTCAGAAGGAAGGGCCCACGGGGGCCGACCCGGCCATCCCCATACCCGACCTGCAAACACAAGCTGGCTCACCTCAGAGCCTCCTGAAAATTGGCCTCCTCGGCCTCTCAGCTCGTCCCGAGTTACCACAAGACCAAGACTCCCCGGCCCTCTCGCTCACCCCCGAGCTCCCCAGCCGAGGCCATCTTCTTCGGTCCTCCGACCGACCAGCTCCACCACTCACAGGCGTAACCGCCGCTCCGCAAATCTCGCCAGGCGCTGATTCTCCGCCAGCAACATCCCACGTTCCACGCCATCACGATCCCCATTAATGGGCGATCCGCTCTTTACGCGGGCGTGACTTCGGGAGCGTAACTGCCGGCGAGATTCTCGCGCCTGTTACTGCGTGCTGCCGCCACTATATAAACCCCCATCACAGAGGGGTCAAGTAAGCCATTTTTTACTCCACTTAGCCGTTACTCTGCTCGGATCTCATGCTAACTTGATCGTCGGAGGGTCATCGGTTGTACCAAACCATCCCGGGACTTCCTTGCAGGTACTCGGCGCTAAACTCCTCAAATCACCAATCTTCTCAAAACCCATTGAGACCCACACGCAACAGGAGATCACCTTCAAGATCCACCAGGAGATCGACGGAAGACAATATCTGACGGAGACCCCTAAAAGAACCTCCATCAGTTGGCGCCGTTTGTGGGAAGCTAAACTCCACAAAAAACAAAGTTGGCATTCCGATCTCCATCCACATGGCAAGCGACCATCCTGAAAATCCAGGTACCAGCCGCCGCCTCCCCCTCACCGGAGGCATGGATGAACCTCCCCCGGCGACCATCATCAACGCCCTCACCAGTCGAGTAGATCGGCTACAGTCCCTCATGGAGGCGCTCGTCCGCGTACAAGCGGCCGGGCCAGGGGCCCAAATCGTCGCTCCTCCGCCTCCGGAAGGCTCTGCCCTCGTCGGCACGGCTGACCGCCGGCAGGCTACGAGCCCTGGCCACAGATCTCACGGGTCGATACCCCATGAGGCTCGCTGGACGCCCCACGGCTCCACACCAAGATCCGCCGCCAGAGCGCCTCGCCTCGAGCCTCCTTGCGACCCTTACCCCCCTGAGGAGATGTCGGTCATCTCTCCTATCCACAGGCATGATCGACACCCCCTCCCTCGACGGGGTCACACAGAAGGGGCTCGCCACGACGGCTCGAGGTCCACCTCACCCGGAGATCTGAGGAACCTCATCGAGAGGAACCGGGGCCGCGCCCAGACGCAGGCCACCCACAGCAGAGGCCAGGGATCACAAGGCGCCGAATCCTCGGGGTACCACGACCGACTCGACGCCCTCGAAAAGAAGATCGAGGGCATGCGCTGGGAAGGTCACCTCTCGGACGACGGGGCTAAGTACGCCGCCGACTTGCTCACCAAGCCGTTTACCGAGGAACTGCTCGCCGTCCACGTCTCCTCGCGCAACAAGCCCCCGAAGGTCTCTCTGTTCGACGGGAAAACCGACCCGAAAGACCATTTAGATGTTTTCACCGCGGGTATGAGCTTCCAGGACCATTCCGACGCTGCCCAGTGTAGGGCCTTCCCGGCCACCCTCATCCGCTCTGGTTGGGATTGGTTCTGAGGACTCGAGCCTCGCTCAATCTCGACCTTTGACGAGCTGGCTACTCAGTTCCTCGGCCACTTCGTTGGGAACCGTCGGCAGAAGCGCACGGTCGACTACCTCTTCACAATTAAGAGCGGGGACAAGGAGACGTTCAAGGCTTACATCACCCGCTTCTACAACACCCTCCTCGAGGTCTCTGAGCACCAGGACGAGACCGTCATCACGGCGCTCAGATATGGTCTTAGGCACAAGGAGTGGTTGCTCTCCTTTGCGTTGGCACAGCCTAAGACCGTGGCCGAGGTCAAGGTGTGGACCGAGCGCGAGGTTCAGCTAGAGTCCGAGGTGAACGCGAACCTCCCCCGAGTAGAACGGTCTGACCAGAAGAAGAGGGCTCGAGAAGAGAGGCCGGAGCGTCAGCAGCCCTATCACCCGAAGTTCCAGGAGTACACCCCGCTCAACGTCTCCCTCGCAGTATTACTAGAGGAGGCCCAGGGCGAGGGGTTCTTCAAGTTCCCTTCGATCCCGCGTCAGGCCTCGAAGAGAACCCGGGGCCCTTACTGTGCCTTCCACCGGACGTTGGGCCACGCCACGGAGGATTGTAAGCAACTCCGGGACTACATCGAAGAGCTCATCCGATCGGGGCACCTCGCCGCCTACTTGAGGGACAAACGGCAAGCTGACCACGAGCAGGAGCAGCGTCCCCCTCCCGTTGAGCTGATTATCGGCCAGATCATGCTCGTTTCGGCAGATGACCAGTCCGACGCTCAAGGAGCCCCATACCCGGTGCCGAGCACGGAGACCAACAAGCCTCCGGGGCGCTCAGGCCACGCTAATAAGGTCATCTATTAGCATGTATTTTTCTTTTAGGGCAATGTAAACTCTTCCTAGGGTCTGTTGTTAATTTAATAAAGATCAATGGAACATTGCGAAAAAGAAGGAAAGATCTCATTTATTCAAAAAAAAAAGGTATTATAGGCTCCTCAGCCATACATACAAAAAGAAAAAGAAAATTACAACAGCGGGGGAAGGGGGTGCAGAGAGCACTGCTCATGATACTCGGTGAAGATCTCCGCCAGCCGAGGCCTCGCGAGATCCAACCTCAGCCCCGTTCAATGCGCATGCTACGCGCATGATCGCCGCGACCGTTCCTATTCCCCATACCTGCAACTGGATGGTCGGGGTGAAACCTCATGAAGAATCAGCCGAGCAGCTACTCTGCTCGGTTATCCCTGGCCGGTAGCTTCCCCACTCGCAACGCCAGGGATCAAAGCCCTCGCCAAGAGGCAACCGTACAGCTTCATGTTGGGTTCCTAGGCACTGTCACAAGGGTTCATAAGGCATCAACCATGCCCGAATAAAAATTTAGACGTGCCGAACAACCCAAAGTCAGGATCTTTGCTAGATTATTAGGGTTTAACATGCAAGTAAATATCTTTACAACTAAGTGTGAGGGATTACAACCTTTATAGTCCGCTCCTTCGCTTCATAAGCTCCGAGTAGAAGTCCCTTCGCCGCGATCCACGATCTCCCGGACTCAAGAGAGGCTCCACGACTCGAACGATCCATGCTAGCTTGTAGTGTTCCTTTTCTCCGATGATCTACGTCGAAGTTGCTATAACTCAAGCTCTCTCACTCTAATGAAGTGAACACCCTAATCCAATTGGCTAGATTATATGAGGATGATGGAGTAGTATTTATGCTTTCCTTTTATATCAAATTCTCACATGAAAACATCACAAAAGGAAAATCTAGTAAGCTTTCTCAAAGCTTAAGGTTGAAGAAGAAGAAGAAAAAAATGCATAATCCTTTTGTGATGAATAATGAAATGAATATATGATTAATCATGGAACCATGGTCAAGAATGACAAGGATAACCTTTGTAGAGAATTAACTAGGGCTAGGGTTTGGTTGGGTTAAAGAATGAGTCATGAGAAAATATCAACAATAATATCTTAACCATGACAAAAGAAATTCCTTCTAGAAGGTGCAAGAAGAAACTAACCCAAATCAAACCCTAATCTTGTTTAATCTCCACTAAACATGTTTCATCATTAATCATATCATGTTACAATAATATATATCACACATATATTATATATTTGTAACAAAAGAAAATAATACAATTAACATATATCGCATATATATCAATGTATTACCCGGTGAGAAAATGAAATAATAAAGCGAGCCAATATTAGATAATGTAGTACAATATATCATATATATTATTATACATTAAATTATCGAATCAACACTTGATCCGACAATCCGGCTATATCGAATATAACCGACTAATATATCATGTACCGATTCATCGAATCAACACTTGATCCGATGACCCGGCTCATATCTTAATATCGCGAGAATATAATACGGTATCTCATATCGCATTATCCTCGGTCCTGCACATATCACATATGTGCCCCTACTCTGTTTTGCCTGAGTCAAGAAACCTCTGTGTAAGACTCTAAAGAATCGTCAATACGCCGGTAGCAGGTGATGATCATATCAACACCCACAAGCTGCAAGCGGTCAGCTAAACGTAACAGCCACCCAGGTATTGAGCGATCAGAAGATCAACAAGCTAGCCTGTATATTCTCCTGTGAATCCAATCAGTAACACTCCCGTACAGTCCGGTCTCTTCGTCTGATATGTTGCATATCTAGTCTAGGGGTGGTATACGTTAGACCCCAGTAACTGATAAGTCGTGTTGATGTGAGGCTCATAACGGGTCGAGAAACTACTGGTAATACTTACCAGTAAATCTCTATATCAGCCCTGGCCAGGGACTTCCAGTTATAACCAATCGAACACAGCACAATATCAACTCCCTATACCGGGAGAGATGAATCCCCTCCTATCGCTCATTGCCTCCATGTGATTCGGGACTGCACCCAAAAGCCACCGTTTTGCACGCCCTCTTGGACGTGGTAAGGTGGGAATCAAAGCACAGTGGGAATCACACAAAACTATATGACGATCTCGGGTCTACAGACTACCCTGTACCAGTGTCACCGGAGAACTGCCATCTGACGTGTAGTATATCACCATCTGGGAGTTCTCGGCGAGTCCGTCCAGTGTACCCAGTCTCCACTGAGCACCCGTACACCATCCTTGATGTCAAAACACTGATGGATATGGGATCATCCATCGCCCATCATATGGGTCAAGATGCGTATACGTTAGTCTACTCTGGTGTATCGATACCCTGTCTCGATAAACCCTCAACTAGGAACAGTTATAGGATGTACCCATCGACTACCATGGCCCCACTAGTATGATCTCATCATAGTCCCAGTAGTCGAGTACAGATCCTAAGGGCTTTATCAACATGTGAGAGTAAGACAGTAAACTAATATAAGTCAATATGTTAAGATAAAGGAAAACCAAATAGCATACTATCATGACGAGCAAGAAAGTCCTCTCTATATATATCCAAGCATCCATTATAATATACATCATATGTACAACAATGGCCTCTAGGGCATATACATAACTAACAATCTCCCACTTGCACTAAGGCCAGCTGCTGTAGTATCTTATACTTAGCATCCCGAATAATCTCTCAAACTGTATCTGGGGAATGGCCTTCGTGAGTGGATCCGCAGTGTTGTCCTTCGTATCTACTCTCCTGACCTCGATCTCCCGGCGATCAACTATCTCCCTGATCAGGTGATACCGCCTCAGAATATGTCTGGACTTTTGATGGGACCTGGGTTCCTTGGCCAAAGCCACAGCTCCATTGTTATCGCAATACAGATGTATTGGATGCTCAATAGACGGAACCACACCAAGTTCACTAATGAACTTCTTTATCCAGACAGCATCTTTGGCAGCATCGTTGGCAGCGATGTATTCAGCCTCCATCATCGAGTCTGCAACGGTATCCTGTTTGGAACTCTTCCAACACACCGCCCTTCCATTGAGGGTAAAGACAAATCCCGAGTGCGACTTAGAGTCGTCCTTATCACTTTGGAAGCTCGAATCGGTAAAGGACTCCACCTGGAGTTCCCTGTTACCATACACCAAGAACATCTCCTTAGTTCTTCTCAAGTACTTGAGAATGTTCTTCACAGCTGTCCAGTGATTCTCTCCAGGATCTGCTTGATACCGACTCACTAGACTTAGCGAGTATGTTACATCGAGTCTGGTACATAACATCGCATACATGATAGAGCCTACTGCCGAAGCATAGGGTATCCCTTGCATGCGAGCTCTCTCCAAATCAGTCTTGGGAGACATCTCTTTGGAGAGAGTGAGTCTAGAGATCGTGGGTAGGTTCCCACGCTTGGATTCTTCCATACTAAACCTCTTTAGTATAGTGTCAATGTACCTGGATTGGGACAATCCCAGTATCCGTTTAGATCTATTTCTATAGATCATTATTCCCAGTATGCAGGAGGCATCACCTAGATCTTTCATTGAGAATCTTTGTGATAAGAAGAGCTTGACTGATTGCAGCATATGAACATCATTTCCTATCAAGAGTATGTCATCGACGTACAATATGAGGAAGACAACCTTACTCTCTGCAACCTTCTTATAAATACAAGGTTCATCTACGTTTTTGATGAAATCAAACTCTTTGACCACAACATCAAAGCAGATGTTCCAACTCCGCGATGCTTGCTTTAACCCATAAATGGATTTAAGGAGTTTGCACACATTTCCGCTGCTCCCACTATCTACGAAGCCCTCTGGCTGAGTCATGTACACGCACTCTTCTAAATAGCCGTTTAGAAAGGCGGTCTTAACATCCATTTGCCAGATTTCGTAGTCATAGTATGCAGCAATGACAAGTAAGATCCGGATGGACTTAAGCATAGCCACTGGAGAAAAGGTTTCGTCATAATCCACACCTGGTCGTTGACAAAATTTGCAACAAGTCTAGCTTTGAAAGTCTCAACTTTTCCATCTATACCAATTTTCTTTTTAAAGATCCACTTGCTCCCAATGGGTTTCACCCCTTCAGAAGCATTTTCCAAAGTCCATACTTTGTTGGTGTACATGGATTCCATCTCAGATCGCATTGCATCCAGCCATTTCACAGAGTCACCACTCGTGATGGCCTGCTCGAAACTAGTCGGGTCATCATCTTCCATGATGCAATCCTCGCTTCCACCATCAATGAGAAAACCGTAGTATCTCTCAGGTGGATGAGAAACCCTGCTAGATCGGCGGAGAGGCTGGGGTTCGTCGGATACTACAGAATCCTCTGGCTCCAATAAATCATCAGTTGTAGTTTGTGGTGCTGGAATCTCTTCCAGCTTTACCTCTTCGCCACTAATTTCTTTTGCAAGAAATTTCTTTTCCAAAAAGGTGGCATGTTGAGCAACAAACACCTTTTGTTGTTCATTGTGGTAGAATAGATATCCATACGAATTGCTTGGATATCCTACAAACTTACAAAGAACTGATCGTGCCTCGAGTTTGTCCGGTTTTTGCCTTTTGACATAGGCCGGACAACCCCATATCTTAACTCGTTTAAGATACGGTCTCTTCCCACTCCATATCTCATATGGTGTGGTAGGTACAGATTTAGTTGGAACTTGATTCAATAGGTATGTTGTTGTCTCCAGTGCTTACCCCCAGAAAGAAATAGGTAACTCAGCTGTACTCATCATAGAGCGCACCATATCTAATAGGGTGCGATTCCTCCGCTCCAATACACCGTTGTGCTGTGGTGTATAAGAAGGAGTAAGCTGAGAGAGAATCCCGTTCTCTTTTAGATAATCTAGGAACTCATTGCTTAAGTATTCACCTCCTCGATCAGATCGAAGAATCTTAATACTTTTGCCCGTTTGGTTCTCTACTTCGTGCTTATATTCTCTGAATTTCTCAAAAGCTTCAGACTTGTGTCTTATCAGGAACACATGTCCGTATCTTGAGAGATCGTCAGTGAATGTAATGAAGTAGGAGGAGCCGTTCCTGGCGTGTGTAGACATGTGACCGCATACATCACTATGTACTAGTCCTAAGAGTTCCGTAACTCTTTCTCCGTGTCCACTAAATGAAGCTTTGGTCATTTTGCCTTTGAGACATGAATGGCAAGTATCATAAGATGATAATTCGAACGGATTCAAATATCCATCCTTATGTAACTTAGCTAGTCGTGTCGCATTGATATGACCAAGTCTACAATGCCACAAGAAGGATTCGTTCATTTCTGAACTCTTCCTCTTGTGTGTGTTTTGTATATTAAGGACTGTATTTTGATTGAGAATGAATATGCCATTATGTAACGAGCCTGATCCAATCAACTTTTGATTCAGGAATATGTTCATAACATTATCCTGTACTACAAAATTATATCCTTCTTTACTTAATAAAGAAACTGATATAATGTTGCACATCATGTTCAGTATATAATAGCACTCATTCAGAATCAGTGTACTACTGCTTGGTAATACTAGGTGATATTCGCCAACTACTTTGGCTACAATACTTGCACCATTCCCTACTTGAACGAAATGATCATCTTTACCCAGTTCTCTACCTTTACGTAGCCCATGTAACATTTTACATATATGGGATCTCGATCCGGTATCTAATACCCAGGACGTAGGGTGAACTGAGAAACAGTTCTCAATAACTAACACACCCGAAGAAAGTGTATCAACATGCATCTTCTCAGTTTGGGCGGCATGAGAATCCAGATATTCTCCTATTCCCTGTTCAGTCTTATAACTCTTATAAGAAAGAACGGGACCAACGTTCCCCTGCTCAGTATAATAAGCGGGTTCAGTCAATACATCCATATTATTATTTTGATTAAGTCCTGACATGGTCGCTACCTGGAGAGAGAGAGAAGAAAATACTTTAGCGTATGCTCTTGCAAGATTAGATTGGTTATTATCTTATCTAATCAGGATGTCTCCCACTGTTTTTATCAAATCTTCCTTCAAACCCTAAAAGGTAAGATTTGCCGGGATTAATTACATCCTACAATTTCGTCAATCTTTCAGCCCGATCAGTGTCGGTACTTGAGGGAGGTTCCCCGTGCTCTCGCACGGACCTAATTAAAATAAACCTCGTTTTCCCAGAGGCATAACCCCGTTAACACCTTTCTAGACACCTACTTGATCGGCTAATTGTCCTGTGTAAAACTCTCCCAGGAGTAACTCTTACTTGCAGTGGGTATCGGGATCCAACTATCTCATAGGAGGTATGCAATCTCATTGAAAATTTCAACACTTGAAATTCCCGATAATATTTTGCCCCTAGCGATCTATGACCTTGACAAGGTCAACAAACCATAAATCGCAAGTCAAGTTCAACCCGTCATTTCCCGATTGAATTAAACCTACCCGCATGACCCTTGACAAGGTCAACAAGGCCGTACGAATACCCTAATCCAATCACATCTCATGTTTTAACAGATAAACATTAATTAGCTACCGTACACTGTGCCTTGACAAGGTCAACAAACGCAGCACGAATACTAAGTAAGTTTTACCTAAAATGACGGAGGGCTACGACAGGTTTTTCAGAAAACCTATTGCGTAAAGAACTCGATATCGTTGTAGAAACAAGTGATTTTGAAAAGGAGTGTTTTTGAGGCTTCTAGTTTCGCTAAAGAGGTCACTCCAGGTGAAAGGATCTCGGCTCTTTCCCCATCGAATAAGGTACAGGATATATCATATATACCGCTGTGCAAAGCAAGACTATATAAGCTGTCAAAAACTAAACCGTGAGTTTGTAGTATCTGCCAGTTTCGCTAAAGTGGTCACTCCCGGTGAAGGGATCTCGGCTCTTTCCTCATCGAATAAGGTGCAGGGTATATCATATATACCGCTATGCAAAGCAAAACTGTAGCTACCCTTTTTATAAAGTTTTGATTCTACAACATCTTTTAGGTTTCTTTTCTTTTTATTAATCTCATTAATAAATCCCATCAGCTTATGCTTCCTAAGCATCACAGAAGAAACGAAAGTAGTAATATTTATATATCAGCATATATATATATAGTATAAGCATTCGTCTCAGGCAGTAATATGATCTCATCACAGAACATTGCAGCAGAAGAACATATATGAAATATTGGATATACTAGGATGTCCGTGTTTTAATACGAGCCTGTATAAAACACGGATTCCACGGTCACGATGAATAGCCAAACCCACATCCCTAGAGAGCGGCAAGTAACACTGCCAACTCTAGGGTTAGGAGACCCGGTTTCGACTCCTCGAGATGGCCTCCCACTGGACCCTAGAACCCGGTTACTTGTGCTCCCCTCCTTGGGTCTACCTAATGCGGAAAAGTAAATAATATACACTGGTGACATCAACCTCATCCCGGAAGTGTCCCAATAAAAGAATATTACATACAAATGAATTTTACATGAATGAAAATAAAAACCCTCATCTCACATAAAACCCCCGGCTATTCAGAACACGACGATCCAATATAACACACACAGCAACACATAATATCTCATATCATCAACGTAAGTAAGTATGCATACACCGATCGTCGTTGATGTATAGCAACGAAAACCGGCAATACAACTACATCCTACACTTACGGTCACAGAAAAGAAATTGTAAAACTACAACATTTGGAATCCACAATCGCTTTAGACATCGTAAATCCGAAATATCACATACTTCGCATTTCATGCCCAACTATATGAATTCCACACATTGTATCACATTCCAGATAAATAGACAGTATTAAACTTTCCGATCGAATAATCAAATACCCAAATTTCCAAAATAGCTCAACACTTGAGCGGAGTTCAAAAAGTCCCAAAATACGTCACAGTACCAATGGTCCAGCCGTAGAAGGGTCAAGCCAACGCCTCACATGTGGCAACGCCGTACTGCCCCAAACCCTAAGGTTTAGAGGCGGTTCAGACGGTCACATAATCGAGTTAAGGTTTATGTTCTTCTAGAGGGTCCACCACGTTACTTGCACGTTTTTCCGAAATATTTAAACTCAAGAAAAATTCAACACTTGAAAGTTTTTCGTGCCGGGAAAAAATGAGTTAATGATATCCGTTCGAACATTTTAACAGTTTCTAAATTATCCGGAAAACAGAACGAAATTAAACTTTTCGATCGAATCAACGAATTCAAAATAATCCCCAGAACACTCAACACTTGAGTCAGATTAAAAATACCCAGAAGAATGTACAAGTACCTGCGGATATTACTGCACAGAACACTAACCCTAATTCTATTGTTCCGCCGTGGAACCGCCGCGCAAGCAAGGTATTGCCGCGGTTCCGCGGCCCTTTAGTGGAATTAGGATGTCGTGTTTTACAGTAACTCTTAGAATTCCCTGCTGATTTTTTTAAGTGTTTTTAATGCAGAAAAAATCCCATTTTTACAAAATTTCCAGAGAGGGGTCTATTTCGTCGTTCCGGGGTTCGATCGGAGTTTTAACTTCGTATACACGTCGCCTAATGCTCTAGCTAGGCTCTAATACCACTGTTGGGTTCCTAGGCACTGTCACAAGGGTTCATAAGGCATCAACCATGCCCGAATAAAAATTTAGACGTGCCGAACAACCCAAAGCCGGGATCTTTGCTAGATTATTAGGGTTTAACATGCAAGTAAATATCTTTACAACTAAGTGTGAGCGATTACAACCTTTGTAGTCCGCTCCTTCGCTTCATAAGCTCCGAGTAGAAGTCCCTTCGCCGCGATCCACGATCTCCCGGACTCAAGAGAGGCTCCACGACTCGAACGATCCATGCTAGCTTGTAGTGTTCCTTTTCTCCGATGATCTACGTCGAAGTTGCTATAACTCAAGCTCTCTCACTCTAATGAGGTGAACACCCTAATCCAATTGGCTAGATTAGATGAGGATGATGGAGTAGTATTTATGCTTTCCTTTTATATCAAATTCTCATATGAAAACATCACAAAAGGAAAACCTAGTAAGCTTTCTCAAAGCTTAAGGTTGAAGAAGAAGAAGAAAAAAATGCATAATCCTTTTGTGATGAATAATGAAATGAATATATGATTAATCATGGAACCATGGTCAAGGATGACAAGGATAATCTTTGTAGAGAATTAACTAGGGCTAGGGTTTGGTTGGGTTAAAGAATGAGTCATGAGAAAATATCAACAATAATATCTTAACCATGACAAAAGAAATTCCTTCTAGAAGGTGCAAGAAGAAACTAACCCAAATCAAACCCTAACCTTGTTTAATCTCCACTAAACATGTTTCATCATTAATCATATAATGTTACAATAATATATATCACATATATATTATATATTTGTAACAAAAGAAAATAATACAATTAACATATATCGCATATATATCAATGTATTACCCGGTGAGAAAATGAAATAATAAAGCGAGCCAATATTAGATAATGTAATACAATATATCATATATATTATTATACATTAAATCATCGAATCAACACTTGATCAGACAATCCGGCTATATCGAATATAACCGACTAATATATCATGTACCGATTCATCGAATCAACACTTGATCCGATGACCCGGCTCATATCTAAATATCGCGAGAATATAATACGGTATCTCATATCGCATTATCCTCGGTCCTGCACATATCACATATGTGCCCCTACTCCGTTTTGCCTGAGTCAAGAAACCTCTGTGTAGGATTCTAAAGAATCGTCAATACGCCGGTAGCAGGTGATGATCATATCAAACACCCATAAGCTGCAAGCGGTCAGCTAAACGTAACAGCCACCCAGGTATTGAGCGATCAGAAGATCAACAAGCTAGCCTGTACATTCTTCTATGAATCCAATCAGTAACACTCCCGTACAGTCCGGTCTCTTCGTGTGATATGTTGCATATCTAGTCTAGGGGTGGTATACGTCAGACCCCAGTAACTGATAAGTCGTGTCGATGTGAGGCTCATAACGGGTCGAGAAACTACCGGTAACACTTACCAGTAAATCTCTATATCAGCCCTGGCCAGTGAGTTCCAGTTATAGCTGTTGGGGTAAAAATTTACACCCCGGCCTACCCTAGGCAGGGGGAATCTGTAGTATACGCCTGACAAGCACGCGCATATTCCCATCTCAATGGGGTGACGAAAAACACCCTACAGATTCTGGCACGTCCGGTGGGACCAATCTCTCCTCCCATATTTCGGGTTAAACGTTCATGCGAACTTAATCAATATACATACCTGTATTTATACTAAAAATAATGCTTTTTCATGCAGATTTTCAAGCAATCAACTTCGACGACAATATCTCGCCAGACGAATTCAGCTTCCAACGTGACCCCGATTCCGTACGTGGTCAAAATCAACGCTCGTATGGTTCTCCCCGCAAGCCTCAGTCGACAGTGGGAGGAACCGTCCCGCCAGTTCGGCTCCGTCATCATTTACCCTGCCGGAAGCGCTCATCTGGCGGAGATCCCGGCGGAACAGGTGGCCAAGCCGGTCTCAAAGGGCAAGAGGCCGAATGTCGTGATCGCCAAGGCACCACAACCGAAACTTAAGACACTATCTAAACGATTCTCTGGTGCTCTAGCGGGGGGCAAGAACTTCGGTACAAAGGGAAACATCAAATGTTGCGGACGAGCTCAGGCGACAACAAATGCACAATCGAGCGTGTTTCCTGATTTAAAATCAGAAAAGCTTATGGAAAAAGCTTCAGAAGAGGGTCACGTGCTTACACGTGACCAGCAGTCACGTGTTGGCACGTGACACCTAAAAGTATCGGCAAGGCAAGTTCAGTTTCCCAACTACATCGAGGAAAAGGGCTTCAGAAAGAGTCACGTGCTCCCACGTGACCAGGGTCACGTGTCGGCACGTGACATTTAAAAGCAAGCGGCAAAGGCACATTGGTTCCCTGATCAAATCAAGGAAAAGGCTTCAGAAGAGGTCACGTGCTCCCACGTGACCAGGGGTCACGTGGTGGCACGTGACGGCTAAGCAGCAGAAGAAGACAGAGCACAGAAAGAAAGAAGAGGGCTCGTTCCAAGGGGGTCACGTGCCCACACGTGACCGACTTCAAAGCCCATTTGTTAACAAAATTAAATTCTGAGAAAAGAACTCTCAAATCTTTCCAAAAGCAACCGATTAAATTAAAGATTCATAAGTGATTAAATATCATCTATCTATGGGAAAATCTCGAATTTGGAAAGATTTCCCCTTTAAATCTAACAGAAATCACAAAGGAGAATCGCTGGATTTGAAATCCAATGGTGAATAAAATTCACCTAATAATCCAAAGGTCCAAAACGAATGATGGATGCAAATCAAATCTCTCAATGAAGATTCGTCAAAAACTAATTGACTCGGCTGCTTCTCCTATAAATAGGAGCCAAGAGACATACAAAAAATAGACACACGCAGAGAGAAGAAAAGGGAGAGAGCCTTGATACTTTGAGGAATTTGGATCTTCTGCAAAAGAAAACCCTAGGTAAGAAAGGGAAGGCTCCTTGAAAGAAAAGAGAATTTAATTCTCAACAGAGTTCAACTCTGATGTAAAACAGAAGAACATATTTCTTCTCTCTTTGATAGAGGATCTGTAAAGCGCACATCTCCTCTTGAAGTTGAGAATTTAATTCTCAATGGGTTGAGATCCTGCCATGCAAATCCAAAGCATAGAGAGGGAATGGAAGCACGAGAATTTAATTCTCACAGAACTATAGGAATTTAATTCCTTTAAAATAAAATTAGGGTTTGACCCTGTGTTATGGGAATTTAATTCCTTCAGAATGAAAAAGAATTAGGGTTTAACCCTAGTTAAGAACTTAGTTCTGTTGAAACAACGGGAATTTAATTCCCTTAATCATAATTCTTTAACAGAGAGTGGGAGTTTAATTCCTTAAAGCTTTTATTAGGGTTTAAACCCTATTCAGTTCTTCACATATATGAGGAATTTAATTCCTACAGAAAATTCAGAGTTCAACTCTATCCCAGAATATAAATCTTCAAAAGGAAGTAGGAATTTAATTCCTCTATTGTCAGGGTTCAACCCTACGAGGAATTTAATTCCTGAAAGGGATTAACAGATCTTCTAAAAACAACTACAGAAAAGAAGGGTCACGTGTCACCACGTGACCCCCCCAAAAGATCTACAGAAAGCCCCTTTGAGGCAGTGCCCCACGTGACCCACGTGACCCTTGACAGAAGCTTTAACACACAAAGCGCTTGAATGCCCGTCACGTGGTGGCACGTGATGCTCTAGAAGATGCAATAGTCTCATAAGAACAAATGAAGGGAGGGCGCTTTCACGTGTTGCCACGTGACCCCTCCTGCCTTAGTGTTTAACACTAAACCCCTGAATTCAGTATTAAAACATTGTTTGGTCTTAGTGTTCAATACTAAGCCAAGAACTTTACTTGCAGTGTTCAACACTGATTACCTTAGTGTTCAAACACTAGTTTGGGACTTCTGTTGACAGTGTTTAACACTGATCTGTTTTAGTGTTTAACACTAATTCGAAAGCCTTGTTGCTGGTGTTTAACACCAATTATCTTTTAGTGTTAAACACTGACTTATCAATCTCATTCCCAGTGTTCAACACTGATTGGTCTTTAGTGTTTAACACTAGGCATTGGCCCAATTGGCTAAATGGATAGAGGCAAAGCCTCTCCTTCAAGGGACCAACAGGAAGCCAATATTCCAGACATGATTGGACTTAGCCCAAGCCGGCCATAAGTCCTCAATTCGTAATTAACTGAGCTAATGGGCTCATGACATAATTAATTGGTCTTGATCCTAAATTGGGCCAAGGACTATTTAATCCACTCCGGTTCCAGGGTACATCTCTTCACTCCTTTGATACTTGGCATTGTAATCCCTCAATGTCTTCAAAGAGGTGACGGGTCCCGATGACCACATATTGATATGGACTGTGGGGTCCTTAAACCCATGGACTACGACGTCCTTAACCTTGACCGAGATGTCTTAAAACTAACAATGGACTGTGGGGTCCTTAAACCTATGGACTACGACGTCCTTAACCTTGACCGAGATGTCTTAAAACTAACAATGGATTGTGGGGTCCTTAAACCCATGGACTACGACGTCCTTAACCTTGACCGAGATGTCTTAAAACTAACAATGGACTGTGGGGTCCTTAAACCCACGGAGTACGACGTCCTTAACCTTGACCGAGATGTCTTAAAACTAACAATGGACCGCAATGTCCTTAAACTACCCATGGACCGCAATGTCCTCAAACTACCCATGGACCGTAATGTCCTTAAACTACCCATGGAACGCAATGTCCTTAAACTACCCATGGACCGTAATGTCCTTAAACTACCCATGGACCGTAATGTCTTCAAACTACCCATGGACCGCAATGTCCCTAAACTGGAACAATAGAGCCACGCATGCTCTCTTGGCGGATCTAAACGATCCCGTTTAAGTTGATCTTAGCCTTAAAATATGGCTAACGTATCCTTAAACCTTCAAACAGACTGGGCTATGAATCTTCCCCAATTAACTCTGGTTCGAGGGTACATCTCTGAACTCCTCTGACATCTGTCGTTGTAATCCTTCAACGTCGTCAGAGAGGTGACGGGTCTCGACGGCCATACATACGATGGACCACTATGTCCCTAAACTGGAACAACGGAGCCCAAATGCTCTTTTGTCGGATCTAAACGATCCCGTTAAGTTGATCTTAGTCTCAAGTTAGACTAAAGTATCCTTAACAAACGTTTGAGTTGATCTTAGCCTCAAGTATGGCTAACGTATCCTCAAACCAAACCCCCAAACCCAAATCTAAGATAATACGGATTTGGACTAGTCCACGCCCTACGGGCGACGACATAACTCGGTCTCCGTAAACAATCCACGGGCAACAAAACATAAAATAAACACACACGACACGAAGTGACCATCTGGAGAAGGAGAAAGTTGTTACCGCGATGCGGTAGCGTAACTAACTGCAGGGGCTTGCGCCTGCAGGGAAAAGCGTCCCCATAATCAAAAACCCCTCAAATGAGGGGGAATCTGAAGAAGTCTGCTACATCGGCCGCATCCGTTTAAACCTTAGATACATGGTGCCATAAATCAACTTGGCATCTTCGGAGAGGTGGACGGATAGCACCAATTAGCATCTGCCCCGAATCTCAGGCGAGACGCCACGTCTCGGCCGCCATTCGGAGGGGAACAGATTCTGGCACGCCCGGTAGGACCTTTTCCTCTTTCCACTCCACACTTCGTGTGTCGTGACTCGCAAACCAATCGCGGTTCGCTAATGGTTGCCCTTGGGTTTCAAGATACTAAGAATTGGCGTCTTGCTTATTGCAGAAAGCAAAGGATCGATGGCTTCTACTTCTGCGAAATCCTCCAACAGCTCAGAATGCAATTGCGACCAACGCTTTGCCTCGCCAGGAGGTATAGCCTACGGACCCCAAGCTGCTTCGTTATTCACAATGCCGGTGGACCAGGTGACTCAGGCCACTACCGGATTGTTCTTTGGGACCATACTCCCACCAACAAGCTTCGCGGCGCCGGTGCTGACAAAGGAAGCTCTCAAGAAGTCGGTCTTTGATCGTCTTACCCCTGCCGCGGCTCCTCTCAATGAGTCGCCCAACGTCAACGCCTCGGTCTTCTCTAGATTGGGCCAGAAATCCTGCGAACTCATCATGGGGCCTACAATCTCAGAGAAGGCTGCTTCTAAGAAAGTGACCGGTCCTGCTCCTGAAGACATCAAAGCGACTTCCCCTGCCACAAAGTCGGTCTTTACAAGATTGACGGCTCCAGCTCCCGCTCCTGCTATCCAAAGGACGTCGGTCTTTGACAGGCTAACACCAGCAACGACCCTCCACCCACGCAGGGGGCAAGACGAAACCATTCTTACCGCTGACCCAACGCCGTCCGCTCGACACGCTCGACGTCGCCATTGGCGCCGAGTAAGGAAGGCTGGGGGCAACTCCCCCTCCGGGTTGACTCCATCAGCCCCAATGGCAGAAGTTAATGCTGCTGTTCCAACTGGGAACAGCTTCGAGATCCTAAATAAGGTGCGAAGGAATTCTCCTACTGCAGTGCTAAAGAGGTCTCCTCCCCCATTAAAAAAGGTTGTGGAAATAAAATCAGAACAGCCCCGATCCCCTCAACGGCTGTCTTCCAAAATCTATAAGGTTTGGCGGCAGGCCCGAGACTCGATCATCGATCCAAACTTTTCCCGCCAGCACAAGAAGCTGAAAATCCAACCGGAAGCTGGTCACCAGGCTAAACCCCAAAAGGCTATCTGGACGCCCACCTCAACGGCCCCCTCAACCTCCATGGCTCATAAAAGGAGGAGGCCAGAGAAGATCCCCCAGCCTGCAACGACGGCTAAAAGCACTGAGCCCAGACGCCCGAGGTCTGGGGGCATGGTGGTGCACACTGTTTATATGGCTTCTGGAAAGGAGGAAAGCCGCACTTCTACGGGCCACCGACCGCTAACCCGATCCGTGACGAAAGACCAGGAGCAACAGCAAAATCTCCAAGAAATGATGAATGCTATGGCCGCACTTACCGGGCCAAAAGAAAGCCCAGAAACGTCCTCAGACGCACGCCAGGAGGAAGAAACCGACGCTGAATTCCTTCGCCGGATATTGGAGAAAAAGGACAAAGAGGCTGCTGAAAAAGCGGCCAACATACAACGTATGGGCCTTCTCTTCCAAGATATGATAGGAATGATGATCCAGCAGGACCTACCCGCCGAGGATCCCCCAATCATTCTTGAAGACGACCGAGGAGAAACGTCAAATCCACCACCGGCCCTCTCAACGGCCAAAGAGGAGACAATCTCTAAAGCTGATTTGGTTGACTATATAACCCAGCAAATCCGGGTTATCATGCGACTGAGGCAGCTGGTCAAGTCGTAAAAACGGGGCGGCCGTATCCAAGCTGGTACGACCAAATCAAATACCCGTCAGGCTATACGATACCAAAATTCCACGTGTATAAGGGGACCGGCAATCCCCATCAACATGTTGCCCAGTTCCGGGCCCTCTGCGGTAACACCGGCGGTGATGATAAACTGTTGCTTCGCCAGTTCGTGGGCAGCTTATCAGAAACAGCGTTCGAATGGTATTCGGAACTCCCGAATGATTCTATCAAAACGTTCGCTGAAATGGAGTTGTTATTCACTCAGCGATTTGCAAGTGCCAGCGAACGCACCCCAATAACTGCATTGATTAACGCCAGGGTAAAATCAGGCGAAACCTGGGTCCAGTATGCTATACGCTAGCGGAATTTGTGGTCGAGATGCGAGCAACGCATTGAGGAGGCACCCGCAGTGGGCATGTTCGTGGGAACCCTAGACCCCCACGCAACTATCTCCCAGTTTATGATGTTCTTTAAGCCGACCACATTCCAGGCTTTAATCGACAAGTTGGCTCAGATGGACCAGATGGGTCATAGACCACCTCCCCCGAAGTCGGAACCTCGGAATGACAAGGGTAAAGGAAGAGCAACCTTCGTCGCGAATGCCCAACAGCAACCTAACACCCCGAAACTGGCAGATCAACTGGAAGAAAGACGCCGGTATTATAATGAGAAGATGAAGCGTCCCTACTCGTTCCCACGAGACAAGACGAAACAGTTATTCGAGCTGGCAATACGTAACAGACTTATAAACCTACCAAATCGAAGGCGACCGCCACAACCCACTGAGGTGAATAACCCTAACTATTGCCCTTACCATCAAACGGTAAGTCATCTGATTGAGGATTGCTTCGTCTTCAAAGGATGAATTGAAGATCAATACCTCCAGGGGAAGTTTGCACTGTCCGAAAAGTGGAAGGTAAACCCACCACAGCCGCATACTCCTAAGAAAGCAGATACACCGGGGGCAACCTGCTCCTTTATTGAAGAAGCTCCATGGGAGGTCGTGCTATCAACTAAAACCAAAAGAATGCTGAGAGACCTTCATGCGTGCCCTGCGATCGAATGGAAGGACCCTCTTGAACCTCAGATTATCGGAGAAATGTCGAAGCCCCGCCCAACTACGAAGACTCGCGATAAGGGCCCAAATACTCACGCCCAACCGTCAAAATCTTCAAAGAAAAAGAAGAAATCCAAGAAGCCCATGAAGCTTGGAAACGAGCACACGAACTTGCATAAGCAAATCGACGCGCTGGAAGAATACAATCAAAAGGCGCGAACTCCTATCACACTGCAAGAGTTCCTCAACCACATCTTTCAAGAGAAAGATGATGGAGAGAGCTCGTCGGATGAATCCGAAGGATATGTGGCGAGTTGTAACGTAATCTCCCACTCGTTTGCCGATGATGGAAAAACTCCTGGCACTAAGAAGCTGGAGGCAGAGCCTGAACCAGAGCGTGTGTGGCCAACAAATGAAATGATCAATGCCTTTCTAGATGAGCTTCGTCTAAAGAGTAAAGCGGATCAGGAGCGTGAGATGGCAACGTCAGAAGGAACCAAAGGCGGGCGACTGAACGAAAGAGTTGAACTACCCCTGCCAGAGCGAAAGGCATCCGAAGTAGACAAGAAGATATTCAAGACGAGGAAAGGTTTGCCAAAGCCATGTCAATGGGAATGAAGCTACCACCCTCGGAAGGAAACACGCACGATGGGGTGGAGAGGCACCCTGATTATTGCGCATATCATTGGAAAATCTCACACCCCACGGAAGAGTGCGACGCCTTTAAGATATAGTGGCAAGGATATGTTGCTCGTCGGCAACATGTTAAGCGCATGAAACGCAAGATCCATCGGGAGCGAAGAAGTACTGTCGATGGGCACAACAGAACTACTGGCAACTGTTATATGGCTCACGCCGAGGGGTCACAAGTTCTCACCTTTGGGAGCGACTCTGATGAAGAAATGGCTCTGGGCCCTCTCTTTAAAGAAGCCGTTTTAGGGAAAGAGGAGAAATCGGAGGCCTGCGAGAACATTCAGCTGCGCAATCGCACACTCCCAGAAAAGAATCTCGGGCCCGTGAGTAGAAAAGATAAGGGAAAGGAAAAGGTCACTGAAGATATCACTTTAGATGACCAAGTCATGAGAGAGCTGGCTGCCAAAGACCCTCCTAGGAAGGGTAAGGTGGACTATAACATCCTCGCGCACCTAAGGAAGCTACCTTCTCAGCTTAGCATTCTCGATGCCCTCCTATTATCAAAAGAAGCGCGAGACTCACTAATTAAGGCGTTACAAGAACCTGAGCAATTCCAAGCCTTCCTCGCCACTGAAAGGATGAAGGATGAACTGAAGGAAGTGCATACGGCCGACATCACTTTCGGTGACGAAGACCTCCTTCTCGGGACGTGCGACCACAACCGTCCTCTATATGTCTCTGGATACTGCCATGAAATCAAGATAGGCAAGATCCTAGTGGATAATGGATCCTCCGTCAATCTCCTTAATGTTCGGGTGTTGAAGGAAATCTGCATGAGTGTGCAACACCTCGCTCGTGACAAAATTACTATCTCCGGTTTTGATTCACAATCGTCAAGGACTCTCGGATCTGTGATACTAACATTACGCTTTGGACTTCTCGTCACAGACATCAAATTCCATGTCATTGAGGCCAAGACCTGCTACAACGCCTTGCTCGGTCGTCCTTGGCTACACGAGTACAACATCATCCCTTCTACACAACATCAGTGTATGAAGTACTTTAAGGATGGTTTCGAGTATACCGTAACAGGAGAATTAAACCCATTTTCCGTGAACGAAGTCCGCAAATACGAAGATGTGAAGTACTTTTTGCCAGATTTCGAGGATACAGAAAGGTGTCGCAACCCGGAGAACAAAACCGCCGCCACCATCCCTGTTTTCGGGAGCGATACCGAAGAAGAGGAAGAGATAGTTTATGCAGGGCCATCTCAACGCAACAACCTGGGGACGCCCGCCCCCATGTTGGTCTTCGGAAGTGATTCAAAAGATGAAGTTAATGCCGTGTTCTCCAATCGGCTGTCAATACAAGCACCCCCTGGCGATGACCATAGTTTGCAAATCACCATAGTACCGCGGGAACACTACAAGGATCTCGACACGCTTCAAGCTCACAATGTGCAGGACCTGCAAACATTTTACGTCCCTCCCAGGGAAAGGGGTGAGAAGGTGATCCTATTCTACCGATCCTCAGAGTCGAAAATAGAGAAAGAGATCTGGCATGGCGCGGATGCTACACTCGACAGGCTCCAACCCATCCGTCTGCCCAGATACTATACAAATGGATTAAAGAAGCTATTGAAGCGCCAAGGAGTACCCTTCAAACAGACTGTTCGGCAGGCTCGGTTCTACAACAAGATTTGGGATATCCCCGGGACTCAACGCAAATTGCCCAACGGGAAAATGGAAACACTTGAGCTTGGATACGCGAGAACCGGAAAACGGGAACGGGCCCACAGCAGCTACGCTATATATACCTTTGATGAAGAAGAGGACGCCCTGTCAGGAGACGCCAACCTTTCATCAAAACTAGACCCCGTGATTGAAGTGCCGAGTCCGTCGTTTGAAGAACGAATGGACAAGCCTATCAGGAAAGTGGGTCAGAAAGCTCGGGAAGACCACAACCGCGAGATGGCCATCTACGAGAAGGCCAAGATGCAACGTCTATTTCAACAGGCTGCAAAAGACAAAGATGCTCATCCTCGTCAACCCGTTGTACGAAAGGCCCGACGCAGAGACGGAAATAAATCAAGAAGCGGAAAGAGGAGCCGACAACAACGACGCAGGATTAGAGGGTTACGTGATCGAGTATTGCACGGCTCGGATTTGTCCCTCATGAAGAAGATGAGTCGAGCGTACTCCTTCCCCCGAGACAAGACGGAGAGGTTACTCAAGCTAGCTTTAAAACATCAAATGATCGCGCTTCCAGAGCCTAGACACCCTGAGCAAGTTAACAAGGCTTCTCATCCGAGCTATTGCTCTTATCACCGAGCCATAGGACACCCTATCGAAGACTGCTTCACCTTCAAGAACTGGGTCTAGGACCAGTACCAAATGGGCAGATTCGCTTTATCCAACGGATGGAGGGTAACGCCACCACAAAAGCACGAACCCAAGGCCGCAAGAGCAGAACCGGATCCACCTCGGTCCTGGGAGCGGATTCGCACCTGTTATATGATTACGTTATTGAAAGAAGAGCCCGAGAACATGGATGACCTTCCCTGGTGCTTTGAGAACAGCAATGATGAGGTGATCTCAGAATTTCCGCCAGCTCCGAAAGAACTGGAAGATGGTATACATACTACTGCAGATAACCTCAAGAAGATTGAGTTGGGATCGGCAGATGACCCGCGACCGACATTTGTCAGCGAGCTACTATCTGAAGAAAGGGTGGCTGTGTTAAAGAACGTGCTTCTACGGCATAAAGACTGCTTCGCGTGGAACTATTCCGAGATGCCAGAACTAGATCCAGAAATCGCTGTGCATAGATTGGCGATATCCCCGGATATCAAGCCAGTCAAGCAGGCGCCGAGAAGGATGCGACTCGAGCTTGAAATGAGCATCAACGCCGAAGTCAAGAAGCTGATCGATTCTGGATTTATCCAAGAAGTCCAATATCCCGATTGGATCGCCAATATCGTCCCGGTAATGAAGAAGAATGGGACGGTACGCTTATGCGTGGATTTCAGGGATCTCAATAAAGCCTGTCCAAAGGACGATTTCCCAGTACCAGTAACCGAGCTAATGATAGATAACACGTCCACTCACGAGCTTTTCTCCTTTATGGACGGTTCGTCAGGATACAATCAGATAAAGATGCATCCCGAAGACCAGAAGCACACCGCTTTCCGGACCCCTTTGGGTATATTCTGCTACAGGGTTATGCCCTTTGGTCTAAAGAACGCTGGCGCTACCTATCAAAGGGCCATGACAAAGATCTTCGACGACCTCATACATGACATCGTCGAGTGCTATATCGATGACCTCGTAGTAAAGAGCATGTCATACGAAGATCATTTAAAACATCTGGAGACTGTATTTCAACGCCTTCGGCAATATAATTTGAAAATGAATCCCCTCAAATGCGCGTTTGGAGTCTCCTCGGGCAAATTCCTGGGATTCATCGTTCGACACCGAGGTATTGAAATAGATCCGTCAAAGATTAAAGCGATCATGGAAATGCCTCCGCCAAGAACCCTCAAACAGTTGCGGTCTCTCCAAGGGAAGCTCGCATACATCCGGCGATTTATCGCCAATCTTTCAGGCAAATGCCGTCCTTACAGCCACCTGATGAAAAAGGGAACTCCATTCGTTTGGGATCACAAATGCCAAGGTGCACTAGACGAGATCAAGCAGTACCTGCAAAACCCTCCGGTGTTGGCTGCGTCGGTCAAGGGAAAGCCCCTCATTCTTTATACGACCGCCCTCGAAGGTTCCTTGGGCGCATTATGGGCACAAGAGAACGATCAGGGGAAAGAGAGGGCACTCTACTACTTAAGTCGAGTTCTACTGGGGGCAGAAAGCAACTACTCTCCCATTGAAAAACATTGCTTGGCGTTAATCTTCGCGATAACAAAGCTCAGGCACTATGCGTTGGCGCATGAAGTCCGTCTCATTTCAAAGGTGGATCCCCTTAAATACTTGATGTCAAAAGCCATACTGACGGGACGACTCGCTAAATGGGCCCTGCTCTTGATGGAGTTCTCGATAACGTATCAACCTCTCAAGGCAGTGAAAGGCCAGGCCATTGCCAATTTCCTCGCTGAGCACCCGATACCGGCCGATTCTCCTCTGAACTGTGATTTGCTGGACGAGCATGCATTTGATGCGATTGGCGGCGGTAGCACCCGATGGGAACTCTATTTCGATGGAGCGTCCTCCGTAAAGAAACAGAAACAAGGTATCCCAATGATCAAATCGGGGATAGGCCTCGTCTTTGCAACTCCACAAGGAGGGATAATGCGCTTCGCCTTCTCCTTAACAGAGCCGAGGACAAACAATGAAGCTGAATACGAAGCTCTGATAGCAGGCTTCGAAATCGCCATCGACCTGAGAATTGAAGACCTCCTTATATACGGGGATTCTCAACTGGTCGTTAGTCAAGTAAATGGTGACTACCAAACGTGCAAACCGGAGTTGGTGAAGTACGGCGAAAAGGTGCAACAACTACTGACCCAAATTCCCTCCTATACTTTGGAGAACATACCGCGCGCGGAAAACAGCAAAGCAGACGCGTTGGCCAAACTTGCTAAAGAGCTGGCGGACGAAAACCTCGATGATGTAAGAATCGTGGTATAAAGTCGTCGAGTGCTCGCCCCGGCAGAAATACCTTCGGAATTATATAAAGAAGAGGGGGCGACTGAGCAGACGACCCTACAAATAAAAGACCGTGAGAAGGCTGAGGACTGGAGGGAAGTCTTCATAGATTACTTTAAGTCCCACCGAATGCCCAAAGAAGCGTCCTCAAGACATCAGCTCATGAAACGAGCTTTATCTTTCGCTTTCGTCAACGATACTCTATACAAGAGATCGTTTGATTCTCTATGGCTGAGATGCTTAGGACCTGACGAAACAGAAAGAGTCATTCAGGAAGTTCACGACGGACTTTGCGGTTCTCACCAAGCAGGCCCAAAGATGAAGTTAAAAATTAAACGGATGGGTTACTACTGGCCCATGATGATCCAGGACTGCCTCGAGTATGCGAAGCAATGCCACTCGTGCCAGATTCATGGAGACTTGATCCACCAACATCCGAATCCACTACACCCAACGGTGGCTAGCTGGCCATTCGAAATGTGGGGGATTGACATAGTCGGCCCCATCGAGCCAGCGTCGGCCCGGGGACATCGTTTTATCCTGGCGACAACTGATTACTTCTCCAAATGGGCAGAAGCAGTACCACTGAGGGAAGTGAAGACGGAGAATATCCTCCATTTCTTCAAGACGCACGTCATCTATCGATTTGGAACCCCACGGCGGATTATCTCCGATAATGGGCCAGCCTACCGAAGCCATAAGATTAGCCGCTTCGCGTAGCAGCACAATATAGACTGGAGATATTCTTCAGTTTACAACCCACGAGCTAACGGTCTGGCCGAAGCCTTCAATAAGACCTTGACGAAGATCATAAAAAAGACCGTTTCCCAGAATAAGAGAGACTGGCACGAGAGGCTGCAAGAAGCCCTTTGGGCCTATCGAACTACATTCAAGACGGCCACGAACACAACGCCGTACGCGTTGGTATTTGGGACGGAAGCAGTGCTCCCCCTCGAGATAGAGTTACCCTCTCTACGAGTGGCAGTCCACCATGAGCTGACGGACGAAGAAAATACTCACCTTCGGCTTGAGGAGCTTGATGCCCTCGATGAAACCCGGCTCATAGCGCAACAACATCTAGAAGCCTACAAAGCAAAGATGACGCGCTCGTACGAAAGATTGACCAGGCCGAGGACATTCCACCAAGGCGAACTCGTACTAGTGGTCAAAAGACCTATGATCCCCAATCGTGCCAAGCGGGGAAAATTTAAGCCAAACTATGAAGGCCCGTACATCATAGACAAGGTCTACCAGGGTGGAGCCTATCTACTCATGGACATGCACGGTGAAAGGCCTTTCAGGCCAATAAACGGCCGCTTCTTAAAGAAATACTATGCTTAATGAGCTACAGCCTGGGTCAATGATAGATGATGACGACTATGTCCGCTCGCTATCTTCCGAAGCTCAGACTTTACAAGCAGCAGCCGGCCTTCCCCTAACGATGGACCGAAACGTCCTTAAACTAACGACGGACCGAAACGTCCTTAAACTAACGACGGACCGAAACGTCCTTAAACTAACGACGGACCGAAACGTCCTTAAACTATCGATGGACCGAAATGTCTTTAAACTAACGACGGACCGAAACGTCCCTAAACTACTACCGCAGCATCCTTAGGCTGACGAGATAAAAAAAAAGAGAGGAAAAGAATAAAAAAAAACGGTGTGTCCACAAGCAAAATGGGCACGGATGAAAACCCGAAAGGGCTCCGTGAGTAAAAACAGCAGGACTACCGGCGAGTGTTTGTGAAAACCTGAAAGGGCGCAACCTCGTTAAAAGACACTTATAGGGTCCTCTCGACCTTGTAAGGAGAAACCACCTGCGTGAGATCCTTACGACTCATAAAGGAGCAACACACTTAGGGACCCTCACGATTCCTAAGGAGAAAATACACTTACGAGATCCTCACGACTCGTAAGGAGAACTCTCTTATGGGACCCTCACGGCTCATAAGATTTGAAAGTCTTAAGTTACAGAAATCTAAACCTGTTCTTAAGCAAATCCTTCACAACCTTCGATATTGCCCTACAAGCGGCTCATACTGACCCTTGTATACAATCCACGGGCGCGAATAAACATTTCCCCAGCAAAGTCCAACCCTTGTAGGTCCTTTCGACCCATAAGGAGAAAGCCCTCTTGTAGGATCCTTACGACTTACAGAGGAACACACACTTAGGAATCCTCACGATCCCTAAGGAGAAAATACACCTGCAAGATCCTCACGACTTGTAGGGAGAAATATCTTTGTGAGACCCTTACGGCTCATGAAGTCAAAAGCCTTGGTCGACGGGACCCTTAACCCTGTTTGCTGAGCCACCTTTGTTCAACATCGACAAAGGCAAATGATGATTCGCTCCCGGCAACATTCCAGTTGTGGCGATGCTGATGTCGAAATCGGTGTCTAAAATCCAAGCTTGCGGCGAAAAAGCTAGCAAGCCACACATGCCTACAAAATAGCCGAAATGATGGGGCAACTTGCAATAAAAAGCAGCAAGTAAAAATGTATGCATGAAGAATAGCCGAAATAATGGGGCAACTCGCAATAAAAAGCAGCGAGTAGAGAATAAATAAATGGCCGAAATGATTGGGCACCGCGAAGGATAGCCGAAATGATGGGGCAATCGCGACCTCCGCGATATAAAAGCTAAAATGATAGAGCATCGCGGAAAAAGAAATAAAATATAAAAAAAAGGGCGTAAACAAAAAGGGAACATACCTCCCCCCCCAGGTTTCACCAAAGAAAGAAGCTAAATCTCGACGGGCCACAAGCGACCTAGAGATCACTGTTCTGAGCAAGGCTCATTTGAATTTTGAAAATTCAAAAATTTCTGAAGCAACGCTTCAAATTCCGTGCGTTGCGCAGTGCGCAAGCGGTCCACAGTGCGACACGTGTCTGCGCAGTTGCGCAAGTGCACCGCTGCGCGACACGTGTCTGCGCAGTTGCGCAAACACTGTTGCGTAAGTGCACAGCTGCGCGACACGTGTCTGCGCTGTTGCGCAAGCACTGTTGCGCAAGTGCACACCTGCGCGACACGTGTCTGCGCAGTTGCGCAAGCACTGTTGCGCAAGCCTCCCACGGCGCGACACGTGTCATTCAGTGGGGAGTTGCGCAGAAACAGAATGAAAATTTAATGAATCTTTTCTGAAACAGAAGACTTTCTTCTGCCTTTGGATCAAAGATCCAATGGTGGGAAAATTCCCAAAAATATTCAGGAAAGATCCTGTTAACAAATTCAACAAATTGGTGAGCACTATAAATAAGACCCCAGACCTCATTGAGGAGGATCATCATCAAAGAGAAGAATTAACTTCTGGTAAAAAAAAAGGAAGAGAAAGAACTCTTGAAGATTAATCAAGAACACAAAAAAGAGGTAAAAACTTCTTTTAGAAGAAGAGAAAAATCTCTGAAGAACAGAGGATAAAAAAAAATGAATAATTAAATAAAGAAAAAAGAAAGAAATAGTGCCTTGCACTTGATATGAACCCTTGGTTCTGTGAAATCAGGGAAAACAAGAAGAAAAACTTGTTTTCCTTCGATCCAAATTTAGATTAAAGGTGCCATGCACTTTTGTTCTTAAATCTGGAAAATTCTTGAGTTCTGCACAAGTGCAACTCATTATTTAAAAGGGCCTGGCCCAAATCAAATCACAAAAAAATAATGAAAGGGCAGAGCCCTGTTTGGAAAACTCTTGAGGGCTTGGCCCAAATTAAATCACAAAAAATAATAAAAGGGCAGAGCCCTGTGTGGAAAATTCTTGAGGGCCTGGCCCAAATCAAATTGCAAAAATAATAAAGGGGCACAGCCCTATTTGGATTGATTCTTTCAGTCAAGCAAAGCCTAAAATAAATAAAAATTGGACTTAACCCAATCCTGGCTGTAAGTCCTTAAAATTAAATTGATTGAGCAAAATGGCTCTCCTAAACCAATTCGCGACCGGTTTGAGGGTACATCTCCGAACTCCTTTGACATCCGTCGTTGTAATCCCTCAACGACGTCAAAGAGGTGACGGGTCCCAACGACCACTTATCTAATCGGACCGAAACGTCCTTAAACTAATATCGGACCGAAACGTCCCTAAACTAATATCGGACCGAAACGTCCCTAAACTAACGTGGACCACCACGTCCCTAAACTGGCGATGGACCACTACGTCCCTAAACTGGAAAATGGACCACTACGTCCCTAAAACTAGAACAACAGAGCCTCCAAATGCTCTTTTGACGGATCTAAACGGTCCCGTTTAAGTTGAGCTTAGCCCTAAATACGGCTAACGTATCCTTAGACAATTAAATAAATGATAAAACCTCAGATCAACCTTGGTTCAAGGGTACATCTTTGAACTCCTCTGACGCCTGTCGTTGTAATCCCTCAACGACGTCAGTGAGGTGACGAGTCCCGACGGCCAGATAATTAAATCAATCACTACGTTAAGTTGATCTTAGTCTAAAACAGGACTAATGTATCCTTAACGAACGTTTAAGTTGATCTTAGCCGCAACGCGACTAATGCATCCTTAAACTAAAAAAAAAACACCAAACCCAAATCTAAGTAAATACGGATTTGGACTAATCCACGTCCTACGGGTGACGGCATCACTAAGTCTCCGTATACAATCCACGGGCAACCACAAATAGAACAAACACACACGACACGAAGTGAAATTCTGGAGAAGGAGAAAGTTGTTACCGCGACGCGGTAGCGTAATTAACTGCAGGGGCTTGCGCCTGCAGGGAAGAGAGTCCCCACAATCAAAAAACCCCTCACCCTGAGGGGGAATCTGACGAAGTCTGCTACATCGGCCGTATCCGTCTAAACCTCCGATACAAGGTGCCATAAATCAACTTGGCATCTTCGGAGAGGTGGACGGATCAAACTCAAATAGCATCTGCCCCGAACCTCAGACCCAGGACGTCCTAACGTCCCGGCCGCCGTTCGGAGGGGAACAGATTCTGGCACGCCCGGTGGGACCTCTTCCTCTTTCCACTCCACACTTCGTGTGTCGTCTTCGCGAACCAATCGCGGTTTGTTAAATGATTGCCTTCGGATTTCAAGTTGCTAAGATTTGGTCTTTTGTCTGGTACAGAACTCAAGCATTCAATGGCCACCAACTGCACCAACTGCTCGAAATTCCACTGCAACGGATGTTCCACCTCACCGAGAGGTGTAGCATATGGGCCCCAGGCGGCTTCCTTCCTGACTCTGCCGGTAGACCAGGTGACTCAGGCCACCACCGGCTTGTTCTTCGGGACCATGGTCCCACCTACAAGCTTCTCTGCACTGATATCCGCACCAGAAGCGAACAAGAAGTCGGTGTTCGACCGGCTCACTGCTACCACGACCTCTGTCAACGGGTCGCCCGCTACTAAGCTGACAGCCTCTGTTTTCACCAGGCTGGGTCAGAACTATAAAGTGGCTGTCCCAAAGAGGGCAACGGCCGCTGCTTTGGAAGCCGTTGAAGCGGCTTCTCCTATTAGAGAGTCGGTCTTCACAAGATTGACGGTTCCCACTCCTCCCCCAGCTGGTCAAAAAGCATCAGTCTTCGATAGGCTGACGTCGGCAGTTACCCCACACCCAAACAGGGGGCAACAAGAAACTATCTCGATTTCCGAGCCAGTCCCAACGGCTCGCCGTGCGCGACGTCGTCATTGGCAACGCGTAAGGAAAGCAGGGGGCAACTCCCCCTCAGGGCTAACGCCACCTGCTCCAGTGGTGGAGGTCAACGCCGCTGTTCCAACTAGGAACAGCTTTGAATTGCTGAGGAAGGTGAAAAAGAACTCCCCAATTGCTACATTGAAAAGATCTCCTCCGCCTGTGGAGAAAGCTCCGGAGGCAAAACAGGAACAGCCCTCTCAACGGCTGTCGTCAAAAATTTATAAAGTTTGGCGGAGGGTTCAAGACTCCGTGATTGACTCAGACCACTTCCGTCGCCAGAAAAGGGCGAAGGTGGAAAAAGACAAGAACTGCCCCATTAAACAGCAGGGGGCAACAAATGCTAGGATGCCCACTTCAACGGCTCCTTCAACCCCAAAGGTCCACAAAAGGAAAAGGCCAGAGAAAGCTCCCACGACAATGACAAAGTTTAAAAACGGTGAACCTAAACGCCCCAGGTCAGGGGGCATAACAGTTCATACGGTCTATATGGCTTCGGGAAAGGAAGAAAGTCGTACTTCTACGGGTCACCGACCGCTTACCCGGTCAGTGACCAAGTCTCAGGAGCAACAACAAAAGCTTTAGGAGATGATGACTACAATGGCTGCACTCACGGGGCCAAAAGAGAATCCTGAGACATCCTTAGATGAACGCCAAGAAGAAGAGACCGACGCCGAGTTCCTTCGAAGAGTACTGGAAAAGAGAGACAAAGAGGCTGCTGAACAAGCAGCCAATATACAACGTATGGGCCTTCTCTTCCAGGACATGATAGGGATGATGATACAACCAGATCCCCCAACTGAAGAACCCCCAATTGTCCTTGGGGATGATAAGGGAGAAACATCAAACCCTCAGCCCGCTCTATCAACGGCTAGGGAGGACACCATCTCTAAAACTGATCTGGACGAATAAATAGCCCAGCAGATAAAGGTCCATCACGCGGCTGAAGCAACCGGCCATGTTGTAAAAACGGGGTGGCCATATCCGGGCTGGTATGACCAAATCAAGTACCCGCCAGGTTACACAATTCCCAAGTTTCATGTCTACAAAGGGACCGGCAATCCCCATCAACATGTTGCCCAATTCAGGGCGCTTTGCGGTAACACCGGCGGCGACGACAAGCTTCTGCTTCGCCAGTTCGTTGGAAGCCTATCAGATACGGCATTCGAATGGTATTCCGAGCTCCCCAACGACTCTATTAAAACCTTTGCAGAGATGGAGCTGCTCTTCACCCAACGCTTTGCAAGTGCCAGTGAGCGTACTCCGATGACGGCGCTGATTAACGCCAGGGTAAAGCCCGGCGAGACGTGGGTCCAGTATGCTATACGGTGGCGTAATCTATGGTCTAAGTGTGAACAGCGTATAGAAGAAGCCCCTGCGGTGGGAATGTTTGTTGGAACCCTTGATCCACAAGCAACCATTTCGCAGTTTATGATGTTCTTCAAGCCGACTTCTTTCCAGGCTTTGATCGACAAATTGGCGCAGATGGACCAGATGGGCCATAAACCCCCTCTCCCGAAGCCGGACTCTCGAAACGATAAAGGAAAGGGAAAAGCGATCATCGTCGCTAATGCCCAACAACAACCGAACGACTCGAAGCCGGTTGCTCGTCCAAATAATACGCGCCCATACGTACCCCTTGAGGACAGGATGGGACGTGCTTACTCCTTCCCCCGTGATAAAACGAGGAGGTTATTTGAGCTGGCATTGCGCAATAGGCTCATAAATCTGCCAGATCCAAAACGTCCGTCGCAACCAAGTGACGTCAATGAGCCTAATTACTGCCCTTATCATCGAGTGCTAGGACATCCGATCGAAGACTGTTACGTTTTCAAAAATTGGCTTGGAAACCAGTACTGCCAGGGCAAATTTGCGCTATCCGACAAATGGAAGGTAAATCCCCCACAGCCCCACACCTCTAAGGGGACGAATACGCCGGGGGCAACATGCTCCGTCGTTGAAGAAACTCCCTGGGAAGTCGTATTATCGGCCAAAACGAGGAGAATGCTAAATGATCTTCAGACCTGTCCAGCGGTTAAGTGGAAGAACCCCTTGGAACCGCAGGTTATAGAGGGGATGTTGAAGCCACGTCCGACTCCGAAGACCGATGGTGGTAGTTCAAGCGTTCATAACCAGCCGTCAAAATCTTCGAAAAAGAAGAAGAAGAAATCTAAGAAGCCCGTGAAGCCTGGCGACAAGCGCACGGACTTACAAAAGCAAATCGACGCGCTGGATGAATATAACCAGAAGGCGCGGACTCCCGTTACGCTCCAAGATTTCCTTGATCACGTCTTCCAAAAAGAAGATGAGGGAGAAAGCTCATCGGATGAATCCGAGGAATATGTGGCGAGCTGTCATATGATCTCCCATTCGATCACGGACGATGAAGGGACTTCTGGCATTGAAACGCTGGGGGCAAATGCCGAATCAAGAGCCTCAGGGTTATCAGTTGAAATGATTGGCGCATTTCTTAATGAAGCTCGATTGAAAAGCAAAGCTGATCGAGAACGCGAGACGGCTGTATTCGAAAGGGCCAAGCGCCAGCGACTTAAGGAAAAAGCTGAGATGATCCCGCTGGAGCAAAATGCCTCCACCGCCGACAAAAGCCAATCCAAGATAAAATAGATGTTTGCTAAGGCCATATCGATGGGCATGAAGCTACCACCCTCTGAAGAAAAAGTTACTGGCGCGGTGGAAATACACCCCTCTTATTGCTTATATCATCAGAAGGTCTCGCACTCTACCCAAGATTGCAAAGCTTTCAATGGATGGTGGCAAGGATACGTCGATAATCAACAACGCTTTAAACGGGAAAAGCGTAAAATTCGTCGGGAGCAAAGAAACACGACCAAAGAGCTTGAGAGAACTGCCGGCAATTGTCACATGGTTAACATTACCGGGTCACAAGTGCCTACATTTGGGAGCGACTCTGATGAGGAACTGGAACTAGCCCCTCTCTTTAAAGAGTCAACTTCGGGAAAAGAAGAGGAGCCAATGGTTTGCGAAAATATCCGGCTGCGGAATCGGACACAGCCTGAAAAGAACCTCGGACCCTCGAATAGAAAAGATAAAGGGAAAGAAAAGGTCTCTGAAGACATTGTTTTAGATGACCAAGTTCTGGAAGAGCTAAACGCCAAAAACCCGACGAAGAGAAGTAAGGTGGATTACAACGTTCTGGCACATCTGAGGAAACTGCCCTCTCAGCTCAGCGTCCTTGATGCCTTGCTACTATCAAAGGAGGCCAGAGACTCTTTGATTAAGGCGCTACAAGATCCGGACCAGTTCCAAGCCTTCTTAGCCGAAGAAAAGATGAAAGACGAATTAGAAGAAGTGCACACAGCCGACGTTGCTTTTGGTGATGAAGACCTTCTCCTCGGGACGTGTGAACACAATCGCCCCCTTTATGTCTCAGGATATTTCCATGACATAAAGATAGGTAAAATCTTAGTCGATAACGGATCGTCTGTCAATTTACTCAATGTGCGAGTATTAAAGGAGATTTGCATGAGTGTCCAACACCTCGCCCGAGACAAAATCACTATCTCCGGTTTCGACTCCCAATCCTCAAAGACTCTTGGATCTGTGATATTGACGCTACGCTTCGGGTTGCTAGTCACAGATATTAAATTCCATGTCATAGATGCCAAGACGTGCTACAATGCTCTGCTCGGCCGACCATGGCTACACGAGTACAATATCATCCCTTCTATACAGCATCAGTGCATGAAGTATTCCAGGGATGGCCTCGAGTACACTGTGGCCGGAGAGTTGAATCCGTTTTCCGTGAACGAAGTTCGCAAATATGAAGATGCCAAATACTTCTTGCCGAGCTTCGAAGACACGGAAAGGTGTCACAAACCGGAGAACAAAACTAATGCCACCATCCCTGTCTTCGGCAGTGACACCGAGGAGGAGGATATAATTTATTCAGGTCCATCCCAATCTACCAGGCCAGGACCATCCGTTCCTTCGTTGATCTTCGGTAGTGATTCAGAGGATGAAGTTCATGCTGTATTCCCTGCTCGGCCTTCGATACGGATTTCCGCTGATGAAGAGCGAAGTTTGCAGATAACCATGGTGCCACTCGAACATTACAAAGAACTGGATGCACTCGACACCAACAGCGTAGAAGAATTGCAGACATTCTATATCCCTCCCGGACGAAAAGGCGAGAAGGCAATCCTATTCTACCGTTCTGAAGAAAACAAAGTAGAAAAAGAAATTTGGCATGGCGCGGATCCCACGCTCGACAGGCTTCAGCCTATCCGTCTTCCCCGATATTATACCGAAGGTTTGAAGAAACTGCTGAAACGCCAGGGGATGTCCTTCACACAGACCGTTAGAAAAGCCAAATTCTATGACAAGGTCTGGAACATTCCCGGGACCCAATGCAAACTGCCTAACGGGAGAGTAGAAACCAAAGGGCTTGGGTACATCCGGCCAAAGAAGCGGGAGCTAGTAAACAGCTGTTATGCCATGTATGACTTCGATGAAGAGGCGGACGCTCAATGGGAGGATGCTAATCCTGAACCAGCAAAAGTTCCTGATACAAAACCGCCCAGTCCATCGTCCGAAGACCAGATGAGCAAACTTACAAGGGATGCCAGTCAAAAAGCCCGGGATGATCACGATCGTGAAATGGTGATCTATGAGAGAGCCAAGACGCAGCGCCTCCTTCAACAGGCGGTGAAGGATGAAAATGCCGCTCCTTGTCAACCTGCTACAAAGAAGGTTCGACGCGAAAGCAAAAACAAGTCGAAGGGCCGAAAAGGTGCTCGACAACCACGAAACAGAGCCAAGAAGCCACGCATCCGAGAGTCGAGCGTTATTGACTTAGCCCTCAGGAAGAAAATGGGTCGAGCATACTCATTTCCTCGGAACAAAACAAGGAAGATATTCGATCTCGCTCTAAAACATCAAATGCTTACGTTGCCAGAGTCTAAACACCCTGAACAAGCAGGCGAAGTCTCCAACCCAAAGTATTGCTTTTACTATCGAGTAGTAGGGCATCCGCTTGAAGATTGCTTCACCTTTAAGAATTGGGTTGAGGACCAATATCAGCTTGGCAAATTCGCGTTGTCTGACAGTTGGAGGGTAGCGCCGCCGCAAAAGCACGAACCCGAAAACACAAGAATAAAACCAACTCCGCATTGGGATTGGCAGAAAATTCGCACCTGCCATGTGATAACAATATTAAAAGAAGGGTCCGAGGACATAAACAACCTCCCTTGGTGCTTTGAAAGCGGCAGCGATGAGGTAATCTCAGAATTTCCCCCAGCTCCGAAAGAACTGGAAGATGGAATCCATACCACTGCAGATAATCTCAAGAAAATTGAGTTAGGGACGGAAAATGACCCGCGGCCGACATTCATCAGCGAGCTGCTATCTGAAGAAAGGGTGGCTGCGTTAAAGGATGTGCTTCTACAACACAAAGATTGCTTCGCGTGGAACTATTCCGAAATGCCGGGACTAGATCCAGAAATTGCTGTACACAAGTTGGCGATATCCCCGGACATCAAGCCAGTCAAACAAGCGCCGAGAAGAATGCGACTCGAGCTTGAGATGAGCATCAACGCCGAAGTCAAAAAGCTGATAGACTCTGGCTTCATCCAGGAAGTCCAATACCCTGAATGGATCGCCAACATCGTCCCAGTGATGAAGAAAAATGGGACAGTGCGCATATGCGTAGACTTCCGGGATCTTAATAAAGCTTGCCCGAAGGATGATTTCCCAGTGCCAGTCACTGAACTGATGATAGACAATACATCCACTCATGAGGTTTTCTCCTTCATGGACGGCTCGTCAGGGTATAATCAAATAAAAATGCATCCAGAAGACCAGAAGCATACAGCCTTCAGGACTCCTCTTGGTATATTTTGTTATAAAGTGATGCCCTTCGGTTTGAAGAACGCCGGTGCCACCTATCAAAGGGCCATGACAAAGATCTTCGACGACCTTATACACGAAATCGTTGAATGCTATATCGACGATCTCGTGGTTAAAAGCAAATCATACGAGGAACATCTCGAGCATCTGAAGACTGTATTTCAACGCCTTCGGCAATACAATTTGAAGATGAATCCTCTTAAATGTGCGTTCGGGGTTTCCTCGGGCAAATTCCTGGGATTCGTTGTTCGACACCGAGGTATTGAAATAGATCCGTCAAAGATTAAAGCGATCATGGAAATGCCTCCGCCGAGGACTCTCAAACAGCTTCGGTCTCTCCAAGGGAAACTCGCATACATACGGCGATTTATAGCCAACCTTTCAGGAAAGTGCCGTCCTTATAGCCACCTGATGAAGAAAGGAACCCCATTCGTTTGGGATCAAAAATGCGAAGGCGCACTGGATGAGATCAAGCGATACCTGCAGAACCCGCCAGTGTTGGCTGCTCCGGTCAAGGGGAAGCCTCTCATTCTTTATACAACCGCCCTCGAAGGTTCCTTAGGCGCATTATGGGCACAAGAGAACGATCAGGGGAAAGAAAGAGCGCTCTACTACTTAAGTCGAGTTCTGCTGGGGGCAGAAAGCAATTACTCTCCCATTGAAAAACACTGCCTGGCGTTGATCTTCGCAATAACAAAGCTTAGGCACTATGCGTTGGCGCACGAGGTCTGTCTTATTTCAAAAGTGGACCCTCTCAAATATCTAATGTCAAAGGCCATATTGACGGGACGACTCGCTAAATGGGCCCTGCTCTTGATGGAATTTTCGATAACATATCAACCACTCAGGGCAGTAAAAGGCCAGGCCATCTCCAACTTCCTTGCTGAGCACCCCATACCTGCCGATTCTCCTTTAAATTGCGATTTGCCAGACAGACATGCGTTTGACGCAATCGACAGTGGTGATACCCGTTGGGAACTTTATTTCGATGGAGCATCTTCCATGAAAAAGCACAAACAAAATACGCCAATGATCAAATCGGGGATAAGACTCATCTTTGTGACCCCACAAGGGGGAATAATGCGCTTCGCCTTCTCCTTAACAGAGCCGAGAACGAATAATGAAGCTGAATATGAGGCTTTGATAGCAGGCCTCGAGATCGCCATTGACATGGGAATTGAAGACCTCCTCATATATGGGGACTCCCAGCTAGTCGTTAGTCAAGTGAACGGCGATTACCAAACATGCAAACCGGAATTGGTAAAATACGGTGAAAAAGTGCAACAACTGCTAACCCGGATTCCCTCCTATACTTTGGAGAGCATACCGCGCGCGGAAAACTGCAAAGCGGACGCACTAGCCAAACTTGCTAAAGAACTGGCTGACGAGAACCTCGATGACGTTAGAATCGTGGTACAAAGCCGTCGAGTGCTTGCCCCAGCAGAAGTATCTCCGGAATCATCTGAAGAAAAAGGAGCGAACGAGGAGACAACCCTGCAAATAAAAGACTGGGAAAATACCGAGGACTGGAGAGAAGTCTTCATAGATTACTTCAAGTTCTACCGAATGCCTCAAGAAGCGTCCATAAGACATCAGCTCGTGAAACGAGCCCTGTCTTTCGCCTTCGTCAACGATACTCTATACAAGAGATCATTTGATTCTCTGTGGCTGAGATGCCTAGGACCTGACGAAGCGAGAAGGGTCGTCCAAGAAGTTCACGACGGACTTTGCGGTTCCCACCAAGCAGGCCCTAAGATGAAGTTGAAGATAAAACGGATGGGCTACTACTGGCCCACGATGATGCAGGATTGCCTGGAATACGCGAGGCAATGTCATTCATGCCAAATTCATGGGGACTTCATCCATCAGCATCCCAATCCATTGCATCCAACAGTGGCTAGTTGGCCATTCGAAATGTGGGGAACTGACATAGTCGGCCCCATCGAACCAGCATCGTCCAAGGGACATCGTTTCATCTTGGCGACGACTGATTACTTCTCCAAATGGGCAGAGGCGGTACCATTGAGGGAAGTGAAGACGGAGAACATCCTTCATTTCTTCAAAACGCATGTCATATACCGGTTTGGAACTCCGCGACGGATCATCTCTGATAATGGGCCAGCCTACCGAAGTCATAAAATTAGCCATTTCGCACAGCAGCACAATATAGACTGGAGATATTCCTCAGTTTATAACCCGCAAGCTAACGGTCTAGCTGAGGCCTTCAACAAGACCTTGACGAAGATCATGAAGAAAACAGTGTCACGAAATAAGAGAGATTGGCACGAAAGATTGCAAGAGGCTCTTTGGGCGTATCGAACTACATTTAAAACGGCCACAAACACAACGCCATACGCGTTGGTATTTGGGACGGAAGCAGTACTCCCTCTCGAGATAGAATTACCCTCTCTACGAGTGGCAGTCCACTACGAGCTGACAGACGAAGAAAATGCTCACCTTCGGTTTGAAGAGCTTGACGCCCTTGATGAAATCCGGCTTCTAGCACAACAAAATCTGGAAGCCTATAAAGCAAAGATGACGCGCTCATATGAGAGATTGAGCCGCCCGAGGACATTCCACCAAGGCGAACTCGTGCTAGTGGTCAAAAGGCCCATGATCCCCAATCGCGCCAAGCGGGGAAAGTTTGAGCCAAACTATGAAGGACCGTACATCGTTGATAAGGTCTACCAAGGTGGGGCCTATCTACTCATGGACATGCACGGTGAAAGGCCTTTCAGGCCAATAAACGGTCGCTTCCTAAAGAAATACTACGCTTAATGAGCCACAGCCTAGGTCAATGGTAGATGACGACGACTATGTCCGCTCGCTATCTTCCTAAGCTCAAGCTTTATAAGTAGTAGCCAGCCCTCTCAACGGCGGACTGAAATGTCCTTAAACTAATAGCAGACCGAAACGTCTTTAAACTAATACTGCAGCATCCTTGGGCTGACGAGATGAATAAAAATAAATAAAAATAAATAAATAAAAATAAAATAAAATAAAATAAAATAAAAACGGTATGTCCATAAGCAAAATGGGCGCGGATGAAAACCCGAAAGGGCTCCGTGAGTAAAAACAACAGGACTACCGGCGAGTGTTTGTGAAAACCTGAAAGGGCGCAACCTCGTTAAGAACACTTATAGGGTCCTCTCGACCTTGTAAGGAGAAACCACCTGCGTGAGATCCTTACGACTCACAAAGGAGCAACACACTTAGGAATCCCCACGATTCCTAAGGAGAAAATACGCTTACGAGATCCTCACGACTCGTAAGGAGAACTCTCTTATGGGACCCTCACGGCTCATAGGATTTGAAAGTCTTAAGTCACAGAGACCTAAACCTGTGCTTAAGCAAACCCCCACAAACTTCCAATGTTGCCCTACAAGTGGTCCAATATTGACCCTTGTATACAATCCACGGGCGCGAATAAACATTTCCCTAGCCAAATTTCATCCATGACTGGGAATGTGTTCGCATGGTGAACAACCCTTGTAAATCCTCTCGATTTAAGAGGAGAAAACCCTCCTGTAGGATCCTTACGACTTACAGAAGAAACAAGCACTTAGGAATCCTCACGATTCCTAAGAAGAAAATACACTTACAAGATCCTCACGACTTGCAGGGAGAAATAACTTCGTGAGACCCTTACGGCTCATGAAGTCAAAAGCCTTAGTCGACAGGACCCTAACCCTGGTCGCTAAGCCACTTTTGTTCAACATTGACAGAGGCAGGTGATGATTCGCTCCTGGTAATATCCCAGTTGTAGCGGTGCTGATGCCGAAATTGGTCTACAGCAAAAAGCTAATAGGCCGCACATGCATACGAAATAGCCGAAATGATAGGGCAACTTGCAATAAAAACAGCAAGTAAAAAAAAATGTATGCATGGAAAATAGCCGAAATGATTGGGCAACTCGCAATAAAAAGCAGCGAGTAAAAATAAAATAAATAGCCGAAATGATTGGGCACCGCGAAAAATAGCCGAAATGATTGGGCAATCGCGACCTTCGCGATATAAAAGCTGAAATGATAGAGCATCGCGGAAATAAAAAAAAAGAAGAAATGATAAAACTTTGGCCCTACAGTTAAGATCACATCGATCCCTGTATACAATCCAAGGGCGTAAACAAAGAGGGAACCATACTTCCCCAGCGGGTTCCATCAAATGACGAAGCCAAACCTCACTGGCTCATTTCAACCGAAGAAGCCAGTAACTTCAGCAAACTTCTCAACTCACGGATACAAACACTCCTTGACGAGAGCCTTCTGATCCGCGTCGACTCGCAGGGCCACCAGCGCCTCCGTGAGAACCATCGACTCGTTTCAAACCCCAAGGACACAAATAATCCTTGGCGCTTGGGAAACAAATAATCCCTCGCAAAACTTCTCAACTCACGGATACAAACACTCCTTGACGAGAGCCTTCTGATCCGCGTCGACTCGCAGGGCCACCAGCGCCTCCGTGGGAACCATCGACTCGTTTCAAACCCCAAGGACACAAATAATCCTTGGCGCTTGGGAAACAAATAATCCCTCGCAAAACTTCTCAACTCACGGATACAAACACTCCTTGACGAGAGCCTTCTGATCCGCGTCGACTCGCAGGGCCACCAGCGCCTCCGTGAGAACCATCGACTCGTTTCAAACCCCAAGGACACAAATAATCCTTGGCGCTTGGGAAACAAATAATCCCTCGCAAAACTTCTCAACTCACGGATACAAACACTCCTTAACGAGAGCCTTCTGATCCGCGTCGACTCGCAGGGCCACCAGCGCCTCCGTGGGAACCATCGACTCGTTTCAAACCCCAAGGACACAAATAATCCTTGGCGCTTGGGAAACAAATAATCCCTCGCAAAACTTCTCAACTCACGGATACAAACACTCCTTGACGAGAGCCTTCTGATCCGCGTCGACTCGCAGAGCCGCCAGCGCCTCCGTGGGAACCATCGACTCGTTTCAAACCCCAAGGACACAAATAATCCTTGGCGCTTGTGAAATAAATAATCCCTCGCAAAACTTCTCAACTCACGGATACAAACACTCCGTGACGAGAGCTTCTTTGACTCACATCTCGGGCAGTAAGGATTCAAAAACTTACTCCCTGAACAATGGGACCCTGCAAGTCAATCCTAAATGGTCTCTTGCATACTATTCACGGGTCTCACTCTCTGAAGTCACAAAGAGGGAAACAACCGCTTACGAGCCCTCTCGACTCGTAAGAGGGCAATGGGACCCTGCAAGTCAATCCTAAATGGTCTCTTGCATACTATTCACGGGTCTCACTCTCTGAAGTCGATTCTCGACAAAGAGGGAAACAACCGCTTACGAGCCCTCTCGACTCGTAAGAGGGAGAAATTATCTTATAGGATCCTTCCGACTTATGAGAGAAAACCACATTTGGGAATCCTCACGATTCCTAAGGAGAAAATCCACCTACGAGATCCTCTCGATCCGTAGGGAGAAAAGTCTCTACGAGACCCTCACGGCTCATAGAGTTGAAAAGCCTTAGGCAGCAGATCTGAACCTGCGGCCTAAGCCATCGCTATATCTTGAAGAAACCAAAATGCTTACTCTATTACCTGTCAATCATGTTTATCAAGGCAGCATGCTGATAATAAGAGAAGGGAGAGAGCAAAGAAATGATACAAGACATGGCAAAAAAATGTGTATCTTTATTTATTAATTCAATCAAGTACATGGCAAATCGTACAAAAGAATAAAGAATGTATACATCTTATTCGAAAAAGAAAATTATAAGTATATTGATACAAGGGCAGCTACTGGGAAGGAAGCGTCTTAAATAGCCCTATCAATTGCTCGCGTACTTCCTCCCACGCCTTCTCCTGAGCAACTACCACTGCCAGTTCCTCTTCTGCTTGAGCCCGCTGCTGCGTGAAGGATGCAAGCTCTTCCCCAACAACCTGCTGAGCTGCTTCTTGGCCTCGGGCATCACGTTCAGCAGCATCAAGTTTCCGCCTCAGTGCTAGCCCATTAGATATACGCTTGAGAAGACCTTCAAAGACAGCTTTCACCTCAACAGCATTCGTCCTAACTTCAGCACGAAGGCAAGCGGTCGCGTTTGAAGATTCCTGATGCGCCTTTAGCCGTAAAGCTGCCTCCTGCTCCAAATGGCGGAGATAAGAGGCGCTTTGCTCAAGCCAAGCTGTCCGTTCGGCGCTCGCGGCCAAAACCTCGCGGGAAGGGCGTATCGACTCCAACCGATGCAGGTGAGCCTCGATCTCTCTGCAGTGGTTAACCCACGATTCGACGACGCCTTCGTTATGAAAAGTTACAAGCGCCGCCAACATTGGGTTAACATCCACAGCGAAATCTGCGGCAGAAGGAAGGGCATCCATGTTGAGCTCTTCGATGTACCCGCTCAGCATACCCAGGCTCATTACAGCACCCTTTGAAGACGGGCGTCTCAAGAAAGGACCCGCCGGTGAGAGGACGCGAGACTCAAAAGAGATCAAAGCTGGAACAGTGGCTGCAAAACGAAACATGGTCAAACAATGATTCGAAAAGTCGGTGAAAGATCATATAAAAAGGGGAAAGGAATATCTGTACCATTCACAACGGACGGCAAAGCCGGAGGTGCCGGTGGCAGCGCAGGCCTGGTGTCCACTCCTTCGATTTGAGGCACTGCAATCAGGAAGAGGAAAAGTCAGATGCGATCCTGTATTACCTCAAAAGAGACCAAGACAGCACTTACCGGCACCCCTAGAGGAAGAAGCGAGCTCGGATGGGAAGGAGAAGTGTGGGAGCAACACTTGATACAGATGATCGAAGAACACTCCTGAAAAGAGCATATTGGTACAACGTTAGTGCATAGGCTACACGTTAAAAGATTAATGCATAAGTCGTAAATTCATACCTTCCGACATCCGCGATGGCACAAGGGAAGACTGAGGAGCAACCACCGCCAAGGCAGTAGTTGAAGGTGTGCCTTCAGGCAATGGAGCATCGGCACTAGCCGCACCTGCGTTTAAAACAAAGACAAACTGGTTAAAGGAGATCGTGAGGTATATATAAATGAAGAACATTGGCCATTTAAAATTTACCCGACAAGCTGCCCGCAGAAACAGAGGCAATCCCTTCCTCCACTGACGGAAGCCCACCACCTGTAGCTTCATCACCCGACTCAAGGGGAACCGTTGTTATGCTCTCAAGCTCTACAGGCGGCGGGGGACCATAGGCGGGGAGGGCTATGATAGGAACATTGCCAGATTCCTGAGAAGGAGCGCCTAGCTTGTCTTCAGGAATCGTGGCCGCCTCACCCGCTGCTCCCTCAGGATCGGCGATTACAGCTGCCTCGTCCATCGGCACCACGAGGTCCCCAGCCTCAAGCACCTCGCCCTCTACCGCCTTCGGCTCGGTTGAGACAATCATCTCATCTACCGCCACTTCAGGTGCGGCATCAATGACCCTCTCAGCGGCAGGTTCCTCAATCTCGGCTCCAGGCTCCATGACCCCGACAACGTTGCCCACTGTCGGTTCGGGTTCAGCAAGTATCGCTTCCTCCGCTCCCCTGGGTTCGACGGTCGTCTCCGCCTCCCCCTCAGTTGGACTTGACCCTGCAAAATGAGATACGTATAAGCCAATAGCTCTACAATTCGTACGACAAGATTATGAAAGAAGTACTACCTGAAGCAGATTTATCATTGGCGCTCCGAACCGCGCGCGCCACTTGCCGACGAGCAGTAGACAGGGCAATGGGATGCTCTTCGGAAGGAGTACTAGCGTGAGGAATGGTGCTAGGGCCCGCTCCCATGGCCAAAGCAGCTTTCCGCGCCTTTGCTTCATGTCTCAACCGCTTCCGCTCTTCTCGAGCCATTGAGACGGATGCCATCAGAGCTTTCTTGAGTGAAGCATCCTCATCCGTGTAGAGGGATGCCTCCAGATTTTTCAGAGCATCCCTCGTCGTTGCATCAAGCCGAGGCTCTTGCGGCAACTTCGACGGAGCCGGGGCTTCGGTGACGGGCTCGGAAAGGATCCTTGCGCCAATTAATACAACCCCTGTAAAGAAACAAGAGAAGGTCAGATTGACTATCATAAAGAGACAACAAAATTTCCGTATAAAAGAGAAAGGGATAAAACATACCGACGCTTGCCAGGGCACGTTTCTCCTCCTCCTCTTGGAAGGTCTTCAGGGAGGCAGCGATAGCCTCTTCAGTAGAGACACCTGTTAAAAATGGAGCAAACGTTAGTTAAATGTAATAATACAAAGTGCAATGAAATAACAAATAAAGCGTCTGATGATTACCGGACTCAGCAAGTTTACTCAGCATCGCTTCGAGCCTCGCCGATCGCTCCGAAGCTGCAATGGCGGCAGCCAAATTGGTGTCCGCAGGGTCCACAACAAAGCCCTCATTGCTGCCGTACTCGCATATGGCCTCGGCAGGAGAAGCCGCAGGCTTTGAGCTGAGGATCGCATCGAGGGATAGGGCAGACTTCTTCTTCTTCTGTCCGCCAGCTTTAGATCCACTCGAACCAGCTTTACGCTTGGCAGTCACTTTCGGGCGGCGAGTCCCGATATCCGCTCCTGCGCCCGACTCTGGCGATACCACTTTGACCGTCTTTGTCGGAACACGGGGCGCTGCTGGTGCGTCCACCGTAGTAGGCAGTGGCAATCCACGCGGAGGGGCCAACACACGTGGTCGGTCAGCTCCGGCATCTTTTATCGGGAGGGTGACCTAGGTCCTTGGCTGCAAGGGAGCCTTACGATCACCGCCAGGAGGCGCACCCCTACGGTCGACCAGCATGCACTTCTCCATTAGAATGATTGGGCCCATAGCGTGCCCATACCAGGCCACATATGAATTAAGCATCTTGGGGACACAGCTGGGTTCACTAATGAAGAAATAGGAACCCGTATTAAGCCGTATAAAGTGATGCATCGCATTCCTTACCCCCTCTGGGCCAACCACGGGCGTTTCCAAGAAGGCTTCCATCGGGATCCCCTGATTGTAGCTTGATTGCTGGGCAAATCGATGCGGATTATACCTCATGAACAAAGCCGTCTCATTCTGCCGAAACACTAGGTAGCCCGGCCGAATGGAGTAAAGATGGACGATTTCTCGAGCCTTCAGCACAGAAGCCCCGCCCTTAAACTCGTCACGTAGGGGCACCACCGACTTAGTAGTCTCCGAGCCTATAGTGATGACCTTATCCACGAAAGAAGTCGTCGCTCCGACCAAATGTGGGCGCAGGAGGAGTCCCCTAGAATCCCGCGGGGATGCAAACACGATTGAAGCCCCGATTAACCGTATGACTCTCGGGAGTCTGTACTTCTCGAAGAATGGAGGAGTCTTGTGGGCGCCAAACACCCCTCGCACGTGCATCTCCATCCAAGAAATGAAGTAATGCATTGGGAAATTGGCAGGCTGTGTCCCAGGATCATTGGCGTCCGCCGCTACACTGAGTCCATGATAAAGATAGGCTAACCCAGCAATCCCTACCGACAACTGCAGACCGGCCACCATCCGATGTGCCGGGTAAAAGACAGAGGGCCGCATGAAGCGCGGGTGCATAGGGAGCGCAAAGTTGCATAACCACAAGCCCAGGAACCCAATAAAGAAAGTTTCCTCATCCATGCCGGGGACGGCGATTTCCGAAAAAGCGACGACGGCAGCATTGGGGAGATAGAAAGCCCTCTGGTCATTCTCCGATACGGGTCGGCGATCCAAACCGAAGCCAAAAGGGTCGTCGAGCTGAGCGAACTTCTCGCTCTGCTCTGATAAGAACTCTGGGCGGATAAAATGAGCAATGAAAGCTGCGAAACTGACGCCCTTGTCTCCCGATTCCAAATGGAGTTCCTCGTAGATCTCCAACACTTTCACCAAACCCGGATGCTGATGCTGAATGGCATTCTCCGGGGTTAAGTCAAATACCACCTGCTTGGTGGCAAAGACATACTCGTCAGGAGGAAGCAACTCCTCGTAGTGCTCTCCCCTCATTGGCAGACCTGAAATTTCGGCGAATTCCTCCAAAGAGATAGAAGCCTCCTTATCCTCCATCAGGAAGGTATGGGTGGGGATATTCCATTGTTCAACGAAGGCCTTTATCCACCACGTTGGAGGAGAGGGGTACTCAAAAAGCGAGACGAAGACGGCTGAGTATAGACCAATCTTCGTTAGCTGGGTCCTCTTCGCCGATAGAATGTACCGGGCCCACTGCAAATATCCGGCGGGGGGTCGCGGGATCATTCCAATGTTATAAGCCTGTCCCCAAGGGCGTGCTTCGCCCTGACAGATTCGCCTCCCCAGAATATCTATCGCCGGCGGCGGCTGCACGGGGATGGCGCCGATTGCAGGTTGAAGGAGGTCATCAGAATTCCAATTCTTAACCTCCACGGCATACTTCACCGGGGGTTCGTCCGCATAAGGAAGCGTGACTATGGGGTCAGAGGGCGCGGCGGAACTAAAACTGCGACGGCCTTGGATGATCTGGCTATACCACCTTCCCCACAGATGGAGTTTTTTGCACTCAGGATCGTGATCTTTAATAAGAGCGAATACCACCCGATCCACTGGCGCATGGGGGAACCCTCCTTCCGAGCGAACGAAGGGAAAAGACAAGTCGTCAGACATGTTCTGTGAAAAGACAAAGAAACATACATCATTAGTGGCCTAACGCTTGGCATAAAAAAAAAAATATATATATATATATATATATATATATATATATATATATATATATCTTGCTCCACACTGTGATGCAGTAGGTAGGGGACCAAAGGGGGACCCACAAAATCTGGATGATGTGCATCATTTAATAAGACAATCCCATCATTAGATGGGACTGTCAATTCATAAAAAAAATTTCCCAATAGGATACACCCATTGGTGGGGAGTCCCCAGAGACAAAGAGAAAATCTCCTCTTTTAGAGCAAAGCTCTGTCACAGAGTGACATTTGTCAAACTCTGGTCTCAGGGGAACAAGATTCCTTAAAAGAGCTTGGCTCTGTGATAATGATGGAAATATCCATCAAAAGAAAATTAATTTTTGAAAATTAAAAATTAAAAAATTGGGATCTTAAAGACCCATGAAAACTCTTAAGAGTTCTTCTTTTTTTTTAGATCAAAAGATCTATGTTTTGCCAAAGAGCAAAGCTCTGTTCATGGGTTAAGAAACCCTGAAACAGATTCTTGAGAGCAAGGCTCTGTTGGTGAAACCCCAAAGGGGTTTTCCTTAGATCAAAAGATCTATGAGAGCAAGGCTCTATTAATTAAAATTAATTTAATTTAAGATCAATTTTTACCTAAAGTTGTTCTAAAAAAGTTCTAACTTTGGAAGCAAGAGCAAGGCTCTGAAGTTCTTCAAGGCAAGAGCAAGGCTCTGAAAATGAGAAATCTTGAAGATGGTAAAGAAATTAACAAAGACCAAGGGTCTTATTTATAGGCGCCTGCGCCCCTTCAACTGACCCTGGCCACCGTTGCGCTTACGTCGCGCCACGTAAGCACAACGGTGGGGGGGCATTTGTTCTGAGCAAGGCTCATTTGAATTTTGAAAATTCAAAAATTTCTGAAGCAACGCTTCAAATTCCGTGCGTTGCGCAGTGCGCAAGCGGTCCACAGTGCGACACGTGTCTGCGCAGTTGCGCAAGCGCACCGCTGCGACACGTGTCTGCGCAGTTGCGCAAACACTGTTGCGCAAGTGCACAGCTGCGCGACACGTGTCTGCGCAGTTGCGCAAACACTGTTGCGCATGTGCACAGCTGCGCGACACGTGTCTGCGCAGTTGCGCAAGCACTGTTGCGCAAGCCTCCCACGGCGCGACACATGTCATTCAGTGGGGAGTTGCGCAGAAACAGAATGAAAATTTAATGAATCTTTTCTGAAACAGAAGACTTTCTTTTGCCTTTGGATCAAAGATCCAATGGTGGGAAAATTCCCAAAATTATTCAGGAAAGATCCTGTTAACAAATTCAACAAATTGGTGAGCACTATAAATAAGACCCCAGACCTTATTGAGGAGGATCATCATCAAAGAGAAGAATTAACTTCTGGTAAAAAAAAAAGGAAGAGAAAGAACTCTTGAAGATTAATCAAGAACACAAAAAAGAGGTAAAAACTTCTTTTAGAAGAAGAGAAAAATCTCTGAAGAACAGAGGATAAAAAAATATGAATAATTAAATAAATAAAAAAAAAGAAATAAATAGTGCCTTGCACTTGATATGAACCCTTGGTTCTGTGAAATCAGGGAAAACAAGAAGAAAAACTTGTTTTCCTTCGATCCAAATTTAGATTAAAGGTGCCATGCACTTTTGTTCTTAAATCTGGAAAATTCTTGAGTTCTGCACAAGTGCAACTCATTATTTAAAAGGGCCTGGCCCAAATCAAATCACAAAAAAATAATGAAAGGGCAGAGCCCTGTTTGGAAAACTCTTGAGGGCTTGGCCCAAATTAAATCACAAAAAATAATAAAAGGGCAGAGCCCTGTGTGGAAAATTCTTGAGGGCCTGGCCCAAATCAAATTGCAAAAATAATAAAGGGGCAGAGCCCTATTTAGATTGATTCTTTCAGTCAAGCAAAGCCTAAAATAAATAAAAATTGGACTTAACCCAATCCTGGCTGTAAGTCCTTAAAATTAAATTGATTGAGCAAAATGGCTCTCCTAAACCAATTCGCGACCGTTTTGAGGGTACATCTCCGAACTCCTTTGACATCCGTCGTTATAATCCCTCAACGACGTCAAAGAGGTGACGGGTCCCAACGACCACTTATCTAATCGGACCGAAACGTCCTTAAACTAATATCGGACCGAAACGTCCCTAAACTAATATCGGACCGAAACGTCCCTAAACTAACGTGGACCACCACGTCCCTAAACTGGCGATGGACCACTACGTCCCTAAACTGGAAAATGGACCACTACGTCCCTAAAACTAGAACAACAGAGCCTCCAAATGCTCTTTTGACGGATCTAAACGGTCCCGTTTAAGTTGAGCTTAGCCCCAAATACGGCTAACGTATCCTTAGACAATTAAATAAATGATAAAACCTCAGATCAACCTTGGTTCAAGGGTACATCTTTGAACTCCTCTGACGCCTGTCGTTGTAATCCCTCAACGACGTCAGTGAGGTGACGAGTCCCGACGGCCAGATAATTAAATCAATCACTACGTTAAGTTGATCTTAGTCTAAAACAGGACTAATGTATCCTTAACGAACGTTTAAGTTGATCTTAGCCGCAACGCGACTAATGCATCCTTAAACTAAAAAAAAAACACCAAACCCAAATCTAAGTAAATACGGATTTGGACTAATCCACGTCCTACGGGTGACGGCATCACTAAGTCTCCGTATACAATCCACGGGCAACCACAAATAGAACAAACACACACGACACGAAGTGAAATTCTGGAGAAGGAGAAAGTTGTTACCACGACGCGGTAGCGTAATTAACTGCAGGGGCTTGCGCCTGCAGGGAAGAGAGTCCCCACAATCAAAAAACCCCTCACCCTGAGGGGGAATCTGACGAAGTCTGCTACATCGGCCGCATCCGTCTAAACCTCCGATACAAGGTGCCATAAATCAACTTGGCATCTTCGGAGAGGTGGACGGATCAAACTCAAATAGCATCTGCCCCGAACCTCAGGCCCAGGACGTCCTAACGTCCCGGCCGCCGTTCGGAGGGGAACAATCACCCCAACATTCGTCTCGTAACGACGGACACAACTTCAAGCTAAGCGGAACATCGGCAACTCCCAGTTCCATGGCTCGGTGGTATACATATCGCCAACAGTCAACCTCCATCCCGTGAAATGCGGATACAATCAGCAAAATTCCTGGTTACGTGGAACGCGGATAACGTTACTCTTTAACCCCGTGGAAAACGTCCAGAGCGGATCCTGGTCCTCGCAGAGCACGGCAATGAACCCGTGTGAAGCATCCAGAGCGGAGCCTAGTCCTCGCCGAGCACGGCAGTGAACCCGTGTGAAGCATCTAGTGCAAAATTCCTGGTTACGTGGAATACGGATAACGTCACTCTTTGACCCCGTGGAAAACATCCAGAGCGGATCCTGGTCCTCGCAGAGCACGGCAGTGAACCCGTGTGAAGCATCCAAAGCGGAGCCTAGTCCTCGCCGAGCACGGCAGTGAACCCGTGTGAAGCATCTAGTGCAAAATTCCTGGTTTCGTGGAACACGGATAACGTCACTCTTTGACCCCGTGGAAAACATCCAGAGCGGATCCTGGTCCTCGCAGAGCACGGCAGTGAACCCATGTGAAGCATCCAGAGCGGAGCCTAGTCCTCGCCGAGCACGGCAGTGAACCCGTGTGAAGCATCTAGTGCAAAATTCTTGGTTACGTGGAACACGGATAACGTCACTCTTTGACCCCGTGGAAAACGTCCAGAGCGGATCCTGGTCCTCGCAGAGCACGGCAGTGAACCCGTGTGAAGCATCCAGAGCGGAGCCTAGTCCTCGCCGAGCACGGCAGTGAACCCGTGTGAAGCATCTAGTGCAAAATTCCTGGTTACGTGGAACGCGGATAACGTCACTCTTTGACCCCGCGGAAAACGCCCAGAGCGGAGCCTGGTCCTCGCCAAGCACGGCAGTGAACCCGTGTGAAGCATCCAGAGCAAATATCGGACTGTGGAGTCCTTAAAATCCACGAACTATGATGTCCTTAACCTCGACCGTGATGTCTTAAAACTAACGATCAACCACCCCGATTCCCTACAGATTCTGCCTTGGTTTAAGGGTACATCTCTTCACTCCTTTGATACCTGGCGTTGTAATTCCTCAACGTCTTCAAAGAGGTGACGGGTCCCTGCAACCAAACATCGGACTGTGGAGTCCCTAAATCCACGGACTATGAGGTCCTTAACCTTGATCGTGATGTCTTAAAACTAACATCGGACTGTGGAGTCCCTAAATCCACGGACTATGAGGTCCTTAACCTTGACCGTGATGTCTTAAAACTAACATCGGACTGTGGAGTCCTTAAATCCACGGACTATGAGGTCCTTAACCTTGACCGCGACGTCTTTAAACTACAATACCTGGAGAAACCCCTGACTCCGTAAAACACGGACAAGGGTGACCACATCCAGCACTTACAAGTCCTCACGACCTGTAAGGAAGAAAAACTCTCTTGTAAGATCCTAACGACTCTCAAGGGAAAACCCTCTTAAGAATACTCACGATTTTTAAGAAGAACTTACACCTATGGGATCCTCTCGACCTGTAGGGAGAAAAACTCTTTATGAGACCCTCGTGGCTCATAAAATGCAAAAGCCTTAGGAAGCAGATCCTAACCCTGAATCCTAAGCCATCGCTGTCCTGCAAGGAGATCAAGATAGAATATCCGCAGAATACAAAGGGGACACACCATTGAGAAGAAAAATGTATCTTTTATTCATAAACCAAAATGGATACAAAAGTACAATTCATGAAAGAAACAAAAAAAAGAAAGATACTCTCATTCATGAGTATGTACAAAAAAGGGGAAAAGATACAAATCCTCAAGCCGGGGGGCGATGTAGTAATTTTACCAACCCATCGTTCTGTTGCTGAGCCATGGCTTCGTGATGTAAGATCTCCAGAAGACGAGCCTCCGCCTCCGCCTGCGCCTGCTGGGCTTGATACGAAGCGAGCCGGCTTTCAAGTTCTTTTTCGGTGACCTTATGAGCCTCGACCCTCTCACGAATGAACGTGGCGGCTTTATCGAGAGCTACCACCTCTTTGATGGGCTCCTGAAACACCCGCCAGAGTTCATACGCTTTGTTGGCCTAAGACTCGCCTGAAGCTCGCTCGGCGCCTTAGAAGCTAGCTCCCTCTCCGAAAATTTACGGCCGAGCCCTCTTCTTGCACAACAATATGTTCGCTACGTGTCGCTCTATCAGGCCACGTAAGCTCGCTTTCGTGACCGCAGCCTTGGAAACAAGATATTTATAAGACCGTATAAATGGGCTTCCAGTCGACGGGAATAATCGATCTAAAGCGCACTCACATCACCTGATGTGAAAAGCAACAAGAAAGATTTCCGACGTATTTCAAGCATGCATTTGCAATCGTATGGACATTCATAAGGCTCAAAAAGGTCTGATATGCATGAAAGTGATGATAGCATTCGTAATTAAAGAAAGTTCTCATAAGAAGAATACAAAGTTTATTTATGCGAGCGGAAACATACATACTAGTACCAAGCCTACATGGAAGTTCGGCATAAAGCACAGAAAAGGAGGGACTAATTTAAAAATGCTACGCTAACGGGAAAAGGTCACCAAACACGGGATCAATGGCACAAGGGTTAACAAAACAAAGAACAAGGTTCTCCATCTTTCTCTCTGCTCTCTCCAACACATCAAAGCGATGGTTCTCGTGAGGAGTCGCTCCCCATCGATTGGCGCCATAGTCATCTGCAAAAGCAGACATAACAGCCCGTCGGGCTCTTATTTCACTCAAAAGATGAACTGAGCGATCTTTCATAGCCTGAGTAATCATGCAGGCCTCGTGAAAGCCTTCGAGCTTCTCTTCAGCCGCATCGAGCATCGCTAGGGTCATCTCTGCCGGGTGAGGAGGGACGTCGGCAAACACGGCGGCAAGAATCATCCGGAGCCAGAGGGAGCCCATTGGAAGAGGGGACCCCCTACGAATCGAGAGCTCGTACGCCGCTGAGTCACATTCGTCGTCGGTAAGGAGAGGGTCCACCAATCGTGCAGCAAAGCGAGGAATAATCTCCTCGATAGGCACTTCCCATGGCTGTCTACGAGCGCGTGGACGATTGCAGGCCATGGCACTTAGTTGTTCTCGAATTGAATCGCGTCAAAATAGGAATAAAAGTTCTCTGTGAAGAGAAAAGGAAGGCCATTGCCTCAGATACAAAGAGGTGCATTAAGTGCTATGCGCGGAAAATCCTGCATGTGAAAGCTGTTTCCAAAGCCCAAAAAAGGAAAGGCATCGAAAATCAAGGAGATGGAACTATTTCCAAGGCTCCTTTTCTGCATCTGATACTGTGCACTAAAGATACGGCATGGAAAATTTTGTGAATAGTCCCATCAAATGATCCCACGTACGGAACACGTGAGGCCCAAATTTGACGTGCACTAAAAATTGGAATAGCACCATGCATATTAAAAGCACCAGCAACAACAATAGTGAAATGATAAAATCTCACAGAAAAGCATGCAAACATACAAAGGACACGATAAGTTTACCATTCATGCTTTAAAAAGGTTCATACAAAATGAAAAGAAAACGATTACAACGACAAGACCTCAGGCGCGGGGCACGGATTGAGAAACTCAAGCTTGACCTTGTCCAAGATCTTCCAAGCATTTCGAACCGCCCGAGTATGTTTTCTTTCGCGATCGCAAGCGTCGGGGTCCTCGCGGATGTCCTCCACCCTCCGGTAGGCGGCAAGTATGGCCGACTGCTGAAACGCCTGGTGCAAAAGATCAATGAGGTTGTTACGCCTTCTCTTCGAGATCAGACTCATCAGATACACCGAATGTATCTTATCCTCGGCAACGTCCAATGCCCTGAGTGGCACACCGGCGCAGAAGAGAGGAAGCGCCTCCCAAATCGCCAGCACGATGAGCCTTAGAAGAGAAGAGCGACGGGGGAGTAGCCGATGGTTGTACTCGTCAAAGCGGCTCATGATCTCGGCACATTGAGCGTTGGTGAACTCCTGATTCTGGCTACGGCCCAGGGCACGAATATTCCCGTAGGAGATGATTTGGTTGAGATTATACAAATGAGCGTCCATGATACCTGAAATAAAAATCAGGACGATTCATTACAAACCCTCTTCTGCTTCACTAATCATAGAATGACAAGGAAACCCCAAGAAGCCTCCGTGTGAAGAAACTGAGTTCTTCATTGGAATTAAATTCCTTATTAAGAAAAGGGAATTAAATTCCCAGAAACATTTTTGGATGGAATTAAATTCCATGGAGTTGAAACGCCATCATCATTTCCCCAAAGATCATCTAAACCCTAAGAGATCTACAGTTCGAAGGTTAGGCGGTTTCATGTTCTTATGGAAAAGTTTGAAGAAAAATGGGTTCCTTGTTAAAAAAGAGTAAAAACCCTTGTTTTGGATTTAAAATCCAGAGGAATGTGAGAGTTCATCGTTCATTCGAGAGCATTACCCAAAGAGAAAAGTCTTTTCGAAAAGAGTTAAACTCTGAGGGTGGGTTCAGGGCAGAGAACTGAGCTCTGGGAAAAGAGAATTAAATTCTCAAAAGAAGAAAGTTTGCAAGGAGGAAGATGAGCAAAGTGGAGGCTCTTCTGAAGGGACGTGAACCTTTATAGGAGATGATGGAAACGCTTCATCTCCTCAAATCCATAGAGGAATCCAACGGTCACAAAAGGTGACAGCGTTGCACTCACGTACGGACACGTGAGAACAACGCTGTGGGGGCATTTGTTTCCTGATTTAAAATCAGAAAAGCTTATGGAAAAAGCTTCAGAAGAGGGTCACGTGCTTACACGTGACCAGCAGTCACGTGTTGGCACGTGACACCTAAAAGTATCGGCAAGGCAAGTTCAGTTTCCCAACTACATCGAGGAAAAGGGCTTCAGAAAGAGTCGCGTGCTCCCACGTGACCAGGGTCACGTGTCGGCACGTGACATTTAAAAGCAAGCGGCAAAGGCACATTGGTTCCCTGATCAAATCAAGGAAAAGGCTTCAGAAGAGGTCACGTGCTCCCACGTGACCAGGGGTCACGTGGTGGCACGTGACGGCTAAGCAGCAGAAGAAAACAGAGCACAGAAAGAAAGAAGAGGGCTCGTTCCAAGGGGGTCACGTGCCCATACGTGACCAAGGGTCACGTGGCCACACATGACCGACTTCAAAGCCTATTTGTTAACAGAATTAAATTCTGAGAAAAGAACTCTCAAATCTTTCCAAAAGCAACCGATTAAATTAAAGATTCAGAAGTGATTAAATATCATCTATCTATGGGAAAATCTCGAATTTAGAAAGATTTCCCCTTTAAATCTAACAGAAATCACAAAGGAGAATCGCTGGATTTGAAATCCAATGGTGAATAAAATTCACCTAATAATCCAAAGGTCCAAAACGAATGATGGATGCAAATCAAATCTCTCAATGAAGATTCGTCAAAAACTAATTGACTCGGCTGCTTCTCCTATAAATAAGAGCCAAGAGACATACAAAAAATAGACACACGCAGAGAGAAGAAAAGGGAGAGAGCCTTGATACTTTGAGGAATTTGGATCTTCTGCAAAAGAAAACCCTAGGTAAGAAAGGGAAGGCTCCTTGAAAGAAAAGAGAATTTAATTCTCAACAGAGTTTAACTCTGATGTAAAACAGAAGAACATATTTCTTCTCTCTTTGATAGAGGATCTATAAAGCGCACATCTCCCCTTGAAGTTGAGAATTTAATTCTCAATGGGTTGAGATCCTGCCATGCAGATCCAAAGCATAGAGAGGGAATGGAAGTACGAGAATTTAATTCTCACAGAACTATAGGAATTTAATTCCTTTAAAATAAAATTAGGGTTTGACCCTGTGTTATGGGAATTTAATTCCTTCAGAATGAAAAAGAATTAGGGTTTAACCCTAGTTAAGAACTTAGTTCTGTTGAAACAACGGGAATTTAATTCCCTTAATCATAATTCTTTAACAGAGAGTGGGAGTTTAATTCCTTAAAGCTTTTATTAGGGTTTAAACCCTATTCAGTTCTTCACATATATGAGGAATTTAATTCCTACAGAAAATTCAGAGTTCAACTCTATCCCAGAATATAAATCTTCAAAAGAAAGTAGAAATTTAATTCCTCTATTGTCAGGGTTCAACCCTACGAGGAATTTAATTCCTGAAAGGAATTAACAGATCTTCTAAAAACAACTACAGAAAAGAAGGGTCACGTGTCACCACGTGATCCCCCCAAAAGATCTACAGAAAGCCCCTTTGAGGCAGTGCCCCACGTGACCCACGTGACCCTTGACAGAAGCTTTAACACACAAAGCGCTTGAATGCCCGTCACGTGGTGGCACGTGATGCTCTAGAAGATGCAATAGTCTCAGAAGAACAAATGAAGGGAGGGCGCTCTCACGTGTTGCCACGTGACCCCTCCTGCCTTAGTGTTTAACACTAAACCCCTGAATTCAGTATTAAAATATTGTTTGGTCTTAGTGTTCAATACTAAGTCAAGAACTTTACTTGCAGTGTTCAACACTGATTACCTTAGTGTTCAAACACTAGTTTGGGACTTCTGTTGACAGTGTTTAACACTGATCTGTTTTAGTGTTTAACACTAATTCGAAAGCCTTGTTGCTGGTGTTTAACACCAATTATCTTTTAGTGTTAAACACTGACTTATCAATCTAATTCCCAGTGTTCAACACTGATTGGTCTTTAGTGTTTAACACTAGGCATTGGCCCAATTGGCTAAATGGATAGAGGCAAAGCCTCTCCTTCAAGGGACCAACAGGAAGCCAATATTCCAGACATGATTGGACTTAGCCCAAGCCGGCCATAAGTCCTCAATTCGTAATTAACTGAGCTAATGGGCTCATGACATAATTAATTGGTCTTGATCCTAAATTGGGCCAAGGACTATTTAATCCACTCCGGTTCCAGGGTACATCTCTTCACTCCTTTGATACTTGGCATTGTAATCCCTCAATGTCTTCAAAGAGGTGACGGGTCCCGATGACCACATATTGATATGGACTGTGGGGTCCTTAAACCCATGGACTACGACGTCCTTAACCTTGACCGAGATGTCTTAAAACTAACAATGGACTGTGGGGTCCTTAAACCCATGGACTATGACGTCCTTAACCTTGACCGAGATGTCTTAAAACTAACAATGGACTGTGGGGTCCTTAAACCCATGGACTACGACGTCCTTAACCTTGACCGAGATGTCTTAAAACTAACAATGGACTGTGGGGTCCTTAAACCCACGGACTACGACGTCCTTAACCTTGACCGAGATGTCTTAAAACTAACAATGGACCGCAATGTCCTTAAACTACCCATGGACCGCAATGTCCTCAAACTACCCATGGACCGCAATGTCCTCAAACTACCCATGGACCGCAATGTCCCTAAACTGGAACAATAGAGCCACGCATGCTCTCTTGGCGGATCTAAACGATCCCGTTTAAGTTGATTTTAGCCTTAAAATATGGCTAACGTATCCTTAAACCTTCAAACAGACTGGGCTATGAATCTCCCCCAATTAACTCTGGTTCGAGGGTACATCTCTGAACTCCTCTGACATCTGTCGTTGTAATCCTTCAACGTCGTCAGAGAGCTGACGGGTCCCGACGGCCATACATACGATGGACCACTATGTCCCTAAACTGGAACAACGGAGCCCAAATGCTCTTTTGTCGGATCTAAACGATCCCGTTAAGTTGATCTTAGTCTCAAGTTAGACTAAAGTATCCTTAACAAACGTTTGAGTTGATCTTAGCCTCAAGTATGGCTAACGTATCCTCAAACCAAACCCCCAAACCCAAATCTAAGATAATACGGATTTGGACTAGTCCACGCCCTACGGGCGACGACATAACTCGGTCTCCGTAAACAATCCACGGGAAACAAAACATAAAATAAACACACACGACACGAAGTGACCATCTGGAGAAGGAGAAAGTTGTTACCGCGATGCGGTAGCGTAATTAACTGCAGGGGCTTGCGCCTGCAGGGAAAAGCGTCCCCACAATCAAAAACCCCTCAAACGAGGGGGAATCTGACGAAGTCTGCTACATCGGCCGCATTCGTTTAAACCTTCGATACATGGTGCCATAAATCAACTTGGCATCTTCGGAGAGGTGGACGGATAGCACCAATTAGCATCTTCCCCGAATCTCAGGCGAGACGCCACGTCTCGGCCGCCATTCGGAGGGGAACAGAGCATATCTTTAAGGCCCTCCATCGCCCGGTCTGTGGCGTCTTCCCAAAAAGCCGAAGTCTTCCAGGTGCTTAGAACTGAAAAGTTAAGGCAGAAGCGGCTCAGGTATCGAGCCAACAAGAGGGCCAAGGCTTCGGCCAAATGGAATCGTGTGAAGTTCCAAGTGCAGGGTTGCCCCGCGACGACGGCTGAGTCGGACGTAAGAATCAGCAATTCCTTCGAGCCTCTGAAGTGGGTTCAGAAAAACGCCATGACCGCCAGAATCAAGAAGACAGCGGTCCGAACAGCGCCACAAAGAGACGTGTCCTGGCCCCAACAGAAAAAGTATGACACTGTCTCTTCAAGAGTCTATAAAGCACTCTGTGCCGCACGAAAGCAGCGGGGCAAACCCAGAAAAGAAGCGCCAGCACCATTCAAGAACCTGGTTAGGCCAGCCGCCTTCAATCGACTACCAGCTACCGAAACAAGGGGGTCAAGACAGCGATCCGTGAAATCAGCTGCCAATGATAGAAAGACGGCCGGATATATCATCCATACGGTCTATATGGCGGGCGGGCGCCCCAGCGACAACCTTCGCAGCAAAAGCAAGGACGGGGCCACCACATCCCAAGCCCAATCTAGCCTGAATGTGGTTTCCGCCGCCCAAGAACAACCGCCCCCGCTGGATGAAGAAAACCCTCTCGATGAGGATGATAGGCAGAAAGACCCCTCGATCCATGCAGAGTCAAGCTCGGACAGCGAGGAAGAGCCGACTTTCCGCCCCAGGACTGCGGAGCAAGAGCTGCTTCAAGAGCTTCGAAAACAGCTCAGGAGCAAAGATAAAGAGATGGCCAAGCTCTATTCGAAGATTGACGACTTAACGAACGTGGTGATGCAGCTTACTGCTCAAATTGCTCGAGCGCCTCCCAATCAGACACAAACCACTACTAATCAGCCGGGTGATGACAATCCGAGGCAGCCAATGCCTGTTCCTTTGGGACCAAGACTGGTCGAGCCGCATGAAAGCCGGCCACATTCCGCTTCTGGGGACGCCTTGGCCCCAGATAGCACTATCCCGCTAACACAAGATCGGATAATAGATTTGGTCACCAGCAAGGTTAAAACATTGGTGGCCGAAGCTGAAGCTCAGAAAGAAATCGGCAGTAGTGGACGGCCATATCCCGCGCAGTACGATCTGATTGAGTCCCAAGCGGCTACGTCATTCCTAAGTTCGGAAGATTTGATGGAACGGGGAATGCAAATCAGCACGTCGCCCACTTCAAAGCATCGTGCGGAAATACAGGGGGCGATGACACGCTCCTTCTTCGTCAGTTTGTCAACAGCTTGACCGGCGTCGCCTTCGACTAGTATGCGAGTATACCGGACGGGTCTGTCATTACCTTTGCCCAAATGGAGTCTCTGTTTCGGCAAAGGTTCATGAGTGTCAGTGATAAAATCTCCATTGCCGACCTTGTGAGGACCAAGCCGGGGAAGAATGAAAGCAACACCGACTTTATCGCCCGATGGTGTAATCTTACAGTTGTTCCCGCCAAAAATTTCTGCGCAAAAGAGTCCAAGGTATCAAATGGCAGCGATACGCTTAAGAAAATACGAACGAGTATCTTCCGGCCTGTATTTTGATAAACTCCCCAATGAGAAACTGTTAAATTATGATAGTGTTGAAAGCATCTCGAAAAAACCTTCGATTTGATATATTATGGGCCTCATAATTCATCCGGGATCAAAAGTTATGAGCAAATGTGTTATGCACATGTGATCTAAGAAAGAAGATACGAACCAGTATTTTCCGAGCTTTATTTTGACAAACTCCGGAATGAGAAACAGCTAAATTCTGATGGTATTGAAAGCATCTTGAAAAGACCTTCGATTTGATATATTATGGGCCTCATAATTCATCCGGGATCAAAAGTTATGAGCAAATGTCTATGGACATGTGATCTAAGGAAGAAGATGCGAACCAGTATTTTCCGAGCTGTATTTTGATAAACTCCGGAACGAAGAACAGCTAAATTCTGATGATATTGAAAGCATCTCGAAAAGGCCTTCGATTTGATATATTATGGGCCCCATAATTCATCCGAGATCAAAATTTATGAGCAAATGTGTTATACACGTGTAATCTATAGTAATGCTCTACTACATGAGGAATGCATTTTTTAGTCCCACATCGGGAAAAGGAGAGATGGCTTCTCTACCACTCCCATATAAATAAGAGGGGATACCTCTTAGAAAGGTAGAGTTAAATCCTCAAAGGATTCAATACTCAAAGGAGCTTAGTTCTCCAAAGGAGCTTAGTTCTCCAAGATATGAGCATGCTCCTCCATAATGCGCATATGCGCAAGCGCCATATGCGCTACGTGCAACGCACGTGTGCCCGCCATGCGGCACTACGTGCAACGTACGTGCGCACCACATGAGAATATTTAATAATATTAAAAGGAGCTTGTTCTCCATATATAGAAGCTTTGCTTCTTCTCATAATGCGCATGTGCGCCACGTGCAACGCACGTGTGCCCGCCATGCGGCACCACGTGCAACGCACGTGCGCACCACATGAGAACATTTAATAATATTAAAAGGAGCTTGTTCTCCATATATAGAAGATTTGCTTCTCCTCATAATGCGCATGTGCGCCACGTGCAACGCACGTGTGCCCGCCATGCGGCACCACGTGCAACGCACGTGCGCACCACATGAGAACATTTAATAATATAAAAAGGAGCTTGTTCTCCATATATAGAAGCTTTGCTTCTCCTCATAATGCGCATGTGCGCCACGTGCAACGCACGTGTGCCCGCCACGTGTGCACCACATGAGAATATTCAAAGGAGACTCGTTCTCCATTGGAGCTTGCTCCCCCTATAATGCGCATATGCGCAAGATCCATGTGCGCTACGTGCAAATATGAGCGCCCAACACGTGTGACGCACGTGCGCGAACGCAAAGAAGCCTTTTCCAGTAGCGAGAAGCTTAAGCTCCAGCCTGTTCTTCCCCCCTAATGAGTGAGACATGGTTCAAAGGGTACATCCCTCCACACCTTCGATATATGGCACTGTAATCTCTCAGTGTCGTCGGAGAGGTGGTGGGTCCCAACGACCAATGATCCTTCTTTCTAAAATAAAAAAAAAGGATCAACATTCTTAAAAAAATCAAGAGCTTCAAACAGGGAGAACTCTGAAAAAGTTTCAAGAAAAAGGTAAAAACCTTCACAAAATAGAAGAAATTTCTTCTAATAGATCATTGATCTAAAAACAAGATCAATGATCTTCACATAATGAACAGTGCTTTGCACTTCTTATGGACCACTGGTTCTTTAAAACAAGAAAAACAAAATAAAGAATAGTGCTTTGCACTTTTTATGAACCTTTGGTTCCTGAAATAAAAAGAAAAACTTGTTTTTCTTTGATCTAAATTAGATCAAGGAAACGAATAGTGCTTTGCACTTCTTTTATTAACCATTGGTTCTTAAATCTAAAAGATTCTTAAATCATAGTGCTTTGCACTTGCAAACTGCGCTGTTGCGCTCCTGGATTGGCGCAAGCCACCAGAGCGCGCCACGTGTCAGCAGCGCAGGCGCAGCGCATTAGCGCAGCGCACTGCGCTTGTGCGACACGTGTCAACACTACAAGCGCTTGCGCTCTCTGATTGGCGCAAAGCGCCTGACAAATGCAAGGCATTTCTTAAAGGGCCAGGCCCAAATCAAAAAGACCAAGCATGCGTAATTAAATTGATGCTCTGCACATTTATAAATGGGCAGAGCCCAAACAAAATAATAAAAATGCTATGCATTTTAAAAGGGGCAGAGCCCAAACAAAGTAGATGCCTTGCATCATTCATAAATGAGCAGAGCCCAGAATAAATTGATGCTCTGCATCTTTTATGGGCAGAGCCCAAACAAAAAAATAGAAAATAATGCAATGCATTATTTAAAAATGGGCCAAGCCCTAGCATAGGTCTAATAGACCAAAAACAAATAAAAGCGTTGAATATTTTTCAACTGGACTTAGCCCAATCATGGCCGTAAGTCCTCAAACTAAATTGACTGAGCACGGCTGCTCCCTAAATCAATTTACGACCGGTTCAAGGGTACATCTCCGAACTCCTCTGACACCCATCGTTGTAATCCTTCAACGACGTCAGAGAGGTGACGGGTCCCGACGACCACACATCAAGACGGACTGCGGGATCCTTAAACTCGTGGACCGAAACGTGCTTAAACTAATGTCGGACCGAAACGTCCTTAAACTAATATTCATCCCAAAATGGGATTGATGGACCGAAACGTCCTTAAACTAATATTGGACCGAAACGTCCTTAAACTAATGATGGACCACGACGTCCCTAAACTGGCGATGGACCACCACGTCCCTAAACTGGAACATGGACCACCACGTCCCTAAACTGGAGCATGGACCGCAACGTCCCTAAACTACCTATGGACCACTACGTCCCTAAACTGGAACAATAGAGCCTCCAAATGCTCTTTTGCCGGATCTAAACGATCCCGTTTAAGTTGATCTTAGCCCCCAAACACGGCTAACGTATCCTTAAAAATTTAAATGGACTATAAAACTCCAAATCGACTTTGGTTCAAGGGTACATCTCCGAACTCCTCTGACACATGTCGTTGTAATCCTTCAACGTCGTCAGAGAGGTGACGGGTCCCCGACAGCCATATATTAAATGGACCACTACGTCCTTAAACTGGAAATGGATCTAGACGATCCCGTTAAGTTGTTCTTAGTCTCAAATCAGACTAACGTATCCTTAACGAACGTTTAAGTTGATCTTAGTCTTAAATGCGGCTAACGTATCCTTAAACTAAAAACACCAAACCCAAATCTAAGTAAATACGGATTTGGACTAATCCACGTCCTACGGGTGACGACATTACTCAATCTCCGTATACAATCCACGGGCAACCACAAACAAAACAAACACCCACGACACGAAGTGAAATTCTGGAGAAGGAGAAAGTTGTTACCGCGATGTGGTAGCGTAATTAACTGCAGGGGCTTGCGCCTGCAGGGAAGAGCGTCCCCACAATCAAAAACCCCTCAAGCGAGGGGGAATCTGACGAAATCTGCTACATCGGCCGCATCCGTCTAAACCTCCGATACACGGTGCCATAAATCGACTTGGCATCTTCGGAGAGGTAGACGGATAAAACCATATAGTATCTGCCCCGAATCTCAGGCTAGACGTCCTCGCGTCGTCGGCCGCCGTTCGGAGGGGAACAACAGTCAAGTGCGAACCGCCGCTGGAGCAGGACCAGTCCGTCAGCCTTCTCATTGGGAACCTCAGCAATTGGATGGTCCCATTCTTGTGTACAGCGGGTCTCAAGACATTTCAGGAGCTAACCAAGAAAGTCCAAATGCTGGAACGCTCGAAACAAGAGTCCCCGCCGGACTCTCAGAGAGACAAAACCTGGAAAAGCAAGCGGGACGACAACCGTAGAAGCGGGAGTTCCAGCGGTACCAATGTCTTCAATGCCTCCAATAATGAAGAAAAGCGAAGGGCGGGCGAATCCAAAACCAACCGGTCTCGAAAGCCATTGCTGGGAGGAGATGGGCCTTCCCTAGAGGAGAAAAAGAACAAGGTTTACTCTTTCAGAAGGGACAAGGTCCGCAAGATATTTAAAGATGCCTTGAACAACGGCCTACAATTGCCGGAGTCGAAAAGACCCCAAGAAGCAAAGACGACCGACAATCCTCTGTATTGCCCGTACCACCGAGTAGTGAGCCATGCGATCGAGGATTGCTATATCTTCAAAGACTGGGTCGAGAAGCAGTACAAGGCTGGAGAGATCGAGCTGTCCAAAAGCGTGTTGGTGAACAATCAAGTTGCAACCGCCAACTTTATACAGACAGAAGTTGAAGCCTTCTGGGAGCAGACAGCTGAATCTGCTGCCCTGAAAAACGAAATTGACTCATCGCGGCCTCCGTGGAGTACGCACATATCTAATAAGACGAAGAAGATGCTAAAGCTACTTCAGAAAGAACCCAGGACGGAATGGGAAGGGCAAAAGAGGCCTACCAGTCCAGCTGCCAATGCGGCTCCATCAGGCTCAAAATCCAAGAAGCTCAAAAAGAAGAAAATTGCAGCTTGGCACGAAAAAGAGTCTGCAGGGAGATCGACCATTCAAAAATATATCGATTCCCTCGAAGAATATGAACAAAAGGAAAGAACATTGATTCAATTGAAGGAGTTCTTCCCTGTACAAGCGGCTGAAATTCTGGAGAAGTTAGAAGAAGACTCCAATGAAGAGATCCCAGTAGTGACCTGCTACGCCATCCATCTGGGCAGCGACTCCGAGGATGAGCTCTGTTTTCCCGAAGAGGACGAGGAGCTTGCCACAAAGGCCAATCAAATCCAGCTCAGAAGCGGCAGGGCTCTACCGCCAAATCAGGGCAACGCCCTGAAAGGGAAGGAAAAACAAGTCGCTAATGAAGAAGATGGTAGAGAACCGACTGATGAAAACATAAGTCCTTCCTCGGTGGACTATAATGTCTTGGCACATCTCCGGAAGCTTCCGTCTCTCCTGAGCATCTACGACGCCTTGGTCCTATCTAAGGAGCTTAGAGATGTTCTCATCCACGCTCTACAAAACCCCGAGCGGTATCAGGCTCACTTTACGGAAATTAATATGAAAGAAGCCCAGTACGCTTTGCATGCCGCCGCAGTCACATTTAAGGATGAAGACTTGCTACTGGGAACGGCTGAGCATAATCGGCCGCTTTACGTGACCGGGTACAGCGACGGAGATCGAATTAATCGCATATTGATTGATCCGGGGTCCTCAGTGAACATCATGAACTTGCGAACTCTGAAGAGTTTGTCAATGGACGTCCGACACCTGTCAAGGGAAAGGATTGTCATTCAAGGCTTCAACCAAAATTGCCAGCAAGTTCTGGGGTCAATAGCTTTGCCAATCAAATTTGGGGATCTGCAAGCTGAAGCTAAGATATACGTGATCGACGCCGACACGTCTTATAAGATTCTCTTGGGGCGGCCGTGGCTCCACGATTATGGCATCATTCCGTCAACTCTCCATTAATGCATGAAGTATACTAAAAATGGCGAAGAAAGACGCATTGACGGAGACATCCAGCCGTTCAGTGTGCATGACGTCTGATATGAAGATTCTCGGTACTTTATGAACCACCAAAATGCTAAGCCACAACTGACTGAGGATAAACTGGCCCCAAGACTCAAAAGCAAATCTGCGCCGGCTGTCACTTTAAAAAGCGAAAATACCCAAGTGCGCCCGCATTTCGGCAGCGACACTGATGAGTCCGACGCTGGAAGCCCGTCCTTCCGCCAAACTCGCCCTCATTTCGGCAGCGATACGGACGAATCTGTTACTGAAGGCCCATCTAGCAGCAAAGTCCGTCCTCATCTTGGCAGTGACACTGAAGAGTCAGAAGAAGAGGACCTGCCGTGCAACAGCTGTGCAGATCGGCCCCCCATGCAGCAAGCGAAACTACGAGAGACCTTCGAAGTCGCTGAAGGGTCCCTGGCCATCACAAGGGTGCCGGAATGGATGTGCAAAAAGCTTGACGCATTATCAGTCTCTACCGTGGACCAGCTGAAAACTTTCTACATGCCCGGGAGGAAAAATGGACAGAAGGGCATCCTGTTTTACAGGTCAAACCCCGTTGTGCACCCGGACGATCTTTCTGTCGCGTGCCTTCCCTATGAGAGAGGCATAAGAGCCGTCCTCAATCCCAGATACTATGCGCCCGAGATGCGGGAATATTTTAAGAAGTGCGGATGCCGGTTATATCAAACGGAGTCTGAAGCAAAGTTTTACGAAGGGCTATGGTATCCGCCCCAGGTCCGAGCACTCATCGATGGACGAATTCCAGATAGACGGGGCATAGGCTACATTCAACCTGATTCCAAAGCGTGTTACATGATCCATGTTGGTGAGGCCAGCGAAAGATCAAATGATGACGATGAGATAGCCGAGCCGGAAGAAGCTCCTCAAGAGCTCGAAGATGGCGGACAAGCAACCTTTGACGAGCTAACCGAGATTGACTTAGGAACGCCTGATAATCCAAGGCCGACCTACATCAGCTCGCTCTTATCAGAGGAAATGAAAGCGCAGATAATTGCCCTGCTGCATGAGTTCGTCGACTGCTTCGCATGGACATACAAAGAAATGCCTGGTCTTTTCCCTGAAGTGGCCGTACATAAGTTGGCTATATCTCCCGATGTTAAGCCAGTCAAACAAGCTCCTCGAAGAATGAGAAGGGAGTTGGAAGAAAAGGTCATCGAGGAAACCAAGAAACTCATCGATGCCGGCTTCATCAGGGAAGAGAAATATGCAGACTGGATCGCATGCATAGTCCCAGTGAAGAAGAAAAATGGGCAGATTCGAGTCTGTGTTGATTTCAGGGACCTCAACAAGGCATGTCCTAAAGATGACTTCCCGCTGCCGGTCATGGAAATGATGGTCGATGACACCTCAAATTACGAACTGTTCACCTTTATGGATGGCTCGTCTGGATATAATCAGATCAAGATGTCGCCTGAGGATGAGAAGCACACAGCATTTCGAACCCCGATCGGAATATATTGCTACAAGGTAATGCCATTTGGACTGAAGAACGCAGGTGCTACATATCAAAGGGCAATGACTAATATCTTTGATGACCTAATCCATAAAGTCATCGAATGCTATGTTGATGATCTGGTCGTCAAGACTAAAGCCAAGGCCGATCATATCCAAGATCTCAGGACCGTTCTCACCAGACTGAGGGAATACGATCTGAAGATGAATCCTCTGAAATGCGCTTTTGGCGTGTCATCGGGAAAATTCCTGGGCTTCATAGTCCGACATCGAGGGATCGAAGTTAACCCATCAAAGATAAAGGCCATCATGGAGATGCCCCCTCCGAAGAGTCTGACGCAGCTAAGATCTTTTCAAGGCAAGCTTGCTTATATACGGAGGTTTATCTCAAATTTATCGGGGAGATGTAGGCCCTTCTCAAAGCCCATGAAGAAAGGAGCTCCTTTTATTTGGGATGCCGAATGTCAAGTAGCGTTCGAAAGCATCAAACAATACTTGTTGCACCCTCCAGTGCTGGCCGCTCCCATTCCAAATAAACCGCTGATTCTCTACACTGCCGCGCTGGACAAGTCACTCGGTACGCTCCTTGCCCAGAATAACGAGGAGGGAAAAGAAAATGCCCTCTACTACCTCAGTCGAACTCTAGTCGGGGCGGAATACAACTACTCCCCAGTCGAAAAGCAATGCCTGGCTCTAATATTTGCTGTGAAGAAGCTGAGGCACTATTTGCTCGCTCATCGGGTTATGCTGATCTCCAAGGTCGATCCGCTCAAATATTTGATGACCAAAGCAAGCCTAGCCGGCAAAATGGCAAGATGGGCTGTCATGCTACTTGAGTTTGACATAGTTCATACCCCTCAGAAAGCAGTAAAAGGGCAAGCTATTGCAGACTTTCTCGCCGCTCATCCCATACCAGAAGGGTCGCCGCTAAATTGTGAGTTACCCGATGAACAAGTGCTGCACCTCGAGAAAGATGAGCCATGTTGGGAGCTCTACTTCGATGGAGCCTCGTCAATAAGGACCTCCAGTAAATCAAGCGTCCCGGAGATAAAAGCAGGGATAGGATTGGTGTTCATCACACCATCAATGGGAACCCTACGGCGTTCTTTTGCTCTCACCGAGCCTCGGACAAACAATGAAGCTGAGTATGAAGCTCTGATAGCTGGTTTGGAGCTTGCCGTAGAAATGGAAATCCGTCGGCTACGAGTCTACGGTGACTCCCAGCTTGTCGTCAACCAAGTAAGCGGCGACTATAAGATATACAAACCCGAGTTAGCTCGGTACAGAGGTCGAGTGGTGGAACTCATTAAACGGTTCACTCATATTGAACTAACGAGAGTCCCTAGAGCGTTGAACGGAAAGGCTGATGTACTCGCTCGCTCGGCCAAGGAGCTGGCTGATCCTGACATGGACGAAATTCTGATCACAGTCAGGAGCCGGCAAATTCTACCCCCAGTCTCTCTACGAGAAGAGGAAAGCGCGGAACAGAAGAGCAGTCCTGCGGAAGAAGCTTCGATCATCCAAGACGAGCCCGATTGGAGAGAACCCTTCATAGAGTACCTCCGATACGACAAGCTGCCCGAAGAAAAATCTGCGAGGATCCAGCTGAAGAAAAGAGCTCTCCGATACGTGTTTGTAAATGACACGTTATACCGCAGGTCATATGACCAACTCTGGCTCAGGTGTCTGTCATTGGCCGAAGCCCAAAAGGTCATGAAAGATGTCCACTCGGGCGTTTGCGGTGCTCACCAATCTGGCCCCAAGATGCGACTTCAAATCAAACGGCTTGGGTATTACTGGCCCACCATGATACGGGATTGCGGAGAGCATGCAAAGAAATGTTATATCTGCCAAATTCACGGTGATTTTATTCATAAGCATCCCAATCCATTGCATCCTACGGTGGCGTCGTGGCCCTTCGAAGTCTGGGGCACCGACATTGTTGGCCCAATTGATCCTCCGTCATCTAAAGGCCACCGGTTCATACTAGCCGCGACAGACTACTTCTCCAGGTGGGCTGAAGCTGTCCCGCTAAAAGAAGTCAAGACAAAAGATATTCTGACATTCTTCCAGCATAATATTCTATACCGCTTCGGTACACCAAGAAGAATCATTTCTGACAACGGGCCTTCTTTCAAGAGCTTCAATGTCTCAAGGTTCGCTACTCAGCACAAGATAGACTGGAGATATTCCTCCATCTATAATCCAAGAGCCAATGGGCTAGCCGAAGCCTTCAATAAGACTCTATGCAAGCTCCTGAGGAAAAATGCTTCAGCCAACAAGAGAGGCTGGAATCTCAAGCTTCACGAGGCATTGTGGGCATATCGTACCACGCACCGTACTCCAACTCAGTCCACTCCATACTCATTGCTCTTCGGAGTGGAGGCGGTCCTCCCCCTCGAAGTCGAAGTTCCAAGCTTAAGAATGGTCGTTCAGCACGAGTTGACGGAGGAGGAAAACGTGCTCCTTCGACTTGAAGAGCTCGATGCCCTCGAAGAAAAGAGGCTCGCGGTGCAGCAAAATCTGGAGCTATACCAAGCCCAAATGTCACGGGCCTATAACAAGATAACCCGTCTCCGCGCTTTCAAGAAAGGTGAATTGGTGTTGGTCCTCAAAAGACCGATCATCCCCAATCGACATGCCAAGGGAAAATTCGAGCCAAACTGGGAAGGACCATACGTCATCGAGAAAGTGTTCGACGGAGGATCCTACCAACTAGTAAGTGCCGGGGGAGAAAGGCCCATGCCACCCATCAATGGCCGATATCTCAAGAAATACTACGCGCGAATGCTCCAAGTCGCAGGCGAATTGAGCGCATCAGCCCTACGGTCTGGATCACACATCCTGCAAAACCGTATACAATCCACGGGCGTAAACGACCTCCATATCTCCCAAATCCTGCCGGTGAGACTACTTTTAAAGTCCCACCAGCAACAAAAAAAAAGAAGGAAAGAAATAAAAAATAATAATAATAAACGGTATGTCCACAAGCAAAACGGGCACGGATGAAAACCCGAAAGGGCTCCGTGAGTAAAAACAGCAAGACTACCGGCGAGTCTGTGAAAACCCGAAAGGGCGCAAACTCGTGAAAAGAGATGAAATACACTCGCAAAGTCCTCTCGACCTTGTGAGGAGAAAACCCTACGTGAGATCCTTACGACTCACAAAGGAGCAACACACTTAGGAATCCTCACGATTCCTAAGGAGAAAATACACCTGCGGGATCCTTACGACTCGTATGGAGAAAATGCTTTTATGGGACCCTCACGGCCCATAAAATTGAAAAGCCTTAGGTGATAGGGACCCAAACCTGTCTCCTAAGCCATCGTTCCCCAACGGGCAACGGCAAATGATGATTCGCTCCTGGCATTTCGCTTCAGTGTTAGCGGTGCTGATGCCGACCAAAAACCCAAATCCTAAGTCCTCCCAAGGCAAATGATGAGTTGCTCCTGGCATTATTCCAGTGCAGCAATGCTGATGCCGGATAAGATCCAAATTCCAAGTCCCCAAATGGCGAATGATGAGTCGCTCCTGGTGCCACATTCCAGTGCAGCGATGCAGACGCCAACCAAAATCCATTTTCTCAAAATTCTTCCGGCCCTACGGTTGGTCCCCAAGTTGACTACCGTATACAATCCACGGGCTCAAATAATTCCCGTCATACCCATGCCCCACTACAATTACCAGTTACGCGGCTGGTCTCCGCCTTTGGAATTATGCTCCATTGAGAAGACCCACTCATGTGTCCTCACGATACATGAGGAGAACAAACCTTTGTGGGATCCTTACGACTCATAAAGGAAAAACACACTTGGGAGTTCTCACGACTCTTAAGGAGAAGATACACCTGCGGGATCCTTACGACTCGTAGGGAGAAAATGCTTTTATGGGACCCTCACGGCCCATAAAATTGAAAAGCCTTAGGCGATAGGGATCTAAACCTGTCTCCTAAGCCATCGCTCCCCAATCCCCAAATGGCGAATGATGAGTCGCTCCTGGTACCATGTTCCAGTGCAGCGATGCAGATGCCAACCAAATTCCAAATCCCATACCCCAACGGCGAATGATGAGTCGCTCCTGGTACCATGTTCCAGTGCAGCGATGCAGATGCCAACCAAATTCCAAATCCCATACCCCAACGGCGAATGATGAGTCGCTCCTGGTACCATATTCCAGTGCAATGATGCAGACGCCGACAAAGTCCCGAAATTTTTCCGGCCCTACGGTCTGGATCATACATCCTGCAAAACCGTATACAATCCACGGGCGTAAAACAATCCCAATCTCTCCCAAATCCTCTCGGGGCAAATGATGAGTTGCTCCTGGCATTATTCCAGTGCAGCAATGCAGAGGCCAAACAAAAAAAAAACACAATCCCCAAATCCTCTCAAAGACAAATGATGATTCGCTCCTGGTATCATATTCCAGCGTAACGATGCTGATGACAACCCAAATCACATCAAATCAAACAACTAATGACCTCTCTGGCAGAATCAAATTCCACCTCGGAAACAAGTCAACTTCATCCCTGACGCCGCAAGAAGCGGGGCAAGTCAAATCCAGAATCGACCGTCCACGTCGCTAAAATGGCAGCACCGACCGTCCAAGTCGCTAAAATGGCAGCATCGACTGTCCACGTCGCTAAAATGGCAGCACCGACCGTCCAAGTCGCAAAAAGGGCAGAACCGACCGTCCAAGTCGCAAAAAGGGCAGCATCGACCGTCCACGTCGCAAAATGGGCAGCACCGACCGTCCAAGTCGCAAAAAGGGCAGCACCGACCGTCCACGTCGCTAAAATGGCAGCACCGACCGTCCAAGTCGCAAAAAGGGCAGAACCGACTGTCCAAGTCGCAAAAAGGGCAGCATCGACCGTCCACATCGCAAAAAGGGCAGCACTGACCGTCCAAGTCGCAAAAAGGGTAGCATCGACCGTCCACGTCGCTAAAAGGGCAGCATTGACCTTCCACGTCACTAAAAGGGCAGCGCAGGATTCCTACAAAGCGGGAACCAGATCACTCCGGGCCAGGGAAACGTCTATCACGGACACTCCGTCTCGGAGACATGTCAAGCAATGACCGTCCATGTCGTAAAAAGGGCAGTGCCAGATTTCCAAAAAGTGGGAACCAGATCACTCCGGGCCAGGAAAACGTCTATCACGGACGCTCCGTCTCGGAGACATAAGCAACGACCGTCCATGTCGTGAAAAGGGCAGTGCCAGCTTTCCAAAAAGCGGGAACCAAATCAGGTCACCTCCAAGCAAAAGAAGATCCATCAATTTCATGCACACGACCCACATATATGGTGTGCATTTATTGATGGGGGGCAATTTGTTAGGGTAAAAATTTACACCCCGGCCTACCCTAGGCAGGGGGAATCTGTAGTATACGCCTGACAAGCACGCGCATATCCCATCTCAATAGGGTGACGAAAAACACCCTACAATAGCCAATCGAACACAGCACAACATCAACTCCCTATACCGGGAGAGACGAATCCCTTCCTATCGCTCATTGCCTCCATGTGATTCGGGACTGCACCCAAAAGCCACCGTTTTGCACGCCCTCTTGGACGTGGTAAGGTGGGAATCAAAGCACAGTGGGAATCACATAAGACTCTATGACGATCTCGGGTCTACAGATTACCCTGTACCGGTGTCACCGGAGAACTGCCATATGACGTGTGGTATATCACCATCTGGGAGTTCTCGGCGAGTCCGTCTAGTGTACCCAGTCTCCACTGAGCACCTGTACACCATCCTTGATGTCAAAACACCGATGGATATGGGATCATCCATCGCCCATCATATGGGTCAAGATGCGTATACGCTAGTCTACTCTAGTGTATCGATGCCCTGTCTCGATATACCCTCGACTAGGAACAGTTATAGGATGTACTCATCGACTACCATGGCCCCACTAGTATGATCTCATCATAGTCTCAATAGTCGAGTACAGATCCTAAGGGCTTTATCAACATGTGAGAGTAAGACAGTAAACTAATATAAGTCAACATGTTAAGATAAAGAAAAACCAAATAGCATACTATCATGACGAGCAAGAAAGTCATCTCTATATATATCCAAGCATCCATTATAATATACATCATATATACAACAATGGCCTTTAGGGCATATACATAACTAACACTTCACTGCCCGGTTATTCTTAGCAGGCCTCCTAAGTCCCCTCCAACGCTAAGGATCAAAGCCCTCGCCAAGGCAACCGCGCAGCTTCACTGCCCAGTTTTCCATAGCAGGCCTCCTAAGGCCCCTCCAACACTAAGGATCAAAGTCCTCCGTAGAGGCAGCCGAGCGGCTTCCCTGCTCAGCTATCCCTGACCGGTAGCTTCCCTACTCGTAGCGCCAGGGATCAAAGCTCTCGCCAAGAGGCAACCGCGCAGCTTCACTGCCCGGTTATCCTTAGCAGGCCTCCTAAAGCCCCTCCAACGCTAAGGATCAAAGCCCTCGCCAAGAGGCAACCGCGCAGCTTCACTGCCCGGTTATCCTTAGCAGGCCTCCTAAGGCCCCTCAAGCGCTAAGGATCAAAGTCTTCCGTAGAGGCAGCCGAGCGGCTTCCCTGCTCGGCTATCCCTGGCCGGTAGCTTCCCTACTCGCAACGCCAGGGATCAAAGCCCTCGCCAAGAGGCAACCGCGCTGCTTTACTGCCAGATTATCCTCAGCAGGCCTCCTGCGGCCCCTCCAACTCTGAGGATCAAAGTTCTCCTTAGAGGCAGCTCAGCAGCTATCCTGCTCGGTTATCCCCGGCTGGTAGCTTCCTACCATGACCGACAGGGATCAAAAGCTCTCCCATAGGCAATCGAGCCCGAGGGTCATGTAAGTCCATGTTGCTCACCCCGGTTCTTACGGGGAGGCGGAAACGGTAAAAAACGATTTTTGGCGCAAAGGCAACATGGACTAAAAGAAGGATCTTTGCTAAACTACAAACTAGAAAACTACTTGAGGTTCTATCTACTTGCCATAGAGATTATACCTCACGATACCGGTCCTTTGGGTCTTCTCTCCGCTGTCCTGCTCGTCCATCTAAGCTCCGAGGATCGATCCGGATCTTGATCACCTCCGCGGCCTTCTTGAGTCGAAGACGATCCACCCGAGAGTTGTGCTCCGAGCTCCACCTCGAGCCGAGGTAACTAAGGCAACAAGATCGCTAGGCTTGATGTCCTAGGTGGTGTAGAAGAGGTAGATGGATGTGTTTGTCTATTTGGATCCTTTTTCTCTCAACACATGAGATCAAAGGAAATATCAAGAGGAGGAAGAAGAAGCTAGCAACCATGAAGCTTTCTCATTTCTTTTTCAAGAGAGAGAATGAGAAATGAATTATGAGCTAGAGAAAATGAACCATGGTTGCAATAATACACAAATATCATCATTACTAATCCTTTCATGATAAAGTTGATGGCTACATTTGAATTGACCATTTTCATATCAAAAAATAGAAAGAAAACCAAAGAATACTCTAGACCTCTCATGAAGGTCCAAGTCAACTTTGGTCAAACGGTCAACAAAGTCAAGTATGGTCAAATGGTCAAAGCAATTAGCCATCACATAATTATCACTAAAAAAGATTAATAAATAATTTCCCCGGCTCATAATGGTTTTGACCGAACGAACTGCCAAAACCCTAATGAATCCGCCTCATTATGGCTTTGACCGAATCAACTGTCAAAACCTTAATGAGGCACCTCCTTCCTCTTCGCTCCTCACAACTGTGCATACACACCCGCATCCGCATTCCGTAGAATGCGAATGCACAGAAGACAAAACAAATCCATCCGTGCAATACTAGGATCCCGCTTAAACCAAAGCCCACTAGTATTGCCTGCTCGAACAGCATACGCACACAAGTGTACGTAAGTGATCGTAGCCCTTCCGTAAAACCATACGGCCTCTACACCTTTCGCTTAGTGCAGGGAAACTCTCTGTGTGGGACTCTAAAGACTCGACACTACGCTGACAGTAGGTTTAACCACAGACCACAAGCGGCACTAGCTGTACGTAACGGTCCCCAGGTAGATGTCGATAAGAAGGCCGATGGGGTAAACCCATCCGAACTCCTATTGAGCCTGAATGTGACAATCTCCGTACAGTCCGGTCTGTTCGTCTAAGAATATCGCATGGCGGGCCTAGAGGGTGGCGAACGTCAGTCCCCTAATAGCGGTACAAGTCGTGTCGGAGTGTATCCCAGAACACCCTGAGATAATACTGGAAACCTACCAGTATATCTCGCTTGCCCTGGCCAGGGACGACTATGTGTAATGACTCTCCTAGACACAGCGCGATATCAACCCCTAATACCGGGAGAGACGAATCCTGTCTAACCGTCACTGCCTCCAAGTGCTTCGGGACTGCACCCAACTACTACCTGTTTGCACGACTCCTTTGAGCCGTGGTAGGGTAGTAATCAAAGAACAGTGGGAACACACTCGAGGTGAAGTGACAGTGTCAAGTCAACGGACTAAGCTGTACGCATGTCACCTGGGAACTGATAACTGACGATTGGTATAATACCAACCAACAGTTCTCGACGAGTCCTGTCCAGTGTACTCGTAACCTAACGAGAACCCGCATACTATTTCCAGTACGACGTACTGATGGCTGTGGGACAGACCATCTCCCCTGCTGGGATGAGAAGCTCACACGCTAGTCTACTCCGGAGTATCGATGCCCTGTCTCGATAATCCTACGACTAGGGACCTGTATAAGGATGTGCTTATAGATTACCCAGCCCCCACAAGTGCGACTGCCATCACAACACTGGTAATCAAGCAAAGATCCTAAAGGCTCCACTAATATGTATAAGCAATATGCTAAAAGAAACACATGCACATATTAAAGTAGAAATAAACCAAGTAGCATACTACCATTTTGAGCAAGATTGTCTATACAACTGTGAATATCCCAAGCTTCCATTAAGTAATATACAAACTAGTATGATACAGTAATGGCCTCTAGGGCATATACACTAACAATCTCCCACTTGCACTAGGGCCATGTACTGGCGTATCGAAGACCTATCATCTCGATCAGCCGCTCAAACTGAGTCTGGGGAATGGCCTTCGTGAATGGATCTGCAGTGTTATCCTCAGAATTTACTCTATTCACCTCGATCTCCCGGCGATCTACGATCTCCCTGATCAGGTGGTACCGCCTCAAAATGTGCCTGGATTTCTGATGGGACCTGGGTTCCTTCGCTAAAGCTATAGCTCCGTTGTTGTCACAATACAGCGGTATTGGATCAACAATGGTAGGAATCACCTGAAGCTCCGTGAGGAACTTCTTCATCCAGACAGCTTCCTTTGTAGCATCGCAAGCAGCTATGTACTCCGCTTCCATAGTTGAGTCAGCAGCGGTTTCCTGCTTGGAACTCTTCCAGCAAACCGCCCCTCCATTGAGGATAAAGACATAACCCGACATGGACTTGGAGTCATCCTTGTCACTGTGGAAGCTGGAGTCAGCAAAGGCCTCGATCTGGAGGTCTTTTCCGCCATACACCAAGAATATCTCCTTAGTCCTTCTCAGGTACTTGAGAATGTTCTTTACTGCTATACAGTGTTTCTTCCCTGAGTCCGACTGATACCGGCTTCCAACGCTCAATGCGTATGCTACATCTGGTCTGGTACATAACATCGCATACATTATAGAGCCTACCGCAGATGCGTAGGGTATAGATGTCATGCGAGCCCTTTCCAAATCAGTCTTGGGAGACATCTCCTTGGAGAAGGTGATTCCGTGACAAGCCGGTAGATTGCCGCGCTTGGAATCTTCCATACTGAATCGTTTCAGTATGGTGTCAATGTACCTGGACTGTGAAAGTCCCAACATCCTCTTAGATCTATCACGATAGATCTGGATCCCCAGAATATAGTTGGCATCGCCCAGGTCCTTCATGGAGAACCTCTGTGACAAGAATCCTTTGACTGACTGTAGCATAGGAATATCACTTCCTATTAGGAGAATGTCATCCACGTACAAGACGAGGAATACCACAGTTCTCCCTACAATCTTACTGTAAATGCATGGTTCATCTGGGTTTTTGATAAAGTCGAATTCTTTGACAGTATCATCGAAGCAGATGTTCCAACTCCACGATGCCTGCTTCAGTCCATAGATGGACTTGAGCAACTTGCACACTTTACCGCTGCTCCCACTCTGAATGAATCCCTCCGGCTGATCCATATAGACGCACTCTTCTAAATTTCTATTTAGGAAAGTCGTCTTTACGTCCATCTGCCAGATCTCATAATCGTGGAAGGCAGCAATGGCAAGAAGGATCCGAATGGATTTGAGCATAGCCACTGGAGAAAAGGTCTCGTCATAGTCCAAACCAGGTCATTGTAGAAAACCCTTTGCTACAAGTCTAGCTTTATAGGTTTCAACATGCCCATCTACACCAATCTTCTTTCTGAAGATCCATTTGCAGCCTACGGGTTTTACCCCTTCTGGAGCAAAGTCCAAAGTCCAAACTTTGTTGGTGTACATGGACTCCATCTCGGTCCGCATTGCATCCAGCCATTTTACCGAGTCACCGCTCTGAATGGCTTGCTGGAAGCTAGTAGGCTCACCATAGTCAATGGTGCAATCCTCTCTATCCTCGTCTATGAGAAAACCGTAGTATCTCTCGGGCGGATGAGACTGCCTACTACTCTTGCGGAGTGGCGCTGGGATGTCCTGTTCTCCTGAAACTTCTGGTTCTTCCAAGCTTTCAGTAATAGCTTGTGGTTCTGGAATTTCTTCCAGTTCTACTACGCTCCCACTGGTTCTTTTTTCTAAAAACTGATGTTCCAGAAAGTGGGCATGACGAGAAACAAAAACCTTTTGTTCCTCTGCGTAATAGAAAAAATACCCCCTGGAGTTCTTTGGGTATCCCACAAACTTACACAGTACTGAGCGTGCCTCGAGTTTGTCCGCATGCTGCTTTTTAACAAAAGCTAGACATCCCCATATCTTCAGATATTGAAGATGGGGTTTCTTCCCACACCACATCTGATACGGTGTGGTAGGCACAGTCTTGGAGGGAACCTTGTTCAAAAGATATGCAGCTGATTCTAGTGCATAACCCCAGAAAGATCGCGGTAACTCAGCCTTACTCATCATAGAACGAACCATATCCAATAGGGTTCGATTCCGCCTTTCCGATACACCGTTGTGTTGTGGTGTGTATGGAGGAGTAAGCTGAGAGAGAATTTCATTCTGTTTTAAGTAGCCCAGAAACTCGGCACTCAAGTATTCTCCACCTCGATCAGATCTTAGTGTCTTGATACTTTTGCCTGTTTGTTTTTCAACTTCATTCTTGTATTCCCGAAATTTCTCAAAGGCCTTGGATTTATGCTTCATTAGGAAGACATGTCCATACCTAGAGAAATCATCTGTGAAAGTAATGAAGTATGAATAACCACTTCGCGCATGTGTAGACATTGGACCACACACGACACTGTGTATGAGTCCCAAGAGCTCGCTCGCTCTTACTCCGTGTCCAGTAAACGAAGTCTTTATCATCTTTCCCATGAGACAAGATTCACAAGTGGCATAAGACTGGTACTCGAACGGATTCAAGTATCCTTCTTTATGTAACTTTGTCAACCGTGTCTCATTAATGTGACCCAGTCTACAATGCCATAAGAAAGCCTGATTTAATTCCGGAGACTTTCTTGTAAGTGTGTTCTGGACACTGAAAATCTGAGCTTGATTCAATACGTATATCCCGTTTTTTAATGTACCTGACCCAATCAGAACTTGATTTAGGTGGATGTTGACCACATCGTTTACAAAAGTAAAATCATATCCTTCCTTAGAAAGTAAGGATATAGATATGATAGTACAAGTCGCACCTGGTACATAAAACAGTCACGCAGAATCAATATCTGCCCAGATGTCAGTCCAAGATGATACCCCCCTACGGATTCAGCGTACATGCTCATTCCGTTAGCAACCCTGAGAGTCATATCACCTATCTTGATAACCCTACGGTTTCTCAGAGCCTGTAATGAATTACAGATGTGAGATCCTGATCCGGTATCCAATACCCAGGAAGTAGGGTTAACTGACATACAGTTCTCTATTATAAACACACCCGAAGCCGAAGCCACAACATGCTTCGAATCCTGGCTACTGGCTTTACTAGCCTTGCAATCTTTCTGCCAATGTTCATTCCCGTAACCATAGGAACGTCCCTCTTTTACTATATCCATGTTTACCCAAATCAGAGCAAAGCTCTGTTCAAATTCCAAGGAGGGAAACAAAGCAACGCTCCTGTTTCCCCCAATCAGAGCAAGGCTCTGTTCTGAAAGTTACAATAAAAATTAAAGAAGCAACGCTTCAGCTGACTTGCGCTCTGCGCTGCGCGACATGTGTCAGCGCAGTTGCGCTGCGCTCTGCGCTGCGCTACACGTGGCAGCGCAGTTGCGCAAGCACAGTTGCGCTAGCACAGTTGCGCTGCGCTCTGCGCTGCGCGACACGTGTCAGCGCAGTTGCGCAAGCACAGCGCTGCGCGACACGTGTCACGAGCTGGTGCGCTTGCGCAAACAGAATTAAAATTCTGAAAGATCTTTCTCAATCTTGTTAAAAACAAGAAGATTGTCTTCTGTAAAACAGAAGCCCTTGGATCAAAGATCCAACGGTGGGGAAAATTCCCCAAATCACTCAGACAAAGATCTCTTTAACAAATTTATGAGCACTATATAAAGGCCCCTAGACCTCAATTCAAAGGCATCAATATTTTTGGAAGAAATCAAAAATTTCAAGCAGAGAGAACTCTGAAGAAATTCCAAGAAAAAAAAAGAGAAAGGTAAAAGACCTTTTGGATAGAAGAATTTCTTCTGATAGATCATTGATCTAAAAATAAGATCAATGATCTTTAATAAAAAACAAAATTAAAAAACAGTGCTTTGCACTTTTTATGAACCTCTGGTTCCTGAAATAAGAAAAAACTTGTTTTTCTTTTATCTAAATTAGATCAAGAAATCAAATAGTGTTTTGCACTTCTTTTATGAACCATTGGTTCTTGAATCTAAAAGATTCTCAAATTAATAGTGCTTTGCACTTGTAAATCTGCACTGTTGCGCTCTTGGATTGGCGCAACCCACCAGAGAGCGCCACGTGTCAGTATCTGAACCATTTGCTCTATGCGCTTTTGAAATAGAGCCTTGCTCTCTGAAACTAGCGCAAATCACTACAGCGCGCCACGTGTCAGCAGCGCAAGCGCAGCACACTGGCGCAGCGCACTGCGCTTGCATGACACGTGTCATCACCACAACGCTTGCGCTCTTTGATTGGCGCAAAGCGTCTGACAAATGCAATGCATTTCTTTTGCTAAAGGGCCAGGCCCAAGTCAAAAAGACCTAGCAGGCCAAAGTAAATTGCAAAGCAATAAAAGGGTAGAGCCCAAATAGAATTGATGCCCTGCATCATTTATAAAGGGCAGAGCCCAAGTAAAGTTGATGCTCTGCATCATTCAAAAATGGGCAGAGCCCAAAACAAATTGATGCTCTACATCCTTTATGGGCAGAGCCCAAACAAAAATAAAAAGTAATGCAATGCATTATTTAATTGTGGGCAAAGCCCCAACACAGGTCTAATAGACCAAAAATAAATAAAAGTGTTGAACATTTTTCAACTGGACTTAGCCCAATCATGGCCGTAAGTCCTCAAATTAAACTAACTGAGCACAGCTGCTCTCTTAAATCAATTTACGACCGGTTCAAGGGTACATCTCTGAACTCCTTTAACTCCTATCGTTGTAATCCTTCAACGATGTCAGAGAGGTGACGGGTCCCGATGACCACACATCAATATGGACTGCGGGGTCCTTAAACTCATGGACCGAAACGTCCTTAAACTAATATTTACCCCAAAATGGGAATGTTGGACCGAAACGTCCTTAAACTAATATTGGACCGAAACGTCCTTAAACTAATATTGGACCGAAACGTCCTTAAATTAATGATGGACCACTACGTCCCTAAACTGGCGATGGACCACCACGTCCCTAAACTGGCGATGGACCACCACGTTCCTAAACTGGAATATGGACCACCACGTCCCTAAACTGGAATATGGACCGCAATGTCCTTAAACTACCTATGGACCACTACGTCCCTAAATTGGAATAATGGAGCCTCCAAATGCTCTTTTGCCGGAGCTAAATGGTCCCGTTAAGTTGATCTTAGCCCCAAATACGGCTAACGTATCCTTAAACATTTAAATGGACTATGAAACTCCAAATCGACTTTGGTTCAAGGGTATGTCTCTGAACTCCTCTGACACCTATCGTTGTAATCCTTCAACGACGTCAGAGAGGTGATGAGTCCTGACGGCCATATATTAAACGGATCATTACGTTAAGTTGATCTTAGTCTCAAACAGGACTAACGTATCTTTAACGAATGTTTAAGTTGATCTTAGCCTCAATACGGCTAATGTATCCTTAAACTAAAAACACCAAACCCAAATCTAAGTAAATACGGATTTGGACTAATCCACGTCCTACGGGCGACGGCATTACTCAGTCTCCGTATACAATCCACGGGAAACCACAAACAAAACAAACACATACGACACGAAGTGAAATTCTGGAGAAGGAGAAAGTTGTTACCGCGACGCGGTAGCGTAATTAACTGCAGGGGCTTGCGCTTGCAGGGAAGAGCGTCCCCACAATCAAAAACCCCTCAAGCGAGGGGGAATCTGACGAAGTCTGCTACATCGGCCGCATCCGTCTAAACCTCTGATACACGGTGCCATAAATCAACTTGGCATCTTCGGAGACGTGGACGGATAAAACCAAATAGCATCTGCCCCGAATCTCAGGCGAGACGTCCACCGCGTCTCGGCCGCCGTTCGGAGGGGAACAGATTCTGGCACGCCCGGTAGGACCTTTTCCTCTTTCCACTCCACACTTCGTGTGTCGTGTTCGCGAACGAATCGCGGTTTATTGTGGTTGCCTTTGGATTCGAGGTACTAAGATTTGGTGTCTTGCTTCGTGCAGAGAACAGAAGATCGATGGCTTCAAACTGCACTACCCGCAACTGCAACTCTCGCCCCGTCCCTGCTGGAGGAGTGACTTACGGGCCCCAAGCGGCCTCTCTTTTCAAGATGCCAGTGGAGCAAGTAACTCAAGCCACCACTAGACTATTCTTCAGGACCATGCTCCCACCGATGAGCTTCAATGCCCCAATGACATCGCAAGAAGCTCCAAAGAAGCCGGTCTTTGATCGACTTACCACTGCCGCGACCCCTCTCAACGGGTCGCCCAGTTTCAATACCTCAGTTTTCAACAGACTGGGCCAGAACGTCCGCAAACCTGCGATACCCGAAGCTGCCATCCCAAAGCGGATAGCCATCCCGACTCAAACGGACGAAATCATTGGAAAGGCTCCTCCTTCCGAGAAGTCAGTTTTTACAAGGCTGGCCATTCCGGTTACTGCTCCAGGCGAGGTCCTCAAATCTGCTCCCCCTACCCAGAGCAGGGGACATGAAGAAGCTTATCCAACAACGGAGGTGACTCCATCCGCAAGACACGCTCGACGTCGCCACTGGCGTCGAGTAAGAAAGGCTGGGGGCAACTCCCCCTCTGGATTTACGCCACCAGCTCCGATGGTGGGGATCGATGCTGCTGTTCCAACCGGAAACAGCTTTGAATTGCTGAATACGGTGCGCAGAAACTCTCCTACGGCGATGTTGAAGCGAACTCCTTCACCTGTGGAGAATACTCCAGAGAAGAAGCTAGAGCATCCCCCTCAACGGCTGTCCTCTAAAATTTACAAAGTCTGGCGACAGGTCCAAGAGTCGGTGATTGATGAAAACTATCTCCGCCGACAGAAAAAGATGAAGGTGCGGCAAGAGAAGGATTACTCTGTCAAGCCACAAAAAGCAAAAGCTACTTGGGTGCCCACTACAACGGCCCCCTCAACTCCAATCACTCAAAAAAGGAGGCCGCAAAAAGCCCCTGTGTCTTTGGCAAATCGCAAAGACACCGAACACAAACGCCCCAAGTCTGGGGGCATGGTGGTGCATACTGTTTATATAGCTTCTGGAAAGGAGGAAAGCCGCGCTTCAACGGGCCACCGACCGCTTAGCCGATGCATGATAAAAGCCCAGGAGCAGCAACAGAAGCTTCGGGAAATGATGACTGTGATGGCTGCACTTACCGAACCGAAAGAAAGTTCGGAAGTATCATCAGAGCAACGTCATGAACAAGAAACTGACGTTGATACGCAGAGTCCTCGAAAAGGACAAAGAAGCCGAAGAGCAAGCAGCTAACATAAAACAGATGGCGCTCCTCTTCCAAGATATGGTAGGTGTTTCCCCCAATCAGAGCAAAAGCTCTGCTGGAAATTCAAAATTCAAATTTTGAAGCAACGCTTCAAATCCCGGGCGCAACGCGCCACGTGTCAGGCGCACCCAATCAGAGCAAAGCTCTATTTTAAGTAAAATTAAAGAAAGCAACGCTTCAGTTGCGCAAGCACTGCGCTGCGCGACACGTGTCAGCGTAGATGCGCTGGCGCAGTTGCGCTGCGCTTTGCGCTGCGCGACACGTGTCATGCTCTAGAGCATTTGCGCCAAACAGAATTAAAATTCTAAAGAAATCTTTTCTGTTCTTGTTAAAACAAGAAGATTTTCTTCTGTAAAACAGAAGCCCTTGGATCAGAGATCCAACGGTGGGGAAAATTCCCCAAATCACTCAGAGAAAGATCTCTTTAACTAATTATGGGCACTATAAAAAGGACCCTAGACCTCAATTCAAAGATATCAACATTTCTTGAAGAAAGTCAAGAGCTTCAAACAGAGAGAACTCTGAGAAAATTTCAAGAAAAAGGTAAAAACCTTCACGAAAGAGAAGAAATTTCTTCTAATAGATCATTGATCTAAAAACCGGATCAATGATCTTTATATAATAAACAGTGCTTTGCACTTCTAATGAACCACTGGATCTTTAAAAACAAGAAAAAACAAAAATAAAAAAAATAGTGCTTTGCACTTTTATGAACCTTTGGTTCTTGAAATAAAAAGAAAAACTTGTTTTACTTTGATCTAAATTAGATCAAAGAAACCAATAGTGCTCTGCACTTCTATGAACCATTGGTTCTTGAATCTAAAATATTCTTAGATCATAGTGCCTTGCACTTGCAAACTGCGCTGTTGCGCTCTTGGATTGGCGCAAACCACCAGAGCGCGCCACGTGTCAGCAGCGCAGGCGCAGCGCATTAGCGCAGCGCACTGCGCTTGCGCGACACGTGTCAGTACTAAGCGCTTGCGCTCTCTGATTGGCGCAAAGCGCCTGATAAATGCAATGCATTTCCTAAAGGGCCAGGCCCAAGTCAAAAGTCTAAACAGACCAAGAATAATGCTATGCATTATTTAAAGGGGCAGAGCCCAATTGAGAGGTCCAATGGACCAAAACAAATGCTCTGCATTATAATAAAAAGGGCAGAGCCCAGTCAAAATGGGCATAAATGGCCTGAAGTAATGCTATGCATTATTTTAAAAAGGGGAAAGCCCAGACAAAGGCCAAATGCAAACAAAATGTGGACTTTTTTTAACTGGACTTAGCCCAATTTTGGCCGTAAGTCCTTAAACTAAATTGACTGAGCACGGCTGCTCCCTAAATCAATTTACGATCGGTTCGAGGGTACATCTCCGAACTCCTCTGACGCCTATCGTTGTAATCCTTCAACGACGTCAGAGAGGTGACGGGTCCCGACGACCACACATCAATATGGACTGCGGGGTCCTTAAACTCGTGGACCAAAACGTCCCTAAACTAATGTTGGACCGAAACGTCCTTAAACTAATGTCGGACCACCACGTCCCTAAACTGGAATATAGACCACCACGTCCTTAAACTGGAATACAGACCATCACGTCTCTAAACTGGAACATAGACCACCACGTCCCTAAACTGGAATATGGACCACCACGTCCCTAAACTGGAATATGGACCGCAATGTCCTTACACTACCAATGGACCGCAATGTCCCTAAACTGGAATATGGACCACCATGTCCCTTAACTGGAATATGGACCGAAACGTCCTTAAACTAATATTGGACCGAAACGTCCTTAAACTAATATTAGACCACCACGTCCCTAAACTGGAACATGGACCACCATGTCCGTAAACTGGAACATGGACCACCACGTCCCTAAACTGGAATATGGACCGCAATGTCCTTAAACTACCAATGGACCGCAATGTCCCTAAACTACCTATGGACCACTACGTCCCTAAACTGGAACAATAGAGCTCCCAAATGCTCTTTTGTCGGATCTAAACGATCCCGTTTAAGTTGATCTTAGCCTCAAATATGGCTAACGTATCCTTAAACATTCAAACAGACTTTAGTCCCAAATTGGACTATAAGACCCCCAATCAATTTTGGTTCAAGGGTACATCTCCGAACTCCTCTGACACATGTCGTTGTAATCCTTCAACGTCGTCAGAGAGGTGACGGGTCCCGACGGCCATATATTAAATGGACCACCATGTCCCTAAACTGGAAATGGATCTAGATGATTCCGTTAAGTTGATCTTAGTCTGGAAATTAGACTAACGTATCCTTAACAAACGTTTAAGTTGATCTTAGCCTCAAAAATGGCTAACGTATCCTTAAACCAAAACCCAAAACCCAAATCTAAGAAAATACGGATTTGGACTAATCCACGTCCTACGGGCGACGAAATAAATAGTCTCCGTATACAATCCACGGGCAACCACAAACAAAACAAACACACACGACACGAAGTGAAATTCTGGAGAAGGAGAAAGTGGCTACCGCGATGCGGTAGCATAATTAACAGCAGGGGCTTCGCCTGCAGGGAAGAGCATCCCCACAATCAAAAACCCCTCTAGCGAGGGGGAATCTGACGAAGTCTGCTACATCGGCCGCATCCGTCTAAACCTTCGATACACGGTGCCATAAATCAACTTGGCACCTTCGGAGAGGTAGACGGATAAAACCATATAGCATCTGCCCCGAATCTCAGGCCTAGACGTCCTCGCGTCGCGGCCGCCGTTCGGAGGGGAACAGATTCTGGCACGCCCGGTGGGACCTTTTCCTCTTTCCACTCCACACTTCATGTGTCGTCCTCGCGAACCAATCGCGATTTGTTAAATGGTTGCCTTTGGATTTCAAGTTAATAAGATTTGGTCTTTTGCCTGGCTCAGAACTCAAGCATCAATGGCCTCTAACTGCACCAACTGCTCGAAGTGCCACTGCAACGGACGCTCCATCTCCCCCGGAGGTATAGCATATGGGCCCCAAGCGGCTTCCTTCCTCGCTCTGCCAGTAGACCAGGTGACCCAGGCCACCACCGGCCTGTTTTTCGGGACCATGATCCCGCCTACAAGCTTCTCTATGCCAATACCTGCACCGGAAGTGAATAAGAAGTCGGTCTTCGACCGGCTCACTGTTACGACGGCCCCTGTCAACGGGTCGCCAACTACCAAACCAACAGCCTCTGTTTTCACCAGGATGGATCAGAACTCTAAATTGGATGTCCCAAGGAAGGCAATAACTCTGCTCCAGAAGTCGTCAAGGCGGCTTCCCCTGTCAAAGAGTCAGTCTTTTCAAGACTGACGATTCCTGCTCCTGCCCCTGCTCGAGGATCTGTCTTCGACAGGTTGAATATCATCCCTCAAAAGACAACTTCAGTCTTTAAGAGGTTAACACCAGCGGCGCCTCATTCAGACAGGGGAAAAAAAGAAGCTGTCTCTATCTCCGAGCCAGTCCCAACGGCTCGTCGTGCTCGACGTCGCCATTGGCAACGAGTGAGAAAGGCAGGGGGCAACTCCCCCTCAAGGCTAACTCCACCGGCTCCAGTGGTGGAAGTCAACGCTGCTGTTCTAACTGGGAAAAGCTTTGAACTGCTGAGGAAGGTACGTAAGAATTCTCCAACCGCTACACTGAAAAGATCTCCTCCGCCTGCGGAGAGAATTCCGGAAACAAAAAAGGAACAGCCCCCTCAACGGCTGTCTTCAAAAATTTATAAAGTTTGGCGAAGGGTTCAAGACTCCGTGATTGACCCAGATCACTCTCGGCAACAAAAGAAGACGAAGGTGCAAAAAGAAAAAGACCATCCTGTTAAACAGCAGAAGACAACAATCGCTAGGGTGCCCACTGCAACGGCCCCTTCAACTTCAGCGGCCCACAAAAGAAGGAGGCCGGAGAAAACCCCCGCGCCGGCGACAAATACAGAGGTGGTGAAGCTAAACGCCCTAAGTCAGGGGGCATTGAAGTTCATACCGTCTATGTGGCGTCTGGTAAAGAGGACAGTCGCATATCTACGGGCCATCGACCGCTTACGCGATCAGTGACCAAGGCGCAGGAGCAACAGCAAAAGCTCCAAGAGATGATGAACGCTATGGCCGCACTTACAGGGCCAAAAGAAAACCCTGAAACGTCCTCAGATGAACACCAGGAGGAAGAAACCGACACCGAATTCCTTCGTCGAATATTGGAGAAGAAGGACAAAGAGGCTACTGAACAAGCAGCCAACATACAGCGTATGGGCCTCCTCTTCCAAGACATGATAAGGATGATGATACAACATGATCCTCCGACCGAAGAGCCCCTGATCGTCCTTGGAGACGATAGGGGGGAGACATCAAATCCTCCACCAGCTCTGTCGACGGCTAAAGAGGATACAATCTCCAAAGCTGATTTGGACGAGTACATCGCCCAACAAATACGGATTCATCATGCGACCGAAGCAGCCGGCCAGGTCGTAAAAACGAGGCGGCCATATCCAAGTTGGTACGATCAAATCAAGTACCCACCCGGTTACACAATTCCCAAGTTCCATGTCTACAAGGGGACGGGCAATCCTCACCAGCATGTTGCCCAATTTAGGGCACTCTGCGGCAACACCGGCGGTGATGACAAGCTTTTGCTCCGCCAGTTTGTTGGAAGTTTATTGGACACGGCGTTCGAGTGGTACTCTGAGCTCCCGAACGACTCTATCAAAACCTTCACGGAGATGGAGCTGTTGTTTACTCAGCATTTTGCAAGCGCCAGTGAACGCACCCCGATGACGGCACTGATTAACGCCAGGGTAAAGCCAGGCAAGACGTGGGTTCAGTATGCTATACGGTGGCGGAACTTATGGTCGAAGTGCGAGCAGCGCATTGAAGAAGCTCCTGCGGTGGGTATGTTTGTGGGAACCCTTGATCCGCAAGCAACCATCTCGCAATTTATGATGTTTTTCAAGCCGACTACCTTCCAGGCCTTGATTGACAAGCTAGCGCAGATGAATCAGATGGGCCATAAACCTCCTCTTCCAAAGCCGGACTCCCGAAATGACAAAGGGAAGGGAAAAGCGATCGTCGTCGCTAATGCTCAACAACAACCGAGCAACTCGAAGCCGGTTGTGCATCAAAATAATATGCGCCCATACGTAGACCTTGAGGAGAGGCTAGGGCGTCCTTATTCTTTTCCCCGCGATAAAACGAGAAAGTTATTCGAGCTGGCATTGCGCAACAGACTCATAAATCTGCCGGATCCAAAACGTCCGTTACAACCAAGTGACGTCAACGAGCCCAACTACTGTCCTTATCATCGAGTACTGGGCCATCCGATCGAAGATTGCTACGTTTTCAAAAATTGGCTTGAAAACCAATACCGACAGGGCAAATTCGCGTTATCTGACAAATGGAAGGTGAATCCCCCGCAGCCCCACACCTCTAAAGGGACGAATACGCCGGGGGCAACATGCTCCGTCGTTGAAGAAGCTTCTTGGGAGGTTGTATTATCAGCCAAGACAAAGAGGATGTTAAACGACCTTCAGACATGTCCAGCGATCAAGTGGAAGAACCCGTTGGAACCGCAGGTCATTGAAGGGATGTTGAAACCACGTCCAACTCCAAAGACCGATGGTGGTGGCTCAAGCACTCGCAACCAGTCGTCAAAATCTTCGAAAAAGAAGAAGAAGAAGTCAAAGAAGCCCTTGAAGCCTGGCGACAAGCGCTCGGACTTGCAAAAACAAATTGACGCGCTAGAAGAATACAACTAGAAGGCACGGACTCCCATTACACTCCAAGAGTTTCTCAATCATATCTTTCAAGAAGAAGGTGATGGAGAAAGTTCGTCAGATGAATCTAAAGAATGCGTGGCGAGCTGTCATGTGATTTCCCATTCGTTTATGGACGATGAGGAAACTCCTTGTACCGAAGCGCTGGGGGCAGATTCTGAACCAAAAATTCTGGAGCTATCAGATGAAATATTGATGCGTTCCTTAACGAAGCTCGATTGAAAAGTAAGGCTGATCGAGAACGCGAGACGGCTATATTTGAAAGGGCCAAGCGCCAGCGACTTGATGAAAGAGCTGAGACGATCCCGCTGGAGTAAAATGCCTCCACTGTTGACAAAAGCCAATTCAAGATAAGGAAAAGGGTTGCTAAGGCCATATCAATGGGCATGAAGCTACCATCCTCTGAAGGAAACATCACCGGTGAATTGGAAATGCACCCCTCCTATTGCTTATATCATCAGAAGGTTTCGCACCCCACTCAAGAGTGCAAAGCTTTCGATAGATGGTGGCAAGGATACGTTGCTCATCGACAACACTTTAAACGGGAAAAGCGTAAAACTCGTCGGGAGCAAAGAAATAAGACCGAAGAGCTTAAAAGAACTACCGGCGATTGTCGCGTGGTTAACACCAGCGGGTCACAAGTGCCTACATTCGGGAGCGATTCTGATGAGGAGCTGGAACTTGCCCCTCTCTTTAAAGAGTCCACTTCGGGAAAAGAAGAAGAGCCAAAGGTCTGCAAAAATATTCGGCTGTGGAATCGGACACTGCCTGAAAAGAACCTCGGACCCTCAAACAGAAAAGATAAAGGGAAAGAAAAGGTCTCTGAAGATATCGTCTTAGATGACCAAGTTCTGGAGGAGCTAAGCGCCAACAACCCGCCGAAGAAGAATAAGGTGGATTACAACGTCTTAGCACATCTGAAGAAGCTGCCCTCATAGCTCAGCATTCTTGACGCCCTTTTGCTATCAAAAGAGGCGAGAGATTCGTTGATTAAGGCACTCCAAGATCCGGAACAATTCCAAGCATGCCTGGCCGAGGAAAAGATGAAGGATGAATTGGAGGAAGTGCACACGGCCGATGTCACTTTCGGCGACGAGGACCTTCTCCTTGGGACGTGCGAACACAGTCGCCCCCTCTATGTCTCAGGATACTGCCACGATATTAAGATAGGCAAAATCCTGATCGACAATGGATCCTCCGTTAATCTCCTCAACGTACGGGTGTTAAAAGAAATCTGCATGAGCGTCCAGCACCTTGCTCGTGACAAGATCACCATCTCCGGGTTCGACTCCCAGTCATCAAGAACTCTTGGGTCTGTGATACTGACGCTACGCTTCGGGCTACTCGTCACGGACATTAAGTTCCACGTCATAGATGCCAAGACATGCTACAACGCTTTGTTCGGCCGACCATGGTTACACGAGTACAACATCATCCCTTCTACACAACATCAGTGTATGAAGTATTTTAAGGATGGTTTCGAGTATACCGTGACGGGAGAACTGAACCCGTTCTCTGTGAACGAGGTCCGCAAATATGAAGATGTCAAATACTTCTTACCGGATTTCGAAGACACGGAGAAGTGTCACAAGCCGGAGAACAAAGCTAACGCCACCATCCATGTCTTCGGTAGTGATACTGAAGAGGAAGAGGAGATAGTTTATTCGGATCCGCCCCAACACAACAAGCCAGGACCGTCCACTCCTACGTTGGTCTTTGGTAGCGACTCGGAAGATGAGATCCATGCTGTATTCTCTGCTCGACCTTCAATACGAACGTCCGCTGACGAAGAGCAAAGTTTACAAGTCGCCATAGTGCTGCTTAAACACCATAAAGAACTGGATGCACTTAATATTTACAATGTAGAAGAGCTGCAAACATTCTATATCCCTCCCAGGCGAGAAGGCGAGAAAGCAATTCTGTTCTACCGCTCTGAAGAAACCAAGGTGGAAAAAGAAATCTGGCATGGCGCGGATCCTACGCTCGACAAGCTTCAGACTATCCGTCTTCCCAGATATTATACGGAAGGTTTGAAAAAGCTGCTGAAACGCCAGGGGATATCCTTCAAGCAGACCGTTCGAAAAGCCAAGTTCTATGATAAAGTCTGGAACGTTCCTGGGACTCAACGCAAACTGCCTAATGGGAGAATGGAGACAAAAGGACTTGGATATATCCGGTCAAAGAAACGAGAGCTACTAAACAGCTGCTATGTCATGTATGACTTCGATGAAGAAGCGGATGCTCAATGGGAGGACGCTAATCCTGAGCTAGTGAAAGTTCCAGATGCAAAAGATCCAAGTCCGTCGTTCGAAGAACAAATGGACAAGCTTATAAGGGAAGCGGGTCAAAAAGTCCGAGACGACCATAACCGCGAAATGGTCATCTACGAGAAAGCCAAAATGCAACGCCTCCTCCAACAAGCCGTGAAAGATGAAAATGCCGCTCCTTGTCAACCTGTTATAAAGAAGGCTCAACGCAAAAGCAGAAATAAGTCGAAAGGCCAAAAAGGCGCTCGACAGCAACAAAGCAGGGCTAAGAAGCCACGCAAACGGGAGTCGAGCGTTATTGATCTATCCCTCATGAAGAAAATAGGTCGAGCATACTCTTTTCCTCGGGATAAGACGAAGAAGATACTTGATCTTGCTCTAAAACATCAAATGCTTACACTGCCGGAGTCTAAACACCCCGAACAAGCGGGCAAAGTCTCACACCCGGACTATTGCTCTTACCATCGAGTAATAGGGCATCCTCTTGAAGATTGCTTCACTTTCAAGAATTGGGTTGAAGATCAGTATCAGCTTGGCAAATTCACTCTGTCTGACAACTGGAGGGTAGCGCCGCCATAAAAGCACGAGCCCAAGGCCACGAAAGAAGAACCAGTTCCACATTGGGATTGGAAGCGAATTCGTACTTGTCACGTGATAACGATATTAAAAGAAAACCCGAGAACATGGATGACCTTCCCTGGTGCTTTGAAAACAACGACGACGAGATAATCTCAGAATTTCCACCAGCGCCAAAAGAGCTGGAAGATGGAATCCATACCACTGCAGATAACCTTAAGAAAATTGAGTTGGGAACGGAAATGACCCGCGACCGACATTCATCAGTGAGCTGCTATCTGAAGAAAGGGTGGCTGCGTTAAAAGACGTGCTTCTACAGCATAGAGATTGCTTCGCGTGGAACTATTCCGAAATGCCGGGACTAGATCCAGAAATTGCTGTGCACAGATTGGCGATATCCCCGGACATCAAGCCAGTCAAACAGGCGCCGAGGAGAATGCGGCTCGAGCTTGAGATGAGCATCAATGCTGAGGTCAAGAAGCTGATCGATTCTGGCTTCATCCAGGAAGTTCAATACCCTGAATGGATCGCCAACATCGTCCCGGTGATGAAGAAAAATGGGACAGTGCGCATATGCGTAGACTTCCGGGATCTTAATAAAGCTTGCCCGAAGGATGATTTCCCAGTGCCAGTCACCGAACTGATGATAGACAATACGTCCACTCATGAGGTTTTCTCCTTCATGGACGGCTCTTCAGGATATAATCAGATAAAAATGCATCCCGAAGACCAGAAGCACACAGCCTTCAGGACCCCTTTGGGAATATTTTGTTACAAGGTGATGCTCTTCGGTCTAAAGAACGTCGGCGCCACCTATCAGAGGGCCATGATGAAGATCTTCGATGACCTTATACACGAAGTCGTCGAATGCTATATCGATGATCTCGTAGTTAAAAGCAAATCATACGAGGAACATCTCGAGCATTTGAAGACCGTATTTCAACGTCTTCGACAATACAACTTGAAGATGAACCCTCTCAAGTGTGCATTCGGAGTTTCCTCAGGCAAATTCCTGGGATTCATCGTCCGACACCGGAGTATCGAAATAGATCCATCAAAGATCAAGGCGATCATGGAAATGCCTCCGCCAAGAACTCTCAAACAGCTGCGGTCTCTCCAAGGGAAGCTCGCGTATATACGGCGATTTATAGCCAATCTTTCAGGCAAGTGCCGTCCCTACAGCCACCTGATGAAGAAGGGAACCCCGTTCGTCTGGGACCAAAAATGCCAAAGCGCACTAGACGAGATCAAGCAATACCTGCAGAACCCGCTGGTGTTGGCTGTCCCGGTTAAGGGAAAGCCCCTCATTCTTTATACAACCGCTCTCGAAGGCTCCTTAGGCGCATTATGGGCACAAGAGAACGATCAAGGGAAGGAAAGAGCACTCTACTACTTAAGTCGAGTTCTACTGGGGGCAGAAAGCAACTACTCCCCCATTGAAAAACACTGCCTGGCATTGATCTTTGCGATAACAAAGCTCAGTCACTATGCGTTGGCACATGAGGTCCGTCTCATTTCAAAAGTGGACCCCCTTAAATATTTGATGTCGAAGGCCATATTGACGGGGCTACTCGCTAAATGGGCCCTGTTCTTGATGGAGTTCTCGGTAACGTACCAACCTCTCAAGGCAGTGAAAGGCCAGGCCATCGCCGACTTCCTAGCTGAGCATCCTATACCCGCCGATTCTCTTTTAAATTGCGATCTTCCAGACGAACATGCGTTTGATGCGATCGACGGTGGTGATACCCAATGGGAGCTTTATTTCGATGGAGCATCTTCCATGAAGAAGCACAAACAAAGTACCCCTATAATTAAATCGGGGGTAGGCCTTATCTTCGTGACTCCACAAGGAGGGATAATGCGCTTTGCTTTCTCCTTGACAGAGCCGAGGACGAATAACGAAGCCGAATACAAAGCTTTGATAGCAGGCCTCGAGATCGCCATTGACATGGGAATTGAAAACCTCCTCATATACGGAGATTCTCAGCTGATCGTTAGTCAAGTAAACGGCGACTACCAAACGTGCAAACCGGAGTTGGTAAAATACGGTGAAAAAGTGCAACAACTGTTGACCCAAATCCCTTCCTATACTTTGGAAAGCATACCGCGCGCGGAAAACAACAAAGCAAATGCACTAGCCAAACTCGCTAAAGAACTGGTCGACGAGAACCTCGATGACATGAGAATCATGGTACAAAGCCGTCGGGTGTTTGCCCCAGCAGAAATATCTCCGGAATCATCCGAAGAAAAAGGAGCGAACGAGCAGACGACCCTGCAAGTAAAAGATTGGGAAAATACCGAGGATTGGAGAGAAGTCTTCATAGATTACTTTAAATCCCACCGAATGCCTGAAGAAGCGTCCACAAGACATCAGCTCATAAAACGAGCTCTGTCTTTCGCCTTCGTCAACGACACTCTGTACAAGAGGTCGTTTAATTCTCTATGGCTAAGATGTCTCGGACCTGACGAACCGAAAAGAGTAGTTCAGGAAGTTCACGACGGACTCTGTGGTTCTCACCAAGCGGGCCCAAAGATGAAGTTGAAGATCAAACGGATGGGCTACTACTGGCCCACGATGATTCAAGACTGCCTCGAATATGCGAAGCAATGCCACTCATGCCAAATTCATGGGAACTTCATCCACCAGCATCCAAATCCACTACATCCAACGGTGGCTAGCTGGTCGTTCGAGATGTGGGGAACTGACATAGTCGGCCCCATCGAACCAGCATCGTCCAGAGGACATCGTTTCATCCTGGCAACGACTGACTATTTCTCCAAATGGGCAGAAGCAGTACAGTTGAGGGAAGTGAAGACGGAGAATATCCTCCATTTCTTCAAGACGCACGTCCTATATCGGTTTGGAACTCCACGGCGGATCATCTCCGATAACGGGCCAGCTTACAGAAGCCACAAGATCAGTCGCTTTGTGCAACAGCACAATATAGACTGGAGATATTCCTCGGTTTATAATCCGCGAGCTGATGGTCTAGCTGAAGCCTTCAACAAGACCCTGACAAAGATCATGAAGAAAACAGTGTCCCGAAATAAGAAAGACTGGCATGAGAGACTGCAAGAGGCTCTTTGGGCGTATCGAACTACGTTCAAGACGGCCACGAACACAACGCCGTACGCGTTGGTATTTGGGACGGAAGCAGTACTCCCCCTCGAGATAGAGTTACCCTCTCTACGAGTGGCAGTCCACTACGAGCTGACGGACGAAGAAAATGCTCACCTTCGGCTTGAGGAGCTTGACGCCCTTGATGAAACCCGGCTCATAGCGCAACAAAATCTGGAAGCTTATAAAGCAAAGATGACGCGCTCATATGAAAGATTAACCCGACCGAGAACATTCCGCCAAGGCGAACTTGTGCTAGTGGTCAAAAGGCCTATGATTCCCAATAGCGCCAAACGGGGAAAATTCAAGCCAAACTATGAAGGCCCGTACATCATAGATAAGGTCTACCAGGGTGGGGCCTATCTACTCATGGACATGCACGGTGAAAGGCCTTTCAGGCCAATAAACGGTCGCTTCCTAAAGAAATACTACGCTTAATGAGCCACAGCCTAGGTCAATGATAGATGACGACGACTATGTCCGCTCGCTATCTTCCTCAGCTCAAGCTTTATAAGCAGTAGTCAGCTTTCTCCATGCCGGACCGAAATGTCCTTAAACTAATAGCGGACCGAGACGTCTTTAAACTACTACCGCAGGGTCCTTAGGCTGACGAGATGAATAAAAAAAAGAAAATAAAAAGAGAAAAATAAAATTAAAAAAATGATGATAAAGACGGTATGTCCATAAGCAAAAAGGGTACGGATGAAAACCCGAAAGGGCTCCGTGAGTAAAAACAGCAGGGCTACCGGCGAGTGTTCGTGGAAACCCGAAAGGGCGCGACCTCGTAAAAAAAATATATAAGAAGAATAAAAAAAACGGTATGTCCATAAGCAAAAAGGGCACGGATGAAAAACCCGAAAGGGCTCCGTGAGTAAAAACAGCAGGGCTACCGGCGAGTGTTCGTGGAAACCCGAAAGGGCGCGACCTCGTAAAAAAAATATATATAAGAAGAATAAAAAAAAGGGGGTAGGTCCATAAGCAAAAAGGGCACGGATGAAAATCCGAAAGGGCTCCGTGAGTAAAAACAGCAGGACTACCGGCGAGTGTTTGTGAAAACCCGAAAGGGCGCAACCTCGTTAAAAGACACTTATAAGGTCCCCTCGACCTTGTAAAGAGAAACCACCCGCGTGAGATCCTTACGACTCACATGAGAGCAGCACACTTAGGGATCCCCATGATTCCTAAGGAGAAAATACACTTACGAGATCCTCACAACTCGTAAGGAGAACTCTCTTATGGGACCCTCACGGCTCATAAGATTTGAAAGTCTTAAGTTACAGAGACCTGAACCTGTGCTTAAGCAGCCCCCACAAACTTCCAATATTGCCCTACAAGTGGCTCAATACTGACCCTTGTATACAATCCACGGGCGCGAATAAACATTTCCCTAACCAAGTCCCATCCGTGACTGGGGATATGATCGCATGATCCTTGTAAGTCCTCTCGATTTACAAGGAGAAAACCCTCATGTAGGATCCTTACGAATTACAGAGGAATAAACACTTAGGAATCCTCACGATTCCTAAGGAGAAAATACACCTACACGATCCTCACGACTTGCAGGGAGAAATACCTTTGTGAAGCCCTTACGGCTCACGAAGTCGAAAGCCTTAGTCGACAGAACCTTAACCCTGATCGCTAAGCCACCTTTTTTTGACATCGACGGAGGCAAATGATGATTCGCTCCTGGCAATATCCCAGTTGTAATGGTGCTAATGCCGAAATCGGTGTCTAATTCTAGGTTTACGGCAGAAAGCTAGTAGGCCGCACATGCATACGAAATAGCCGAAATGATAGGGCAACTTGCAACAAATAAAAAAAACAGCAAGTAAAATGTATGCATGCAAAATAGCCGAAATGATTGGGCAACTCGAAATAAGAAGCAGCGAGTGAAAACAAAATAAACAGCCGAAATGATTGGGCACCGCGAAAAATAGCCGAAATGATTGGGCAATCGCGACCTTCGCGATATAAAAGCTGAAATGATAGAGCGTCGCGGAAATAAAACAAAAAAAAAGATGATAAAACTTAGGCCCTACAGTTAAGATCACATCGATCCCTGTATACAATCCAAGGGTGTAAACAAAGAAGGAACCATACTCTCCCAACAGGCTCCGCCAGAAAACGAAGCCAAATCTCGACGGTTCATTTCAACTCCGAAGAAACCAATGTCTTCAGCAAATACCTTAACTCACGGATACAAACACTCCTTGACGAGAGCCTCCTGATCCGCGTCGACTCGCAGAGCAACCAGTGCCTCCGTGGGAAATTCTCGACTCGTTTCAACCCCAAGGAAACAAATAATCCTTGGCGCTAGGGAAACAAATAATCCTTGGCAAATACCTCAACTCACGGATACAAACACTCCTTGACGAGAGCCTCCTGATCCGTGTCGACTCGCAGAGCAACCAGTGCCTCCATGGGAAATTCTCGACTCGTTTCAACCCCAAGAAAACAAATAATCCTTGGCGCTAGGGAAACAATGTAAGTCGATGTACAACACCCCACGACTTGCGGGGAGGCGGAAATTTGAAAAACGATCTTGTTCTATGCTTAAACATCGACTAACCGCATGAATCGAAGCTAAACGATAACTAACATGAAACATAGAAGTTCTATACTACTATGCTTAGGGATTATACCTAACGAAACGTGTCCTTCGTCTTTGCGAACTCCACCTCCTCCTCGGCCTTCTCGAAGTAGTAGACGATCCACCCGAGAGCTTTACTCCAAGCTTAGCCTCTAAACTTGAGGCAACTAACCTTCTCTAAGTGCTTATCAAAGAAGCTAGGTGATATAGAGTGAGGGTTATGGTTTAATTAGTCTAACTAATCCTTGTACTCAACACATGAGAGGGGAGGATTAGGGTTTGAAGAGGGAGAGCTTGAGGAGAGAGAATGTGAGAATAATAATGAAGTGAGAATAATAAGTTATGATAATATATATCAAGCATTTCTTTTTATCAAGAAAAGAATATAAATGAATTTAACAACCATGCTTGATAATATCTAGTGATAATTCACTCCATGAGTCATTAAGCATTTATCATGCATTAATGACATGGATGAATCATCCATATGACTCACTAATCACATTCATTGTATATGCCACCTAAACCTCCTTAGTCACCACCTTCTAGAAGCTTCTCGCGCAATTACGAGAACGCCCCTCCTTTCCGCAAAAATACGGAAAAACTTTAGACTATATAAATCCAATAACCGGATACCAGTAACTGGCTTAAACCAAAGCCGACTGGTAAAAACTGTCCGAAAGTCGTACGTGCGTAAACACACATATGCGTCCGAACCCTTATCGTAAAACCATACGACCTCTATATCGTTTCGTCCGGAGTAGGGAAACTCTCTGTGTGGGACTCTAGAGACTCGACTACTACGCTGGCAATGGGTTTAACCACAGACCGCAAGCGGCACTAGCTGTACGTAACGGTCCCCAGGTAGATGTCGATAAGAAGGCCGATGAGGGAACCCATCCGAACTCCTACTGAGTCTGATGTGACAATCTCCATACAGTCCGGTCCGTTCGTCCAAGACTATCGCATATAGGGCCTAGGGGGCGGCAAGCGTCAGTCCCCTAATAGCGGTATAAGTCGTGTCGGAGGGAAGCCCATTACACCCTGAGAAACTACTGGAACCTACCAGCAAATCTCGCTTGCCCTGGCCAGGGACTTTGCGTAATGGCTCTCTGACACAGCGCGATATCAACCCCAATACCGGGAGAGACGAATCCTGTCTAACCGCCACTGCCTCCAAGTGCTCGGGACTGCACCCAACTGCTACCTGTTTGCACGACTCCTTTGAGCCGTGGTAGGGTAACAATCTAAGAACAGCGGGACACACTCGAGGCGAAGTAGCAGTGTCAAGTCTGCGGACTATGCTGTACTCATGTCACCTGGGAACTGTTCACTGACGACTGGTATAAAACCAACCAACAGTTCCCTGTGAGTCCTGTCCGGTGTACCCGTAACCTAACGAGCACCTGCATACTATCTCCAGTACGACGTACTGACGGCTGTGGGACAGACCATTTCCCCAACTGGGATGAGAAGCGTACACACCAGTCTACTCCGGAGTATCGATGCTCTGTCTCGATAATCCAACGACTAGGGACCTGAATAAGGATGTGCTTGTAGACTACCCAGCCCCCACTAGTGTGACTGCCATCACAACGCTGGTAGTCAAGCAAGATCCTAAGAGCTCTATCAATACGTATACTCACATATTAAGATAGAAAAAACTAAGTAGCATACTACCATGTTTAGCAAGACTGTTATATACATGTGAATATCCCAAGCTTCCATTAAGTAATATACAAACTAGTATGATACAATAATGGCCCCTGGGGCATATACACTAACAAACAAATAATCCCTGGCAAATACCTCAACTCACGGATACAAACACTCCTTGACGAGAGCCTCCTGATCCGCGTCGACTCGCAGAGCAACCAGTGCCTCCGTGGGAAATTCTCGACTCGTTTCAAACCCTAAGGAAACAAATAATCCTTGGCGCTAGGGAAACAAATAATCCCTGGCAAATACCTCAACTCACGGATACAAACACTCCTTGACGAGAGCCTCCTGATCCGCGTCGACTCGCAGAGCAACCAGTGCCTCCGTGGGAAATTCTCGACTCGTTTCAAATCCCAAGAAAACAAATAATCCTTGGCGCTAGGGAAACAAATAATCCCTGGCAAATACCTCAACTCACGGATACAAACACTCCTTGACGAGAGCCTCCTGATCCGCGTCGACTCGCAGAGCAACCAGTGCCTCCGTGGGAAATTCTCGACTCGTTTCAAACCCCAAGGAAACAAATAATCCTTGGCGGTAGGGAAACAAATAATTCTTAGCAAATTCCTCAACTCAGGGAAACAAACAATCCTTGACGAGAGCCTCCTGATTCGTGTCGGCTCGCAGAGAAACCAGTGTCTCCGCGAGAAGATTCCCGATTCGTCTCAACTTACAAGATGAAGCCTTAGGCAACAGGGACTAAAAAAACTTGCTTCCTGAACAATGGGACCCTGCAAGTCGATCTAAAATGGTCTCTTGCATACTATTCACGGGTCTCACTCTCCAAAGTCGAGTTTCGACAAAGAGGGAATCAACCGCTTATGAGTCCTCTCGACTCATGAGAGGGAAAAATTCTCTTACAGGATCCTTACGACCTATGAGAGAAAACACACTTAGGAATCCTCACGACTCCTAAGGAGAAAAACCCACCTACGAGATCCTCTCGATCCGTAGGGAGAAAAGTCTCTATGAGACCCTCACGGCTCATAGAGTTGAAAAGTCTTAGGCAACAGATCTGAACCTGCGGCCTAAGCCATCGCTATTTCTTGAGGTGGTCAAGATACTCGCTCTAATCATCCGTCAACCATGGTTACTAAGGTGGCATGCTGATAATAAAAGAAAGAAAAGACAGAGAAAATGACACAAGACATTGCAAAAAAAATGTGTATCTTTTATTCATAAACTTGATTGGGTACATGATACATTATGTTAAAGAATAAAAAAAATATATATACACATTCTTTTATCTACAAGTACAAACGATACAAAGAGGGATAGCTACTGAGGAGGAAGTGTCTTTAGTAAATCCACAAGCTGCTCTCGCAATTCCTTCAGCGCCTCCTCCTGAGTGGCTGCCGCGGCCACATCCGCTTCCACCTGGGCCCGCTGCTGTAAAAAGGATGAAAGTTGCTCTTCGGCCGCTTTCTGGGCTGCTTCTTGGCTGGGTACATCCCGCTCGACAACGTCAAGCTGTTGCCTCAAGGATAACCCTTCGGAAAGACATTGCAGAAGACCCTCAAAGGCAACCTTCAGCCGTACAGCATTGGCCTCCACCCGAGCATGCAGTTGGGCAGACTTGCTCGAAGTCTCACCGCGCTCTTTACGCCTTGAAATGACTTCTTGTTCGAGATGGCGGAAGTAAGAAGCGCTCCGCTCAATCCACGCTGCTCTTTGATTGCTGGCGACCAAGGTCTCGGGAGTGGGACGCAGCGACTCCAACTGATGCAGGCGGGCCTCGATCTCCCTGCAATGGTTAACCCAAGATGCGATGATACCCTCGTCATGAAAGTTCACGAGTATCACCAGCATCGGGTTAACCGCCGTAGCGAAGTCTGCGGCAGATATAGGAGTTTCAACGTCGAGTTCCTCGACGTAGTCACTCAACATGCGCAGACTATTCGCGGCGCCTTTCGAAGATGGACGTCTCAGATAAGGACCCGCCGGCATTATGATGCGAGGCTCGAAGGACGCTAAGACCGGAACAACAGCTGAAAAGAAACAAGATGTGATCAGATAACAGTTCAGGAAATAAAAAAAGGGGGAGTCATCAATGTGATAGTCGCCATACCAGCCGAGACAGGTGGCAAGGCCGGAAGGGCCGGTGGTGCAGCCGATCTTTTATCCCCTCCTTCAATCCGTAGCACTGCAGTCGGGATAAGAAAAAGGGTTAGAAGTAATTCCATCAACGAAAAAGAAAGATATCAATGGAAATCATACTCACCAGCGCCACCAGAGGAAGAAGCGAGTTCGGATGGGAATGAGAAGTGTGGGAGCAACACCTGATAAAGATGGTCAAAAAGCACTCCTGAAAGACACAACAGTATGACTTTAGTACACAAATTATACGTCTGAAAAGTGAGATAAATAAGTTGCAAACCCATACCTTCCAACATCTTCGACGGTATGAGAGAAGGTTGAGAGGTGACCACCGCCAAGGCAGTCGTTGAAGGCGCTCCCTCGAGCAGTGGGGCATCAGCGCTGGCCGCACCTGCGTTACAAAAAAAGGGTGAACTTGTCAAAAAGGACTGTAAGGTAAAGAAAGACAGCAACTTGGGATTTACCTGATGAGCTGCCGGCTGAAACGGAGGCGATTCCCTCCTCTATTGACATGAGGCCACCGCCCGTGGCCTCATCACCCGACTCAATGGGAACCGTTGTTGTGCTCGCGAGACCTGGAGACGGCGGAGGACCATAGACGGGGAGGGCTATGACTGGAGCATTGCCAGATTCCTGAGAAGGAGCGGTTGGCTCGTCCTCGGGAATCATGGCCACCTCACCCGCTACTCCTTCGGGTTCAATAGTCGCGGTTGTCTCGTCCACCGTCACCATAAGGTCATCGGCCTCAGGCACTCCGCCCACTGATACCTCGGGCTCAGCAACAACCGCTTGCTCAGGTATAGTGGACATGACTAGTTCGTCAGCCACTACCTCGGGCCTAGCAATCCCAGCTGTGTCATCCGCCACCGACTCGGGCTTGACCAATATCTCTCCTCTCGGCCCCTCGGGATCGACAGTCTCCGCCTCCCCCTCGGTTGGGCTTGGCCCTGCAGGGTGGAACATATAAGAACCGACAATTTTATAAGTCTTATAACAAGATTCTGAAAGAAGTATTACCTGAGGTAGACTTGTCATGGGCCTCTCGATTGGCGCAGATCGCCTGTCTATGAGCTGTAGACAGGGAGACCGGAGGCTCTTCTGATGGAGTGTCGGCACGAGGGATGGTGCTTGGGCCCGCTCCCGTAGCCAAGGCAGCTCTGCATGCCTTTGCTTCGCGCCTCGACTGCTTCCGTTCCTCTCGGGCTGTCACGATGGACCTCCTTGATGCTTCCTTCATCGAAGCGTCGTCGTCCTCATTTAAAGATGTGTCCAGAGCCTTTAAGGCGTCTCTCATCGGCTCTTTAAGACGAACCTCCTGCAGTAACCCTGAGGAAGCAGGAACATCGGCAGCTGGCAGAACATCTGCGTCGCTTGGCGAGAACGGCATTGAGGTTCCTGCGATAAAAAGGGAGAGGTTAGATCGACCATAACACAAGGGAAATTAAAACTTGATGAATTGAAACTTACTAAGGCCCATGGACGCTCTAAGGCGTTCCTCCTCTTGGAAGGTCTTGAGTGAAGCAGCAATGGCTTCTTCATCAGTGATGCCTGTTGGAAGAAAAGAAAGAAAAACGTTAGTCAAAGGCAATGAGGAGCATATGTTGCAATAAAGAAAATATGACTAGTAGTTACCTGATTGTGCAAGCTTGGCTAGCCATGCGTCACGCCTTGCCAACCACGCTGAAGTTTCGAGAGCGGCCTCTGAGTCCGTATCATCCGATGGTGGCATGACTAATCCCTCATTAGTCCCGTACTCACTCAGGCCCTCGGCATAGGGAGCGTGGGGTTCCTGACCAAACGCGACGTCCGCAGCGAAGAGCGACTTCTTTTTCTTATGCCCTCCGACTCTAGGTGCACGTGGGATCGACTTCCGTTTAGCGGCCACCTTGGGGCGGCGGGTCCCGATGTCTGCATCCACGCCAGACTCCAGTGAGGCTATAACCACTATCTCCACTGGAGCACAGAGCGCTGGTGGTGCATCCCCATTATCAGGGAGCGGCAATCCGCGTGGAGGACTTTGTGCACGCGATGGTCCGGCCCCGGCATCTTTTAGAGGGAGGATTACTGGGGTCCTTAGCACCAGAGGAGCGTTGCGATCACTACCTGGAGATGCACCCTTACGGTCGATCAGCAACCGCCTTTCCTCCTTTATGACCGCTCCCGTCGAATGACTGTACCATTCTGTATATACCCTGAGAAGTCGTGGGGCGCAAGCCGGCTCACTAATAAAGAAGTGAGAGCTCGTGTTTAGACGCATGAAATGATGCAGCGCTCTCTCCATCCCTTCTTCGGTCGCAGCAGGTTCCAATAAGAAAGCCTCCAGCGGTACCCCTTGATTATAGCTCAGCTGCTGGGCGAAACGATGCGGGTTATATCTCATGAAGATCGCTGCCCCGTTCTGCCTAAACACCAAGAAGCCCGGTCTGATGGAATATAAGTGAAGGGTCTCCCGGGCCATTAAAACCGAAGCTCCATCCTTGAAAATGTCTTGCAATGGCCGCACTGCAGTGGTAGACGCTTTTCCAATAGTCAACACTTTGTAGACGAAAGACACACTGGCTCCAACGGTGTGGGAGCGAAGGAGTAAACCCCTGGCATTTCATGGCGATGGATTCACAATTGATGCGCCAATCAGCTGTATGAGGCGAGGGAAGCCGCACCTTTCGTAGAATGAGGGCCTTTTGTGCATGCCGAAGACACCCGCCGTATGTAGCTCGAGCCACGACATAAAGTAGTGCATCAGGAAGACCACGTGCAGCACCCCAGGCTCGTTAGCATCCGCTGCTCGGCTGAGGCCATGATATAAGTGCGCCAAGCCGGCGATCCCAACGGCCACCTTTACCCCGATAGTCATCCGGTGGGCTGGGTAAAAAACAGAGGGCCGCATACGGTGAGAGTGCATTGGAATTGCAAACCAACTCAATCATAACCCGAGAAATCCTAAGAAAAAGGCCTCCTCATCCATTCCAGGGGCCGCAATTTCTGCAAATGACATAGTAGGGAAGTCCGGAAGGAAAAAACCCTTTTGATCTATCTCCTTCTCCGGTAGATTATCCGCACCTAGACCGCAAGGGTCATCCAGAGTAGCAAACTTGGCAGCCTCTGATGAGAGGACGCTTGGGCGAAGGAACCGAGCAATGAAATCCTCAAAGTTAACTCCTCGACTCCCATGTTCGATGAAAAGAGACTCATATATGTTCAACACTTTAATCAAGCTTGGGAACTGGTGTTGAACAGCATTCTCCGGCGTGAGCCCCCTTATCACCGGCTTAGCACCAAAGACGTACTCATCCGTCGGGAGCAACTCCTCATAATGTTCTCCCATGACCGGTAGGCCAGATACCTCCGTAAACTCTTCCAAAGAGATTGACACTTTCCGATCCATGGCGAGGAAAGTGTGGGTAGGAATGTTCCACTGTTCCAGGAAGGCCTCGAACCACCAGGTGGGGAGTGTGGGATATTGGAACAAAGAGACATACACTGCGGTATACAATCCTAGCTTTATCAACTGCGACTTCTTCGTCGACAGAATGTACCGGGCCCACGGCAAATAACCAATCGGGTGGCGGGGGATCAGACCAATGTTATATGATTGCCCCCAAGGTCGCGCCTCGCCCTGACAGATACGGCGTCCTAGGATATCCAAAACCATAGGACGCTGGACCGGAATCGCATCTATAGCGGGATGAAGAAAGCCTTTCAAGGTCCAATCAACCATCTCTACGGCATACTGCACCGAGGGTGGGGTAGCGTAATGAATCGCCGTGATGGGTTTTGACGGCACTGAGCATGTGAAGCTGTGTCGACCCATAATGATCTGATTGTACCACGACCCCCAGAGGTGGAGACTCTTATACTCCGGGTCGTGGTCTTTGATCATAGCCAAGACATCACGGTCCAAGGGTGCTTCAGGAAACCCTTCCTCCGAGCGGACGAACGGAAACGAGGTGTCGAGAGACATGATCGCTGCAAGTAAATAGAAATTAGCCGTTAGTGTTGCAATCCCAACGCTTAGCGTTTAAGAAAAAATGCATTAATTAATCAATTAAATTAAAAAATTAATTAAATTAAGAATTAATTAAATAATTACACCACACAGCAGTGCAGTGGGTAGGAGACCGAAGGGGGACCCATAAAATCTGGATGACAATACGTCAGTTAATAAGACAACCTCATCATTGGATGAGATTGTCAGTTGGTCCCCAGGAAAACATTCCCACTAATAATAATAATAAAGAATCCTTAGAGACAAGGAGAAAATCTCCTCTTTCAGAGCAAAGCTCTGTCACAGAGTGACACTTGTCAAACTCTGATCTCAGGGAAATAAGATTCCTTAAAAGAGCTGAGCTTTGTAGTGATGGTGAGGAAATTTATTTAAAACTCCTAAAGAAATTAAAACATTTTGAAGACTCTTAGAAGTTCTTCATTTTTAGATTAAAAAAAAGATCTGTTTTTGGATCCATGAGCAAAGCTCTGCTCATGGGTTAAAACCCATGAACAAGATCTCTCCAGATCTATGGATTCATGAGAGCAAAGCTCTGTTGGTGAAACCCCAATGGGGATCCCTTTAGATCAAAAGATCTGTGAGAGCAAAGCTCTTTGGTCAAGATTAATTTAAATTGATTTGATTTAAATTAATTTTTACCTAAAGTTTTCTAACTTGGAAAATGAGAGCAAAGCTCTAAAGTTCTGGAAACGAGAGCAAAACTCTGAAGTTCTAAGCAAGAGCAAAGCTCTGGAATCAAAACCTAGAAAATGGTGAAATTTTCTAAAGGGCCATAGGTCCTATTTATAAGGCGCTTGCGCCCCTTCAGCTCACCCCTTGATCCAACGGTCAGGGGCTTGCCACTACTGCACTCACGTGCGCGCCACGTGAGCACAACGGTGGGGGGGCATTTGTTTCCCCCAATCAGAGCAAAAGCTCTGCTGGAAATTCAAAATTCAAATTTTGAAACAACGCTTCAAATTCCGGGCGCAACGCGCCACGTGTCAGGCGCAGACACATTAGCGCAGCGCCCAAGGCAGCGCACCCAATCAGAGCAAAACTCTATTTTAAGTAAAATTAAAGGAAGCAGCGCTTCAGTTGCGCAAGCACTGCGCTGCGCGACACGTGTCAGCGCAGTTGCGCTGCGCGACACGTGTCAGCGCAGATGCGCTAGCGTAGTTGCGCTGCACGACACGTGTCATGCTCTAGAGCATTTGCGCCAAACAGAATTAAAATTCTAAAGAAATCTTTTCTGTTCTTGTAAACAAGAAGATTTTCTTCTGTAAAACAGAAGCCCTTGGATCAGAGATCCAACGGTGGGGAAAATTCCCCAAATCACTCAGAGAAAGATCTCTTTAACTAATTTATAGGCACTATAAAAAGGACCCTAGACCTCAATTCAAAGATATAAACATTTCTTGAAAAAAGTCAAGAGCTTCAAACAGAGAGAACTCTGAGAAAATTTCAAGAAAAGGGTAAAAACCTTCACGAAATAGAAGAAATTTTTTCTATTAGATAATTGATCTAAAAACCAGATCAATGATCTTTATATAATAAACAATGCTTTGCACTTCTTATGAACCACTGGTTCTTTAAAAACAAGAAAAAACAAAAATAAAAAAAATAGTGCTTTGCACTTTTATGAACCTTTGGTTCTTGAAATAAAAAGAAAAACTTGTTTTCCTTTGATCTAAATTAGATCAAGGAAACGAATAGTGCTCTGCACTTCTATGAACCATTGGTTCTTGAATCTAAAATATTCTTAGATCATAGTGCCTTGCACTTGCAAACTGCGCTGTTGCGCTCTTGGATTGGCGTAAGCCACCAGAGCGCGCCACGTGTCAGCAGCGCAAGCGCAGCGCATTAGCGCAAGCACTGCGCTTGCGCGACACGTGTCAGCACTAAGCGCTTGCGCTCTCTGATTGGCGCAAAGCGCCTGATAAATGCAATGCATTTCCTAAAGGGCCAGGCCCAAGTCAAAAGTCAAAACAGGCCAAGAATAATGCTATGCATTATTTAAAGGGGCAGAGCCCAATTGAGAGGTCCAATGGACCAAAACAAATGCTCTGCATTATAATAAAAAGGGCAGAATCCAGTCAAAATGGGCATAAATGGCCTGAAGTAATGCTATGCATTATTTTAAAAAGGGGAAAGCCCAGACAAAGGCCAAATGCAAACAAAATGTGGACTTTTTTTAACTGGACTTAGCCCAATTTTGGCCGTAAGTCCTTAAACTAAATTGACTGAGCACGGCTGCCCCCTAAATCAATTTACGATCGGTTCGAGGGTACATCTCCGAACTCCTCTGACGCCTATCGTTGTAATCCTTCAACGACGTCAGAAAGGTGACGGGTCACGACGACCACACATCAATATGGACTGCGGGGTCCTTAAACTCGTGGACCGAAACGTCCCTAAACTAATGTTGGACCGAAACGTCCTTAAACTAATGTCGGACCACCACGTCCCTAAACTGGAATATAGACCACCACGTCCTTAAACTGGAATACGGACCATCACGTCCCTAAACTGGAACATAGACCGCCACGTCCCTAAACTGGAATATGGACCACCATGTCCCTAAACTGGAATATGGACCGCAATGTCCTTAAACTACCAATGGACCGCAATGTCCCTAAACTGGAATATGGACCACCATGTCCCTAAACTGGAATATGGAACGAAACGCCTTAAACTAATATTGGACCGAAACGTCCTTAAACTAATATTAGACCACCACGTCCCTAAATTGGAACATGGACCACCACGTCCCTAAACCGGAACATGGACCGCAATGTCCTTAAACTACCAATGGACCGCAATGTCCCTAAACTACCTATGGACCACTACGTCCCTAAACTGGAACAATAGAGCTCCCAAATGCTCTTTTGTCGGATCTAAACGATCCCGTTTAAGTTGATCTTAGCCTCAAATATGGCTAACGTATCCTTAAATATTCAAACAGACTTTAGTCCCAAATTGGACTATAAGACCCCCAATCAACTTTGGTTCAAGGGTACATCTCCGAACTTCTCTGACACACGTTGTTGTAATCCTTCAACATCGTCAGAGAGGTGACGGGTCCCGACGGCCATATATTAAATGGACCACCATGTCCCTAAACTGGAAATGGATCTAGATGATTCCGTTAAGTTGATCTTAGTCTGGAAATTAGACTAACGTATCCTTAACAAACGTTTAAGTTGATCTTAGCCTCAAAAATGGCTAACGTATCCTTAAACCAAAACCCAAAACCCAAATCTAAGAAAATACGGATTTGGACTGATCCACGTCCTACGGGCGACGAAATAAATAGTCTCCGTATACAATCCACGGGCAACCACAAATAAAACAAACACACACGGCACGAAGTGAAATTCTGGAGAAGGAGAAAGTGGCTACCGCGATACGGTAGCATAATTAACTGCAGGGGCTTGCGCCTGCAGGGAAGAGCGTCCCCACAATCAAAAACCCCTCTAGTGAGGAGGGATCTGACGAAGTCTGCTACATCGGCCGCATCCGTCTAAACCTCCGATACACGGTGCCATAAATCAACTTGGCATCTTCGGAGAGGTAGACGGATAAAACCATATAGCATCTGCCCCGAATCTCAGGCCTAGACGTCATCGCGTCGCGGCCGCCGTTCGGAAGGGAACAGTAGGGATAATGTTACAGCCGGACCCTCCAGCTGAAGACCCTCCGATCATTGTTGGAGACGACAGAGGGGAGACACCTAATCCTCCTACGGTTCTTTCAGCGACCAAAGATGAGACCATTTCCAAGGCCGCGCTGGATGACTATATAGTTCAGCAAATACGAGCTCATCAGGCGAGTGAAGCGGCTGGGCAAACTGTTAGAACTGGACGACCCTATCCGGGCTGGTATGACCAAATCAGTTACCCGCCGGGATATACGATCCCTAAGTTCCATGTATATAAAGGGACAGGGAATCCACATCAGCACGTCGCTCAGTTCAGGGCCTTATGTGGCAATACTGGAGGCGATGACAAATTGTTGCTTCGCCAATTCGTCGGCAGCTTAGCAGAAACAGCCTTTGAATGGTATTCGGAGCTACCTAATGACTCTGTCAAAACATTTGCGGAGATGGAGCTACTGTTTACGCAAAGATTCGTGAGTGCTAGTGAACGCACCCCGATAACAGCATTGATAAATGCCAGGATAAAGCCCGGCGAGACATGGGTCCAATACGCAACACGATGGCGGAACCTATGGTCGAAATGCGAACAACGCATAGGAGAGGCACCTGCGGTAGGCATGTTCGTGGGCACTCTCGATCCGCAAGCGACCATCTCGCAATTCATGATGTTCTTCAGGCCGACCACCTTCCAAGCATTGATCGACAAATTAGCCCAAATGGACCAGATGGGCCACGAACCGTCTCCTCCAAAACCAGACTCTCGAAATGAGAAAGGAAAAGGGAAAGCGGCTGTCGTTGCCACTACTCAACAACAGCCGAGAAACTCAAAGCCGTTCGTCCGCCAAAATAACGTGCATCCACGCCCGTCCCTTGAGGAGAGACTAGGACATCCTTATTCGTTTCTTCAGAATAAAACGAGAAGATTGTTCGAACTAGCAGTACGCAACAGACTCATCAATCTGCCGAATCCAAAACGTCCATTACAGCCAGGCGATCTCAATAATCCCGATTACTGCCCTTACCACCAAACGGTAAGTCACCCGATCGAGGATTGTTTCGTCTTCAAGGGATGGATCGAGGATCAGTACCTACAAGGCAAGTTTGCGCTGTCTGAAAAGTGGAAGGTAAACCCACCATAGCCGCATACTCCAAAGAAGATGGACACGCCGGGGGCAACTTGTCATGTGATCTCTCACTCATTGGCGGATAATAAAGAGGCTCCTTGCGCCGAGAAACCGAGGGCGGACCTTGAACCAGAAATTCCGCGGCCATCAGACGAGTTGATCGATACCTTCCTGAACGAGATTCGTCTGAAAGTTAAAGCCAATCAAGAGCGTGAGATGGCCATACTGGAAGGAGCCAAACACCGACGACGGGACCAAAGAGTCGAGGCACTCCTGTCAAATCAAAAGCCACCCGCTGTGGATAAAAACAAATTCAAGACGATGAAAAGATTCGCTAAAGCCCTGTCAGCAGGAATGAAGCTACCGCCCTCTGAAGAGAATACTCTCGGCGGAGTAGAGATGCATCCTAACTTCTGCTTATATCATCAGAAGATTATACATACTACCGAAGACTGCGAATCCTTTAAGTGTTGGTGGCAAGGATATGTTGCTCAAAAGCAACACTTCAACAGGACAAAGTATGAAGCTCGTAGACATCGGAAAAATGCAATAGATGAACGCAAAAGAGCCGCCGCCGACTGTCACATAGCCGACTCCAAAGGATCGCAAATTATTACCTTTGGAAGCGACTCTGACGAAGAAGTTTCCCTCAACCCTCTCCTCAAGGAATCCATTTCAAAAATGAAAGAATTAAGGTGTTGCGTGAACATTCAGCCGTGCAATCGCCCGCTACTCGAAAAAAATCTCGGCCCCGCAAACAAAGGATCGAGCAGAAAGGATAAAGGAAAAGGGAAAATGACCTTCGTCGCCAACACTCGACAACATTCGAGTGGCCCTAGACCGGAAGTTCGTCAAAACAATATGCGTCCACGCATATCCCTCGAGGAAAGGCTAAGACGTCCTTACTCATTTCCCCAGGATGAAACAAGGAGGCTGTTCGAAGTGCCAGTGCATAACAAGTTTATCACTCTACCGGAGCCGAAACACCAACTACAACTGGATGATGTCAACAGTTCTAATTATTGCCCTTACCACCAAACAGTAGGTCACCTAATCGAGAATTGCTACGTCTTCAAAAACTGGGTTGAAGACCAATACCTACAGGGCAAGTTCGCGCTCTCCGAAAACTGGAAGGTGAACCCGCCACAACCGCACGCTCTGAGAAAGACGGATACGCCGGGGGCATCATGCTCAGTCATAGAGAAAGCCTCATAGACCGAAAAGTCAGTAAACTAGAGATTCGCCTCAAATGTGGTAACGACGGACCGCAACGTCCTTAAACTAACGACGGACCGCAATGTCCTAAAACTTGCAAATGACCGAAACGTCGTTAAACTACTATCAACCCGCGGCATCCTCAGGCTGGCGTGGTATAAAAAAAAAGGTATGTCCATAAGAAAAATGGGCACGGATGAAAACCCGAAAGGGCTCCGTGAGTAAAAACAGCAGGGCTACCGGCGAGTCTTTGTGAAAACCCGAAAGGGCGCAACCTCGTTAAAAGACACTTACAGGGTCCTCTCGACCTTGTAGGGAGAAACCACCCGCGTGAGATCCTTACGACTCACAAGGGAGCAACACACTTAGGAATCCTTACGATTCCTAAGGAGAAATTACACTTGCGAGATCCTCACGACTCGTAAGGAGAACTCTCTTATGGGATCCTCACGGCTCATAAGATTTGAAAGTCTTAAGTCACAGAGACCTAAACCCGTGCTTAAGCAAACTCCATGACCTTCGATATTGCCCTACAAGTGGCTCAATACCGACCCTTGTATACAATCCACGGGCGCGAATAAACATTTCCCTAACCAAGTCCCACCTGTGACTAGGGATATGTCTATATGGTGAACAACCCTTGTAAGTCCTCTCGACTTATAAGGAGAAAACCCTTTTGTAAGATCCTTACGACTTACAGGGGAACATACACTTAGGAATCTTCACGATTCCTAAGAAGAAAATGCATCTGCGAGATCCCCACGACTCGTAGGGAGAAATACCTTTGTGAGACCCTTACGGCTCATGAAGTCAAAAGCCTTAGTCGACAGGATCCTAACCCTGTTTACTAAGCCACCTTTGTTCAACATCGACAGAGGCAAATGATGATTCGCTCCTGGCAATATCCCAGTTGTAGCGATGCTAATGCCTGAACCGGTATCAAATTCCAAGCCCTTTCATGGCAAATGATGATTCGCTCCTGGCAATATTCCAGTTGTAGCGATGCTGATGCTAGGATTGGCATCAAGATTCCAAGTTCTACACTCGCGATAAAAAATCTGCGAGCCACACATGCATACGAAATAGCCGAAATGATGGGGCGACTTGCAACAAAAGCAGCAAGTAAAATGCATGCATGCAAAATAGCCGAAATGATTGGGCAACTCGCAATAAAAAGCAGCAAGTAAAAATAAAATAAATAGCCGAAATGATTGGGCAACTCGCAATAAAAAGCAGCGGGTAAAAATAAGATAAATAGCCGAAATGATTGGGCAACTCGCAATAAAAAACAGCAAGTAAAAATAAACTAAATAGCCGAAATGATTGGGCACCGCGAAAGATAGCCGAAATGATTGGGTAATCGCGACCTTCGCGATATAAAAGCTGAAATGATAGAGCATCGCGGAAATAAAATAATAAAAAAAATGAATGAAACGTCTGCCCTATAGGTGAGATCACATCGATCCCTGTATACAATCTAGGGGCACCAACAAAGAGGGAACCATACCTTCCCAACAGGCTCCATAAAAAAGCGAAGCCAAATCTCGACGGTTCACAGACAACCTAGAGACCATCTCAGCATTCGTCTCGTTACAGCAGATGAGATGTCGATAAAGGCGTTTCTTCGCAGTCCATCAAGATGCAAATACAACGCCAACAAAAGACCTTACGGTCGAAACAAAGCGAAGCGACGGCAAAATCCCAGCTTCATTTCGACAATCGTCCCGATACAGCTGACGAGATGTTAACAAAGGCGTTCCTTCGCAGTCCATCAAGATGTAGATACAATGCCAACAAAAGACCTCGCGGTCGAAACAAAGCGAAGCGACGGCAAAATCCCAGCTTCATTTCGACAATCGTCCCGATACAGCTGACGAGATGTTAACAAAGGCGTTCCTTCGCAGTCCATCAAGATGCAGATAAAACGCCAACAAAAGACCTAACGGTCGAAACAAAGCGAAGCGACGGCAAAATCCCAGCTTCATTTCGACAATCGTCCCGATACAGCTGACGAGATGTTAACAAAGGCGTTCCTTCGCAGTCCATCAAGATGCAGATACAACGCCAACAAAAGACCTTGCGGTCGAAACAAAGCGAAGCGACGGCAAAATCCCAGCTTCATTTCGACAATCGTCCCGATACAGCTGACGAGATGTTAACAAAGGCGTTCCTTCGCAGTCCATCAAGATGCAAATACAACGCCAACAAAAGACCTAACGGTCGAAACAAAGCGAAGCGACGGCAAAATCCCAGCTTCATTTCGACAATCGTCCCGATACAGCTGACGAGATGTTAACAAAGGCGTTCCTTCGCAGTCCATCAAGATGCAGATACAACGCCAACAAAAGACCTTGCGGTCGAAACAAAGCGAAGCGACGGCAAAATCCCAGCTTCATTTCGACAATCGTCCCGATACAGCTGACGAGATGTTAACAAAGGCGTTCCTTCGCAGTCCATCAAGATGCAGATAAAACGCCAACAAAAGACCTTACGGTCGAAACAAAGCGAAGCGACGGCAAAATCCCAGCTTCATTTCGACAATCGTTCCGATACAGCTGACGAGATGTTAACAAAGGCGTTCCTTCGCAGTCCATCAAGATGCAGATACAACGCCAACAAAAGACCTTGCGGTCGAAACAAAGCGAAGCAACGGCAAAATCCCAGCTTCATTTCGACAATCGTCCCGATACAGCTGACGAGATGTTAACAAAGGCGTTCCTTCGCAGTCCATCAAGATGCAGATACAACGCCAACAAAAGACCTTGCGGTCGAAACAAAGCGAAGCGACGGCAAAATCCCAGCTTCATTTCGACAATCGTCCCGATACAGCTGACGAGATGTTAACAAAGGCGTTCCTTCGCAGTCCATCAAGATGCAGATACAACGCCAACAAAAGACCTTGCGGTCGAAACAAAGCGAAGCGACGGCAAAATCCCAGATTCATTTCGACAATCGTCCCGATACAACCGACGAGATGTTAACAAAGGTGTTCCTTTGCAGTCTATCAAGATGCAGATACAATGCCGACGAAAGACCCCATGGTCAAACAAGCGGAGTAACGGCAAAATCCCAGCTCCACCTCGGCATTCGTCTTGATACAGCAGACGAGATGTCACCCCAACGTTCGTCTCGACACAGCAGACGCAACATCATCAAACAAATGGAGCCACGGCAAAATCCCTAGTTCCAAACCTCGACGGTTCGCCAGCAACCTAGAGACAATCTCGACGTCGGTCTCGATACAGCAGACGAGATGTCACCCCAACGTTCGTCTCGACACAGCAGACGCAACATCATCAAACAAATGGAGCCACGGCAAAATCCCTAGTTCCAAACCTCGATGGTTCACCAGCAACCTAGAGACAACTACGACGTTCGTCTCGATACAGCAGACGAGATGTCACTCCAGCGTTCTTCCTCCAGCAGGGTTCAGACGCGACAATCAAACAAATGGAGCCACGGCAAAATCCCTAGTTCCCACCGCGACATTCGTCTCGATACAGCAGACGCAATGCCAGCAAACGAAGCAAAGGCCAAATTCCTAGTTTCAGGGTCTTGACGGCAACTCACATAAAACCTAAAAGACTATCGGAGATCATCCCACACCAGCGCAGAGTGGTTGTGACTCATCGGGGCTCGCCAAAATGAGCCTAACCTCAAGTAAAAAGCGGCATGGCAAATTCCTAACGCTTGCTCTTCCGACGGTCAAACTACCTACGAAGATTGCTTGAAGACGTCTTGTCCAGCCCCCGAAGGGATCAGAGACACGGCGGTCGCAGGGCTACTCGAACAGCACGATTGCCTATCGAGGAATATATCAGCTTATGCGACGGTACGACGGCCAAAACCCTAAGTACCACAGACCCTAACGGACTTCTGTCGTAAAGAGCAGAGGTTAACTGTGACGTTAGGATATTCTTGCGAGAAATGCTCGATTCGTCTCGACTTGTGAAGAAATTGATGTCTTTGCAAGAAATTCTCGATGCGGCTCGACTCGTGAGATAAAGCCTTAGGCGGTGGACATAAAATAAACCTGTTTTCTAAGCACTAGGACCCTGCAAGTTGGCCCAAAATGGTCTCTTGCGCACTATCCACGGGTCTCGCTCTCCAAACTCGAAACTCGACAAGGAGGGAAGCAACCGCTTACGGGTCCTCTCGACTCGTAAGAGGGAAAAATTCTCTTATGAGATCCTTACGACTCATAAGAGAAAATGTACTTAGGAATCCTCTCGATTCCTAAGGAGAAAATACACCTATGAGATCCTCTCGATCCGTAGGGAGAAAAGTCTTTATGAGACCCTCACGGGTTGTAAAGTTGAAAAGTCTTAGGCAGCAGATCTGAACCTGCGGTCTAAGCCATCGCTGCCTTGTGAAGGAGCCAATACAAGATGCTCGCTCTATCACCTGTCAACCATGTTTACTAAAGCAGTATACTGATAATAAAAGAAAGAGAGAAGCGACAGAAAGAACATCCGATTTGCATTTGATCAAGCGTTCGAGACACACGCATTCATGCATATGCAAAAGATTCAGAACAAGGGATAAGACAAGCTGAAATGGAAATTTTCTATTCATATCATAAAAAGGGGTTCTTACAATCACGGAGAAATGGATAATAACATTATTAAAATGTTTACAAAAGTATAACCTCAAACCCAGGACATGGATTGAGGAACTCGAAAGTGACCCTATCTATGACTTTCCAAGCCTCGCGGACCATCCTGGTGTGCTTTCTTTCGCGAGCACAAGCGTCAGGGTCCCCCCTGATGTCCTCCACCCTCCGATAAGCAGCGAGTATGGCGGACTGTTGAAAGACCTCGTGCAAGAGATCGACAAGATTGTCTCGCCGTCTCTTCGAGATTAAGTTCATCAGGTACAGCGAGTGCACCTTATCCTCGGCGGCATCCAGCGCCCTAAGCGGCACACCGGAACAGAATAGGGGAAGCGCTTCCCAGATGGCTCCCACGATAAACTTAAGGAGGGAGGAACGTCGGGGAAGCAGTGGGCCGTTATATGCGTCGAAGCGGCTCATGATTTCAGCACACTCCGCGTCTGTGAACTCTCGATTTTGAGAACGGCCAAGTCGGCGGATGTCCCCGTAAGAGATGATCTCGTCAAGATTGTACATGTGGGCGTCCATTGTTTCTGTGAAAGAAAATCAACAAAATTATCAGAAAGACTGATTAAGCAAAACGATATAATGCACCGAGGAATAAAATGCCATTTTTAAACTCCAAGATCAATGAAAAAATTCCTAAGAGTTCTTTTGTATGATTTGGAAGGAGCAAAGCTCCATTAATAAATTAAGAAAATCCAAGGAAAACCTTTCAGAGAGCAGAGCTCTATTAATGGAACCCTAATAGGATCCCCTTTAGTTCTGTCACGCCCCGCTTCCCAAAATACGGAATACGAGGGGTAGACAAGGCCAGCCATGCTCCTACGGTCAAGGAAATGTCCTGCCGTAGTCACACTTCGGCTTCTAGTTTATCATGGTAAACAGTAAACGATGCGCAGGTAATGAGAAATGCAGTAACTGAAAGATACAATAATATAAACTGACATGAAGTGGAACGAACGGATGTAACTAGGAACGGCAAGTCAGGAAGTCTGTGATGCACTGGTCCAGGGTAAATCGTCTTCTCACACTGAGCATGCATACTCAGGTCGTCAGAGCGACACAATAGCAATATAGTATGTATAAAATCAAGTGACAGTTCTAACAATGATAATAGGTATGTGAAGCAGTAAATAAATAACATTATGAATATGCATGTGCAGAGATCAATGCAGCGGAAAAATAAAGCAGTATAACAATATGTCATGAATGTCAAGACAATAAAGAATGAATGTAAATGACAGTAACCCTATCGGTCTCTAAGTCTCACTACACAGGTCAATAAGCCTATCGTCAGTCCAAGTGTGAGAATCAACCACTCGCGAGTGTCCTCCACCCAAGGGTAGAACCCAAGGGCAAGGGACCACGGGCCCAACATGTAACGAATGTATCACGGTGTATATAGCACATACCCTGTAAATCTCCATATAACTCCCTAAATATATAAGCCGGCATGGGACTCCCGAGATTCTGTTGAATTCACACTTGAACTACCCCACACCCCGTGGTCTGCATCAAACGCTAACCATCACCCTAAATACTAATCGATCCGTGACAAGTCTGCGCGAGAACTGGAGGCGGGACCTCCATCAAGCACGTCCCGACTAATACCTAAGACAAATGGCAGTGTCGGATGCCTTATCTATGACATCCGTGCAAGCGCTTCCATAAGTGTCCCATACCACTTATAGTCACACGTACACGCATCCCACAGACGTCGACAATGCAATAGAATAAAAGGGACACTGATTGTGCACAAGTACGTATCACTTTCACTTAATCACGAATACACGAACACTGACGTACTTGCCACAATCAACACTAAAATCTAACACTGGGTAAATGCACGATGTCACTAGGTTATCATTACAATGATATATGTATGATATGATGCATGAACAGTATAAGAAGCGCAACTAAGGTATCATAAAAACAGCAGTCTATCACTTGCGCGATTTATCATGAAACATATGTATATAATTTAGCGAAATGATAAACAGATAGTATTTAATATGTTCAGTTATCTATCCTTAGAATTTTGTTTCAGGTCAAACGGGTTTCAGGATCGTTAGTTATAACTGTTTCATTTTAAGCGCACGCGGCTGGAAATCCAGTTTCAGAATCAGGAATCCATTTCGCAACGCATTTTAACCCCAGTTGGGATCATAATTTAGCGACGCTACAGTTGAATGAATTCTAGGGTTTTCAGTAAAGGTTTCAACGCAACAAACGGATCTTCAATCGCATCTGTACGTTAGGAGTTATAGTCTGTTTAATATTAACATGTCAATTCTGATTCTGCTGGGACTGTTATGTGTCCCGATCTTCTAAATTACAATTTAAATATCAAACGGTAACGAAACAGGATGAAATCAGATGTGTTGTCTAGCTAACAGAGTTATCTACAATAAACAGCGGAGTTCCGCAACCTACAAGTTAAGTAAATCCTGTGGTACCCATTACGGAACAGCAATCAATAACTGGAGTCGCTCTGGACTGCAGTCCAGAGTCGCATTACGATCCAATTTTCATCATGGTTTAAGTACAGGAATGTCTGGAAACTAGTACAGGGTTAAAGTGTGTCGAATCAGCTTCGATTTGAGCCCTCGAACGCACCATTCTAATATGTATATGATTTATGGTGAATTTAACGATTTTCAGGTGCAATAGAATTTCAGTCTTACGATTAAACTTGGGGGCAGTTGTTTTAGTCTTTAACAATCAAATTATCCAACGAAATTCACACACTATGTTCATAACCCTACGGGCCAACCTACACCATTGAGTTCCGTCAAATTTGATAATGTTTTTCTAAGGGAACAAGTATCGAACAGTTACGGCACATAATAGTTTTAAACTCGTAACTTTATAATCTAGGCATTTAACAATTATAACTTAAGTAAAATAGCATGTAAGCAAGTAAAAACTTGCCTGGATCAGTCCCGGGGATGCACGGTGATCGTAACGTCACGAACGCGCGACACACGCGCGGCACGGCAACTCGTCTTGGCTCGAATTCCAGTCTCGTCTCAACCTGGCACGGTCTTGACGGCTTGGCAGCGGGTGGCGAAGTGTGGTGTAGCGATCGTCTATAGAGTTGTGAGGGTCTGCTGGTGGAGGGGTTTCAGAGGGGGAGATATCGCGAGAGAGAGAGAGTGAGAGAGTGTTTGGAAGAATTTGAGAGAGAGAGTACAGTGAGAGAGAGGGAGAAGGCTGTATGAGAGAGAGAGAGAGAGAGAGAGAGAGAGGGAGGTAACAGGGTGAGAGAGAGAGAGATAACAGGGTGAGAGAGAGAGAGGAAACAGAGTGAGAGAGTGTAGACAGATGGAGAGAGAGAGGGACAGAGTTGAGATGGGAGTGGGGTTAGGGACAGAGAGAGAGATGGGAGAGAACAGTTGCAGGGGGAGAGAGTTAGAGGAATGACGACGAGATGTAGTGGAGCGCTTGCCGACGTCGTGGGCGCCGGCGGCAGAGAGGCTCGGTGGCTGAGCTCGTTGGACCGGGGCAGGGGGCACCGAGCTCGAGCGAGCGGGTTGGGTGTGCAGGAGTCGTCGAGATCGTTGCAGGGGAGTTGGTCGAGATCTGGTGGTGTGGAGGAGAGAGCGAGGGAGGAGTGGTTGGTGGCGACGACGACGACGATGGTGATGAGCCGCGTCGAGGTGGACTTGGTGGTGGGGGGTTGGGTGCAGGGAAAACAATGGTGAGGCAGTGAGGGAATGAAGTGGTCTGGGTTGGTGAGAGGGAGTGAGGAAGAGGGGTACAGGGTGTGCGCGACGTGGGTTAACGTCTCGCGACGGGGCGCAGGCGGAGGAGGCGGCGAGAGACGCGCGCACGCGGGCGGGATTTAAGGCAAGGAGTCGTTGGAGTTTTTTAAACGGAAGATGAACAGTGCGGAGTCGGGTCGGGTGAGGAAACGTGGGAGCGGGCTGCTGGGGAGAAGAGACGCGGGCTTAGTGGGCTGGGCTGAGTAAAATAATTGAGGGAAAAATGGGATGTGGGCTGGCAATTGAGCGGGCCGGGGAAAAATAAAAGGAAAAAGATTTCAAAGAGAGAAGAGCTGGGCCGAAGGTTTTAAAGGGAAAATTTTAGTAAGATTAAAAGGGAGTGGACTGGGTTATGTTTAAAAGTAATGGGTTTAGATTTAAATTTAAAGAACAATGGGCTGAGGATTTAACAGTAAAGGAAAAGATGGTGCTAGGTTTTAGGGTTTAACTTATGGTAAAAATATTGAATGGCTTGGGTTAGGATTAATGGGAATAAATATAGGGAGTGGGTTTTAATCGCGGGCCGCGGGGAGTTTTGAAAAGAAATGGTAAAAGGAGTGGGAAAATTGGACCGGGCCTAGCAAGCAAATAAATTAAAAGGAAGAGAAAGGCACGGGCCGGGCCAAAGGATTTGAAGATTAAAAGGAGAAGAATAAATGGGGCCGGGCTTTGGAATTTAAATGGGAAAAAGAAATAGGTGTATTAAGAAACAAGATGGGTTGCTGGCTAAAGAAGGGAAAAATGGTGTTGGGTTCAAATGGGGTTTGAAAAATAATTTATAAATAAAATAAAAAAATTCCTAATTAGAATAAAGAGAATTCTAAAGTACAAAATACGGTCTTTGGTATAGAAGGGACCGGGTGTTACATCATACCACCCTTACAAAAATTTCGTCCTCGAAATTTAAAAGAAACAACTAGCTATAGATAATAAGCGAAGAATTATCATATCGAAAACTAATACATGTTGATTTACTTAAAAACGGATAGGCAAAGTTTTGAAGGTACGTACATATATATAAGAATCCCTTACAAAAGATAGGCCTAAAAGGTATAATGTAGGAACCCTATAAGGGCAACTATAAATATACGGGAACATAGATAACAATAACGAATAATAATAATCAAAGTGTGCTCGATAGAAATCGAGACTCAAATATGTGCACATCTAGGTTTATCAAAATAAGCAGAAAGAAAAATAATAATGATAGGGTTCAACCATTTATAATGGTAACCATAGACACAAATTCCCAAAATAAATTAACGACAATAAAGCAGTGAAAAATTTGTCGGTAGGTTAAAACACTTTAGGAAAAGAGGTCGATAGAGTCAGTTTAAAATAATTTAGGAAACTTATATAGTGAAAATGGGGAAACATGGAACAAAATATGCGCGGTGTAAGGGTGCGCTACTGAAAATGAGGACACTAATAGTGTACCTAAAATACATAAAACAGAGTAATCAACAACACACACTCTTTGATAAATTTAAAATAATGAAAACTAAATTTTGAATAATAAGGTCCCAAAATATATTTATAGTAAAAGGAAACACAAAAATATATAGGGCTAGATAGGGCAGGGATTTCAAGGATGTGTGGCTCAATTAGAAGTCGGAGTGTGGCGGCTTTAGGCTGAATGTTAAGAAGATCGGGATAGGGTCAGCACCGGAAGTAAGGAGGAGCAACAAAAGAATACAAAAGGAAAGTGTGGGGGAAACAACAGTTGGTACAACCCGCGAACCAAAATTTGAAAAGTTAATGAATTCGGAAGTTTCACAAGAACTAATCTCCTCCCAGAAGGATCTCAAACAGGGTACAGACGAAAGATGAAAGGTGGCTCATTCCAAGGCTCAGAGTGCGGTACTTTCCAATTGAAACGAGGATGAAAAACTTTACAACAAGTAGGGGTGGACAGTCAGAGATCTCAGCAGAAAGATAAATGGATAGGGGAAATAACAAGTATTAAACGAACCAATAATCAAAAGGTTTACGAATCCAGAAGATTTACTTCATTCAAGAAAATTTGAAACAAAACATTCTCCAAGACGAAAAGTGGCCCTAAACTATACACAATTTATTTGGCCAGAAAGACAACATCAAAAGAAATTCCGTCAGTCGCGGTTGTGGAGATTCAGTAGGTTGCGGTAGGTTCGCGCACTCAGGTAGGGGCGTCCATTTCCATAGCGTCTCGCGGGGACTGCCAGAGGGGGTTCTTCCACGGCAGGGTCTTGATCTTCTGGTCCTTCATCCTCGGATAAAGCGTCTTCATCGAGATCTGATTCCATGTGATTTTCTTCTTCTGGATTTTCTTCCACGGGGTTTTCCTCAACTGGATTTTCTTCTACCGGGTCCTCATCGGAATCTTCTTCTATCTGGTCTTCCTCTACAGGGTTCTCTTCGGGATCTTCTTCCTCTTCATCAGAATCAGCTATCATGTCGAACTCTGGGGCGGCTGCTCCTTCGCCCTCTGGAACGTGGTTTCCGAGATTGGCTTGGGGACCGTTGACCTCATCATCGGAACTCGTCAGTGTGTAATCTAAGGAAACGCACGACTGTGCATCCTCGTCTAGATGCGGCGCTGCTCCCGGGTGGGCCATGGCCTGAAAAGAGGAGTCATGATTAGATAGTGGAATACATCAAGGGAAACTCAGGGTACGAAACATAGGAAAATATGCGGTTGCAGGAACTGAAAGATCAGAATGAAAATACTGTGATAATGATTAGAATTTGACACAGAGAAAGCATGAGAATGATACACATATTATGATTCAAATTTCATTGCATTCAACTAAAAGTTCAAGGGATACAAGATTTCAAACAGAAGGAAATATTCGTAAAGGATGACACATTATTATTACTGAAAGTAGATAACATGAAAATTATTCTTCGACTACTACAACATTGCATTCTCGTCGCGTGAGTTGAATCCTGCGTTTGATCCGCCTTATCGTCGAAGTCCGAACTACGCGGCAATCCTCACTTGGCAGAAGTGGGGAGAGTGGGCAAGTTTCTTCCTTGCAGTTCTTTCCTTTCTGGGCAACCGTTGATGATGTGTTCGCTGGATCCACAGATTAGACATTTTCCTTGGGCGCGGCGACAATCCCTCTGAAGATGTCCTGGCCTCTTACAATATCCACAGCAAAGGTTCTTCTGATGCTTCTGTTGACGCTTCATCTTCTTCTCCTTTCCTCGTCCAATAGGGATCCCTTTATGATAGGAGACTCCCGCTGGTGCCTGATTCACCTGTCTTCTTAGTCCTTCAACCAACAAGTCGTTTGTTCGCTCCTGGGCTTCCTTTAGACCTCGCAGTACACTAAGGAACTCAACAGTCTGACTCTGGGGAGCGGATAAAGACGAAGAGTCGTTGGAAGACATGATCCTGAAACAACGATTTCGAGAATGATATGAGTCACACGCTAAATGAATCAAAATATGATATGGATAGAACAAGGATTCAAGAATATCAGAGATGATGAGTATCATTACAAGTGGAGAATCAACGGTATCACTTTAAGTCGCTTGAATAGAGTACGGTAGTGCAATTTGCCACCACGTACCTTTGTCAAGTCACCCGAAACCATAGTGAATGGATGGCTGAACGCACGATGTGAATATAGATCAAGAATGACAGTTTACAACCTAGACCGAAGGATGTCTTAAATTGCCAAACTGTACACGGAAAACTGCAATCCCAATCGATGCAAAACCTGGCTCTGATACCAACTAAACCATGTCACGCCCCGCTTCCCAAAATACGGAATACGAGGGGTAGACAAGGCCAGCCATGCTCCTACGGTCAAGGAAATGTCCTGCCGTAGTCACACTTCGGCTTCTAGTTTATCATGGTAAACAGTAAACGATGCGCAGGTAATGAGAAATGCAGTAACTGAAAGATACAATAATATAAACTGACCTGAAGTGGAACGAACGGATGTAACTAGGAACGGCAAGTCAGGAAGTCTGTGATGCACTGGTCCAGGGTAAATCGTCTTCTCACACTGAGCATGCATACTCAGGTCGTCAGAGCGACACAATAGCAATATAGTATGTATAAAATCAAGTGACAGTTCTAACAATGATAATAGGTATGTGAAGCAGTAAATAAATAACATTATGAATATGCATGTGCAGAGATCAATGCAGCGGAAAAATAAAGCAGTATAACAATATGTCATGAATGTCAAGACAATAAAGAATGAATGTAAATGACAGTAACCCTATCGGTCTCTAAGTCTCACTACACAGGTCAATAAGCCTATCGTCAGTCCAAGTGTGAGAATCAACCACTCGCGAGTGTCCTCCATCCAAGGGTAGAACCCAAGGGCAAGGGACCACGGGCCCAACATGTAACGAATGTATCACGGTGTATATAGCACATACCCTGTAAATCTCCATATAACTCCCTAAATATATAAGCCGGCATGGGACTCCCGAGATTCTGTTGAATTCACACTTGAACTACCCCACACCCCGTGGTCTGCATCAAACGCTAACCATCACCCTAAATACTAATCGATCCGTGACAAGTCTGCGCGAGAACTGGAGGCGGGACCTCCATCAAGCACGTCCCGACTAATACCTAAGACAAATGGCAGTGTCGGATGCCTTATCTATGACATCCGTGCAAGCGCTTCCATAAGTGTCCCATACCACTTATAGTCACACGTACACGCATCCCACAGACGTCGACAATGCAATAGAATAAAAGGGACACTGATTGTGCACAAGTACGTATCACTTTCACTTAATCACGAATACACGAACACTGACGTACTTGCCACAATCAACACTAAAATCTAACACTGGGTAAATGCACGATGTCACTAGGTTATCATTACAATGATATATGTATGATATGATGCATGAACAGTATAAGAAGCGCAACTAAGGTATCATAAAAACAGCAGTCTATCACTTGCGCGATTTATCATGAAACATATGTATATAATTTAGCGAAATGATAAACAGATAGTATTTAATATGTTCAGTTATCTATCCTTAGAATTTTGTTTCAGGTCAAACGGGTTTCAGGATCGTTAGTTATAACTGTTTCATTTTAAGCGCACGCGGCTGGAAATCCAGTTTCAGAATCAGGAATCCATTTCGCAACGCATTTTAACCCCAGTTGGGATCATAATTTAGCGACGCTACAGTTGAATGAATTCTAGGGTTTTCAGTAAAGGTTTCAACGCAACAAACGGATCTTCAATCGCATCTGTACGTTAGGAGTTATAGTCTGTTTAATATTAACATGTCAATTCTGATTCTGCTGGGACTGTTATGTGTCCCGATCTTCTAAATTACAATTTAAATATCAAACGGTAACGAAACAGGATGAAATCAGATGTGTTGTCTAGCTAACAGAGTTATCTACAATAAACAGCGGAGTTCCGCAACCTACAAGTTAAGGAAATCCTGTGGTACCCATTACGGAACAGCAATCAATAACTGGAGTCGCTCTGGACTGCAGTCCAGAGTCGCATTACGATCCAATTTTCATCATGGTTTAAGTACAGGAATGTCTGGAAACTAGTACAGGGTTAAAGTGTGTCGAATCAGCTTCGATTTGAGCCCTCGAACGCACCATTCTAATATGTATATGATTTATGGTGAATTTAACGATTTTCAGGTGCAATAGAATTTCAGTCTTACGATTAAACTTGGGGGCAGTTGTTTTAGTCTTTAACAATCAAATTATCCAACGAAATTCACACACTATGTTCATAACCCTACGGGCCAACCTACACCATTGAGTTCCGTCAAATTTGATAATGTTTTTCTAAGGGAACAAGTATCGAACAGTTACGGCACATAATAGTTTTAAACTCGTAACTTTATAATCTAGGCATTTAACAATTATAACTTAAGTAAAATAGCATGTAAGCAAGTAAAAACTTGCCTGGATCAGTCCCGGGGATGCACGGTGATCGTAACGTCACGAACGCGCGACACACGCGCGGCACGGCAACTCGTCTTGGCTCGAATTCCAGTCTCGTCTCAACCTGGCACGGTCTTGACGGCTTGGCAGCGGGTGGCGAAGTGTGGTGTAGCGATCGTCTATAGAGTTGTGAGGGTCTGCTGGTGGAGGGGTTTCAGAGGGGGAGATATCGCGAGAGAGAGAGAGTGAGAGAGTGTTTGGAAGAATTTGAGAGAGAGAGTACAGTGAGAGAGAGGGAGAAGGCTGTATGAGAGAGAGAGAGAGAGAGGGGGGGAGGTAACAGGGTGAGAGAGAGAGAGATAACAGGGTGAGAGAGAGAGAGGGAAACAGAGTGAGAGAGTGTAGACAGATGGAGAGAGAGAGGGACAGAGTTGAGATGGGAGTGGGGTTAGGGACAGAGAGAGAGATGGGAGAGAACAGTTGCAGGGGGAGAGAGTTAGAGGAATGACGACGAGATGTAGTGGAGCGCTTGCCGACGTCGTGGGCGCCGGCGGCAGAGAGGCTCGGTGGCTGAGCTCGTTGGACCGGGGCAGGGGGCACCGAGCTCGAGCGAGCGGGTTGGGTGTGCAGGAGTCGTCGAGATCGTTGCAGGGGAGTTGGTCGAGATCTGGTGGTGTGGAGGAGAGAGCGAGGGAGGAGTGGTTGGTGGCGACGACGACGACGATGGTGATGAGCCGCGTCGAGGTGGACTTGGTGGTGGGGGGTTGGGTGCAGGGAAAACAATGGTGAGGCAGTGAGGGAATGAAGTGGTCTGGGTTGGTGAGAGGGAGTGAGGAAGAGGGGTACAGGGTGTGCGCGACGTGGGTTAACGTCTCGCGACGGGGCGCAGGCGGAGGAGGCGGCGAGAGACGCGCGCACGCGGGCGGGATTTAAGGCAAGGAGCCGTTGGAGTTTTTTAAACGGAAGATGAACAGTGCGGAGTCGGGTCGGGTGAGGAAACGTGGGAGCGGGCTGCTGGGGAGAAGAGACGCGGGCTTAGTGGGCTGGGCTGAGTAAAATAATTGAGGGAAAAATGGGATGTGGGCTGGCAATTGAGCGGGCCGGGGAAAAATAAAAGGAAAAAGATTTCAAAGAGAGAAGAGCTGGGCCGAAGGTTTTAAAGGGAAAATTTTAGTAAGATTAAAAGGGAGTGGACTGGGTTATGTTTAAAAGTAATGGGTTTAGATTTAAATTTAAAGAACAATGGGCTGAGGATTTAACAGTAAAGGAAAAGATGGTGCTAGGTTTTAGGGTTTAACTTATGGTAAAAATATTGAATGGCTTGGGTTAGGATTAATGGGAATAAATATAGGGAGTGGGTTTTAATCGCGGGCCGCGGGGAGTTTTGAAAAGAAATGGTAAAAGGAGTGGGAAAATTGGACCGGGCCTAGCAAGCAAATAAATTAAAAGGAAGAGAAAGGCACGGGCCGGGCCAAAGGATTTGAAGATTAAAAGGAGAAGAATAAATGGGGCCGGGCTTTGGAATTTAAATGGGAAAAAGAAATAGGTGTATTAAGAAACAAGATGGGTTGCTGGCTAAAGAAGGGAAAAATGGTGTTGGGTTCAAATGGGGTTTGAAAAATAATTTATAAATAAAATAAAAAAATTCCTAATTAGAATAAAGAGAATTCTAAAGTACAAAATACGGTCTTTGGTATAGAAGGGACCGGGTGTTACATCATACCACCCTTACAAAAATTTCGTCCTCGAAATTTAAAAGAAACAACTAGCTATAGATAATAAGCGAAGAATTATCATATCGAAAACTAATACATGTTGATTTACTTAAAAACGGATAGGCAAAGTTTTGAAGGTACGTACATATATATAAGAATCCCTTACAAAAGATAGGCCTAAAAGGTATAATGTAGGAACCCTATAAGGGCAACTATAAATATACGGGAACATAGATAACAATAACGAATAATAATAATCAAAGTGTGCTCGATAGAAATCGAGACTCAAATATGTGCACATCTAGGTTTATCAAAATAAGCAGAAAGAAAAATAATAATGATAGGGTTCAACCATTTATAATGGTAACCATAGACACAAATTCCCAAAATAAATTAACGACAATAAAGCAGTGAAAAATTTGTCGGTAGGTTAAAACACTTTAGGAAAAGAGGTCGATAGAGTCAGTTTAAAATAATTTAGGAAACTTATATAGTGAAAATGGGGAAACATGGAACAAAATATGCGCGGTGTAAGGGTGCGCTACTGAAAATGAGGACACTAATAGTGTACCTAAAATACATAAAACAGAGTAATCAACAACACACACTCTTTGATAAATTTAAAATAATGAAAACTAAATTTTGAATAATAAGGTCCCAAAATATATTTATAGTAAAAGGAAACACAAAAATATATAGGGCTAGATAGGGCAGGGATTTCAAGGATGTGTGGCTCAATTAGAAGTCGGAGTGTGGCGGCTTTAGGCTGAATGTTAAGAAGATCGGGATAGGGTCAGCACCGGAAGTAAGGAGGAGCAACAAAAGAATACAAAAGGAAAGTGTGGGGGAAACAACAGTTGGTACAACCCGCGAACCAAAATTTGAAAAGTTAATGAATTCGGAAGTTTCACAAGAACTAATCTCCTCCCAGAAGGATCTCAAACAGGGTACAGACGAAAGATGAAAGGTGGCTCATTCCAAGGCTCAGAGTGCGGTACTTTCCAATTGAAACGAGGATGAAAAACTTTACAACAAGTAGGGGTGGACAGTCAGAGATCTCAGCAGAAAGATAAATGGATAGGGGAAATAACAAGTATTAAACGAACCAATAATCAAAAGGTTTACGAATCCAGAAGATTTACTTCATTCAAGAAAATTTGAAACAAAACATTCTCCAAGACGAAAAGTGGCCCTAAACTATACACAATTTATTTGGCCAGAAAGACAACATCAAAAGAAATTCCGTCAGTCGCGGTTGTGGAGATTCAGTAGGTTGCGGTAGGTTCGCGCACTCAGGTAGGGGCGTCCATTTCCATAGCGTCTCGCGGGGACTGCCAGAGGGGGTTCTTCCACGGCAGGGTCTTGATCTTCTGGTCCTTCATCCTCGGATAAAGCGTCTTCATCGAGATCTGATTCCATGTGATTTTCTTCTTCTGGATTTTCTTCCACGGGGTTTTCCTCAACTGGATTTTCTTCTACCGGGTCCTCATCGGAATCTTCTTCTATCTGGTCTTCCTCTACAGGGTTCTCTTCGGGATCTTCTTCCTCTTCATCAGAATCAGCTATCATGTCGAACTCTGGGGCGGCTGCTCCTTCGCCCTCTGGAACGTGGTTTCCGAGATTGGCTTGGGGACCGTTGACCTCATCATCGGAACTCGTCAGTGTGTAATCTAAGGAAACGCACGACTGTGCATCCTCGTCTAGATGCGGCGCTGCTCCCGGGTGGGCCATGGCCTGAAAAGAGGAGTCATGATTAGATAGTGGAATACATCAAGGGAAACTCAGGGTACGAAACATAGGAAAATATGCGGTTGCAGGAACTGAAAGATCAGAATGAAAATACTGTGATAATGATTAGAATTTGACACAGAGAAAGCATGAGAATGATACACATATTATGATTCAAATTTCATTGCATTCAACTAAAAGTTCAAGGGATACAAGATTTCAAACAGAAGGAAATATTCGTAAAGGATGACACATTATTATTACTGAAAGTAGATAACATGAAAATTATTCTTCGACTACTACAACATTGCATTCTCGTCGCGTGAGTTGAATCCTGCGTTTGATCCGCCTTATCGTCGAAGTCCGAACTACGCGGCAATCCTCACTTGGCAGAAGTGGGGAGAGTGGGCAAGTTTCTTCCTTGCAGTTCTTTCCTTTCTGGGCAACCGTTGATGATGTGTTCGCTGGATCCACAGATTAGACATTTTCCTTGGGCGCGGCGACAATCCCTCTGAAGATGTCCTGGCCTCTTACAATATCCACAGCAAAGGTTCTTCTGATGCTTCTGTTGACGCTTCATCTTCTTCTCCTTTCCTCGTCCAATAGGGATCCCTTTATGATAGGAGACTCCCGCTGGTGCCTGATTCACCTGTCTTCTTAGTCCTTCAACCAACAAGTCGTTTGTTCGCTCCTGGGCTTCCTTTAGACCTCGCAGTACACTAAGGAACTCAACAGTCTGACTCTGGGGAGCGGATAAAGACGAAGAGTCGTTGGAAGACATGATCCTGAAACAACGATTTCGAGAATGATATGAGTCACACGCTAAATGAATCAAAATATGATATGGATAGAACAAGGATTCAAGAATATCAGAGATGATGAGTATCATTACAAGTGGAGAATCAACGGTATCACTTTAAGTCGCTTGAATAGAGTACGGTAGTGCAATTTGCCACCACGTACCTTTGTCAAGTCACCCGAAACCATAGTGAATGGATGGCTGAACGCACGATGTGAATATAGATCAAGAATGACAGTTTACAACCTAGACCGAAGGATGTCTTAAATTGCCAAACTGTACACGGAAAACTGCAATCCCAATCGATGCAAAACCTGGCTCTGATACCAACTAAACCATGTCACGCCCCGCTTCCCAAAATACGGAATACGAGGGGTAGACAAGGCCAGCCATGCTCCTACGGTCAAGGAAATGTCCTGCCGTAGTCACACTTCGGCTTCTAGTTTATCATGGTAAACAGTAAACGATGCGCAGGTAATGAGAAATGCAGTAACTGAAAGATACAATAATATAAACTGACCTGAAGTGGAACGAACGGATGTAACTAGGAACGGCAAGTCAGGAAGTCTGTGATGCACTGGTCCAGGGTAAATCGTCTTCTCACACTGAGCATGCATACTCAGGTCGTCAGAGCGACACAATAGCAATATAGTATGTATAAAATCAAGTGACAGTTCTAACAATGATAATAGGTATGTGAAGCAGTAAATAAATAACATTATGAATATGCATGTGCAGAGATCAATGCAGCGGAAAAATAAAGCAGTATAACAATATGTCATGAATGTCAAGACAATAAAGAATGAATGTAAATGACAGTAACCCTATCGGTCTCTAAGTCTCACTACACAGGTCAATAAGCCTATCGTCAGTCCAAGTGTGAGAATCAACCACTCGCGAGTGTCCTCCATCCAAGGGTAGAACCCAAGGGCAAGGGACCACGGGCCCAACATGTAACGAATGTATCACGGTGTATATAGCACATACCCTGTAAATCTCCATATAACTCCCTAAATATATAAGCCGGCATGGGACTCCCGAGATTCTGTTGAATTCACACTTGAACTACCCCACACCCCGTGGTCTGCATCAAACGCTAACCATCACCCTAAATACTAATCGATCCGTGACAAGTCTGCGCGAGAACTGGAGGCGGGACCTCCATCAAGCACGTCCCGACTAATACCTAAGACAAATGGCAGTGTCGGATGCCTTATCTATGACATCCGTGCAAGCGCTTCCATAAGTGTCCCATACCACTTATAGTCACACGTACACGCATCCCACAGACGTCGACAATGCAATAGAATAAAAGGGACACTGATTGTGCACAAGTACGTATCACTTTCACTTAATCACGAATACACGAACACTGACGTACTTGCCACAATCAACACTAAAATCTAACACTGGGTAAATGCACGATGTCACTAGGTTATCATTACAATGATATATGTATGATATGATGCATGAACAGTATAAGAAGCGCAACTAAGGTATCATAAAAACAGCAGTCTATCACTTGCGCGATTTATCATGAAACATATGTATATAATTTAGCGAAATGATAAACAGATAGTATTTAATATGTTCAGTTATCTATCCTTAGAATTTTGTTTCAGGTCAAACGGGTTTCAGGATCGTTAGTTATAACTGTTTCATTTTAAGCGCACGCGGCTGGAAATCCAGTTTCAGAATCAGGAATCCATTTCGCAACGCATTTTAACCCCAGTTGGGATCATAATTTAGCGACGCTACAGTTGAATGAATTCTAGGGTTTTCAGTAAAGGTTTCAACGCAACAAACGGATCTTCAATCGCATCTGTACGTTAGGAGTTATAGTCTGTTTAATATTAACATGTCAATTCTGATTCTGCTGGGACTGTTATGTGTCCCGATCTTCTAAATTACAATTTAAATATCAAACGGTAACGAAACAGGATGAAATCAGATGTGTTGTCTAGCTAACAGAGTTATCTACAATAAACAGCGGAGTTCCGCAACCTACAAGTTAAGGAAATCCTGTGGTACCCATTACGGAACAGCAATCAATAACTGGAGTCGCTCTGGACTGCAGTCCAGAGTCGCATTACGATCCAATTTTCATCATGGTTTAAGTACAGGAATGTCTGGAAACTAGTACAGGGTTAAAGTGTGTCGAATCAGCTTCGATTTGAGCCCTCGAACGCACCATTCTAATATGTATATGATTTATGGTGAATTTAACGATTTTCAGGTGCAATAGAATTTCAGTCTTACGATTAAACTTGGGGGCAGTTGTTTTAGTCTTTAACAATCAAATTATCCAACGAAATTCACACACTATGTTCATAACCCTACGGGCCAACCTACACCATTGAGTTCCGTCAAATTTGATAATGTTTTTCTAAGGGAACAAGTATCGAACAGTTACGGCACATAATAGTTTTAAACTCGTAACTTTATAATCTAGGCATTTAACAATTATAACTTAAGTAAAATAGCATGTAAGCAAGTAAAAACTTGCCTGGATCAGTCCCGGGGATGCACGGTGATCGTAACGTCACGAACGCGCGACACACGCGCGGCACGGCAACTCGTCTTGGCTCGAATTCCAGTCTCGTCTCAACCTGGCACGGTCTTGACGGCTTGGCAGCGGGTGGCGAAGTGTGGTGTAGCGATCGTCTATAGAGTTGTGAGGGTCTGCTGGTGGAGGGGTTTCAGAGGGGGAGATATCGCGAGAGAGAGAGAGTGAGAGAGTGTTTGGAAGAATTTGAGAGAGAGAGTACAGTGAGAGAGAGGGAGAAGGCTGTATGAGAGAGAGAGAGAGAGAGAGAGAGGGAGGTAACAGGGTGAGAGAGAGAGAGATAACAGGGTGAGAGAGAGAGAGGGAAACAGAGTGAGAGAGTGTAGACAGATGGAGAGAGAGAGGGACAGAGTTGAGATGGGAGTGGGGTTAGGGACAGAGAGAGAGATGGGAGAGAACAGTTGCAGGGGGAGAGAGTTAGAGGAATGACGACGAGATGTAGTGGAGCGCTTGCCGACGTCGTGGGCGCCGGCGGCAGAGAGGCTCGGTGGCTGAGCTCGTTGGACCGGGGCAGGGGGCACCGAGCTCGAGCGAGCGGGTTGGGTGTGCAGGAGTCGTCGAGATCGTTGCAGGGGAGTTGGTCGAGATCTGGTGGTGTGGAGGAGAGAGCGAGGGAGGAGTGGTTGGTGGCGACGACGACGACGATGGTGATGAGCCGCGTCGAGGTGGACTTGGTGGTGGGGGGTTGGGTGCAGGGAAAACAATGGTGAGGCAGTGAGGGAATGAAGTGGTCTGGGTTGGTGAGAGGGAGTGAGGAAGAGGGGTACAGGGTGTGCGCGACGTGGGTTAACGTCTCGCGACGGGGCGCAGGCGGAGGAGGCGGCGAGAGACGCGCGCACGCGGGCGGGATTTAAGGCAAGGAGCCGTTGGAGTTTTTTAAACGGAAGATGAACAGTGCGGAGTCGGGTCGGGTGAGGAAACGTGGGAGCGGGCTGCTGGGGAGAAGAGACGCGGGCTTAGTGGGCTGGGCTGAGTAAAATAATTGAGGGAAAAATGGGATGTGGGCTGGCAATTGAGCGGGCCGGGGAAAAATAAAAGGAAAAAGATTTCAAAGAGAGAAGAGCTGGGCCGAAGGTTTTAAAGGGAAAATTTTAGTAAGATTAAAAGGGAGTGGACTGGGTTATGTTTAAAAGTAATGGGTTTAGATTTAAATTTAAAGAACAATGGGCTGAGGATTTAACAGTAAAGGAAAAGATGGTGCTAGGTTTTAGGGTTTAACTTATGGTAAAAATATTGAATGGCTTGGGTTAGGATTAATGGGAATAAATATAGGGAGTGGGTTTTAATCGCGGGCCGCGGGGAGTTTTGAAAAGAAATGGTAAAAGGAGTGGGAAAATTGGACCGGGCCTAGCAAGCAAATAAATTAAAAGGAAGAGAAAGGCACGGGCCGGGCCAAAGGATTTGAAGATTAAAAGGAGAAGAATAAATGGGGCCGGGCTTTGGAATTTAAATGGGAAAAAGAAATAGGTGTATTAAGAAACAAGATGGGTTGCTGGCTAAAGAAGGGAAAAATGGTGTTGGGTTCAAATGGGGTTTGAAAAATAATTTATAAATAAAATAAAAAAATTCCTAATTAGAATAAAGAGAATTCTAAAGTACAAAATACGGTCTTTGGTATAGAAGGGACCGGGTGTTACAAGTTCTCTTTAGATCCCTTTAGACCTATAGAGCAAAGCTCTGCTAAGTGAAACCCTAAATGGGCTTCCTTTAGATCAGGGATCTATTGAGAGTAAGGCTCTGTCAATGAAAATTAATTTAATTTAATTCAAATTAAAATTTTCACCTAAAAGTTTTAAGAGTTTAACTCTTGAAGTTCTTAAAATTAAAGAGCAGGGCTCTGAGTTCTGAAAGTAAAATTTTAGAGATGAAAATCATCTAAGGGACCAAAGGTCCTATTTATAGGCATTGAAGTGCCGTTTCAACTTTCAAGGGATGGCGCGACGGTTGGAATTCTGCCACCGCTGCGCTCACGTTTGGAGGCCACGTAAGCGCAACGGTGGGGGGCATTTGTTTACCCAAATCAAAGCAAAGCTCTGTTCAAATTCCAAGGAGGGAAACAAAGCAACGCTCCTGTTTCCCCCAATCAGAGCAAGGCTCTGTTCTGAAAGTTACAATAAAAATTAAAGAAGCAACGCTTCAGCTGACTTGCGCTCTGCGCTGCGCGACATGTGTCAGCGCAGTTGCGCTGTGCTCTGCGCTGCGCAACACGTGGCAGCGCAGTTGCGCAAGCACAGTTGCGCTAGCACAGTTGCGCTGCGCTCTGCGCTGCGCAACACGTGTCAGCGCAGTTGCGCAAGTGCAGTTGCGCTGCGCGACACGTATCACGAGCTGGTGCGCTTGCGCCAAACAGAATTAAAATTCTGAAAGATCTTTCTCAATCTTGTTAAAAACAAGAAGATTGTCTTCTGTAAAACAGAAGCCCTTGGATCAAAGATCCAACGGTGGGGAAAATTCTCCAAATTACTCAGAGAAAGATCTCTTTAACAAATTTATGGGCACTATATAAAGGCCCCTAGACCTCAATTCAAAGGCATCAATATTTTTGGGAGAAATCAAAAATTTCAAGCAGAGAGAACTCTGAAGAAATTCCAAGAAAAAAAAAGAGAAAGGTAAAAGACCTTTTGGATAGAAGAATTTCTTCTGATAGATCATTGATCTAAAAACAAGATCAATGATCTTTAATAAAAAACAAAATAAAAAAAACAGTGCTTTGCACTTTTTATGAACCTCTGGTTCCTGAAATAAGAAAAAACTTGTTTTTCTTTGATCTAAATTAGATCAAGAAATCAAATAGTGTTTTGCACTTCTTTTATGAACCATTAGTTCTTGAATCTAAAAGATTCTCAAATTAATAGTGTTTTGCATTTGTAAATCTGCACTGTTGCGCTCTTGGGTTGGCGTAAGCCACCAGAGAGCGCCACGTGTCAGTATCTGAACCATTTGCGCTATGCGTTTTAGAAATAGAATCTTGCTCTCTGAAACTAGCGCAACTCACTACAACGCGCCACGTGTCAGCAGCGCAAGCGCAGCACACTGGCGCAGCGCACTGCGCTTGCATGATACGTGTCATCACCACAAGCGCTTGCGCTCCTTGATTGGCGCAAAGCGCCTGACAAATGCAATGCATTTCTTTTGCTAAAGGGCCAGGCCCAAGTCAAAAAGACCTAGCAGGCCAAAGTAAATTGCAAAGCAATAAAAGGGCAGAGCCCAGATAGAATTGATGCCCTGCATCATTTATAAAGGGCAAAGCCCAAGTAAAGTTGATGCTCTGCATCATTCATAAATGGACAGAGCCCAAAACAAATTGATGCTCTGCATCCTTTATGGGTAGAGCCCAAACAAAAATAAAAAGTAATGCAATGCATTATTTAACTGTGGGCAAAGCCCCAACACAGGTCTAATAGACCAAAAATAAATAAAAGCGTTGAATATTTTTCAACTAGACTTAGCCCAATCATGACCGTAAGTCCTCAAATTAAATTGACTGAGCACAGCTGCTCTCTTAAATCAATTTACGACCGGTTCAAGGGTACATCTCCGAACTCCTTTGACTCCTATCGTTGTAATCCTTCAACGATGTCATAGAGGTGACGGGTCCCGATGACCACACATCAATATGGACTGCGGGGTCCTTAAACTCGTGGACCGAAACGTCCTTAAACTAATATTTACCCCAAAATGGGAATGTTGGACCGAAACGTCCTTAAACTAATATTGGACCGAAACGTCCTTAAACTAATGATGGACCACTACGTCCCTAAACTGGCGATGGACCACCACGTCCCTAAACTGGAATATGGACCACCACGTCCCTAAACTGGAATATGGACCGCAATGTCTTTAAACTACCTATGGACCACTACGTCCCTAAACTGGAACAATAGAGCCTCCAAATGCTCTTTTGCCGGAGCTAAACGGTCTCGTTTAAGTTGATCTTAGCCCCAAATACGGCTAACGTATCCTTAAACATTTAAATGGACTATGAAACTCCAAATTGACTTTGGTTCAAGGGTACGTCTCTGAACTCCTCTGACACCTATCGTTGTAATCCTTCAACGACGTCAGAGAGGTGATGAGTCCTGACGGCCATATATTAAACGGATCATTACGTTAAGTTGATCTTAGTCTCAAACAGGACTAACGTATCCTTAACGAATGTTTAAGTTGATCTTAGCCTCAATACGGCTAATGTATCCTTAAACTAAAAACACCAAACCTAAATCTAAGTAAATACGGATTTGGACTAATCCACGTCCTACGGGCGACGGAATTACTCAGTCTCCGTATACAATCCACGGGCAACCACAAACAAAACAAACACACATGACACGAAGTGAAATTCTAGAGAAGGAGAAAGTTGTTACCGCGACGCGGTAGCGTAATTAACTGCAGGGGCTTGCGCCTGCAGGGAAGAGCGTCCCCACAATAAAAAACCCCTCAAGCGAGGGGGAATCTGACGAAGTCTGCTACATCGGCCGCATCCGTCTAAACCTCCGATACACGGTGCCATAAATCAACTTGGCATCTTCGGAGAGGTGGACGGATAAAACCAAATAGCATCTGCCCCGAATCTCAGGCGAGACGTCCACCGCGTCTCGGCCACCGTTCGGAGGGGAACAATCCAGTCCCGAAACTTTTGCCTTTCTTTTTCCTTCTACTTCCCTGGTTTCTTTCAGGGTAGAAGGTAGAGACTGTAGAATCAAGTCAACATCTGACCCTTTCTTCAACGTGGTCTTCAGGTCCGTGAGCTCAAAATAGCTGGTCTCTGTAAGGACGTTTCCCCCTACAGATGACCCGATAGCCAACCTTGCTGGAAGCAATTCGTTCGAGGTCTCATATCTTGCGATACGAGATTGCTCTCCATATAAATCTTTGTTATGGAGGAAGATAGAAATTAAGTCCATCTTCTCGTGCTGCCTCTGGTATGCACCATCAACTGAAGTTAACACGAGGCACTTGTCTTTCGCACAGTCTTTTTCCGATGTCTTGCGGATATGAATGTCCGTAACAGGGGAAACTGGACCTGAGACGGCAGGGATTGGATCAGTCAAGAGGTGTCCCAGCTTGTCATGGGAAATGGACATCTGGACAGACCTTTGCCAGTCAGATTCAGTCATTTTATTATCTAGATGTAACCTATGTCTGGTCACTGGGTCGCTGCAATTAAGATAGAGAGAAGAAAACACTTAGCATGATGCTCTTGCAAGTTTAGATTGGTTTTTAATTTATCTAAATAGGATGGCTCCCACTGTCTCTCGAATCCCTCCTCAAACCATAAAGGAAGAATTAGTCAGGATCAATCTCACCGTACAATACTTGTTTAACCGTTTAGCCAGGCCAGTGTCGGTACTTCGAGGGAGGTTTTCCAATGCTTTCGCGAAGTTCCTTAATTAAGTAACCTCTTTTTCCTGTGGGCGTAGCCCCGCTAACACCTTTCTAGACACCTACTTGGTTTATAGCATTGATCGTTAAGTGAGAAAGTTCCCGAGGAGTAGCATATACTCACGGTAGGATCGGGATCCAAATATCATCGTGTGATAAAACTGAAGGAATCCTACCAGAATCATCACACTCCAAATGGTATGCAGCACTAGCAAGTTTCAGTTTCTTTAGAAACTCCCGATGTGGATTTTTGCCCCATGCTCTTATGACCTTGACGAAGGCCAACATATCATAAGTCACATGTCAAGTTCTACCCGTCATTATCCAGGTTAATTTGAATCCACCCGTACATACCCTTGACGAAGGCCAAAATAGTAGTACGACTGTCCCAAACCAACGCATCTATCTATGCTACAGATAAATATTCAGCAGCTACCAATCACTATGCCTTGGCGAAGGTCAAAATACATAGCTTGGGTACTACTGAATATTTAACTGAAATGACGGAGGGATACGAATGGTTTTGGCGAAACCGTGAACGTAGTGAACTTGATATAATCGAAGGAACGAGATAGCTTTTAAAAAGGAGTGGTTCAAGCTCCGCATTAAAAGTTGGTTTTTGAAAAGAACCGAGTGGTTTTGAAAGTGTTCCAACGACTTTTACTTGGTTTATTTTCTTGCATTAATTTTAATGCGTCCCATCATTTAATCCTACCATTGCAGCAAACAATGAAAATATGACGTACGCTTATGCCATCCGCATTCGCCACGGGGTCCCGTCATCACCCGTTAGGTTTCTTAACTAACGACAGAACGGGGGCTGGACTAGCGCGGATGCAAAACATAAGCAACGCCTAAATAGATATCATATATAGATATATACATTCGTCAGATGCAATGATAGCCATTCCAGATCACAGATGAACGCTTTGGATATACTAGGAATCCGCGTTTCGTTCGAGCCTGCAACGAAAGACGGATTGCACGGTCGTGATGAATAGCCAAACCCCACCCTAGACCCCTACGGGTGCGGCAAACTACCCGCTAAGTACCCGAAGTGAAGCAACCTCCCTCAACAACGTGAGTAGGCCACTCGGCACTTCGAGATACCCGGTAGTTTGTGCACCCCACCTTGGGTCTATCCTAGGAGCAAAAACAGTAAAAAGAAATAATATACAATGGCGGCTACAACCTCATCCCGGATGTGCGGCCATAAAATAATATTACATCAATTACAAATTTTACATGAATGAAAGAAAAAGAAACTCTCATCTCACATCCACCCGGCTATTCATCCGCGACAATCCAACGAGTTCATATCCACAAACCATCAACATTACAGATCACAAATATGTATAACCCCCACTAATCGACGTATAGCGATTAGCAGACGTTCAATACATATATCACATCACAGATAATATCCATTAGCCAAAGTCTACGGAATTTAGATCAAAATACGGATTTGTAACCACCCCAAAAACAAATTTGTTCTCTGGAAACTCTGGGCAGAAACAAACTATACTAAAAATCCCAAAACATCCAACTAATAATACTGCACCAAAAACGGTCCACGGCCGAGTCAACTCGGCCGCGGATCCGCGGCAAGAAGCATGTTCTTGCCGCGGTTCCGCGGCGCTTTGACCGAGTCACTGGATCGTTTTTGGTGGGTGTTTTTAGAAAACCCCGAGCCAATTTTTCATGTATGTTAGTGTAACACCCGAGCCCAATGCTACTATTTTCAGTTACTGTTTGAGCATAATGTGGTACTCATTTCATTTAATTTGCTTGTTTGTTGCTTACTGTAAAATTTACCCGGCAAAGTCATTTCTACATATAACAAATTTTAGCATCTAAAATAAAATTGAAAATATTCATCTTGGCCTACTTGACACCCCTAGCCTCGTGGTAGCGTCCGTGCATTGTGTTCTCGTCCCGTTCAGTAAAACGGGCAAGTTTGGATGGCTACGTGCACGCACGTGTGTCCGTTTTGAGAGTATGCTTTTTAATCATAAAACATTTCATTTTAAAATTTGGAACCCGCTTAAAATCATATTATTTGAATTTCGAATTTTTGGACCCAACCCGGGCGCAATTTGGAAATGTTTCTTTTGGCGCCAAAATCCCAAATTTTTAATATTATTAAAACCTTCGCATATATTTTTCTAACTAATCTGATATCTTACTGTTCATTACCTATCTTTTAAATCTTTAAGTTAACCATAAAATATTTTTACAATCTTTTATATCCTTCTCAATTTATTCTCTCAGCCAATCGCAATCTCCCCTTTAACCCCGTGGTCCCCACTTTCTCTCTCTCCTTCTTCTCTCTCTCTCCACTTTCTCTCTCTCTCTACCCCTTATATATTCTCTCGTACTTCTCTTTATCATTTTTCTCTTCTTGCTTCATGTCTCGTTTCTCATTTCTTTTAACTGTTCTTTTGTTACCGGAATTCCGTCGTGCCGGTGACGTTTCTCGACGTTCCAGCGAGATACCCCGACCCGTGTGGTTCTTTTGTTCGTCGTTTGGGTTCATTCCGTGAACCGTGCGCCGTCGCGAGTTTTCCCCGCCGACGGTTAACGTTCCGTTTTCCCGATTCGCGACCCATCGAGGCAAGTTAATCTTGCTACATGCTATATACTTTTATAATCTTCATTTTATAATATTATACATTTGAAAATCTTATAGTTTACATATGAAATGTCGTTGAAAAATCGGATATGACAAATCTGAAATTTACTGTACACCTTATCTTATAAAATTCATTATAAATCATAGAAAAATCATTAGGATACGTTCTTTAGTTCGTTACGAAGCTAATTCAGAATACTATAACTCTATGAAATATTTACTTGCAAAATAAATTGTTTAATTAACGTAAAATGCAAATGAACACGTCTCTAAACTGCTGTCCAGGGAAATTCCAGCAGCAAACTTTCAACTTTGAATATTCATAACTTTTTGTAGGGATAACCTGAGATGCTTATACTTATAAAACTGAAAACCTTATTGAGTTATCTTTGTTTTGGTATAAGATACGTCTCTTTTGGAAAACATTTGTTATTTTTAAGCTATTTTACAAATTAGGGTGACGCTAAATTTCTGAACGGAACCTTCTTGTGCATGGTTAATCAATACATCTTTTATAGTTACTAATCGCTTTGAATATGCTATCCATATTAATATTATTATATCAATATTTATATCACATATTGTTTAGTTGTACATCCCATATTACCATTTTACAGTTTTATAACTTTTCGGATACCCGTTTGCATCTATCGCATTTAAGATACATATAATTGCAAGCATAGATCACACTACTACATAATAATGTGATATTAACACTCCATGTTTAATAAATTGTATCCTAATTAATATTGGAACTATAAATGTAACCCTAATTGATAACTGTGCATCCATATCCTTGAAATTATATCTATTGGCATATCATATTACATGTTCCAGTTATTGTTCTGATAGTACTCATGCTTGTTTATTTATACACATATTTATGTTAGTTGATTATGAGCACCCACATGACATCTTGTGCTTCCTGACATGACCTGTTACACTTCCTACTTGACATGACATGGTACCGTACACTCTTGACTTGACATGACACCTTTATACATTACCTGGTTGACCTGATGTACCATGGCTTTACCTGTTACCTGATCTCATGCCTAATGCCAACAAACCTGACCATTCCTGCTGTCTATCCAGACAGACCTACTCTTACCGGATTTTGTGTTGGCATTAGTCCTTGACTACTGAATACCTGACCTGACACACATAACTTGGGGGGTATGGGGAAATCAAAGATGAACCTGACTTGTAACTCGACAGTTCACTACCGTTCGAGTGTACACATTCCTATTCTGTGCCTAACGGCATGTCTCGGTTTCAGCCGAGAATATTGTGGCCGTGATCCCGGGTATGTACGGGGTAATACCGAGTGTGCACTTTCCTATTCTGTGCCTAACGGCATGTCTCGGTTTCAGCCGAGAATATTGTGGCCGTGATCCCGGGTATGTACGGGGTAATACCGAGTGTACACTTTCCTATTCTGTGCCTAACGGCATGTCTCGGCTGCAGCCGAGAATATTGTGGCCGTGGTCCCGGGTATGTACGGGATACTATTGAGTTACATCGACGATTCATCAATTGGTTTCAAAGACTGTAGAGTAGAAAACCTGATAGGACAGTTTAGTCACCATTGCACATTACCCTGCTCTGTTATTTCTTAGTACTGCTTTATTCATGTTCATATTTGCATTGCTTATCACCATGTTTACATTATATACTTGATGTCATGACGCGCTGACGTCTGGGTTTTGCATGGCCCAGATTCTTTACCACTGTCGCCGACCGTGCAGGAGTACTTCAGCCAGCAGGCTGATTTGAGTTCTATAGTGGTTAGTTTGTTTATTGCATTTTATTTCCAGGTGCGATCCCGCATTATGGGACGTACCTTTCTATTATTATATTGGATCATTTGCTTTCGCACTTATTGTTCATTGATTTCTTGTTATTATGGATTTGGACATGTGTTAGATTAGTACTTTATCTTGTTCTTGATATCCTTACAACCGTAATGTGACTGTGGATGGATACTTCCTACCCACAGGTAGCATGGTTGGCTATGTTACGTGCCCAATCCTGCGTACTCTGGGAAGCGGGGCGTGATAGTTAGATAATTTTTAAAGCAGTATAAAAAATCGACAGAAAGTTGATTTTTCCGGACATGTTTTGCGAATTTTTTCCGATCGAGATTCTAAATACTTTGCTAACATGCTAGTTTATGTTTAGCTAGGCTCTGATACCACTGTAAGTCCACGTTGCTTACCCCGGTTCTTACGGGGAGGCGGAAACAGTAAAAAATGATTTTTGGCGCAAAGGCAACATGGACTAAAAGAAGAATCTTTGCTAAACTACAAACTAGCAAACTACTTGAGGTTCTATCTACTATGCCATAAAGATTATACCTCACGATACCGGTCCTTCGGGTCTTCTCTCCGCTGTCCTGCTCGTCCATCTAAGCTCCAAGGATCGATCCAGATCTTGATCACCTCCGCGGCCTTCTTGAGTCGAAGACGATCCACCCGAGAGTTGTGCTCCGAGCTCCACCTCGAGCCGAGGTAACTAAGGCAACAAGATCGCTAGGCTTGATATCCTAGGTGGTGTAGAAGAGGTAGATGGATGTGTTTGTCTATTTGGATCCTTTTTCTCTCAACACATGAGATCAAAGGAAATATCAAGAGGAGTAAGAAGAAGCTAGCAACCATGGAGCTTTCTCATTTCTTTTTCAAGAGAGAGAATGAGAAATGAATTATGAGCTAGAGAAAATGAACCATGGTTGCAATAATACACAAATATCATCATTACTAATCCTTTCATGATAAAATTGATGGCTACATTTGAATTGACCATTTTCATATCAAAACATAGAAAGAAAACCAAAGAATACTCTAGACCTCTCATGAAGGTCCAAGTCAACTTTGGTCAAACGGTCAACAAAGTCAAGTATGGTCAAATGGTCAAAGCAATTAGCCATCACATAATTATCACTAAAAAAGATTAGTAAATAATGTCCCGGGCTCATAATGGTTTTGACCGAACGAACTGCCAAAACCCTAATGAGTCCGCCTCATTATGGCTTCGACCGAATCAACTGTCAAAACCCTAATGAGGCACCTCCTTCCTCTTCGCTCCTCACAACTGTGCATATACACCCGCATCCGCATTCCGTAGAATGCGAATGCACATAAGACAAAACAAATCCATCCGTGCAATACTAGGATCCGGCTTAAACCAAAGCCCACTAGTATTGCCTGCTCGAACAGCATACGCACACAAGTGTACGTAAGTGATCGTAGCCCTGCCGTAAAACCATATGGTCTCTACACCTTTCGCTCAGTGCAGGGAAACTCTCTGTGTGGGACTCTAAAGACTCGACACTACGCTGGCAGTGGGTTTAACCACAGACCACAAGCGGCACTAGCTGTACGTAACAGTCCCCAGTTAGATGTCGATAAGAAGGCCGATGAGATAAACCCATCCGAACTCCTACTGAGCCTGAATGTGACAATCTCCGTACAGTCCGGTCTGTTCGTCTAAGAATATCGCATGGCGAGCCTAGGGGGTGGCGAACGTCAGTCTCCTAATAGCGGTACAAGTCGTGTCGGAGTGTAGCCTAGAACACCCTGAGATAACACTGAAAACCTAGCAGTATATCTCGCTTGCCCTAGCCAGGGACAACTATGTGTAATGGCTCTCCTAGACACAGCGCGATATCAACCCCCAATACCGGGAGAGACGAATCCTGTCTAACCGTCACTGCCTCCAAGTACTTCGGGACTGCACCCAACTACTACCTATTTGCATGACTCCTTTGAGCCGTGGTAGGGTAGTAATCAAAGAACAGTGGGAACACACTCGAGGCGAAGTGACAGTGTCAAGTCAACGGACTAAGCTGTACTCATGTCACCTGGGAACTGATAACTGACGATAGGTATAATACCAACCAACAGTTCCCGACGAGTCCTGTCCAGTGTACTCGTAACCTAACGAACACCCGCATACTATCTCCAGTACGACGTATTGATGGCTGTGGGACAGACCATCTCCCCTGCTGGGATGAGAAGCGCACACGCTAGTCTACTCCAGAGTATCGATGCCCTGTCTCGATAATCCTACGACTAGGGACCTGTATAAGGATGTGCTTATAGATTACCCAGCCCCCACAAGTGCGACTGCCATCACAACGCTGGTAATCAAGCAAAGATCCTAAAGGCTCCACTAATATGTATAAGCAATATGCTAAAAGAAACACATGCACATATTAAAGTAGAAACAAACCAAGTGGCATACTACCATTTTGAGCAAGATTGTCTATACAACTGTGAATATCCCAAGCTTCCATTAAGTAATATACAAACTAGTATGATACAGTAATGGCTTCTAGGGCATATACACTAACAGGTCCCTCGCTCGTCTATCATTCAGGACAAAAGCCCTCGCCAAGAGGCACCGAACAGTAACCCTGCCCGGCCAAGGGTCCTTGGTAGGCTTCTTACAGCCCCTCCCGCGCTAAGGATCAAAGTCCTCCCAGAGACAGTCGAGTCCTTGCTCGGCTATCCCCAGCTGGTAGCTTCCTACCACAACCGACAGTGATCAAAGACCTCGCCAAGAGGCACTGGGCAGAAACCCTGCTCGGTCCCCGTCCTGAAGGATCAAAGCCCTCGCAAGAGGCGACCGAGCAGCTACCCTGCTCGGTCATCTCCGGCTGGTAGCTCCCTACCCATGACGCCAGGGATCAAAGCTCTCGCAAGAGGCATCCGAGCGGCTTCCTCGCTCGGTCATCCCAGGCTGGTAGTTGCCTACCCGCGATGCCAGAGATCAAAGCCCTCGCCAAGAGGCAACCGCGCAGCTTCACTGCCCGGTCATCCTTAGTGGGCTTCTTACAGCCCCTCCAACGCTAAGGATCAAAGTCCTCCGTAGAGGCAGTCGAGCGACTTCCCTGCTCGGCTATCCCTGGCCGGTAGCTTCCCTACTCGCAACGCCAGGGATCAAAGCCCTCGCCAAGAGGCAACTGCGCAGCTTCACTGCCCGGTCATCCTTAGTGGGCTTCTTACAGCCCCTCCAACGCTAAGGATCAAAGCCCTCCATAGAGGCAACCGAGCGGCTTCCCTGCTCGGCTATCCCTGGCCAGTAGCTTCCCTATTCATAACGTCAGGGATCAAAACCCTCGCCAAGAGGCAACCGCGCAGCCTCACCGCCCGGTCATCTTTAGTGGGTTTCTTATAGCCCCTCCAACGCTAAGGATCAAAAAGTCCTCTCAGAGGCAGTCGAGCCCGACCCTCGCTCGGCCATTCCCAGCTAGTGGTCGTTGCTCGCAACGCTAGAAGTCAAAAGCCTTTGCCAAGAGGCAATCGAGCAGCTTCCCATTCATGCTCGGCACAAATACAGCGGACAGCCCTCTGCCCATCACATGCAGAGGATTCGAGGCCCCAACAAGGGGCATCAGGTCTATCCAAGTCTGAGCGATCCCCCCTCGACTTCGGGGCCATGGAGACGCCTCCTTCTCAGCAGCGCTTGGCGCGCTTGGCAAGTGATCAAAATCAACTCGACGAACGATCGCTAGATAGATAGCCGACCTGACATGGAAGCTCAACAGTGCAAGCAGAGATATTTTACGAGCATTCTTCACAAACAGAAGATGAAGTGCAAACCGATGAAACCAAAGAAAAAAGTTTTATTACCAAAGGCAAAGTCTTTACAAAGGGTATTTTGGGCTCCCCAGCATTACAAACTGCCCGGAGGCTTACAAAAATTCCAGAAACAACAAAATAAAGGAAAAGGAAGACGGGGGATTTAGGCCTCAAGGCCGGGCGCGACCTCGGGGTCCTCGACATCCCCCGCGAGACGAGCAGGGTCCTCGGCGACCTCCTCATCGGGAATCTCTTCCCTCTGCTCATCGACGTCCTCGAGGGGGTATTCGGTCCGGAGCTCTTCGTCGACGAACTCCGGCATCCGGTGTCACGACCCACCCCCAATACAGAGAGTATTGTCCGCTCTGGCCGAAGCCGCACGGTTTTGTCCTTCGGGGTGAACTGGACCCAACCAGGGGCCACTTCCCAGGAGGTCACCCATCCCAGGACTTCCCTGGCCCGAGCATGCTTAACTACGGAGTTCTCAAACTCCTATAGTGCCAGTTCACTTAAAAGGCGCCTCTGTATTGAAGAGAGGTATCATTCCATTTATAGTACAGATCTGACCTCTTTCGGAATGTATTCCGAAGATTCCCCATGTTCTACAGTGGGTCCCCATGCTTATCTGGTATAAATGGGTATACCAGATAATACCTGGGGTATTACATTCTCCCCCACTTAGAACAATGGTTCGTCCTCGAACCACAGACCTACTATTGAGAAACCAGCTCTGATACCATTCTGTCACGACCCACCCCCAATACAGAGAGTATTGTCCGCTCTGGCCGAAGCCGCACGGTTTTGTCCTTCGGGGTGAACTGGACCCAACCAGGGGCCACTTCCCAGGAGGTCACCCATCCCAGGACTTCCCTGGCCCGAGCACGCTTAACTACGGAGTTCTCAAACTCCTATAGTGCCAGTTCACTTAAAAGGCGCCTCTGTATTGAAGAGAGGTATCATTCCATTTATAGTACAGATCTGACCTCTTTCGGAATGTATTCCGAAGATTCCCCATGTTCTACAGTGGGTCCCCATGCTTATCTGGTATAAATGGGTATACCAGATAATACCTGGGGTATTACATCCGGGCCTTAACGACGTCAAGGGCCTCGTGCCAGATGCAGGTCGTGGCCACGGCCAAGTCATCATAAAAGTCCTTCGACTTCTTGTAGTCATCCACCGCCTTCGCCACTGAGAGGTCGGCCAACTTCGCCGCTCTCAGGTCGGCCGACTTCGCCGCCTCAGCCGCCGCCCCCAGCTCCTTCCGAAGGGTCTTCACCGTCCTCTTCAGGTTGCCGGCGAGCACCTGAGCGTCCTCGAGCTTGGCCTCGGCAGCCACGACGGCCTCACGGTACAGGGCAACCTCCCGTTTCCCGGCCTCCACATCGCCCTCCAGGGCGGCAACCCTCGCCATCACCGCCTCCAGCTCCCGCTCGGAGCTCTCTTCCAATGAGGCAAGCTGGCCCGCGGCCTTCATCGCCGGGGCTATCACCTCGGCCTTCATGCGCAAGGCGAGGGTAACGTGCTGGAGAACCTGAAAAATTGGAAAGGGGTCAGAAAGGCAAAGCAGGCACCGAGTCTCGCAAAAAAACCAAACACTTACCTGCACGGACTCCTGAGCGATGGACGCCATCTGGACACTGAAGGTCCCCCCGGGGACCCTACCCCCCGCCGATTTCTCTATTTCATGAAGCAGGCTATCCGCGACGGATAGCCCCGAGGGCACCGCGAACTGCAGGCCCCCCTCCTCCACCATGATCGGCGAGGACGGGCCCCGGGAAGACCTCCGGGAACCCCTCTTGAGCGGCTCCGATGGAGAGCCGATCTCTTCCTCCGAGACTGGGTCCACCAGAATCCGAGCCCGCTTCCGGCCCGATGCTCTGCTAGGCCCCGAGGCGGGATCCGCCCCCGAACGCTCACGGGACGCGACCACCGGAGGAGAAGGAGCAGGGGCGGTCTTCAAGCGGGAAGAGCCGGCGCCTCCGGCCTTCGTGGCCCTCCTCGGCTGGCCCATGGAGGCTCGGAGCTCATCCATATCCATGGGTCCTGCACAAAACCAAATGCAAAGAAGTCAGCATCACAAGCAATATACAAGCCAAAAGCAAGCCTAACTTACCGACGAACTCAACGGGGTTGAGCCCGGCTCAACTCAGGACCGTCTCAGACAGCAGCACGTCAAACCGGGGGATGGGCTCCCACGACGCCACTCTTACCGCGGCGGGGTCATTGGACTGATTCCCCGGCAAGCATTTTTCCCTCGACCACTTGGTAGGCACAGGCCAGTCCTCGCCCTCGGGAGGGGAAACGAAGAAGAACTTCTTCTTTTAGTCGTGAATGGAAGAAGGCAGAGCCACAACCCCTGTCCCGGCGGCGTCCCCCTGTCGCTTTCTAAAGGAGAGATAGACCCACATCGGGTCACCCGCTCGACCCCCAGGATGATTTTTGAAAACGAGGGAAGAATCGAGGAGGGAGAGCCTGAAAAGAACCGCCTGTAACTTCAGGCGGATCAGGAACTCGAGAAGAACCCTCCATGAGTTCGGCACTAACTGGCCAGGGGCTAACCCGAAGAAGTTCAGCGCTTCGACGACCTCGGGAGAGAAGGGCAGGCGCATTCCACCCCAAAAAGCTTCCAAGTACAGGGCGATCTCCCTACCCCATACTTGGTTTGCCCTCTCTCCCTCCTTGGCCAGACGAAGCGTATAATGTGAGGGGATGTGGAAGCGAGCCCGAGCATTGGCGAGCTCGTCCTCATGCCTCACTCAACACGAGGCGTCGGGGGCGGCATCTACCGCCTCCTCCCTGGGGGCTGCCCCCGCCGCACGATCCCGAGAAGAGGGTCTGATCCCAACTCCCCGAGAAGACTCAGGCTCAACTAAAGGGTCCCTAGAACCTACTCCTACGACATCTACCGATTCCCCGAAAGAAGACATCTAACCTGAAGAAGATGGATCCTCGGGAAACGAAAGCAGAGGAAAGGAGAAGAGCGCCGAGCAGCCAAAACTTAAAAGAAAGAAAATATGAAAGAGTAGGGGCCATGGAGTGGGCCCCACCTCTACTTATCACCACAGACGACCTCATCCAACGGCGCCCTTCATCTCCCGCCGAAACGCCCCCTCGCGTCCAACGGCTCCGATTGCTCCACTTGTCATTCCCACACCGGACCGCACCCCATCAGGCGTCGCAGGTCTGCACACATCGCGTCGGCCAACCGACGCTTGACACGTGGACCGTCGCTTCAGTGGCAGGATGCACGAACCGGCGCACCTCCCTTAAATACAGAGATCTCGCCCTGATTCGCTGGCAGAAAAGACAACTGACAGCCCGGGGACGCGTCCCGACGAAACCTTAGGAGGGAGCTCACCCCGGGCGGCCCGGCAGTCCACTCCTGACCCGACAGCTGGTCGGGACAAGAGTGGGGGGCTAATGATAATGCTCAATATTGGCGATCTCCAAGATCAGGACACGTGGCAGATGACGTGTCCCGGAACTCAGAAGGAAAGGCCCACGGGGGCCGACCCGGCCATCCCCGCACCCGACCTGCAAGCACAAGCTGGCTCACCTCAGAGCCCCTGAAAATTGGCCTCCTCGGCCTCTCAGCTCGCCCCGAGCTACCACAGGACCAAGACTCCCCGGCCCTCTCGCTCGCCTCCGAGCTCCCCAGCCGAAGCCATCTTCTTCGGTCCTCCGACCGACCAGCTCCACCACTCACAGGTGTAACCGCCGCTCCGCAAATCTCGCCAGGCGCTGATTCTCTGCCAGCAACATCGCACGTTCCACGCCATCACGATCCCCATTAATGGGCGATCCGCTCTTTATGCGAGCGTGACGTCGGGAGCGTAACTGCCGGCGAGATTCTCATGCCTGCTACTGCGTACTGCCGCCACTATATAACCCCCCCCCCCCATCACACAGGGGTCAAGTAAGCCATTTTTTACTCCACTTAGCCGTTACTCTGCTCGGATCTCGTGCTAACTTGATCGTCGGAGGGTCCTCGGTGGTACCAAACCATCCCGGAACTTTCTTGCAATTACTCGGCGCTAAACTATTTAAATTACCAATCTCCTCAAAACCCATTGAGATCCACACGCAACAGGAGATCACCTTCAAGATCCACCAGAAGATCGACGGAAGACAACATCTGACGGAGACCCCCAAAAGGACCTCCATCAGAAATAGAGAAATAGCTTTCCTACCAACATGGCAATGATTCCAAATAATGAGATGAAAAGTCTCTGCATCGATGAATCCCCCCTTTTTTGACGTATGACGAGTGGCTGCATCTTGCATCGCCTTCCCTTGCCACATTAGTCAGGGTTTATAGCTTGTTGGACCCTTTTGGTAGTTGCTTGCGAAACGACCAAACATTTTGGTAGTTTTTGGGAATCAAGACTTAAACAAAATTAAGGACTATGTATCCCATTTCAGTACGTACTTTTCACACTAATCTGTAATTAAAACTCGTCGGAACTTGATCAGAGGCTCAGATTCTCCTTTCATCCTTGTTTCATTAGAAATCAAGGGAATTCCGCATTAAATCCTCATCCTAAAGAGTGGCTGCATCATGTCGTACCTTGCCATATCATTAGGATGATCTTTTTTAACATCATGAATCTTGAGTTATCAACGTCCCCTACACAGATTCATCAAACAATGCAACTTTTTTTGCAAGGATAAAACCAAGTGAAAATACTCTGGCCACAATGCAAAACATATATATTAAAATGGGTCGTGTAAAAATTAGGCTTGATCTCCTAAAACTACCAAAAACTTAGGGGTTGTGGCAAATGACTACTATATTCTTTGAAAATTACATATCTTTGCTGCCTCGCCAAATCAATTAGGGTCAGGGTTTGTTAGAGACAGCATAATGGAACGTGAACTTATTCCTTACACACACACACACATTTGAGATGTATACATATAAAGAAACAAAGACTCAAAGCTTCCTAGAATATCAAGAATTTACGGTCACCCTAAGTTTAAGGCCGTAATAATTTTTCCTTATTTTCTCATGATTCTGTGTAATGTGGTTGTGTGAGAATGAAATCCGTACAGGAGTTTAAATGCTAATGTTTGATTGGGACATGGTTGCTTATGTTGGAACTATGCAAATTTAGCTTCTGAAATGCTCACACCTAAAATGCTTTTAACTTCTTTTGCTTTAAAATAACGAACATATTATTTTCCAGCTCCCTACTTATTTCTAGTTGTTATGCACTTTCCAATCTTGTTACGGGGTTACATGAAAGATCCCAATGATATATGGTTACCTTTTCAGTCTGGTTGTAATTGTGTAAAATGTAAACAACCCTAAAAAAATTTTGTTTATTATTGAAATATGATTTAGTTTTAAACAATCCTGTCATTGTAATTCATATTATATCCTATAAAAGGGTGAGAATTAGTAGTCCCTTTGATGTTTCTAAAGTTAATGTGATTGTATAATTCAGAAGTATATACCCGCCTTTAAGAAATTGTATTGGAGATTATTATTGATGTCACACGCACATTGGTCACGCCAAATCGGGTACAGGAAACCTGCAACCCGTCGCATCAGCCAATCAGCGCCCAACACATGGACGGTCGCTTCGTGACCGTACGCACGATCCGGCGCACCCTCTTTAATGCAAGATCCGATCCCTGATTCGCTGACGCCACCAAGAGAATACGACCGATTGCCTGAGAACACGCCAGGATATCTTCGAAAAGGAGCTCACCTCGGGTGACCCGGCAGACCACTCTCGACCCGACCTATGATCTGATCGGGACAAGAGTGGGAAACTAATGATGATGCTCGATATCGGTGATCTTCCAGATCGTGAGACGTGGCTGATGACGTGTCCCGAAGCTCACAAGGAAGGACCTACAATGGCCGACCATGCCGCTCCTGTGCCCGTCCTGCAGACAACCTTTGGCTCGTCTCCGAGCCCCCTGCACAATTGGCCACCTCGGCTCTATCAGCTCATCTCCGAGCTACCGCAGAACCAAAATACATCGGCTCTCCCGCTTGTCCGCAAGCTCTCCCGCCGAGGTCATCTTCCTCGGTCTCATCGACCAACCAAAGGCACCGCTCACAGGCGCAACCGCCATCCCGCGAATCTCGTCATGCGCGAGATATCCGCTGGCCACATCCCACGTTCCACGCCATCACGATCCCCCATTAACGAACCTGTCTCGCCATTAATGGGAAATCTCGCTCATCACGCGGGCGTGACGTCGGGAGCGTAACGGCCGGCGTGATTCTCACGCCTGCCATGCCTGCTGCCACCGCTATATAAACCCCTTCTTCAGACGGTTCAAGTAAGCCATTTTTACTTCACTAAGCTGTTACTTTGCCAGGATTTCCTCTCTAACTTGATCGTCGGAGGGTCCTCGCTGGTCCAACCATCCCGGGACTTCCTTGCAGGTAGCTCGGCCCAAACAACCTCAAACCCATTGAGATCCACACGCTTTAGGAGCCATCCTCCAGATCCAATCTCAGCCGTCTATCGCCGCCATCAGCAGATCAACGGAAGGTAACATCTTGGCGTGATCCAGGTCACGTCAATTATAGATAAAAAAAACTATATTAGATTCATGAATACAGTGTTGACATCTCGAATTTGAAATTCTTTAGACCTTTTTAGAATATAAGCAACAGAAGGAGAATGCATCTTTTAGAAATTAGAAAATTTTAAAGTTTAAACTATGGATTTACATTTAAAAAACCAAAATTAAAACAAAGGGGTAAAAACGAGTGTAATTTGTGAAAAATGAAAATTGTTATTGTTCATACATAACCAGGGTTGCATTTTAACATTAATAAACAAAAGTTAACGCCCTAATTGTGTGATGATATTTATGGTTAATTTTTCCAATAAAAATTTCAAATTCCCAAACTATTGATTTTAAGATTTTTCTTTTTTGGATTTCGCCCCCTATTTCTTGACCCTTGCCGCATCGGTGAGTAGTCTAAGGAACATCGAATCGTAAGCACACAACACAACGAAATTGAATGCAATTTGAAAATTGACATAAAAAAAACATCTTTAGTAAAAAATAAAGAAATGAACTAAAGATAACAAGTTTGAACAAAAGCATACCTGGACCACAAGATGCTCCAATCTTCCTCAGTCTCATGACAAAATATACTTTTTGATAGGAGACCTAAAACAATCACGTAAATTGTCTCCAGCTGGTTTGAAAGATAATTTTTTTTTAATTTACTGTTTTAATTTTAGAAAATAAGATTTTCGTATACTGGTAAAACATAATTAAACATATTTTTCTTTTATTTTTATCAGATTGATCAGGTTAGGGTTATGTACATGTTTAATATTTTTTATATTTTCTGATTAATTTTGGATGTCTTTAAATTAGATAGATTTAAAAGACATTGAAAGTTTTTTTTTTTTTTTTGAATCAATTGAATTTGGTCGATAAAACAGAAGGACAAAAAAATTTGAAGGCTTACGGAAAGAAAATGGTGCAGGAAGAAAAGAAGAGGGAGAGGTAGAGAGAAGGCTAGAGTTCGATGGGTCTGAATTTTAATTTTTGTTCCATCCAAACAGGTGGGATACATTTTAAAGATGGAACACTCATTTTGTATATGAGAAAGTTTGCTGGAATATTTTTTCTTCTGGTTTCAGTTTCATTCATAATTAATACCAAATTTAAAACTTTAAGTTTCAGTTCTAATTGACTAAACCATTTATACTTTAGCTCTAATTGTTTGTACCAATTAACTAAACACCCCTCATGATCAGTAGAGTACCGTAGATATATAGATTAGCTTAAGAAGAAGATCAAGAACAAAACCCTTGCCCTTTCCCCCCTGCTCTCCAAAACTCCAAATCATCTCACTCATTTGAATGTCTCTCCTCTCCTCTTCCCTGTCGCCCCCAAAACTCTAACCCTAAACCCCTCTGCCTCTCCCCTCATCGCCGCCGGCGGCCAATCGGCGCCCTCCACGTCGGCGACCACGGCCTCCTCCAAACCCTAGCAGCCGCCTCCTCGCGTAAGCCCTCTAACCAACTCCCAGCCGTTCGATCCTCCGAGAGCGACCTCGCCTGCTTGACTCCCGTGGGCTCGGTCGGACTCGAGCAGGCGCTCACTGCTGCTGCTGCTGATGGAGGCGACGCGGCCGAGGAGCACTTGACGAATGGGATGGAGACGATGGTGGTGGAGACTGTCTTTCCCGGGAGCGTCGATAAGCGCAGCACGGTCTCGACGAGGCTGGTGAGGTCTTGGTATTGATCGATGTTTGGCATCTAAATTGCATTGCTCATTTTTATCTGTTGCAATGTGAAATGTGTTTATTTGACTTGGAATCAGAAAAAAAAACTTAAAGATTCTAAAAAGAAAATTTGATGGGCATAACACAAGGTTTTGTCGGGGCAATCATGAAGGTTCGGATCACACACAAGAGAGCACGAAGGCTCGAAAGAGGTGTCTTAAGTACATACAAATGAGGGGATGATTATATTATTTTATTTATGAGTGTAATTTTTGATATAAGTGGGTTCCAACAATAAGACTCAAGCCTTGTTGAGGTTTGACCCGATTTATATCTTATACTCATGTAACTCTCATAGTTTTTCCAATGTGGGATTACGTTATCCACATATCTTAACATCATGTATTAAAAAATGCTGTGCATGCATGCTATTAAATAACTAATTTGATCCAGACAGATATTTTCCTTGAGCTTGAACCCATACCGAATTATCGATCGAGCCAAAGATTGGGTCCAACCCTGACAGAAATAAGTTTTTCAGGGATTAATTGGTGCAGAGGCCGGTTCTGTTCATGGGTTGGGCCTGCTCGGTTCTGACTAACCTAAAAATCTAGCAGATTGGTCAGGGATTCAACCAAACCCTTAGGTTTCGGTTTCCCTCCCATCAAATAGGTTAAGTAGCTCATCAAAAATATGTGTAATAAATATCAGCCTTAAACAGTAAAATAGTAGACCATTAATTGACATAGTTGTCTAAAATCACATATGCGGCATTCAACAAATTACACGGTTTCCGAAATCAGCCGTCACAAAACATGATATCCATTTTGAATATTATATGAATGTATATATCATGACATATTAAAATATTAGATGAGTATATGCTTTTTCTGTGGTTTTTCATCGGAATCTATACTTGCTAGCAACTTTTGAACCTGCTCTGCCAGGGACCGCTAGGCCGGGGCGCCTTTTCAGACATTCTTGCAGATTAGCTCGATATCTCTGTGTACAATTCTGTTTCAAATTCTCTGGATTTTATTTTGTTTCCCAGTGTTATCTACGGTTCTAGTTGCAAAGGAATTAAACAGATCGTCAAATTATATATGTTTATTATTGTCATCTAAATTTCAAGGCTGAATATTTAACATTAGATATTGTTTTAACAGTTTTTACCAACAAGGGTGAAAGAAAAGGCCAAGAAACTTAGGAATAGTCTGGGTGCTGATATCCTTTCCAGCATCAGCGGTGTCTCAAAAAATATCCTCGCTATGACATTCAGACAGGTGGTCTTGCAAACAGTCTGGAGTTATAAACTCTCAATTTTCTGCGCAGGAACTGAGAGGGACATGGAACAGCTTACACGCCCTATGTAGGTCATAAAATATTTGCTGTCAATCTATCTTATCATTGATGTAGTAATTCCAAACTAATATCCTTCTGAATATAGCAGGTCCTAGTAGATTTTACTGTTAGTTCGTTGGATAAAAGGTTTCTTTCCAAACTTGCAGAGGTGGTTTGCTCTTGTGCTCTTGAGAGCACAAAAACGTTATACCTCCAAAGTGTCGGTGGACGTCCGCATACAAGTATATTTGATCGGTTTCGGAATTTACATAGAACCTCCTTGGTTGATTCTCCCATTTGTGTACATAGACTTCCTCAAGGGGAGCTAATGAAGAATGCGAGGAACCAGGTGGAAAAATTCGATTTGCTGAAGGGAAAGTCTTCTTATAGAGGGCAAAAATTGTAACATAGTTTATGTGAGCCACCAAAATTTTCAGAATTGGATAAGTTCAGAATTCCTGGATTTAGTGAATGGGCACAGGAGTTTGTTCCTGCTTACAGGCTGCAAGTTGATACAGACATTTTCGAAGTCACAAAGCTTGAAGGATGGAATGAATTATCTAATAATAGGTGGGAAGTTCTTTTAACCCACTTCCAAATGGTATATTTATTCTTTCCTTGCACTCAATAGTCTTCTGTTTCAGGTTGTATAGTAACTATTAACTAATAGCATACTTGTGTTTTTTACTTGTTAACAACCTTCCGTTTTCCTGTCAGCCTTTTTTTAATCTCAAAGTTTTTAAGGGAATATAAGTATATAACAACTTGGCGCCATCTATCTTCTTAGAGTTAAAATTTGACGATCAAACTTCCACATTTTTCTCAACTTTTGATCTAAATCAAGTTATTCTGGTATCAGCTAAACTAAGGCCATGAGTAGGGACAAATAGCCATAAATTAATGGCAGAACTGCTGGTGCTGCCTTTAACATTTAGAAATTAGACATAATTTTCAAGGAACACGTCGATGATTTGCTTTAACCTTGAGTCTTAGTTTGTCACGATCATCTCAAACCTCACTTATGTATTCGTTTCAGCCGTTTACCAAGTCGATCTAGCGATGTACACGAAAGAAAACTCAAGATGATAGTTTTAGGAGAAAATCTAGGAAATATATGGATCTTCTCACCTTATATATCAATAAAATGGGATATGATTTAGCAAAAAATAAAATAAAATGGGATATGAGGACTTTTTGCTATATAAACAGCTCTTGATCAATGAATTGTTCAGTCCTTGTGGAAGCGCACTGGAATTTTACCAGCAGCATATATTTTCACATGTTTTGCCACACATATTGTTTTGTTTAGTCATACAAACTTATGCCAAAAGAAAAGTCTGTTAACTGCTGTTGAGTTACTGCTAGTTTTGTTTGTACATACAAGGAAATTTTAGGTACTGTTCATGATTGTTTTTGATTTTACAGAGAAGATGGTTCTTTACATAGAAAATTAGGCATAATTCTATACAGCTGAAAAAGAAACTAGGTAAAAGGCTTTTTGTCGCATGGAATGTAACACACTTGTACAAAAATGATCTGACATATCATTCAAAACTGATTTTTCAGAATTACAACATTGCAGACCCATTGTATTAACATCAATAACATAGGCTGCTACCAATTAATATAATGTCTGCCTGCATGCCTCTCATTTGCTTGTGTATGTAGACACATATGTGTAGGCATACACATATGAATATTCGATATGTAATGATGGGTACATGCCTAACCTGATTAACTTGTAGCTCTACCCATGCACAGAAGCTTGATGCTAGATCTATCAATTGTAAGTTGTAACTATTCAGAGGTTCTTCATACAATAGTAGGAGCCATACACAACTTCTTTGCATCATACTTTGAGGTTTTAAGTAGGATGAATTGTGTAACGCTGTTCCACAACTTTTTCACAGATCATTGCTAAATAAAATGTGTTAATTTTTGCAGGTTGAATTGTCCAGCATCCTTGACATGTATTATGAAGACCAATATACCCTCCCAGAGAAAGAGCTTTCATGTGGATTGATTACGGAGGTCCAGTCATATCTAAAAAGAAGGCATGTTCAATCTTATTTTGGTATCTATATTTTTACTTCCATATAAATAGTGATGAATCTAGGCTCCAATTGCTCTTGTGCCAATTATTGTTCATTTTATGCTGCTTGATTTTAATATGCAGAATTCTTTATGGAAACTGCTATTTGTTTCCATGGCTGGTGGATGCGTTCTGCCCTTTGTCATTATTCTTGCCCAATTTTATTGGCCGAACCTCCTCAAAGCTAGAATGGTTTCAGATCAGAGTAGTACCTGTCCATCATCTGGACCTGATACTTCTCATTTCAAGTCTCTTGAAGCTGATGAGGTATACGGTCACAAATTTATTATGTCTCGTAGGCTGTTTTCGACCCATGTCCAAATTCTGCATTAGATTATTCTATCAATAATATGTTGGAATTCGTGAAATGTTTTCCATTCATCGAAAGTAGTACACCTGAGCGAACAGCTTCCACGACATTGTTTTCATCCTATGAGGCTATAACTGTGTAAATTAGACTATGATATGAGGAGATTAAAAGATATCTCGATTTGTTAAACCATCAAATAGTCTCTGCAATCAAATAAAAATGATGATGCTGTTATATGACGATAAATCATATAGCATTAATTTTATTGGAGGTCCTCAGGATTACTCTAACCGGAAACATTCAGGGCCCAATCCTATGTTCTTCTGAATAAGCTCCTTCGAGAATGGAGAGCTGTCTTCCCTTTGTTAGGTTGTTGTTCACCCTCTTTAGAACCTCTAACGATCATATCGATAAAATAAAGGTATAGTTTAAACAAAACAAATTTTATAAGTTTTAAAGTTTGACCAAAAGGTCTTTGGGTTCGAGACTTCAGCCATTAATTATACCCTATTGTCTTAGGAAATATTTAAACGAGATACCTTGTTATGTTATTTTAAATCACATCATCTAGAGAAAAGATCACATCATGGATATACGTACTTGCAAATAAAAAGGAATATAAAAAAAGAATCTTCGAAGAGGATTTCATTTATATTGATTTTATACAACTTTGATAGATTGCATTTGTTTACATCTCAAGATTTACATAAACAACATTACAAGAGACTTACAAAGAAGAGGGGGTTTAATATTACGGTTGATATTAAAAGATAGGATATCGGCGGGGATCTCCACTTCGCAAAAATCATCACCCGGTTTGTTTAAACAAGTGTGGGATCCTTTATATGGGCCCTACAACATATGTAGAGAACCTGCGGATGTCTTTAATGAAGATATCCGCACAAATTTTGCATTTACGGGCATCTTGTTAAGATGCCCGATTAGCGGGTATCTTTTAATATGCCTGACCCTTTTTGTGGATATTTTTGAAGAATATCCGACAGAAGCATTGAGCAGATGCAAAGCGGTGACATCTGGAGTCCCAACGTGAAGACCATGTATTCGTGAAGATCTCTCCAAACAGAGGAGTGATCCGCTTTAGCAAGAGAGGTAAGCTAAGTCCAAGATACATAGGACTGTTCGACATACTCAAACGAGTTGGAGACGTGGCATACCGTTTGGCACTTCTACCCTCATTGAAAGGTGTGCACAACGTGTTCCACATATCCCAGCTACGACGATATGCGAGTGACCCCTACCACATACTTGATTACTCGGAACCCACAGTATAGACTGATTTAACATGCGAGCAACAACCAGTTGAGATCCTGGACCGAAAGGTGAAGACATTGCGGAACAAGAAAGTAAACTTGGTCCGAGTGATGTGGAGAAAGGATTCGCCAGGAGAATCAATATGGGAATGAGAAGAAGACATGCGTACAATATACCTTTATTTATTTAAAAATTAGTCCCTATGTAAATATAAATTTCGAGGACAAAATTTTTATAAAGAGGGTAGAATGTAACGACTCTGAAATCTCTGTACAGAAATTTTCTGTTAATATACAAGAAAAGAGTATTACAGCCTGAGTTTGAGTTATAAGTCACTTTTGTTAAATAAAAGCAAGAAACAATTTGTAACTCACTGGTAAAGTCTTTGTACTGCTGTGACGTAGCCTGTGTGTTCGATTTCCATCAGACGCAATTTTTTTCTGAATTTTTCTTTTTAAATTTTTGGAAGTCCAAAAGATTACACGGGGAAATGAAAAGTTCAGAAAAATCAAATACGTAGAAAATGGTGTAAATACTGGATTTATCAGATGACACGAATCTCGAGGCATTTGCCTCAAGATCGAATGACCAAATGTGCCTTAGGACCGGCGGGGATGGTCAGATCGAGCCCGATGAGCTCCGTGCTTTGCACACTCGTCTCTTCAACTTCCTCAACTCCTCTGCACTGTTTGATTTCCCTGCAATCAAACAAAAACCTTTCATTTCACCATTTAATATCATTTTAATGCTTTTTAATCCACATTTTTAATTCCCAAACCCTAATTCTCCACTATAAATACCACCCTATGCCGTAGCCCTTCTTCATTCTGAAAATTCTAGCAAAAACTCTCTCAAAAGTTCCTAAATGCAATTGGAGTAAAGTGGAGTTAGCGAGCGAACTTCTTCCATCAAAGATCGAAGCCGATTTCGGAGCTCCCGTGACGCCATAACGACACTCTTCTCTTCCTCACCCTCTTCCTAAGTTTTTCAAACCGTAAGTCCCGCTTAAACTCTCTTTCTCTTCATTGAAATTCAACTTTAAAACTTATATCGGTAAGTGGAGTTATTACCGATATTCTTTTTTTAAACCCTACAAACTCCTTTATACTTTGTTCAAACTAATTTTTACACAATACTTGTAACTATAAATACCAATGTTTAGAATTATTTTTTACCAAGAATCTCATGTGAAACATCCATGATTGAACTTTATCATTAAAATACCATAAACTTTGATATCACTTCTTTTAGTTTTGTTAAAATTATACCTTCAGGAAAAACTTCACAGGATAACGACCTACCCAACACATACACTTTGGTTTTATAACATGATACCTATTTGTATGTATTTTTGTTTCGAAGTATGAACTTTACAATAAAACACCACATACTTTAAAACTGGGTCTTTTTAAAAACAGTTTTTCATATTCCTTTGCAATTATGCATCTAGAACTCTCGTTAGGAGACCCGCTAATGGATGATGCAAATTATCGCATTTCCTGGAGATAGTAGAACGAGATGCAACACTCCTGACAGAATATTCGATCTCGAAAGGATATAAATACGGTTTTTTAGAAAAACGAATTTTCTAAATAAAACTAGTTTTTTATTAAAATTATAAATCCATATTTTTATTATATTATGAAACTACATTTTTATAAAAATTAAAAAATGTCAATAAAATACCATCAAGTTACTAAAAATAACTAGTTTTCAATAAAATATCATAAATTTTTTAAAACTAGGTATTCATCATTAAAATACTTCAATACTTAAAACACATGCTCATGAAAACCCTAAATAATATAAAAAAAACCTCGAGGTTTTTATTTTTAACTATATTAAAAATATTTTTCATAAAACCTCTTTCGAGATATACAAAACAATATTTTAAGGACTTTAGTAAATATAGCTTTAAGCGGGATCAATTCTCTTGAGCCCCAGAAAGCCGGAGAGAGTGAGTGCCTGCCTATTTAGGTTAAAAAACTTAACAGGAGTTGTCAATGGCAATTGCCTTGGAAAAAAACACAAATTCTGCCGTCCATGTGCAGCAGTTGCCGATGACTTCCGAACCTAAGAATTCAATAGTTAAATCAGTACAAGTGTTTGACTCAATCTGAGTCCAACCTCAAACCTGAATCCAAAATCAAACATAAATACTTGATCATGAACATGAATATTCGAATCCAAACATCAATATCAAACATGTATACTTGAATTGACTTGACCGAACTATGGTTATAACTTGACATGACTACTTGAATATAGGATTACATTCTGAACATGAATACCTGAACATTTTGTATCCATGGTTTCAGCAAGACTTGTAAAAATAATCTATACAATACATTACGCGTGGATAAAAGGGTAAATTGGTACGGAACGTATATTGTGGCATAAGAGGTCGCTTAAAAGACACCTACATGAATTCTCGTGTCGTTGTCCCGTGGGTTATGACGGGGCCTTGTACTATATGTTACTATAGTCCACGAGTTAAGATGGACTCCTCTTGTATACATGAATACCTTCTTTACTAAAGTACAAATAACCACGTTATAATAACTATCATATACCAGTAATCGGTCATATACAACTTTACCTGTTCATTTCACTTTATATACTATCTTCTTTTTCTTCTTTTGGGACTTACCGAGCGTTAGTTTGCTGACGACATTCCTTTCTATTTCTTTCTTTGGAATGTTCGTCAGGAGGACCGGACTCTGAGGCAATAGAGCCGAGCCAGGAGGACTTGGACCGGTTTACAACTCAGCCGGACTACTAGTTCTTCTTGCACTTATTTTCTGTATGTCATTGTTTAGGCATTTGCTTTATATCATTGTATTTTTTCATTACAAACAGATGTATGTAAAGCTGAATGTAAATAAAGTTGATGTTCATTTTATTACTCTTGTTATTCTTGTTCAGTTATATATTACTTAATTACGCTTAACATATTTATTTCATAGTAAATACGTTGCGGCCTGCCACGTCACCGTTTTTGTCTACTGGGAAGCAGGGCGTGACATTTTCCGGCCAAATTGAAATCTAAGGTTTGAGGTATTGAGTGGTTTTTTTACGAATTCGCCATGGATTCTTTCTCGAGCTCTCCTTCCTTATGCCTAGAACCAAACAATTCATGTTTTAGTGGCACTACTTTTGCACGGCGTGTTTGTTGCAAGCCATCAAACGTCGGCAAAAAACTCTTTGGCTGCCACTTCTATCATGGACCAAACGATCATGGGTGTGGCTAAATTGTTTCAGAGAAGGAGCTTGCTAAGAATGCTTGCTAAGAATGCTATAGGTTTTGTGCTGAGGACGAAGAAAAATTTGATGGCCGTGAACTCAAGTGCTACGGGTTCTACGGGTTCTGAAATGAAAGTAGTTGAAGAATTGAAGAGGAATTTCTGCATGCTGAAACATATAGTTGAAGAATTGGAAAAGAAACTAGAAACTGCAAATGATAATTGGCAAGAAGATATTAAGAGAGATTGGAGAGATTGGAGAAATTAAAAGCCTTAGATGATGATATCGACTATGGATTTAAGAGAGAGAAGATAAGCTGGTGAGAGAGTAGAGAGAGGTTAGTCTTAGAGAGATGAAGAGAATTATCTAGTTGAAACTGACTAAAAAGGTTGAGGGAGTAATAAGAGCAACATTGAAGTTTTGGGAAAACAGAAAACGTTAAAGGGGGTTAGAGGAGTGACTTAATCGATTAGGGGGACGTGGGGGTAAATAGTTAGATTAGGTGGGAGAATAAAGAGAATATATCATATTAGGGGAGGTGCCTGAAGTAAACCCGGCTAATGAAACGAACCATTTCGCTTCGCTTCGTGGTGACGTGGACAAATTTAGTGAGGCGATTTGCCTCGTCCGCCATGAATTGGCGAAGCGAGCGGCTTCCCAATTTTTCCGGCGGTACTTTGTTGTAGTTTGCCTCGCCTAACTCGTCTCCTTTATCTCGGGAATTGCCACGAATCGGCAAGACTCGTCGATTCGTCTCGCCTCGCCTCGTTGACCGATTCGCCGCGAACTCGCCACCCAACGGTCACAAACAGCCGTCTGCTTGACGAATCGCCTCGCCTCGGGTTCGTTTTGCCTCGTCTTGGAATTCCCATCCAACGGCTCTTAATGGTCGATCTAGGAGAAGCGATGCGAATTTCAATTCACCTCGCCTCATAACGGCTAGAAATAGGCAAAATATTCAAAAACAAAAAACCTATAAATCCCCCCCCCCCCAAACCCCATTTACTCTCATTCCAAACTCTTTTCTCTTCCAAAAAAAATTCCCATCTCCCTAAAAAAAATAATCTAAATCTTTAATGCTTTTGAATCAATTTCCATCTCTCTAAAAAATAGAAGCTCCGATCTGATCCTCCGACAGTTCGACTCTGAATTTTCGAAGCTCCGAGCCTCCGATCGACCCATTCTTCACTCTTTCTTATTTCTTGTTTTTAATTTATTATTTCTAATTTTCTACTTTAACACTTTTTTTTAACATTTAGTTAAAATATTGATATGGATGATTCATTCAATACGCATCAAACCCAAATTTCCCATCCCTGACAACAAGCGGAAGAATCCACCTATATATCAAGAGAAACTAAAAAACATGCGACTGCTAGTTATGTTTGTGATCACTATAAAATTGAATTTAAGGACGGTGTTAGATACGCCATTTGCAAATATTGTGGTAATGCATATAAATACAAGGATAGTGTCAGCACCGATAGTTTGAATAAACATGCAAAAAAACACTTAAAAGCCCGGCCGGTTCCTCCATTATACAAACACAAATTGGTTTCGCCAGTCAAGGTCTTTTTCAATATAGTCATGATTTAAATATTTCAGAAATGGCAAAATATGTTATGGCAGATGAACGGGTTCTCGGATTCGGAGAAAACGCGGCTTTTGAGCGGTACGTTCAAACGGCGTTGCAACCGGCATTCAAAAAAGTTCCGAGGACTACGCCTAAAAGTCGTTGTTTTAGCCTCTACAACGACGGTAAACATGTATTAATTGCTACTCTTACTTTTTTAAATACTGGTATTTCATTAACTTCTGATATTTGGACAGATAGAAGGGAACTTCTCTTGATCTGTGTTATTGCACATTGGATAGATTCTGACTGGTTTTTGCAAAAAAGAATTATTGGTTTTAGACAATTTCCATACCCGCACAATACTTTTCATATAACTTCTGAAATTAGATCTATTTTAGAAAAATGTCATTGTGTAAATAAAAAAATTTCTATTTCTTTCGATTATGCAATTGCTGAACTCATTAGGCTATGCAAACCAATATGCAGTGGTCGTTTTTTTCATATTCGTTGAGTATGTCATATACTTAATCTTGCTGTACAGAATGCATATACCGTATGCAATAAAAATATTCAAACAATTAAAGATGCATGTAGCTTTATTAAAAATTATGGAAAAAGAAAAGACGAATACAAAACTAGTTGCCTAGCTGCAGGTGTAAGGTCGTCTTTTGAAAAAGATATGGCCACTAGATGGAATAGTACATATGACATATTTCGTACTGCATTAAAAACCGTCGTAATTATTAGTAACATGTGAAATAAACAAATGCCTGTAGAAAACCACTTAACACCCGATCATTGGACGGTTGCAGATCTTTTTAAAGATTTTCTTATGATTTTTAAAATAGCAATCGAATGATTTTTTGCTACTTATACCTCCACTTCTCATATTCTTATCTCTGAATTGTATAATATAGCTAATTGTTTTGCTTTTCACGTCGAAAATCCAGTACTTCATCATTCGATCCTTACCATGCTAGCTAAGATTTCTAAATATTTCTCTGAAATTCCAATTATTTACTGTTTATGTTCGGTAATGGACCCTAAAATTAAATTAAAAGATTTGGAGGCTCTTTTAACCGGGTTCCACACGGCCATGAGACATGGTGTAGATATTGATGTCTATGTTAGTATCGTTAGAAGTAATTTAGATGAAATGTTTGATTTGTATGTTGCACGATTTTCTTTTAATTAGTAGAACTAGTAGACCACCACTCTCAACCAGTTCGCATGCTTTGACTCCATATTTAGCATTTATTCAACAGAAAAAGGGTAAAAGGCCTGGTAGCTTCATTATTGTCATCTTCAAATGTGTTATCAATATTTTTACAAACTGAGTCAGATATAGATTTAAATATAGATGATTTTGATATTTTAGCCTAGTGGAAAAACCACGGTTTGTATCCGGTGCTTTCTACTATGGCTCATGATTTACTAACAGTTCCAGTGTCCACAGTAGCGTCGGAAAGTGTTTTTAGTACAAGTAGCAGGATATTAAGCGAGAAGAGATACAGCATGGCGCACGACACAATGGAGTGCATGATTTGCTCGCAAGATTGGAAAGCAACAGCCGCCATGAAACAAAATGCAATCATTTTGGACTCGGATTATCTACCTGAGGAGCTTACAGGATCGAACGACACCAACATCGAAGGAGGAGGAACCACAACCGGCGCCGACGAGTAGTGAGTAAGTTCTATAATAATACAAAAAGAACTATGTAAACCCGATTTTCTCTCATTGAGATAAATACTTGCGAGGGATACATAGGCAGTCCGAGTGGGTTCGGTTTTTAATGTAAAAAAACAAACAAATTGTATTATCAAATTGTAATTTGATTAAGATTTTTTGAAATATAAAAACTTGTCTAAATTTCAAAATTTTAAGCCTGATTTAAATTTTTTTAAATTAAAAAAAATAGCAACCCACCCAGGCGAAAAATTCACCAAGCTCGGCAAATTTGCCCCGCCTCGCCTCGCGAACCGGCGAAACGAGCGGGTTCTGGCTTCATTACTGTTTCACTCGTCTAGTCTAGCCGGTGAAGCGAGAAAAATTCGTTTCGCCGGTTAGACGAAACAAACGAATTCCGAACGAGTTGCTTCGGCTCGCTTCATTAGCCACGTCTTGCCTGAGGTTAAAAAAAACCTTCTTTTTATTATGATATATATTGGTATGTATATCTTAATAGATATTCATATTTAGTTAATTTAAAATCGATATAAAAATCGTATCTTGTCTTCTAAGTTTTTTGAAAATTGTGAATCTGTATCGTATCGTATCTTGTATCCATATTCGAACCTGTACTCCTTCGCATGTGATGCATAAATTCAGTTATCTAGATGAACTATTTCTATAATGATTTTAAAACCAGAGCTTGCCATATGAGATGCTCTAATATGAGAAATTAAAATGACCTTAATGGTTACTATCATTTTCTGTTTTAGCTGTCTTAAGAAAATTCATATTTCATGTATGCAGTTATTTGCAGGAAGGAACGCTCTCTAACACAGCAATGGCTCATCAAATTACCCCACCTGCAGCTCCTCGTCATGTTTTCTTTACAAAATGAAAATGCCTTGTTCCCGATACATGCTATGCTTGTATGAGCGACAACCCAAATCCTCGTCGAAACACAGTACCTCATCAGAAATTATATTTTAAACATGAACAAGGCAATATCTCGCCTTTTCCGGTTTGTCATATCGCTCCTTCAAATCGATACCGAAATCGATACCATAGCGCGCCTTGTCAACATTTACCTTCGAATATATATGACTAATTTATTTGATGATTCTCGCAATTCAAATAACAACCGGAATCTGCATGACCATGTAATCACTCATCAAATGGTCAATCTAGAGCAAGAACAAGACAATATCTCGCCTTGTCCTGATTGTCATATCGCTCCTTCAAGTCAATACCCAAATCGATGTCACAGCGCACCTTATCATCATTTACCTTCAAATACACCCCCCATGACTAATTTCTTCGATCGTTCTGGCAATTCAAGCAACATCCTGAATCCGCATGACCGTCTAATCTCTCATCAAATGGTCAACAATCTAGGACCGCAACATCACAATGCTAATCATAAAAATGCATATCAACATGCATTGAAGCATGGATTGAGTAATCTTGCAAGCATTCTTCATCGATTAATTATCGATGGTGAAACAATAAATGCACTAGAAGTCGATCTTATTCTCGATTGTTGCCGCTGTCTCCTCACAAACAATGAGTTAGATAATGTACATGTCGATGAATATGATGAATATGTACCGAATGATTATGGATCAATTCACTATTTTGATGGTAGCCAAAATTGCATGGTTCATTGTATTCGGAATTCTCACAGTGGCTTGATAGAACAAGTTAAATGTTACAGTGTTAATGATAAATCCCCTTTAATTTTTTCTAATATCTCTAATTGGTTAAAAAATAATAATATTACTGATCAAGTGAATGTTCATATTCGCAAGGCACGGAATCTATGAATTTTGATTTGCATGAACATGCAAATTCTTTATCCGATATGAACTCAGAATATAGAATTCAGCAAGAACACGTACCGCTGGTGAGGAATCGGCAATTTTACGGGTATAATAACCCGAATATTCAGCAAGAAGTAGCTCCATAACCACATCATCTCAACGATGTAGAATCGAGTGAAGACCACACGATAATGTCGCATATGGAGGTATATATTTATATATGTTTCTCTTCATTAGTTGCATGATCGATATTGCATTTAAAAGATTGTAATGTTTTATCTTATGATGCATCAAAGACCTCTTTCAAATTTATTTTGTTTTTTCTAAAGTGTTTTTGTGGATGTAGGATTCAGAGGATGGACAAGAAATTCCAGGTTTTCATGCATGGAATGATTATATAAATCCTGATGTTGATTCCATGGCTTTGTGGTAAAGAAATGTGCATTAATAAATTTCATCACATTTTCTGCCCTGCTAAAATATTTAGACCTAAACCCTACCATGTTACCAAAATGCCAAAGTTATCTTTATCTTATGAAATTAATGCCCACAAAAACGGATTCCGATCCTCTCCAGTTAATGGTAAGGCCGATTCTTGGATAATAACTGTATGTTTTATTATACGGTAAAAATACATACCATGAGTTGATAAGTTTAGGTTTCACCATCAATAAAAAAGATACCATTCAGTTCGACTTCTACTAAATAGCATGGGCCCGGGTGCGGTCTTTTCTTGTTCATATTCAAGAATTCAACAAGAAGTCTTTATTGCAAGCTAGTGATAGCGAACTGATTAAACACGTCTGCTGTTCTAGGAACTATTGGGTTTGCACGAATTGGGGGGGGGGGGGGGGGGGCAGGAATGGTTTGCCGGAAGCTACGATATTAAGAAATATAAAGATAAACGAGTGTGCTCCACAATCAAGCCTATCATCGTTGGATATCTCTTTTGGCTTATCGGGAGAAATGTATAAGTTCTTGAAGAAGATGCAATTTAGAGCTTGAACTTAATTGGTTTGTATTGAATCTCCAAGGTATATATATACACACTTTATATAATGAAGAAATAAAATAAAATATTTCCTAACAAAAATAAAATATTTTCTAACAAATAAATTTTTTCCTAACAAATAAAACCAGAAAAATTATGGAAAGATTTGTAATCACAAAAATCTGTATCAGTTATAGAAATCATTCCTAATACACCCCCGTAAGATTGAGGCTCAGTTGGAGACTCCGATTTTGGAGTGAAGTTTAAGAAATTGACCGTGTCCAAGTGCTTTTGTGAGAACATCCGCAAGTTGATCATGAGTGTTGATGTGGTGAACACGAATAATGTCCTCTTCAATGCATTCCCGAACAAAGTGATGGTCAGGAGCAATGTGGTTCATCCGAGAGTGGAAGATTGGATTTGCACAAAGATAGATAGCCCTCGTATTATCACAGTATAAAGAGAGCGGTTTTTGCATAATTACCTTGAGTTCATACAGAACATTTTTCACCCATAGTACATCGGTCGTGGCATTCGCAAGGGCCTTATATTCAGCTCCGGATGAGAATCGAGAGACAGTTTTCTGTTGAGTTGATTTTCATGAGATGGGATTCAAGCCTAAATAGAGAATATAGGCAGTGGTAGAACGACCGTCATCGCGACTTCCATCCCAGTCGGAGTCATTGAAGGCCAAAAGAGTCGGAGGAGATTGTCGGCGGAGGTAAAGACCATGATGTATCGTACCTTTGAGGTAACGAAGAACATGTTTGAGTGTCGTCCAGTGAAACTCTGTAGGAGAGTGTATGAATTGGGATAAACGATTAACGACAAATGAAACGTCAGGCAGAGTGAGAGAGAGGTATTGAAGAGCACCAACTAACTGACGATATGGCATGGGGTCGACAGATGAAGACCCATCATGGCGAAATAAAGGGGTGGTATTGCACATTGGGGTGGTAACTTTTTTAGCTCCTTCCATAGAGAACTTTTTCAGAAGATCGGCGATGTGGCGATGTTGAGTTAGAAAAGGTCCTTGTGTCCTGAGAATAGCTTCTACCCCAAAAAAGTGATGAAAATCGCCGAGATCCTTTAGAGAGAAACATTGTCCAAGTTGACAAAATTTTTTTGAAAGAACTGTATATTGTTACCTGTGAGAATAATGTCGTCAACATATACCAAGAAATAAGCTATGATGGCATACTTCGAGTAGATAAAAAAAGACGTATCTGCCATGGAATTTGCGAAGCCATTTTGTAGAAGATAGCTTTTGAGTTCTTGATACCATGCCCTTGGTGCTTGCTTGAAACCATATATAGCTTTACGTAGTTTACAGACGTAGTTGGGTAGGGAAGAGTGGAGAAAGCCGGGCGGTTGAGCCATATACACATCTTCATACAGAGTATCATTGAGAAAAGTATTGTTAATGTTGAGTTGATGAAGATGCCATCCTTGGAAGAGTACTAGGCATAAAACTATATGCAGTGTTGTCGGCTTGATAACGGAGCTGAACATGGCAGAATAGTCTAGCCCAGGCCTTTGATGGAAGCCTTTGACCACAAGACGAGCTTTGTATCGGGCAATAGTGCCGTCGGAGTTGCGCTTGATTTGGAAGACCCACTTGCAACCTACAAGATTCTGATTTGATTTGGGAACAAGATCCCATGTTCCATTCTTCATGAAGGCATCAAACTCTTCGGACATTGCAGCATGCCGGTTTGGATCCTTCACAGCTTGAGATACACAGGTTGGTTCAAGGATTTGGGGTATTGTGTGAACAGTGGTATGGTTTATATATTGGGAGTTGAAGTATTTTGGGTTCGTTTTACGTTCATTGTTGGTGCAGAGATTTGAGGGTTGGGGAGAAGAGGATAATTGTCACGCACCGATTTCTGGTGTGCGGCAAGGAGACGCGACGGGTCACGCGACGTATTTACTCAGAAGTAAACACGCTAAACGTATTTAAGCAATATAAAGTAAATGTACACAAGAGACAGAAATATAAATGAATAGCAACTTTATTTTTTAAACATTCTTTTACAGGTACAACTGGAATGTAAATACATGAATAGAAAGCGATGCTTAAATAATGGTATAACTAAAATGAAAAGTATGTATAAGTGCCTATAGCTCTGGATCGATAGCGAACTGCTCCAAATCCTCAGTATTGGGCTCGGTATCTAGTGCGTCCAAATCACCTGACAACATTCCAAAGAAAGCGAACAATCGCTCGGTAAGTCCCAAACATGAGTAGAGATAGAATAGACAGAAAGAGAATATACTAGTAATGTTTGATTATATTGTTAACGTAGTTGTTTGTAGCTTAGTACAGAATATGCCAGTGTATACGAGAGGAGTCCCACTATTCCGGAGACTAAGGTATACAGAGCACAAGGAACCGTTCAGCCACGGTACAACGGCAATGGATATTCAGATTAGGTGTATTAAGGTTACAGTCTCGTGCCATTTCTAACACATTCCGTACCAATCTACCCCTTTATAAACCCCGCGATGTCTTTTGTATTTATTGTATTTTTTTTATTATATAGATCAACGACTTGCCAAAACCATGATATCAGTAAATGGAATGAATATAAATGGATAGTCATGTAGACGGGGTATATCCATGGTTCGATTCGGTCAATATAGATTGAATAGACGGATTCATGGATTCATGTTGTATTGTAGTTTATACTTGAATCATATTCAAGTCAGATTGATTAGATTGAGACTCGGTCTGAGTCAGACACCTTGAAAAGAAGTTGAAATCCTGAATTAGTTTTGATGTTATCGATAACTGCTGCACATGGATGGCAGGATTTATGTCTTTTTCCAAGACAATTACCGTATTGATAACACCGTTTGTTAGATTGTCTACCTTAGATAGGAAAGCACCCACATTCTCCGGCTCTCTGAGGCTCAAGAGAATTGGTCCCGTTTAAACCTGTATTTACTAGGGTCCTTATTGTAATTTAGTATAACTTAAAGGGGTTTTATGTAAAAATAGTTTTGATACATTTTCAAAATACACCTCAAGTATTTAATTATCATTTTTAGGGTTTTCATAGATGTATATTTTATAAAAGTGAAATTTCTAGTGAGTAGAACCTAGTTTTCATTGTATATGGTATTTTATTGTAATATTGGTATTTTGCATTGAATTGTAATGGTATTTTGCTGTAATGGTGATTCCTTTGATTTAGAAAACTTGGAATATTTGTATAATATAAAAATAGATCTTTTGATAATACTCATATATATATATATATATATATATATATATATATATATATATATATATATATATATAATAAAAATAAATTTTATTTATATTCTAGAAATCTCATTTTCTAAAAAATAGCATTAAAAATTTCATTGAGATCGAATGCTCATTGCGGAGGTCTGCATCTCGCTCTACAAGGGCCGAGTACGTGCGATAACCCGCACCATCCCGATCGGGGTCCCCAAAAGTGGGTTGTAGAGGCGCAATTGCAAGGAATTGATTAACACATTTTTTAAAGAAATGGTTTTGCAAGTTCGATGGTATTTATTATTAATATCGTATTATCCCATAACTATATTCCCAAAATTTCATCGTGCTATGTCAAAGATGTGTGTTGTGATGAGATAGCTCATTACCTCGTGAGTTATCTAAAGGTAATATAAGTATTATGTTGATTTGTGTCGAAAATAAAGTATGTGGTATTTAACCGTAAAAATACGATAAAAGTTGTATAAAAGATTGTTTTGAGACGAAACTTGTTTTAATGTGTTTGTTAAACATTATACGAGAGTATGATATTTTATTGTTTATGAAAAATAGAATTTTTAAAGAAAAACCGAATCAGAAGTCGGATTAACTTCGCTTCCGTCGAGTTTTGAAGAATGAAAGATTTAGAATAGATAAGGAGAGGAAAAGATGGGACTTACAGAAAGAAGAGAGGTAGGGAAATACTATGGAAGCGTCGTGACGTTGTTTCGTCGCCGAAATCTCCTCGGAATTTCGCCGGAACTTCACCATTTACTAACTCCACTTCCACTTGCACAACTACTTGAACTTAAGAATTTTTGAAAGTTTTGGTACTTAATTTCAGAATGAGAAGTGCCAAAGGATAGGGTTGTATTTATAGGGTAGGATTAGGGTTTAGAGGGTTAAAGAATGTATTAAAATTTGCATTAAAATTGGATTAAAGGGTGTTTTATTGTTCTCTGGAAAATGTGCAGAGAAAACAAACAGTCTAGGAGAAGTGGGTAGGCCAAAGAATTCTCGGGTGAAGAGATGGGGAGCATCCCCTATGGGGGGTTCGGCGATGCCGGTCTTGGAGGCCATCTCGCCAGTCCAAATCCGGTGGGGGGGCTTGGATCTTTGGCCATGTATTGGTGTCGCTTGGTTTTCCCCAGTGAATGTGTTTGATTACTCTGTAACTCTTCATTCTACGTGTAGTGCACGTGCAAACCCTTGGCCTTCTAAAAGATTAAAAAAATTTAATAAATAGATAATGTGGCTGGGGGGATTTGGTTTATCTCAAAAACTATCTATTAACCGCAATCAAGAACGGCGTCGCTTGGTAGCTAGCCGGTGAGTACGGGTCGGTCCACAGGGATGTTGTGAATTTCTTAGTCGCTCAAACGAGTTAATTCCGATTGTGGTCGGATTGATTATTAAATCTAAAAACTAAATCTATCTATACTAAGATTATCTAGATCTAAATCTTGCTAGGGTTAGGTTTAGGGTAGGTTTGGAAATGTAAAAAAATCTCAACGCTTTCTATACCTAAAGTAGGATCTAAGAGGAGTTATGGTAATTATCAATAAAAGGGATTAGAACCATTCGGGTCCTCTAGCTTCTTGTCCTTCCTTTATCGATCCTTACCCTAACCTCCATGGAAAACCATCACAACCGGGCCTTTATACTACGGTATCACCGCTACCTCGTGGGATATGGTGCCGTAGGAAGCGGTATGTACATGTATGCATGGAGTCCTATTAAAAAGTATGATGGGCAAGAAAGGGATGAGAGATCTCATCTCTCAAAAGCCTTCCCCAAAGCTAACCCTAACAGGCGAGGAGACTACTCGCTCATTAGGGAATTTAAAAATATTTATCTAAGACAGAGAATGAAAAATTAGCTAGGGCAAGAATTGAAATTACCTACTTACTTTACAGATGACTCTCTCTAAACATTTACACAGGGTTGTCAGATCTGAATAGATGATATGAAAAGAGGCATCGATGCTCTCCAAAAGAATTCTGAATTTTATTCATAAAAAGATACATGAGGGAGGCATAACCTAATACAATGATTTGGGCTTCTATTTATAGGACATAGAAACCCTAGGTTTACAATTGATTCGCATGTTTGCATTTACCAAAACACCCCTAGGTTGACTAGTCAACGCCGACACAAAATATGGTAAAATTTCCAACTCCTATTTCCATGACCCTGCCGCGGAACCGCGGCCGCAGCCAGGGTTTGGCCGCGGTTCCGCGGTCAAACTAAAGAGTTAACTGCTCAGAATTCTTGTGTTGGCTCCTGCTGACTTGTACTTCCTATTTCTACAGGTCCTTTCTCAGATTGTTTTCTCGTTTTCTTCCAGATCTTTCCAGTGAACATTGTAGTGGACTTTTACTGTTTCTTCGTATCGCTGCCTTTATACTCGGTGAACTGTTGTTCATTGTTCCTCAAAATGTAGGCGCGATCAAGATTTCATCATTTATCATTCGTAGTCTCACTTTTGCATTGTTTTTTTTTTAATCTTTTTCACCGTTTTAGATCCAAGAACCTGTAACCTGTACTATGTAGCAGACATGGGTCAAAAGCACCTGTTTATTTGTAAAATACATAAGAATGGGGAATATAATAATGCAATATTATGGTATGAACAAATACCCCCAAACTTATCTTTTGCTCGTCCTCGAGCAAACTTATTTTTATTCTCGACAAAAACTAACCGCACTTTCGCAGGGAAACGCGATTGCACTGAGCTCGTGCAACAAGCCGTTAAACCTCTAGGTGTCCCTAGTAGGAGGAGTGTTGTCTCCTGAGGGTTGTTTACCCCAATCAGAGCAAAGCTCTGTTCAAATTCCAAGGTGGAAGATGAAGCCCCAATCAGAGCAAAGCTCTATTTTGAAAATTTAAACTTTAGTAAATGAAGCAACGCTTCAAATCCCATGCGCTGCGCGCAACGCGCCACGTGTCAGAAGTTGATACGTCAGCACAGCGCCCAAGGCAGTGCGTCCAATCAGAGCAAGACTCTTTAAAAATAAAAGTAAAGGAAGCAGCGCTTCAGTTGCGCAAGCGCTGCGCTGCGCGACGCGTGTCTGCGCAGTTGCGCAGGCACAGCCGCGCAAGCGCTGCGCTGCGCTGCGCGACTCGTGTCAAGCGCTGGGGCGTTTACGCCAAACAGAATTAAAATTCTAATAAGATCTTTCTGTTCTTGTTAAAACAAGAAGATTTTCTTCTGTAAAACAGAAGCCCTTGGATCAAAGATCCAACGGTGGGGAAAATTCCCCAAATCACTCAGAGAAAGATCTCTTTAACAAATTTAACTCATTTATGGGCACTATAAAAAGGATCCTAGACCTCAATTCAAAGGCATCAACATTTACTGAGAAATTAAAAACTTCAAACAGAGAGAGCTCTGAAGAATTGGAGAGAATTTCTCAAGAACAAAAAAAAAGATAAAAACCTTTAGGAAAAAGAAAAAATTCTCTTATGAACAGATCATTGATATGAGAACAAGATCAAGGATCTCCAATAAAAAAAAGAATATAAATAAATAATAATAAGTGCTTTGCACTTTTCTATGAACCATTGGTTCCCTGAGATAAGAAAAACAAGAAGAACTTGTTTTCTTTGATCTAAATTAGATCAAGAAAACAAACAGTGCTTTGCACTTCTTTTATGAACCACTGGTTCTTTAAAAAACAAGAAAAAACTTGTTTTCTTTGATCTAAAATTGATCCAAAAGAATAAGAACAGTGCCCAGCACTTGCCAAAACTGCACTATTGCGCAAGCCGTCAGAAAGCGCCACGTGTCAGCAGTGCAACAACGCAGCGCACTGACGCAGCGCACTGCGTTGTTGCGCTTGCGCTCACCAGAGCGTGACACGTGTCACCTCCACGAGCGCTTGCGCTCATTAATTGGCGCAAAATGCCTGACAAGCCACGTGGGGCACTGTCAGAGTATTTAATGCTCTGCATTATTAAGAAAAGGGACAGAGCCCAATTAAAAGGCCTAACAGGCCTAATCAAAAATGCTATGCATTTTTTAAAAAGGGGCAGAGCCCAACCAAAATAAAGAAAAATAATACAGTAAACGGGCAAGGGCCTAGCACAGGTCCAATAGGCCAAAGACAAAAGAATCTTGAAACTGGACTTAGCCCAGTCATGGCCATAAGTCCTCAAATTAAATTGATTGAGCACGGCTGCTCCCTAAATCAATTTATATCCGGTTCGAGGGTACATCTCCGAACTCCTCTGACACTTATCGTTGTAGTCCTTCGACGATGTCAGAGAGATGACGGGTCCCGACGACCACACATCAATATGGACTGCAGGGTCCCTAAACTCGTGGACCGAAACGTCCTTAAACTAATATTTACCCTAAATGGGAATGTTGGACCGAAACGTTCTTAAACTAATATTTACCCCAAAATGGGAATGTTGGACCGAAACGTCCTTAAACTAATGTTGGACCACCACGTCCCTAAACTAGCGATGGACCACCACGTCCCTAAACTGGAATATGGACCACCACGTCCCTAAACTGGAACAATATAGCCCAAATGCTCTTTTGTCGGATCTAAACGATCCCGTTAAGTTGATCTTAGTCTCAAATTGGACTAACGTATCCTTAACAAACGTTTAAGTCGATCTTAGCCTAAATACGGCTAACGTATCCTTAAACCAAAACACCAAACCCAAATCTAAGTAAATACGGATTTGGACTAATCCACGTCCTACGGGCGACGATATCGCTTAGTCTCCGTATACAATCCATGGGCAACCACAAACAAAACAAACATACACGACACGAAGTGAAATTCTGGAGAAGGAGAAAGTTGTTACCGCGATGCGGTAGCGTAATTAACTGCAGAGGCTTGCGCCTGCAGGGAAGAGCGTCCCGACAATCAAAAACCCCTCAAGCGAGGGGGAATCTGACGAAGTCTGCTACATCGGCCACATCTGTCTAAACCTCCGATACACGGTGCCATAAATCAACTTGGCATTTTCGGAGAGGTAGACAGATAAAACCAAATAGCATCTGCCCCGAATCTCAGGCAAGACGTCCTAATGTCTCGGCCGCCATTCGGAGGGGAACAGATTCTGGCACGCCCAGTGGGACCTTTTTCTCTTTCCACTCCACACTTCGTGTGTCGTCTTCGCGAACGAATCGCGGTTTGTTAATGGTTGCCTTTGGATTTCAAGTTTACTAAGATTTGGTCTCTTGCTTGACGCAGAAAGCAAAACAACAATGGCGTTCACCTGTTCAAAGTGCTCCAACTGCAGCTGCAACTCGCGTCCTGCCTCAACTGGGGGCATAACCTACGGGCCCCAAGCGGCCTCTTTGTTCACGATGCCCGTGGAGCAGATTACTCAAGCCACCACAGGGCTGTTTTTCGGAACCATGCTTCCGCCAACAAGCTTCAGCACCCCCGTGCCCGTACCAGAAGCTCCTAAGAAGTCGGTCTTCGATCGACTTACAGTTACTGCGGCCCCTCTCAACGGGTCACCCAACACCAGTGCCTCGGTCTTCTCTAGACTGGGCCAAAACTCCCGCGGACCCGCAATGAAGCTCGCAGTCCCAGAAAAGGTTACCCCAAAAGGAGTAGCCAAACCTGCTCCTGAAATCGTCAAGGCGGCTTCTCCTGCTAAGAGATCGGTCTTTACAAGACTGATCGTCCCAACTCCCACTCCTGCTCCTGCTGCTCAAAAGACATCAGTCTACAATAGGCTGACGCCGGCAACAGCCCCACACCTGAACAGGGGGAAAGAGGAGGTTGTTTCTGTCTCTGAACCAATACCGACGACTCGTCGCGCCCACCGACGCCACTGGCGCCGGATAAGGAAGACCAGGGGCAACTCCCCTTCTGGGATGACTCCGCCAGCTCCAACGGTGGAAGTTAACGCTGTTGTTCCAACCGGGAATAACTTTGAACTGTTGAATAGGGTACGCAGAAACTCGCCAACTGCGGTCCTTAAAAGATCTCCTTCACCGGTAGAGACAGTCATGGAGGCAGAAAAGCCGGAGCAACCTCCTCAATCGCTGTCCTCCAGGATTTATAAGACATAGAGACGAGTCCAAGAATCTGTCATTGATGAACCGAATCTTTTCATCATTCTTGGACCAGTTTATAGTGGTGTTCGTCGATGATATTCTGGTCTACTCGAGGAGCGTAGAAGAGCATGCAGAACACTTGAAGATCGCACTGCAGACATTGAGGCAAGAAAGATTGTATGCAAAGATGAGCAAGTGCGGGTTTTGGCTTGAAGAAATGAAGTTTTGGGGCATGTCGTATCCGGAGATGGAATCGCCGTTGATCCCAAAAAGATTACAGCAGTTCGAGACTGGCCGATTCCGAAGGATGTTGCGGAGATAAGAAGCTTTCTTGGACTTGCCGGGTATTATAGAAGGTTCGTGGAGAATTTTTCTCGTTTGGCTGAGCCTTTGACCAAGCTTACGCGCAAGGAAGTACCATTTGTGTGGACGGATAAGTGTGCATCAGCTTTTGAGGTGTTGAAGCAGAGATTGATAACCGCTACTATTTTGACCGTGCCAGACAGTTCCGAAGTATTGGTGATTCACAACGACGCATCTGGGAAAGGATTTGGATGTGTTTTGATGCAGCATGGGAAGGTCGTAGCTTACGCGTCGAGACAGTTGAAGACCCATGAGAAGAATTACCCAACTCATGATTTGGAGCTAGCAGCTGTGATTTTCGCTTTGAAGATTTGGAGACACTACTTACTGGGCGAAAGGATCGAAGTATTCACCGATCACAAAGTCTGAAGTATGTGTTCACACAGAAGGGGCTTAATATGAGGCAGCACAGATGGTTGGAGCTGATGGCTGACTACGATCTTGATCTTAAATACCATCCGGGAAAAGTTAATGTTGTGCCGGATGCGCTTAGTCGGTTGCCAGTAATTCAGACGTTGACTGCACAGAAGGAACTTATTGAGAACTTTCGGAGATTCGATTTGGAGTTTGTGCTACCGCATTCTTCGGGACAGTTGATGAAGCTGCAGGTACAGTTGTCGTTGATCGAGAATATTGAAGCAGCGCAGTTACAGGACCCAAGATTGCAAAAGTTTCGAGAAGAGGTTGAAGCTGGACTTCGAACGGACTTGTTGATGAAGATTGTTCGTTGCGATATGGTAGCCGTTTGTGTGTGCCAAAAGGAGACATTCGTGAAGAAGTTATGAAGGAGACACACAGTTCCGCAAATTCCATACATCTAGGAGGCACGAAGATGTACCGTGATCTATGACAGCATTTCTGGTGGGAAGGCATGAAAGGGAGATTGCTCGCTTGTAGCAAGGTGCTTGGTGTGTCAGCAAGTAAGGCTGAACATCAAAGGGTTGCCGGTTTATTACAACCACTTCCGATTCCTCAATGGAATTAGGAACATATAACCATGGATTTCGTGACGGCTCTACCGCGGAGTCCAAAAGGCAACAATGCAGTTTGGGTGATTGTTGATCGATTGACCAGGGCAGCTCATTTCCTACCATTTCGAGTTGGTCAATCAACGGAAGCTTTGACAGAACGGTACATGCAGGAGATTGTAAGATTGCATGGAGTACGGTGAGCATCGTGTCCGACCGTGACACCCATTTCTTATCACATTTCTGGAGGAGCTTACAGGAAAGTTTGGGGACTCGATTGAAGTTTAGCACAGCTTATCATCCTCAGATAGATGGCCAGTTAGAAAGAACGATCCAAACTCTTGAAGACATGTTGAGAGCTTGCATGTTGGACTTCAAGGGTTCTTGGGAGGATCATCTACACTTGGTGGAGATTTTTTACAATAACAACTTTCAGGCGACTATTCGGATGGATCCATTCGAAGCGTTATATGGTCGCAAATGTCGCTCACCTATTTGTTGGGACGATGTTGGAGAACGAAGATTATTGGGACTGGATTTGATCGTATCGACAGTAGAGAAGGTTAATACTATCCGGAATCACATGAAGGCGGCACGGGATCGACAGAAGAGTTGGGACGACACATCGAGAAGACCTCTAGAATTCGTTGTTGGTGATCTTGTATTCTTGAAGATATCACCGACTAAAGGAGTGATTCGTTTTGGGAGTCGAGGCAAGCTTAGTCCTCGATTCGTGGGGCCCTTCGAGATTATGGAGCGTGTTGGAGAAATTGCTTATCGATTGGTGTTACCACCATCTTTGGCGAATGTTCATGACGTGTTTCATGTATCTTAACTCCATAAGTATGTTCGAGATGAGACGCACGTGCTAGATCATTCGGAGCTGACTGTAAGGGAGGATTTGACCTTTGAGGAACGACCGATGTCGATTGTTGATCGAAAAGAAAAGGTCCTCAAGAACAAGGTTATCCCTCTCGTACTTGTTTCTTAGGGGAATCGCTCGCATGGAGAATCGACTTGGGAACGAGAAGATGAAATCCGGCAGAAGTTTCCACATCTATTCTTGTAGTTTCTTGATTGTTTATCCTTTCTTGTTCTTGGAATTTCGAGGACGAAATTCTTTTAGTAGTTGGGTATAATGTAACAACCGAGTTCATTTATACCAATTCCAGTTTCCGTATTTACTTATCTGTGGTATTTTCTTGATTTATCGGGTTTTGGGTGCGAATGATATTTTACATTTTACATTGCATTCAACCCGACCCGCTTGCTTGAACCTGTTTGATTCATATTTATAAATTACCCTGACTAGTTACATAGACCGTACATTTTCATGTCTAGTACATACTGGTATTTTATCTGGTATCGCATCTTTTACCATATAACATTTTAGGTCACGTAAAATATTTTAAAATTGCATAACATGGCCTGCTTGATACCCCTAATCACGTGGTAGCATCCGCGTATCTTGTTCTCGTCCCGTTCAGTGAAACGGACGTGTTTGGATGGCTACGCACACGTACGTGCATCCGTTCTTGGGGGTATGCATTTTTGTTACCTGAGCATTCCTTTTGAAATTTGGACGTCGCATATATTTTTCATATTTTAAATCTGAATTTTTGGACCCGGCCCGGGCGTGTTTTGGAGTAAATTTGTATTTGCCAAAATCTCAAAACGTACTAATATTATAATATTATATTCTAACTGTTCATTCATATTTTAACCAAACAAATATTTTCAAAAATATTTGTAAAATCCTATTTTAATCCTAACAACTTACTTCCTCTCTGTCGGTATATTATTATTATATATTATCTTTTATATTTACCCTACGTATCAAATCCCAACTCTCCTCTCTCTATATATTAATTTATATTAAATATTATTCTCACCCCTCGTCTCTCTATCTCTCTTCTTTAAAAACTCACGCCCACGTCTCTCCCCCCCCACCCACCCCCCACAGTTCTCTTTCTCTTCTTCCTTTTAATTTTCGCCCACCGCCTCACTTCAAGAAAACCCTAACCCTAACCCTAGCCTCCACCCTCGCCTAACCCTAGCCGCCTTCATCTTCATCGACCTCCCTTCTCCTCAACCACTTCATCGCCTTCTTCTCTTCTCCATCCTCGAGCTCCAACCCCGACAACCACCCCGCTGCACTTCAACCCATCACCTCACTTCCGACATCTTCTCCGTCGACCCTCACGTCGTCGACCTTACCTCATCGTCGTCACCTACTTCTCCTCCTCCTCTTCCTCAACTCCTTCCCTTCCTTCTCCAACCCAAAACCCATTACCCCGACACACTGCAAACCCACGACCCCAACAAGAACCCGTCACCCGACACCTAACCCACGCCTGCACCTCGCCGCCGGTCATCTCACCATCCTGGCCTCGACTTCACCAACACTACTCCCTCTTCCTCTCCCTCTCTCCAACCCGAAGATCCATATCCTGCACACTCGAAACCCCATGACCAAGAACCCAAACCTCGCCGAAAAACCCAAGCGACCTCGTCATCACCCCCTCGCACCCTTCTCTGACCCCAGAGCCAAACACCAGAGCACCAAACCCCAGTTCTTTTCTTCTTCTTTCTTCTTCTTCTTTTCTTCTTCTTGTTTCGTGTTCCCCCGGTCATCTCCGGTGACACCCTCGCTGACGTTGCATCATCATCGTCACCCCTCTGTTTTTGTCGACCCCTGACCCCAGAAGCAACCTCTCCTCCTTTCTCCTTCTTCTTCTTCTTCTCTCTTTTCTTGAATTTTCGTTTCTTTTTCGGTGATCACCGTCGGAGCCGTACCGCTGCCGACGATCCCAGCAACCCTGTGGACGTCCCCTACTTGCGTGGTTACCTTCTTGCTGTGCCTGGACCTGTCCCGTGTGCGCGTGTAGATGTTGCAACATTTGCCGACATTGGATGCTGCGTGCGCATCCCGTATCGTGATCCCCGAGGCAAGTAAAACTTGCTACATGCTATCTATATTATTTCATATTTACTTAGATACATATTAATCATGAAGTTTGAATTTAGTGCCCTATATTACATTTTACCATTCGATGTCCGTTTATATCATTTTAGAGTTAATTATGAAAATATACCTGGTTGCATGTTAGATTACAATATTTTGTGCCCACGTCCATATTTATATCATAGTGCTTAGTTGCATAACCCATAGTACCATAAAATAGTTTATAACTTTTCAAACTCCCGTTTGCATCCATCTCATCTAGTATACATATTATTGCATTCCTAGATCACTTGAATGTATAACATTGAAATATTAACATTCCACATTTGATATATTGTAGTTTAATTAGTATTGGAACTTTAACTTTAACCCTAATCATAATTGTGCATCTATATGCCTTAATCTGTACCTGATTGCATATCACATTACAATGTTCCATTTTATTGTTCCATTAGTACCCCATGCTTGTTTGGTATACCCATGCTTATGTTAGTTTGATTATGAGCACCCACAAGACATTTGTGCACCCCTGACATGACCTGTTACACCTACTACTCGACACGATATGGTACCGTGCACCTCTTGACATGACATGATACCTATATACTACCTGACTTGACCTGATGTACCATTGCTTTACCTGTTATCTGATCTTATTACTAATGCCAACAAACCTGACCTGTTGTCCCTACAGACATTTCCTGTTGTCTATCCAGACAAACATGTACCTGCTTGATCCTGTGTTGGCATTAGCTCCAGATTATTTAATACCTGACTTGAACACATATAACTTGGGGGTATGGGGAAATCAATGATGAAACCTGACTTGTAACTCGACAGTTCTATACCTTTTCTGATCAGTCTTACGGGCTAGGCCAGCCCCGGGGTGATGCTGCTGACATCACTCGTCATTACCTACCACCCTTTACTGCCTTGCGACACGTCTCGGATTCAACCCGAGAGTCGTAGACCGTGATCCCGGGCACGCACGGGATACTATTGAGTTACATCGATGATTCATCAAATTGATTTCAAAGACTTGAGAGTAGTTAACACAGTAGACCAGTTTAGATTACTCACTACACATTACCCTCACTGTCCTCACTTATGTCATTGTTATATATGTTTTACCATTTATACTCATACCTGCATATCTTGTTACCCCTGTTTATAGTATTGCTTGATATTATGACGCACTGACGTCTGGGTTTTGTATGGCCCAGATTCTCTACCTTTGTTGCAGACTGATCAGGAGTACTGCCGCCGTCAGACTGAGCGGTGAGGATCCTGTTGGTATCCAGTTTTACTTTCCAGGTGTTTTATTTATTGGATCTTTTGCTTCCGCATATTATATTATTTCTTGACTCGTTGATTCTGGCTCATCGACATGTACTAGATAGTTTAGTTTACTTTCATGTTCTTGATATTTCTACAGCCATAATGTGACTGTGGAAGGATATTTCCTATCCACAGGTAGCATGGTTGGCTATGTCACGTGCCTATCTTAGCGTACTCTGGGAAGCGGGGCGTGACAATTGGCGTGCCTTGATTATGTTTCAACTCGATAACCAATTAATGATCAATAGCTCAGTTGGTATGTACACTTCTCCTTTTGGGAGAGTGTAGGATTCAAACCCCGAAAGAGTAAGTGATCACAAATAAATGCTTTTGGAGAAAACTCGTGGGTTTCTTGGGTGCGTGTACATGTTAGGGCTTACAGGCCAGTGCCAAAAAAAATGTTTAAACTTTGAAAGAATAATTATTGGTGTTATCTAATTTTGCAGGAATATAAGGAGAATGAAAGGATTGGAACTTTGGACTGTGGCCACAAATATCATGTGGATTTGCATCAAAGATTGGCTGCTCATTAAAATCAGTTGCCCAACCTGCAGAGCTCCAGCTTTAGGGAATTGTTGAAGAGATTGAGTTCATTAGTGGGAAGATTAATTTATTTAATTTGGATTAAATCATACTAGGCAAAATATCTATAGTTATTTTAGTCCTATAAAAAAATGTTAATGAGATTATACTCTTCGAGCTTGTATGTAAAACATGTGCATTATTTGTACTCTTTTTTGTTTTGGGTTAGTTTTGATAAACTGGCTCTATTTATTTATTTATTGGATTGTTTTGATAAACTATTGATACAATTTGAATTGCTTTCTTTCATCATTTGTAAGAAATCAGTTATTAGAAAGAAAGAAACCACATTGTTCTATTGACATAAAGTATAACGCTAAGAGTCAAGCAAACTAACGCTTATGGTATGGATTAAGTATTAATCACACAAAACATATTAAATGCGACAACAAATTCATTTGATTTATGCAAACTGCTATTCCTTTTTATAATACACACACACATACAGTGAGCTCATCTTATAAGGTCCGGTCTCATTTCTTATTTTGAGATTTAATTTATCAAATACCGAACCTCCGTGTTTTTCACCGATTCATTCTGGCCGTCGTGATCTACACATATTAGATAGGGTATGTATCAAATTTTACGACATTTGGAGATCTCTAGCTAATCCATCAAATAGACTAAAACCCGACGGCTTTATGATACATGAAAAACAAGATCGCTAGATAGGTGTGGTAGAGCTCTTTAAATTTCATAAAATTTGATACATAGCCTATCTAGCACATATAAATCATGGTGGCCGGAGCGGATCGGCGAAAAACACAGGGGTTGGGTATTTGAAAATTTGACCTCAAAATAAGAAATGAGACTGAATCTCAAAATGTATCATAGGAGGGAATTTCCTTCTATGGTGTCGGAAAAGTGCATCCTTCATGATTTTTTTCGACGATCGGCATACATCACCTCCATTTTTTTCATCTAAGATGTGGGTACATCAAATTTCATATGATTATACCATTTTTTTACCGTTGATTTAGTTGGTGCAAAATTAATGGTTTACCAACATTAGAACTTTTTATATTGCTAATTCAACGGTGAAAAGTGATGGAATCACAAAAAATTTGGTGTATGCACATCTTAGATGATGATGATGATGGATGCCGATCATCGGAAAAAATGGTGGACGTTGTATTTTTTCGACACCATAGGAGGAAATCCCCTCCTATAGCTTTTTTTCTCCATGATCCCCATATATATATATGAGAATAATGGAGAAAAAAGGCCACATGAATTTACTCCTATGGCGTAGAAAAAATACACGCTTCCTTACTTTTTCTGACGATCGACATCCACCATCTTGATCGTTATTATCTAAGATGTGGGTACACCAAATTTCATGTGATTCTACAACCTTTTCACTGTTGATTTAGTGGGTTTAAAATTAACGGTTTACCAACAATAGAACTTTTCACATTGCTAAATCAACGATGAAAAAGTTGTAGAATCACATGAAATTTGGTGTACCCACGTCTTAGATGATAACTATGAAGATGGTGGATGCCGATCATCGAAAAAAATGAGGGACTCACACACACTCTCTCTGTATATATGTGTGTGTCTCTCTCTCTATATATAACTGAAAGGATGTGGATGCGATTAATCATAAGAAAAAGATAAAGTTGTGATTTACACACACAAGCCTAGATGGAGAGAAATACATACGTGAGGAAAGCAATAGAAAAGAAAAACAAATGTTTGTTAAAAAAAATTTATGCAGTCAATCAGATATCTTTCATTTAAATGGGTTTAGAAGAAATTATTTGGGTGTCTGATCTTGTTTTTATAAGAGCCAATCTTGTTGCAGTAAAATAAAATGATATTTATTTATGAGGATTTTAAAAGATCATTAGTTGGTAACGTGATCTTTTTTCTTGATATTCTTACAGGATTGATTTTCTCCTATAGTGTAGCATTATTAAACATTTTTTGTAATATAAAGTTGGCAATGAAGCAAAGTTTCATGATAAGTTGAAAAAAATTAAAATGACAATATATCCTTTATTATTATTTACAAATTCATGATGAAGAAAACACAAGACTATTGAATATTATATATTTATAACTTATGAATGATTTGTTGGTGTCCTGCAAATATCTTGTAGGCAGATATCAAAAGTCTTGACAAAAAAGATTTGTATTCCTTTAGTTTTATCGTTGATGAAACAAGATAATATACTTATAGTATTTGTTCTGTTTTACATATTTGCCATCGTCCTTGATTCCAGTCTTAAATTGTGTTCACAGGCTCTTGTGTGCATATTTTCTTTGTTTTATTTTTCTTTTTTCCTTTTGTTGTTTAGATGTTGAAATGCAATCCTTTTCCTTATCGATGAATAGATCTGTTTACTTGTGCGACTTAAATGTCTTGTATTTCTCGAAAAAGTAATTTGATTGATGTGATTTGGTATGATACTTATGAGATCGATGGGATTGATAATCAAACACAATCTCTCGTCCACACGGTCTGGCTCCAATTCAAACAAGAAGCGCAACCTTCGGCAAGATCATTGTGCGAGTCAAAGTAAATGTCTCAAGAATGAAGAGAAAGAGGATTTTCTTCGAGATCTTCATCTTTATAATAAGCGCCTCGTGAAAGGTGGGACCGGGAGAAAGAAAGGACGGGGGGCGACCATGCATTGCGCTTCTCGACCGTGTCTCTGAGGGACAATTTAATGTGCGACTCATGCAGCTGGGTCGGACGAGCCAACAACGCGGACGCCGACAACATTATTTACCTTATACCATGCACATGTTATGCATGAATTTAGATATAGCTGATTTTTTTTCCTCTAAAATTAATCCAAAGCTAGACCTTTCACATGTTTCACAAGACACGCTCTACTCTCTAGTCTGGGAAACTAAAATTAGTTTTTGATGAAATTTTATGTGACAAATTTTATTGAGCACCGTCAAATTTCAGAGATTTTGCCAAACCACCATTGAACTTTAAAAACGCTTAGAACCCCTACCGAACTAGCAAAGTTTTCCAAAAAAAACCACTAATTTCATCAACTTATTTAAGACACGAACAGGAGTAAATAACGCCAAAATAATACTGTACATGGACTAAATAACCCAAAGAAAACTAAATATGACCTTTTTTGACCAAAAATATGCTACAAATTACCCTTCAAGGATCTTCAAGGGAGTATCATTTTTAAAGTAGAACCATGCTATTTCAAAAGTTTGGCGGAAGATTCGAGTTTCAAATATGTTGAGCAACTCTATTTATTTTCATGTCACTCCACCAAAATTATTACAAATTATATGTTGAAAGGAGTATACACGCACGCCAACACAACAAATAATGATGGCACATCAAAAAAAGATTAAGAGAGAGTACTCATCCAAACTTTCAGGAATAACAACCTTGTCCACTTATTTCATAAATCCATTCGTCATGGATAAGAGGAATATTGTAGGGTATTTAATGATCAAACAATGGACCGCATAATGCAATTACAACAAGAAACTTTACGAATTGAGTTTGAAGCACATTGCTATTTTTTCTAATTACCAACACAGAAATTGTATAATTCATTCTTCTTGGCCTTCTGATGGGAGCATCCTAAGGTTTTCTCGCTGCTGAAATTACTAGCGTTTTCTGAGAATTTTTCTATAAAGACATATCAGAATCTGTAAATAACCAAGAACAGCTCATATTTCTGTTCGAAACAACCAACTCCATTGAGCTGCAAATCTTTCAATTGTAGCTAAGAACAATAAAAAATTTAACAGTCATTGTTTTAGATCCAGGTATCTAACACAACAGAAAAAGTGTAACATCTGGTAACATGCTTAAATTCCTCGTGCACAATCAATTTAACAGTCTGCAGTTTCTGGCGCGAAATAAACAACCGACCAGGATAATGAATTTCTAACGGATAAACGATCAATCGACTAGCAAAACACAATATTGAAAACAAAGCCAACTGAGAAAATGAACCAAAAAAATATAAAAATAAAAATAAAAATCAGATCATACTAAAACCTATAACAACCAAGATTAAACCAATACATCCTCATCCAAGATTTCCAAATCCTAATCTCTAAAATCTAAAATAACCCTAGAAATCTAAGACGAACAACAACCAGTTTTCTTCACAGCAGACACATCATCTTTAGACCCGACATTTATAGTCTGACCCTTGGGCAGAGCCGCAGGGTCGTCCCCGATATCAAGTGCCTTTCTGCTAACAACTCGATAGATTTGAGTGAGAACCTCCGTGAAGGCATTTTCAACATTTAAGGACTCGAGGGCAGATGTTTCCATGAAAAAGGTATTCTCTCTTTCAGCGAAGGATTTAGCGTCTTCGGTAGAGACTGCCCTTAAATGGCGAAGATCTGCTTTGTTGCCTACAAGCATGATCACAATGTTGGTGTCAGTGTGATCACGAAGCTCTTTTAACCATCGTTCGACGTTTTCGAAGGTGACGTGGCGAGTTACGTCGTAGACGAGGAGAGCTCCCACAGCTCCTCTATAGTACGCACTAGTTATTGCACGGTACCTTTGGAAGGAAAAGAGGAAAATATCAGCAAGGTTGTAACAATTTACAGAGGAACTGAAGCTAAATACATTACAGAACATTCAACAAAGAGGACTCTAAGTCTCTAACTATGAATAGTTTATTTCATCAAATACTATGAATAGTTTATTTCATAATAATAAAAATAAAACTTAGTTTAGATATAAGAGCAATCAAAGAAAAATAGCAAAACCCTATCAACTGTAACAAGTAGCATCATGTACTAGGTAAACACATTAATCATAATGTGATCGAGTTTTACAAAGACAAACACCGCCACTTCACATTTGAACAATGCATGATCTGCAACTCCAGAAACCACCCTATATTGCTCTAATCACTTGTTCTGGATCAGGGCTCTATATTATAGAAATATACTTACATGTAGCTTTACATATGGTCCCTTCATGTGAAATGATCTGCTTTGATAATGATTATGAACGTATAATAGGTTTAATTTTCCACTGGTTTTTGAATCCAATGTTTACAATGATATACTTTGTCACATTGGGAAGCAGTTGGTATCTCAGATGCAGTTAAATTCGATGCCTTAGGAGATAAAATATGTAGAACGGCATTTTTTTAACAAACATTAGCAACTTCCATTGATACCTTGTTATAATTTAAAGTTTCCAAATTCACTCCCAAATGCTGATTTATTGAACTGCCAGTGCTAGCTTTTCCTGCCATGCTAATCTAAATTTCGATCCTTTTTAGTTATATTTTCCACACATCTTCAACTATCGCTGGTTTTGGAACATGGGGGAGAGGGGGACTGTATATCAAGAGATAAATATGAGAACATTAATTAGAGATATTGAGGCCTTATTTTCAATGAGGACAAAATAATTTGAATATTAATGAAATTGAAAAGGACCAACTTATTCGACTCCTAATTACAACTTCATGAGAAATGGTCGGTGAAGGTTGGTTAAAAATGAGTGCTCTCAAAGCTGAATATGAAAAATGCTGTAATCAGTGAAATTTTGATCAATAAGTTAAGAGTAACCATTTGTTAGCTGTCATTGCTTGGGGGCACACAACTAACTACACCTATTGGGGCTCAAATACTACACGTAGAAAAATAAAACTGCATATAGTACATGGCATTGGTAAGGATGTATCTCATATATCATTAGCCACGTAGTTTCAAGATTAGAAGAAGAGCAAAATTGAACTTGTAAGATAAATCAGAAAAAAAACACCCAACAAATTGGCAACAGTCAAACTGTATATCAAGCAATTTAATATGCAGATATGCACTGGGATAAGAGAGAAATCTAAAATATGGAGGGTGTTGTTAAAAAAATTTTCGTTGATAGTCAGATTCCACCTAAGAACCATATGATCAGTATAATTATCTCCAAGTATGATATATTTGCAACACTAACAGTCGATCTAAGCAGGTCCTATTACAACAAGTGTTGCTGGAACTTTCCCAATGCCTTTCCAAATGATTTTTCTATACACAAGGGGTAAAAAAAATTCAATTTCTGACTTGAGAGATTAGTTGAATCAAGAAACTACCTTTTAACGCGCCTTGACTCAGACAACCTTAACCTTTTAGCTAGGATCTACAGGATGCACCTAGCAGGTAGCTCCTTTGAATCAGAACACATTAATGGCAAGAGAAGATTGTACGATACTTCCTTCCAGGGACAACAAACATTACCTTATTCATCCCAGCCCTAAGGAGAGGTAGCAACCAACTTTATGTGTTGCTAATAAAAAGTCAGCTGCTCACGCTATACAGGTTTTGTGATCCTACGTGACAAAGCAATCCCACAAATCAGTAGCTCCACATCTTAACACTCAAGTTAAAGCTAATGAGCGATAGTATTGCAATAAAATAGGTAAAACACCAAAAAGGAGCCATTATTCTGAAGTTTGAGGGTAAATAGGTGACGTACACCAGCTCTGTTTATATTCCTAGGAAAATCAACTCTGGTAAAATCTGCAAAATGGCATCATTAATTTAATTTGAAAGGTCATTTCAACCTCTTTAATCATACATTCTATACCTAGAGCACCTTTCAGCATTCCTCCTACAAGTTGATGACCCCCTATAACTTTGACTCGTTATATTTGGAACCCAAAGGTAAAATTAACTAAAGAGGAAAGAAGTTGCTCTTGCCAGGAGGTGGGCAGTGATTCTTATGTCCGCACACAGTTTCTGTAGGAGAGGGAGTTCAGGAGTCACATTGCTGATGCCGATTGCTGACTGACAAAGCGGATTAAATACCTTACATATTAACATGATAGTGAAGTAACCTGGAAATTCTGAGAAACAAGATGGCTTTTGAAATTTATGAGGACGATATCTAGCAATCAAACCTAGCATATTAACATCTTCTTATAGCTGTATAATTTGATAGCCGATAGGGATACTATGTATCATTGGGAAAGGTCAAAGAAGAATTCAGATGGTTAAGTGAAGTGATAGCTCCTGTAAGTTTACCCCACATAAGAAAAACCTTTCAGGGCCCATAGTGTAGCATTTTCACAAAAGAATAGTATACATCAAAACAGGCAGGTAACCCTGTAGATGAAGGATTTAGCGAATCCTCAAAAGGTTGGAATCAGCTAATTCCCTCATCACCGTCTCAAAACCTTATCCCTTGCTAAACCGTAAAGAAAAGAAGTATTGATCATATGACAAGGAGTTAGGACAGCTCCCCAAATCTACAAGACACAATTGTCAAAATAATCATAGTCAGCGTATATTTGCAGTTTCATACAACTGAAGGCTCACAACACCAAATCTAATATACTACACAGCAAACATTTTTAATAGTTGGAATCATGTCACTTCCACAGTCATCATGACTGCCACAGAGCACCAACAGCAAATATTGTAACTACAGTTAGCTTTAAAAACAAAAGAAAATTATTTTTCATTCAGCGCATTCGTGGAGGAAAACTCCAATACCTTATAAAACAAAAACGTTATTCTTTTTCTAGTACTAACTGAAATTATTTTCAGTTTTGTTCGAAGTTCTAAGTATTAGAAAAACACAATCTGATGTGAACTCAATACATAAGTACTCTACATAAAGTGAATATTAGTAGTTACGAGATGCCTGCTAAGGATCAGTAATAACTACTGAACATAAATATCCTAGCACGCATTGATACGTTTGAAATGGATACAGCACCCTTTACCATAACTCTAACTAAATGCAACAAGATTTCAACAACCAAAACCCTATAGTGCGTTGAGAAATAAAATGCGTACCAAACGTCTATTGAAGACCCTTTCTTAATGCATACTTTTCATTCATCCAGATCCTTAGCGGCAATGTCCTCTATCAACTAACATAACCTTTTTATAGTAATACATAATAATAATCAATTCATATCATGGCAATATCCTAAACCCCTTTCTTAATAAATAATCATTCATCCCTCCATGGGACCAATCTCTAACTCGTTTCTTAATAGAAGAATTATGCTTCTTAAATGAAGAAATATCTGATAGATCAAGTGATGATTCCTAAAACTAGAGGATCTGAGAACCGAAACCCTAAGTCCCCGATCTAGATCCTTAGCATCCAAAAATAATTATTGCATCATCAAAAAATGAACAAATTCCGAGAATTAATGAGACCGAGATCTATATGAAAACTCAAGATCTAAAAGAGATCTAGAGTCGAACCTCTCTTGGCCTGCGGTATCCCAAATCTGAGCCTTGACGACCTTATCATCGACGCGGATGCTTCGAGTGGCAAACTCGACGCCGATCGTTGACTTTGACTCGAGGCTGAACTCGTTCTTCGTGAATCGAGAGAGGAGGTTGGACTTGCCGACGCCGGAGTCGCCGATGAGGACGACCTTGAAGAGGTAATCGTAATCGTCGTCCGATCTGTACGCCATTAATTAGAAGGGATCGAGCTCTCTCTCTCTCTCTCTCTTGCTCTAGCTCAAAATTGGAGCGCACTCACATTGATTAGAGAGAGAGGGATAGAGGAAAATGAAGGCGATCGGTTGATGTTTGCATAAAAGGCCGTGCTAACAATGAACTTTCAGATGTTAACAAAACAGTACCCTAAAGTTATTTAAATTGCAAATAGAAACTCTTAGCTTTGCTATTTCCCAATTTTCCTTTTTAAATAAAAATACTATTTCCCAATTGTTTGTATCCTAGCATACCAAAATCAGATTTTAAATATCAAATTGAACGGTAATAAAAGCTATTGAGAAGTTTATAAAGCACTCTGTATAGGTGAAAGATTTGGAAAGTTTTTTGTCTTTCAAAACCATTGGACAAGGTTTATGTAGAAGCCACATTTGACTTGTGTGGCTATATATCACACACCTTAGCTAAAAATCAACGGTTGAAAAGTCTTCAATTATTTGAAGAGTGGCTTTCCAATTAGCTGGGACCAAACCTATTACGTGTGAAATTCCTTTCTCTCTTTTAGTTTTTTAGAGCCGCCGGATGAGGATTCTAGAGAAGCCACATTCGACTAATGCGGTTATTAGACCGCACAACCCAACGTTTGAAAACGCTTCACATAATTAAAGAAGGGATGCCAATTGCATAGGACCCAATCTATTAATCATGCCAATTACATGTGAAATCCCTTTCTTTTTTCTTTCTGGCAATCCGTCTTCAAATCCTCACCTTCCATTGTCTTATGAGTCAAAGGAGGATATTGTCGGCAAGAATAGTGCAGGCTCTTCAAAGATCATTGTTTATACATGTGCACAAGGATCTAGTCGGTCCGCCACTTCATATATTTCTTTAAACCTAACATGGATTTGGCACTTTGTGCATGTGTTCACGAGTGCAAAGTTTCTTGTGGCAATTGATTTAAAAACGTATTGCAGTTAGTCAAGAGTTGCAGCAACGTTGGTGACATACTGATATCATTTGTTCATTCTACGGTGCATATGAAAAATCCGGTGTGCAACATATAATGTTCGGTTGCGAAACATGATGGAATACCATCTTCGAGGTTATGGGCCAAACAACACTTTAATTCAAAACCGTTGAAGATTTAGTTGCAACAATAATATCATTTAAGGAGGATCGTGGTTGTAAACGTCTCAAGCCTTCTCACGCACGGAAGATGGCTGATATGATAGTAACATAATGGAGTAGTTGAGATCTTCATTTGACACCTCAGAAGGTCAAGAAAAAACTCTAATTCAAATATAAAGAATCTCGGTATCACGGGCTTGATATTTGCTTGGGTTTATCTGCGGCTAATCCATGTGACATGTGTCCTCTAAGAGCCTGTTTGGTTAGGATTATGAAGATTTGGATCGTGGAATCCTAGAATTCCATAATTTTGTGTTTGGTTGGGAGATTAAGATTTATAGGATTTTTTTGTTTTTATGAAGAGACCCACCACAAAACAAGAATTCCTGAATTCTAAAATTTTCTAAGGATTTGTAAGGATTTGACACTATTCATTGTAGTTTTAGATGGGACCTGATAATGCTTGATATTGGCAATCCCCACGATCAGGACACGTGGAGGATGACACGTCCCAGAACTCAGAGGAAAGGGCCCACAAAGGTGTCACGACACAAAGTTCGGCCCGTGACCGGCACCTAACCACGCAACGCCAACAGGCGTAACATGACTAAGTAAACCGAACCCATAAAACAAAACCATTAAAATTTGGAGTATTAAAACATTTAGAAAACTTTAAGTTACTTAGTAGAAATCCTCTTTGGTTCAAGTTATTATTTAAATCATTTTAACAACATTTCCTTTTCAAAAAGTTTGTCCCGAAATCGAGTAAAAGACGAGGTATAATTAAAAGTAACATGTGAAATAAATAGAGTATCACAAGAGGAGAATCGCGCCCAACGGCGGAAAAATCACTCAATATAATATACGACGCCCAAGCGAAGAATGAGCAGTAAAGTGAAAACAATATCATAAGAGGTAAAATTGCATGAATAAAGTCGGCTCACAACGAGCTCGACACCAGAATACAAATAGCATGCATCGTCCTCACAACTGTCTCTAAGTCAATATATGAAAGTAGATGGAGAGTACTAGATACATCAAGATGCAACTGAAAAGTAAACAGATACCGTACAAAACCCACCTAAAGCAAAAGGGCTAACACGCCTCAGCAATGGTATCTGTGTCAAAAGGTGCGGTAAACAGCCAGCCGCGACTACTCCCAAGGGTAACCTGCAAGCACTGTGGCACAACGGAGATGAGTTGCCAACTCGTGAATAGTAGATAACATATAAAGGTAATCGCGAGTATGCACGTACTGCGATACTCTAACCTATGCCAACAGATAACATCTATATGATGAATTGATTACTCATATCAGGCAGCAAATGTAATCTAAAAGTCTCCCCATATGATGTGCAAGGTATGCAATAATCATATCTGATATGGAATCTAACAACTCTATATAGCATGAGAAGGGTATGCGATAATCATGTATAGCATGTGTACTATATCAGGTACAATAGGTACAGGATGAGATGTCAATACTAAATGCTGAGTATGGGAATAAATAGTGTCTACACGGAATATCAACGTGGAAAAATGACCGGTGTCCATCAATACACCCAATTCCCAGAAAAACTCAGGCGCAATCATCCACATCGGCCCTCAAATCCTGTGAATCTCATACAATTGTGAGTGCCCAACATCGGCACCCAAATCTCATAAAAACAACCGTGTCCAGCATCGACACGCAAATCCTCCAATATGGGGCGTCCGTCCATCGGATCTGCCCACGGGCTCCGTCTGCGGAATCGGCCCTCGGCCCCCGGCAGTACGCGTCGTCCCGTATCCATCTATCGACTCTGATCGGTATCCTCCGGATAATCGCCAGGTCCAACCAATCACCGGTAGGTAGTAGTCCCTCCGCCGGGCTCACCGTCTAACAATACGAGTCTTCTCGCCCCGGGGTACCGTACCGGGTCCACCATGTACCCGCAATCGGTGCCTACCTCTCCTCGAATCGGGTATACTCACACAAGCTCTCTGGAACCGAGAAAACTCATGATGGACGCACTAAAATATCATTTCAAAGGGAAACCGGGTTTTTAAACAGTGTGTATTTTCTTAAATTAGTACTCCGGTTCCCAAATCCAGAAATCATATAATCAACTACACTGCGTAATCCATGCAACATGTCGTATGACGCTAAGGGTAAAAGAAAGGGAAAACCGCTCTTTTGAAAGATCTATTTTTGAGAATAACGCCTGCGGTCCCTTAGTTTTTAAAACAAGTCTATATCATCCATGTATGTAGCATATGAATATGTGTATCGGTATGGATGTGTGCATGGATAAGTTTGCAAAGTGAATATAGCAATGTACATATGCACAACTGTAGACATATGATGCATATGTGCCCAAGTAGGGTTATATCAATGAAGGTACTCACGAAAGTGCATATACAGTGTGCATGGTATGAATGTCCATATGATAGTATGCGGTAATCATGACACGTCAATAAAGCATAATCAAATATGCGGTTTATAGCAATCCTATAATGTGAGTGTCATGGCAATCACTAACGGTGTGAGTGTAGCATATAAATCGTGCTCGTGCAACTTGGACCGTTAGTGACAGTGCAGTGTTCTATACTACCAGTTCTATATATATAAGGAGGTATGCTACTCTAGTATGCCTGCATGAACACAGAAAACTAACATCCTATTACGCCATGACGCTTAACGCCATACGGGCGATTTCCCCGTAGATGTTAAATCTACTTACCTGGTCGCGTGCTAAGTATAGCCGACCACTTGCTTCCCTTTCCTGGCGGCATCTGACGTACCCGCCTGCGAACCTGGAATTAACACAAGAATCCCAATATATCAAAATCTCGTAAAACGCGATATCGGAACGAAACTAGAAACTCGCGTCGCGAATTAACGCGCGCGCGCGATACGCTGGAACGTGTGTGTGTGTGTGTCCAGAACTCGATCCGATACGCCGCGATACGCTGAATCACAGAATCCACTCGCGTATCGCGCGTATCGTGCAAACTAAAATACCAGAAAACGACATACAGTCCCAGATTTTACCCAGATTAGAATATTACAAAACTATATATACCCTGGACCCACAAAATGCAGCAGACACCTGTACCAAAAACCCTAGCCCCTAACCCCCTAGTCTGGTCGCAAATTGCGGCCAGAACGAATATTCCGGCGGCCTCGGGTTGAAGTGGTGGGGTCGGGCTCTGGTGGTGGGGTCAGGGTGTCACCAATAGGCTATGGTCCATTCAATTTTATTCTGAACCTACATGGGTAACAGCAGATCTCAAAAAGCTATGTTTTGCTTAAAAACGTCAAGTTTTTGTACAATTTGAAAACTGAGGGTATTTTAGTGTAATCTGGGGTTATCCTAGGTTAGCTTGGCCTTAACAACACTCACTTAAGCTAGTCAACCCAACACCAACATCCCTTAAACAAATCTTCACACAAATCACCAAAACGAGCACAAAACCTCATATTTTACACCAACCGAAGCTATTTCTATACGTAAACTTAGCAAGCTAAGAAGCTAAGCTAAAGAAGTATACCTCACCTGACCCCTACACCAAGGAAAAGAGAAGAAGTGGAGGGAGGGAGTTGTTGCAGCTGCTGGAGCTAACTGAAGCTGCTACTAGTGTTGCTGCTCACTGCACAGGCTGATGCAGTTCAGGCTGTAGCTTGAGTTATACTTCATTGTGCTGGTGTTGCTGTTGTTTTGGTGTTGTGTGGCTGTAGTAGAAGAAGAAGGAGTTGTTGAAGGTGTGAGAATGGTTATTGTGTGGTTACAGCTGCTGCTGGGGCTGAAAGCTGTTGCTGTTGTTACAAGCAGCTGATGCTGTTATGTTTTTTTTTTGTGTTGTGGTGTTTTTGGGGCTGAGGTATAGCAACTACTGCTGATGTTAGGTTTTAAGTGAGAGGGTGAGTGAGTGAGTGTATGTGTGAATGAGATATGTGAGGGGTGTGAGTGAGAGGGAGAGTGTGGAGGCTATGTAAAAGTTTTGAAGTGAAATGGGTGTGACCTTTCCTTAAGCCACCATTTTCTCTCTCTATCAAAAGCTAACATCACACCCATCATGCCCTCTCTCTCCTCAACTCAAGTCAACCAAAAGAAATATTAATCCCTTTATTTTTTTTTGAAAACAAAATTCTTAATTTAAAACTAATTAGCTTAACAAGAGGGGTTAGACCACCATGGTTGCCTAAATATGGTTTAACCCAATTTTTAACCCTAGGTTACATGCACATGTTTGTGCAAGCTTAGGAAAATTCTAGAAAAATGCTTATTAATTTTGATAAAATATTTGAAAGTCAACTTGGTAAACTTTTATTAAAGAATTTCACTAATTAAAATATAATTAACTACTAACATAATCCTAGTTGTTACAAAAGGCCGACCAGGCCACCCCTGTACCCGACCTGCCAGCACAAGTTATCCCTCCTCGGGGCTCCCCGCAGATTGGCCTCCTCGGTCCCTCAGCTCGCCCTGAGCCGCCATAAGACTAAGTCTCCTCGGCCTCCTCGCTCATCCCCGAGCCCCTTGGCCAAGGCCGTCTTCCTTGGTCCTCCGACCAGCTCCACAGCCTACGGGCGTAACCGCCGCTCCGCGATCTCGCTATGCGCGGATTCTCCACCAGCAATATCCCACGTTCCACGCCTTCACGATCCTCATTTATGGGCAATCCGCTCTCTACGCGGGCGCGATGTCGGGAGCATAACTGCCGGCTAGATTCTCGCGCCTGCTGCTGCGTGCCTCCACCACTATATGAACCCCCATCACGAAAGGGTCAAGTAAACCATTTTTTACTCCACTTAGCCGTTACGCTGCTCGGATCTAGTACTAACTTGATCGTCGGAGGGTCCTCAGTGGTATCAAACCACCCCGGGACTTCTTTGCAGGTGCTTGGCGTCAAACTCCTCCAATCACCAAATCTCCTCAAAACCCATTGAGACCCACACACAACAGGGGATCCCCTCCAGAATCCACCGGGAGATCGACGGAAGACAACATCTGAAGGAGATCTGAAAAGGACCTCCATCAGTTGGTGCTGTCTGTGGGAAACGGAAACTCCACAAGAACAAAGTTGGCCTTCCGATCTCCATCCACATGGCAAGCAATCGCCCCGAAAATCCGGGTCACAGCCGCCACCTTACCCTCGACGGAAGCGTGGGCGAGCCTCAACTGAACGTCATCAGCCCCTACACCGGTCGCCGCCTCACGAGCCCCGCCGAAGGAAACCAAGGCCCATCAAGGACTATGGTCATGGCGACAGGGGGCCAGTCGGGCTCCTGCGAGGCTCGGCACCACGCGCCGGCAACAGACGCCAGTGGCCGCCCGAGCAAAAAGGCTAGAGGCCACGAGCCCATCACCTTTGGCGACGGGGACCTCCACGGCATATCCATGCCCCACAACGATCCACTGGTGATCACGGCCCGAATCCACCGGTACGAGGTCCACCGGATACTCGTCGATTCAGGCAGCTCGGCGGACATCCTCTTCCACGACTGCTTTCTACGCATGGGGCTCACCCCAGCAGACTTGAAATCGACCTCTCACGTTCTTTCGGGGTTCACCAACCACTCCATCTCGGCGCAAGGGGTGGTGACCCTGCAGTTCACGATCGGGGAGCCCGGCAGCACGTGTACGTTGCCTATGGACTTTATCGTAGCAAAAGTCCCATCGGCCTACAACGTCCTCCTCGGCCGTCCGACACTGAACTCCCTCCAGGCCCAGATATCGACCTACCACCTGGCGATAAAGTTCCCTCTCGATCGGGGCGAGATAGGTTGGGCCTACGGGAACCAGCGGGTCGCGAAGATATGCCTCACCGAAACGTCTTCGTCCGAGCAGCCAGCTGACGACGCTGAGGTAAGTGACGACATCAAAGGTTCCCTGGACACCCGAGATGAGCGGAAGGAGATCCGGGGGGCACCAGTCGAACCTCTGACCGAGGTGCCCCTGACAGAAGGAGACCAGGGAAAAATCGTCCAGGTCGGATCACTCCTGACGGAGACTCGGCGAGATGACCTGGTCAGATTCCTCAGAAACAACTCCGACATCTTCGCCTGGGCGCCTGCTCACATGCCTGGGATTGATCCCAAAATCATCTCCCACAAGCTCGGGGTTGATCTTGCGGCCTGACCCGTCAGACAGAAGAAGAGAAGCTTCGCCCCGGTCAAACAGAAGGCTATCGAAGAGGAGGTTGATCGGCTTCTCGCCGCCAACTTCATCAGGAATGTACCCTGCTCGGAGTGGCTGAAGAATGTAGTTCTGGTCAAGAAGTCAAGCGGAAGTGGCATATGTGCGTCGACTTCACCGACCTCAATAAGGCCTGCCCCCAGGACAACTATCCACTCCCCCGGATAGACCAGCTCGTCAACAGCTCGGCCGGGCACTAGCTGTTGAGCTTCATGGATACTTTCTCTGGTTACAACCAAATCCGTATGAATCCTGAAGATGAAGATCTCACCGCATTCACAACGGATGGCGACAGGGGGCCAGTCGGGCTCCTACGAGGCTCGGCACCACGCGCCGGCGACAGACGCCAGCGACTACCCAAGCAAAAAGGATAGAGGCCATGAGCTCATCACCTTTAGCGACGGGGACCTTCACGGCATATCCGTGCCCCACAACGACCCACTGGTGATCACGGTTTGAATCCACCGATACGAGGTCCACCGGATACTCGTTGATTCAGGCAGCTCGGCGGACATCCTCTTCCACGACTGCTTTCTACATATGGGGCTCACCCCAGTAGACTTGAAACTGACCTCTCATGTTCTTTCGGGGTTCACCAACCACTCCATCCCGCGCGCAAGGGGTGGTCACCCTGCAGTTTACGATCGGGGAGCCTGGCAGCATGCGTACGTTGCCTGTGGACTTTATCGTAGCAAAAGTCCCATCGGCCTACAACGTCCTCCTCGGCCATCCGACACTGAACTCCCTCCAGGCCCAGATATCGACCTACCACCTGGCGATAAAGTTCCCTCTCGATCGAGGCGGGATAGGTTGGGCCTACGGGAACCAGCGGGTCGCGAAGATATGCCTCACCGAAACGTCTTCGTCCGAGCAGCCAGCCGACGACGCTGAGGTAAGTGACGACATCAAAGGTTCCCTGAACACCCGAGACGAGCGGAAGGAGATCCGTGGGGCACCGGTCGAACCTCTGACCGAGGTGCCCCTGACAGAAGGAGACCAGGGAAAAACCGTCCAGGTCGGATCACTCCTGACGGAGACTCAGCGAGATGACCTGGTCAGATTCCTCAGAAACAACTCCGACGTCTTCGCCTGGGCGCCTGCTGACATGCCTGGGATTGATCCCAAAATCATCTCCCACAAGCTCGGGGTTGATCCTGCGGCCCGACCCGTCAGACAGAAGAAGAGAAGCTTCGCCCCGGTCAAAAAGAAGGCTATCGAAGAGGAGGTTGATCGGTTTCTCTCCGCCAACTTCATCAGGAATGTACCCTACTCGGAGTGGCTGGCGAACGTAGTTCTGGTCAAGAAGTCAAGCGGGAAGTGGTGTATGTGCGTCGACTTCACCGACCTCAATAAAGGCCTGTCCCAAGGACAACTATCCACTCCCCCGGATAGACCAGCTCGTCGACAGCTCGGTCGGGCACGAGCTGTTAAGATTCATGGATGCTTTCTTTGGCTACAACTAAATCCGTATGAATCCTGAAGATGAAGATCTCACCGCAATCACAACGGACCGAGAAGTATATTGCTACAAGGTGATGCCCTTCGGCCTCAAGAACGCCAGGGCCATGTACCAAAGATTGGTCAACCGCATGTTCAAGCCACAGATCGGCAGGAATATGGAAGTCTACGTTGACGACATGCTCGTCAAATCCGTCTCGTTGGCCGACCATGCCAGGGACCTGGGCGAGGCTTTCGAAGTGCTCCGCAAGTTCAACATGAAGCTAAACCCCGCCAAGTGCGCATTCGCAATCACCGGGGGAAAGTTCCTCGGGTTCATGGTCACTCACCGCGGAATTGAAGCCAACCCAGAAAAAATCGACGCTATCTTCAACATGGTCGCACCCAAGACCAACTTCGAGATCATGCGGCTCACGGGACGAGTAGTCGCTCTGATCCGTTTCATGTCCAGGTCAGGGGAGAAATGCCTTCCGTTCTTTAAGGCTCTGAGGAAAATCCGGAGGTTCGAGTGGTCGGAGGAGTGCCAAGCCGCCTTCGACTAATTGAAGAAGCACATCGCGACGCCGCCACTGATCACCTGACCAGTTGAAGGAGACGAGCTGTCGCTGTATCTGGCAGTATCCGACCAGGCAGCGGGCTCGGTGCTCGTCCGGGAGGCCGATGGAGCGCAGAAGCCGGTGTACTATGTGAGCCACGTATTTAAGGACGCAGAAACAAGGTACCCTGCCATAGAGAAGATTGTCTTAGCCCTCGTGGTAGCCTCGAGGAAGCTGCGGCACTACTTCCAGGTGTTGGGGTCAAAATTTGCACCCCGGTTGACCGAGTCAAAGTCAAGGTCAACCCCAAGCCAGGTGGGCCCAAGCCCAGGTCAAGCGGGCCCATGCCCAAGTCGAGCCCGCGACCAGCCTTCCGCCATGCCAACAAAAAAATCATGTAATAAATAATTTTTATGTAATTGTTTATGCATGAATGTAAACAAAATGGGCATAAAGCCAATATTTTGTAAGCCCATGGCTTATGTGCAAAAATGAAATGGCACATGAGCCATGGGATGGCTAAAATGCCATTTTTGTAAAACCCAAGGGGCTATATGTAAATATGTAAGTCTATATAAGGTAACATGATGATGAATAAAGCAATACATTTTTCATTCTCACAAAAAACCTAGGGTTTGTATCTCTTTCCCTTTTCTGAAGGTCTCAAACCTTCTTCTTTCTTTTGAATTAAATCAAGAGTTTTACTCTTCCTTTCCAAAAACAAAATAGTTTTTCACCACGAAACCCACAAAGGGGAACTTGGATCTGTCATCAGATCTCAAAAAGGAGAGATTTTGAGATCTCACATCTCTTGATCTTCAAGATCCAGCTAACAGAGGAGGAAGAAGAAGAACCCCTTCCATTAACCCCAAAAACACACTCAGGAGTCCAACTCCTCTCTGATTTCCCTTTCGAGAAATCTTTTTTAGGCTAAAAGCCTCTTTTCCTCGTCGGCGCTCAAGCGCAGAGCGCCCGCGTGCCGACACGTGGCGCGCTTTCGCTCCAGCGCTTTGCGCTCGAGCGCAAAGCGCCCATGTGCCGACACGTGGCGCGCTCAGCGCTCGAGCGCAAGTCGCCCCGGTGCCGACACGTGGCGCGCTTGCGCTCCAGCGCAAGTCGCCCCGGTGCCGACACGGGCGCGCTTGCGCTCCAGCGCAAGCGCAAGTCGCCCCCGTGTCGACACGTGGCGTGCTTGCGCTCAAGCGTCCAGAGCTCAAGCGCAGAGCGCCCACGTGCCGACACGTGGCACTCTAGCGCCTGAGCGCACAGCACCTAGGCGCACAGCGCCCAAGGTGCTGCCCCACGCATCCTTTGGATATCTTTTTCCCTTTTATATATATACATGTATATCTATACATATGTATACATATGTACATACACACATACTCCATGACACTGTCCCTGTTAGAAAAAAAATTCTAACGGGGTGTTGCCCCGCACCCCGCAAGGGGGCTGCTAGCCCCCTGACCCCAGCCCGCTATCCGGGTAGCGAGACCCCCGTAAAAACTCTGCGTGGCTCCCGATATATCCAAACCCCCTTTCAAGACACAATACACGTACACTGCACATTGAGTTCGCATGACCAGTTTAACCCGTTAATCGGAGGTTCCCTCGTCCCAAAGGCGAGGGGTAATTAACGGCAGCTTAGTCCGCGGCTGCCGGAGATTCGGATCCCCACAATCAATAAACCCCAGCCTACCCTAGGCAGGGGGAATCTGTAATGTGTCTGACAAGCGCGCGCGTATTCCCATCTCAATGGGGTGACGAAAAACACCCTACAGATTCTGGCACGCCCGGTGGGACCGATCTCTCCTCCCATATTTCGGGTTAAGCGTTCATGCGAACTCAATCAATATACATACCTGTATTTATACTAAAAATAATGCTTTTTCATGCAGATTTTCAAGCAATCACCTTCCGACGATGTCTTCGATGATAAACTCAGCTCTCGTCTCCTACATGATGAAGATAGACTCCAGGACGGTCCTTCCGGCCAGTCTCGGGTGACAATGGGAGGAGCCGCTGCTACCATTCGGCTCTATTATGTTCATATCTGTTGGCGCCGTCCCGGCTCCTCAAGCCCCGGTGGCAGACAAACCGGTCTCGAAAGGCAGGAGACCAAATGTGGTGATCTCAAGGGCGCCCCAACCCAAACGCAAGTCAGTGTCTGAACGACTTTCCTTGGCCCCAGCTGGGGACAAGGCCATCAACACCAACAAAGCTACAATGCATCCCGAGCAAGCTCCAGCGGTGCCCTTGACCACTGCTCGATCGGGTGTCTTCTCTAAGCTCCCCTCTGATCAACTCACAATGGCTTCCCGGATAGCGGATGCCCGCCAAGCCTTCAAAATCGAGAAGCTAAGGCAGAAAAGGCTCAGATATAGAGCCAACCAAAGGGCTAGGGCTCCTGCTAGGCCGAACCTCATGAGGTTCGAAGAACAGAGCTACCCCGCCAAAGATGAGGAAATGGATGGATATATGGTCCACACTGTCTATATGGCTGGCACGCGCAGTAAGAGCAAGGACAGGGCCACCACATCTCAAATCCAATCTGGCTTGAATGTGGTTGCCGCTTACCAAGAACAGCCGCCTCCACTGGACGATGAAAACCCTCTCGATGAGGCTGATAGGCAGAGAGAACCATCAATTCATGAGGAGTCAGGCTCGGAAAGCGAAGATGAGCCAACTTTTCGTCCTAAGACCGCAGAGCAGCAACTTCTCCAAAAGCTCCGAAAGCAGCTCAGAAGCAAAGACAAGGAGATGGACAAGCTTTACTAAAAAATTGACGACTTGACAAACGTCGTCTTACAGCTCACGGCCCAACTTGCCTCTCAGCCGCCCAATCAGGCATAGGGCTTTCATGAACCGGGAAACGGTGTCCCGAAACAGCCGACGCCCATTCCCTCAAATCCAAAAGTGGGCGGACCGCATGAAAATCAGTCGCTTCCTATCTCGGCAAATGTCTTGGCTACCGATGACAGTAGCCTGCTAACTCAAGATCAAATCATGGATTTGGTTACCGACAAAGTCAAAACCTTGGTAGCCGAAGCCGAAGCGCAAAAAGATGTCAGCAGTAGTGGGAGACCATATCCTACTCAGTATGATCTGGTAGAATTTCCTAGCGGCTATGTCATCCCCAAATTCGGAAGATTCGACGGGACGGGAAATGCGAATCAGCACATCGCCCACTTCAAAGCCTCATGCGGGAACACTGGGGGCAACGATGCGCTTCTCCTCCGCCAGTTCGTTAATATCTTGATCGATGTTGCTTTCGACTAGTACGCGAGCATACCGGATGGCTCCGTTACTACTTTCGTCCAAATGGAATCTTTGTTTCGACAAAGGTTCATGAGCGTCAGCGATAAGATCACCATTGCCGAGCTCGTAAGGACCAAGCCTAAGAACAACGAAAGCAGCACGGATTTTATAACCCGATGGCGCAATCTCTCCGTCAAATGCAAACCGCCGATAGAGCAGGACCAATCCGTCAGTCTCCTCGTCGGAAATCTCAACAATTGGATGGCCCCATTTCTATGCACCGCGGGTCTCAAAACATTCCAAGAGCTGACCAGGAAAGTACAGATGCTGGAGCGCTCAAAACAGGAGTCCTCCTAGGATTCCCAAAACAACAATGGGTCCTGAAGAAACCGAAAGGACGATAATCGCAAAGGCGGAAACTCCGATGATTCTGAATCTTTCAACACTTCGGCTAACCGAAATAAGCAAGGGATGAACGGGCCTAGCGCCAACCAGCCTCGGAAGCCAATGTTCGGAGAGGGAGGAGAATCTCCACTGAAAGAGAAGCTGGATAAGGTCTATTCCTTCAGAAGGGACAAAATCCGTAAAATATTCAAAGACGCCCTGAAGAACGGTCTACAACTGCCAGAGTCAAAAAGACCGCAGGAAGCGAATATGACCGACGACCCCAAATACTACCCCTATCACAGAGTGATAGGTCATGCCATTGAGGACTGCTTCGTCTTCAAAGATTGGGTTGAAAAACAATACAAGGCAGGAGAGATAGAACTGTCTAAAGGCGTGCTAACAAACAGTCCAGCTGCGACCGCCAATTTCATACAAACGGAGACAGAAGTTCTTCGTGAAACCGATTCTCTCAGACATCTGCCTTTCACTGAAGACAATTGACCACCATGTCACTAAACTGGGAATAATCGACCTCTAAGTCGTTAAACTGGGAATGTAAAAAAAAATGTGTGTATATAAAAAAAAGTGTGAATAAAAGAAAAATAAAGAAAAGCCGAAATGATGGGGCAACTCGCAATAAAAACCAGCGAGTAAAAATGAAAATGAAAATAAAGCCGAAATGATGGGGCAACCGCGAATAAAAACCGAAATGATAGGGCAATCGCGATTTTCGCGAAAAGAAAAGCTGAAATGATAGAGCAATCGCGGTAAAACAAAAAATGCAAAAACAAAAAAAAACGGCGAATGATGAGTCGCTCCTGGTACCATATTCCAGTGCAGCGATGCAGACGCCAACCAAAATCCAATTTCCCAAAATTCTTCCAGCCCTACGGTTAGTCCCCAAATTGACTACCGTATACAATCCACGGGCTCAAATAATTCTCATCACCCTCATGCCCCACCGTAATCACCAGTTACGCGGCTGGTCTCCGCCTTTGGAATTATGCTCCATTGAGAAGACCCACTCATGTGTCCTCACGATATATGAGGAGAACAAACCTTTGTGGGATCCTTACGACTCACGAAGGAAGAACACACTTAGGAGTCCCCACGACTCCTAAGGAGAAAATACACCTATGGGATCCTTACGACCCGTAGGGAGAATTTGCTTTTATGGGACCCTCACGGCCCATAAAATTGAAAAGACTTAGGTGATAGGGATCTAAACCTGTCTCCTAAGTCATCGCTCCCCAACCCCCAAGTGGCGAATGATGAGTCACTCCTGGTACCATATTCCAGTGCAGCAATGCAGACGCCAACCAAATTCCAAATCCCATACCCCAACGGCGAATGATGAGTCGCTCCTGGTACTATATTCCAGTGCAGCGATGCATACGCCAACAAAATTCCAAATCCCATACCCCAACGGCGAATGATGAGTCGCTCCTGGCACCATATTCCAGTGCAGCGATGTAGACGCCAATAAAGTCCCAAAATTTTTTATGGCCCTACGGTCTGGATCATACATCATGCAAAACCGTATACAATCCACGGGTGTAAAACAATCCCAATCTCTCCAAAAAAAAAAAGTTATGTCCACAAGCAAGAGGGGCACGGATGAAAACCCGAAAGGGCTCCGTGAGTAAAAACAGCAGGACTGCCGGCGAGTTTGTGAAAACCCGAAAGGGCGCAAACTCGTGAGAAAGAGATGAAATGCACTCATAAGGTCCTCTCGACTTTGTGAGGAGAAAATTCCCGCGTGATATCCTTACGACTCACAAAGGAGCAACACACTTGGGAGTCCCCACGACTCCCAAGGAGAAAATGCACTTACGGGATCCTTACGACCTGTAGGGAGAAAATGCTTTGTGAGACCCTTATGGCTCATAAAGTTGAAAAGTCTTAGGCGATAGGGACCTAAAACCTGTCTCCTAAGCCATCGTTTCCTAATAAGCAAACGCAAATGATGATTTGCTCCTGGTACCATATTCCAGTGTAGCGATACTGATGCCAAACAAAAAAAAAACAATCCCCAAATCCTCTCATGACAAATGATGATTCGCTCCTGGTACCATATTCCAGTGTAGCGATGCTGATGTCAACCCAAATCAAATCAAACCAACAACCTCTACGGCGGAATCATGCTCCGTCCCAGAATTTACCCCGTGTCGAAATCATGCTTCACCTCGGGATATCTACCTTCCCTGCCGGAATTATGCTCTGCCTCGGAATCAAATCAACCAACCAGCTCTGCGTCGGAACCATACTTCGTCTCAGAGTGTACCCCGCGTCGAAATCATGCTTCGTCTCGGTGTATCTACCTTCCCTGCCGGAATTATGCTCCGCCTCGGAATTAAATCAACCAACCAGCTCTGCGTCGGAACCATACTTCGTCTCAGAGTGTACCCCGCGTCGAAATCATGCTTCGTCTCGGTGTATCTGCCTTCCCTGTTGAAATTATGCTTCATCGCGGAATCAAATCAAACCAACAACCTCTGCGGCAGAATCATGCTCCGTCCCAGAATTTACCCCATGTCGAAATCATGCTTCGCCTCGGGATATCTACCTTCCCTGCCAGAATTATGCTCCGTCTCGGAATCAAATCAACCAACCAGCTCTGCGTCGGAATCAAGTTTCGTCTTAGAATGTGCACCCCGTGTCGAAATGATGCTTCGCCTCGGTGTACCTTCCTTCCCTGTCGAAATTATGCTTCGCCTCGGAATCAAGTCAACCGACAAGCTCTGTGCCGGAATCATGCTCTGTCTCAGAATGTACCCCATGTCGAAATCATGCTTCGCCTCGGAGTATTTTCCTTCTCTGTCGGAATTATGCTTCGCCTGGGAATCAACCTCCGCATCGAAATTATGCTTCGGTTAGAATGTCTGTCACCCTTCGGAATGATGCTCCGAACCCCTGGAATCATGCTCCGCTCTTCGAAATGATGCTCCGAACCCCTGGAATCATGCTCCGCTCTTCGGAATGATGCTCCGAACCCCTGGAATCATGCTCCGCTCTTCTGAATGATGCTCCGACCCTTGGAATCATGCTCCATCCTTCGGAATGATGCTCCGAACCCCTGGAATCATGCTCCGCTCTTCGGAATGATGCTCCGAACCCTTGGAATCATGCTCCACCCTTCGGAATGATGCTCCGAACCCCTGGAATCATGCTCCACTCTTTGGAATGATGCTCCGATCCTTGGAATCATGCTCCGCTCATCGGAATGATGCTCCGATCCCTGGAATCATGCTCCGCTCATCGGAATGATGCTCCGATCCCCTGGAATCATGCTCCGCTCATCGGAATGATGCTCCGATCCCCTGGAATCATGCTCCACTCTTCGGAATGATGCTCCAATCCTTGGAATCATGCTCCGCTCATCGGAATGATGCTCCGATCCCTGGAATCATGCTCCGCTCATCGGAATGATGCTCCGATCCCCGGGAATCATGCTCCCCGAGGGATACTCCGACCCTGGAATTATGCTCCGATCCCCGGGAATCATTCTCCCCGGGATGATGCTCCGCCCCCGGAATGATGTTCCACCTCGAAATTCAGCTTCAAGATCCATCAAATTCATGCACACAACTCAAATATGCGGTGTGCATTTATTGATGGGGGGCATTTTGTTGGGGTCAAAATTTACACCCCGGTTGACCGAGGCAAAGTCAAGGTCAACCCCAAGCCAGGTGGGCCCAAGCCCAGGTCAAGCGGGCCCATGCCCAAGTTGAGCCCGCGGCCAGCCTTCCGCCATGCCAACAAAAAAATCATGTAATAAATAATTTTTATGTAATTGTTTATGCATGAATGTAAACAAAATGGGCATAAAGCCAATATTTTGTAAGCCCATGGCTTATGTGCAAAAATGAAATGGCACATGAGCCATGGGATGGCTAAAATGCCATTTTTGTAAAGCCCAAGGGGCTATATGTAAATATGTAAGCCTATATAAGGCAACATGATGATGAATAAAGCAATACACTTTTCATTCTCACAAAAAACCTAGGGTTTGTATCTCTTTCCCTTTTCTGAAGGTCTCAAACCTTCTTCTTTCTTTTGAATTAAATCAAGAGTTTTACTCTTCCTTTCCAAAAACAAAATAGTTTTTCACCACGAAACCCACAAAGGGGAACTTGGATCTGTCATCAGATCTCAAAAAGGAGAGATTTTGAGATCTCACATCTCTTGATCTTCAAGATCCAGCTAACAGAGGAGGAGGAAGAAGAACCCCTTCGATTAACCTCAAAAACACACTCAGGAGTCCAACTCCTCTCTGATTTCCCTTTCGAGAAATCCTTTTTAGGCTAAAAGCCTCTTTTCCTCGCCGGCGCTCAAGCGCAGAGCGCCCGCGTGCCGACACGTGACGCGCTTGCGCCAGCGCAAAGCGTCCCGGTGCCGACATGTGGCGCGCTTGCACTCAAGCGAAAGCGCTCGAGCGCAAGTCGCCCCCGTGCCGACACGTGGCGCGCTTGCTCTCAAGCTCCAGCGCAAGCGCTCCAGCGCAAGTCGCCCCGGTGCCGACACGTGGCGCGCTTGCACTCCAGCGCAAGCGCAAGTCGCCCCCGTGTCGACACGTGGCGTGCTTGCGCTCAAGCGCAAATCGCCCCCGTGCCGACACGTGGCGCACTTGTGCTCAAGCGCAGAGCGCCCACGTGCCGACACGTGGCACTCTAGCGCCTGAGCGCACAAGACCTAGGCGCACAGCGCCCAAGGTGCTGCCCCACGCATCCTTTGGATATCTTTTCCCCTTTTATATATATACATGTATATCTATACATATGTATACATATGTACATACACACATACTCCACAACACTGTCCCTGTTAGAAAAAAATTTCTAACGGGGCGCTGCCCCGCACCCCGCAAGGGAGCTGCTAGCCCTCTTGACCCCCAGCCCGCTATCCGGGTAGCGGGACCCCCGTAAAAACTCTGCGTGGCTCCCGATATATCCAAACCCCCTTTCAAGACACAATACACGTACACTGCACATTGAGTTCGCATGACCAGTTTAACCCGTTAATCGGAGGTTCCCTCGCCCCAAAGACGAGGGGTAATTAACGACAGCTTAGTCCGCGGCTGCCGGAGATTCGGATCCCCATAATTAATAAACCCCAGCCTACCATAGGCAGGGGGAATCTGTAATGCGTCTGACAAGCGCGCGCGTATTCCCATCTCAATAGGGTGACGAAAAACACCCTACACCAGGCGCACACCATCATCGTCATCACCGAGCGCCCGTTGGGGGCTATTCTAGCATCACCAGAATCCTAGGGCCGCTTAGAAAAGTGGAGGTGGGAGCTATCTCAGTTTAACATGAAGTATCGTCCGAGGCAGGCCATCAAAGTGCAGGCCCTGACCGATTTCATCGTTGAATGCACCATCCCTAGCAAGAAGCCGGAGTCCACGCCGCCCCTCGCAACCCAGTGTCCCATCATGAAAAGGCCTGGCTCGGTTTCGGAGTGGGTCATCTACGTTAACGGGTCTTCGACCGAGGAAGGCTGCGGTGCCGGCCTCATTATCCGGGGCCCGAGCGAAGCAGAGATGGAGTACTCTCTAAAGCTCGGTTTCAAAGCCTCGAACAACGCGGCAGAGCACGAAGCCCTCCTAGCCGGACTACGCATGGCCGCCGGGCTGGGACTGAAGACAATTCGAATCCGCAGCGACTCGGCCCTCGTTGTCGGTCAAGTGACCGGCCGCTTCGAAGCTCGGGAGCCTCTGATGGTGAAGTACCTGGACGAGGTGAGGAAGCTCCGAAGGAACTTTGACGAAGTCCAGGTAGAGCAAATACCCAGGCAGCTGAATGCCCAAGCCGACGCCCTGAGCAAGCTGGCTTCGTCATACTCGGCCAACAATAAGCGATCTATCCTCTTTAAAACCTTGCCTCAACCCAGCATGGAGGACGGAGCGACGACACTCCACGTGTACGCGGCGCAGGAGAACGACCAGGATTGGAAGAAACCCCTCATGGAATTCCTGAAGGACGGCACGCTCCCAGAAGACTGGGAAGCCACCCGCCGACTTCGGGCCAAAGCCCGCCACTTCGTCTGGAGCAATGGGAACCTCTACAAGAAGGCCTTCACCCAGCCCCTGCTCCGGTGCGTTGACCCCCACGAAGCCGACTACGTCCTTCGGGAAATCCATGAGGGGGTCGGCGGTGCACACCAGGGGGCCCGAACCTTGATCCAAAAGGCGTTGCTCCAGGGGTACTACTGGTCCACTATTCACGAGGACGCCCTGAAGCTAGTCAGGAGATGCAAGAGCTGCCAGCTTCACGGCAGCATCCCCCGCCTCCCGGCTACCGAGCTGACTGCCCTAACATCCCCATAGTCGTTCGCCCAGTGGGGATTGGATATGATCGGCCAATTTCCTACCGTTACAGGCGGGCACAAATACGTCCTCGTCGCAGTGGACTACTTCACCAAGTGGATCGAGATCGTCCCTATCAGGAAACCGGACGCCGACACAACCATCAAGTTCCTGCAAAACAACCAGATACTCCGGTTCGGCATCCCGAGGTATATCATCACTGACCACGGGACGAACTTCAAGAACGAGAAAGTGAAGGACTTCTGCAAAGAATACCATATCCTCATGAAGTTCGCCATGGTCGCGCATCCCCAATGCAACGGGCAGGCCGAGGTCGCTAACCGAGACGTCCTCCGAGGTCTCCGGACCCGCCTAGAGGGGCGACAAGGCAGTTGGGTCGAAGAACTACCCTGGGTCTTATGGGCCTTGCGCACGTCAAAGAAGACTGCCACCGGGGAGACCCCCTTCAGCCTCTGCAACGGGACCGAAGCAATGGTCCCAGCGGAGATCGGGCTACCCAGTCACCGGGCCGAGCACTTCGATGATGACGCAAACACCTCGGCGCTATAGACCAACCTGGACATCTTGTTGGAGAAGAGAGACCGGGCTCGGATCAGAGCTGCCGCTTATCAACAACAAACGGCCCGATACTACAACGCTCGGGTCAAACACCGCTCCTTCAAGACCGGGGATCTGGTCCTACGGCGAAACTAGTTCATCGACCAAGGCAGGCTTCACAAGTTCTCCCCAAAGTGGGATGGTCCCTTCCTCGTCTATGAGGCGCTCCCCGGCGGAGCCTACCGCCTACAAGACGTGGACGGACGCAAGCTCCTGCAGTCTTACAACGCCGAGAAGCTCAAGTTATACCAGTGAGGTCAAGGCCAGCGATTATGTACCCCCCTTTCTTTCACAAAGATGATGTAAAACGTTCTCTAAAAATCATGTCCATTCGAATAAAGAAACGTCGAAACATCCCGAATAGAGTTCTGTTTTTACAATCCAAAGCTGTAATACCCAGCCCTTTTTATATCAATATCTGTATTTTTGTTATTCTTGAATTTTATTTAATTTATTTAATTTTATTTCTTCTAAACCCCAAACCCTAATCCCAATGCCTCATTTTCTTTTCCCATTTATATAAACCCATTTTTCCGGCCCACCTCTTTATTCCCAAATTATTTAAATTCCCCGGGCCAAACTCACCAAGCCCACTCCTCTATTTCCTCAATTAGCCGGCCCCCTTTCCAATCCTCTATAATTTCTTTTATATTTTACCTCAGCCCATTCCTTTTTGTTATTTATTAAATTAAATAACCTTTTTCCCAGCCCGGCCCAGCAGCCCACGTAAATTAAAATAGAATTTGAATTTAAACCCCAACCCAACTTCTTTAGCCCAAGCCCAGCTCTTTCACCAACCCGACCCGGCCCACACCCTACACCTCCATCTTCCCCAACGGCTATTTCCGCCCTTCCCGCGCGTCCGTTCCACTTCCGTCGCCCACGCTCACGCCTGCGACGTTACCCCCTCGCACTCCCCTCTCTAACCCCCCGTCGCCCTCATCTCCTTCTCACTTTCCAACTCTATCTCAAAAACTCTCCTTCCTCTCAAAACTTTTCCCACGAACCCACTCCCGCAGCCTCTGCCAACTTCTTCACTCGCCCCACCGCCGCCGACGACGACCACAACCCCTCACCACTCTCCCTCGCTCATTCCTCCCCCACTCGAGAATCCCAACGCACCCGTGCCACGACCACACCACCAACGTACCCATCACCGAGCCCCCTCCTCCTTCGCCACGTCACCTCCACCGATCACGACTCCCTCTCCCCGACCGCTCTCCACCGACGATGACCCGAACTCACCTCCGCCTACCTCCTCCATCGACCGAGCACCTCCTCACCTTCTTCCCCCTTCAGCTCCCTCACCGGACCTCCTCTCTCATCACCTCAATCTCTGTCCCCCCTCACTCTGTTACTCTCCCTCTGTATCTCTCTTTCTATACCTCACTCCCCTCTCCTTCTCTCTGTTTCTCTCTCTGCTAATCTCTCTCTCTCTGTGTTTCTCTCTCTTTCTCACTCTCTCTCTCTATATATATATATCACTCTATCTCTCTCTGTCTCTCTTTCTCACTCTCTCTCTCTTTCTCACTCTCTCTATCTCACTCTCTCTCTCTCTCTAAATCCCCGCATCTCTAAATCTCTCTCTCCCTCCACAACCCCTTGTTTCCCCCAATCAGAGCAAAGCTCTGTTCAAATTCCAAGGTGGGAAAAGAAGCAATGCTTCTGTTTTCCTCCAATCAGAGCAAAGCTCTGTCTTGAAAATTAAAGTGAAAATTAAAGTTAAAATAAATGAAGCAACGCTTCAGATCCCCTGCGCTGCGCGCAGAGTGCCACGTATCAAAATCAAACACGTTAGCGCAGGGGGCGCAGCGCCCAAGGCAGCGCACCCAATCAGAGCAAGGCTCTGTTTAAAATTCAAACATTAATTAAAGAAGCAACGCTTCAGCTGGCCTGCGCTCTGCGCTGCACGCCACGTGGCAACAAGGTTGCGCTAGCGCAGTTGCGCTGCGCTCTGCGCCACATGGCAGCGCGGTTGCGCTAGCACAGTTGCGCTGCGCCCTGCGCGACACGTATCAGCGCAGTTGCGCAAGTGCAGTTGCGCTGCGCTATGCGCTGCGCGACACGTGTCACAAGCTGGTGCGCTTGCGCCAAACAGAACTAAAATTCTGAAAGATCTTTCTCAATCTTGTTAAAAACAAGAAAATTGTCTTCTGTAAAACAGAAGCCCTTGGATCAAAGATCCAACGGTGGGGAAAATTCCCCAAATCACTCAGAGAATGATCTCTTTAACAAACTTTAACTAATTTATGGACACTATAAAAGGACCCTAGACCTCAATTCAAATGCATCAACATTTTGTGAGAAATTAAACAGAGAGAACTCTGAAAAATTGGAGAGAATTCCTCAAGAACAAAAAAAGGTAGAAAACCTTTAGAAAAAGAGAAAATTCTCTTATGAACAGATCATTGATCTAAGAACAAGATCAAGGATCCCTAATGAAAAGAAAAAAATAAATAATAATAAGTGCTTTGCACTTTTTTATGAACCATCGGTTCCCCGAGATAAGAAAAACAAGAAGAACTTGTTTTCTTTGATCTAAATTAGATCAAGAAAACAAACAGTGCTTTGCACTTCTTTTTATGAACCATTGGTTCTGAATCTAAAAGATTCTCAAGTTAATAGTGTCTTGCACTTGCAGAACTGCGTTGTTGCGCTCTTGGGTTGGCGCAAACCACCTGAGAGTGCCACGTGTCAACATCTGAACCATTTGCGCTATGCGCTTTGAAATAGAGCCTTGCTCTCTGAAACTGGCGCAACGCATCAGAGCGCGCCACGTGTCAGCAGCGCAGCAGCGCAGCGCACTGCGCTTACATGACACGTGTCATCACCATAAGCACTTGCGCTCTTTGACTGGCGCAAAGCGCCTGACAAATGCAATACATCTCTTTTAAAGGGCCAGGCCCAAATCAAAAAGACCTAGCAGACCAAAATAAATTGCAAAGCAATAAAAGGGCAGAGCCCAAGTAAAATTGATGCTCTGCATCATTTATAAATGGGCAGAGCCCAAAACAAATTGATGCTCTGCATCTTTCTGGGCAGAGCCCAAACAAAATAAAAAGTAATGCAATGCATTATTTAAATGTGGGCAAAGCCCTAGCATAGGTCTAATAGACCAAAAATAAATAAAAGCGTTGAATATTTTTCAACTGGACTTAGCCCAATCATGGCCATAAGTCTTCAAATTAAATTGACTGAGCACGGCTGCTCCCTAAATCAATTTATATCCGGTTCGAGGGTACATCTCCGAACTCCTCTGACACTTATCGTTGTAATCCTTCAACGTTGTCAGAGAGGTGACGGGTCCCGACGACCACACATCAATATGGACTGCGGGGTCCTTAAACTCGTGGACCGAAACGTCCTTAAACTAATGATGGACCACCACGTCCCTAAACTGGAATATGGACCACCACGTCCCTAAACTGGCAATGGACCGCAACGTCCTTAAACTACCTATGGACCACTATGTCCCTAAACTAGAACAATAGAGCCTCCAAATGCTCTTTTGTCGGATCTAAACGATCCCGTTTAAGTTGATCTTAGCCTCAAATATGGCTAACGTATCCTTAAACCTTCAAACAGACTTTAGTCCCAAATTGGACTATAGATCCCCCAATCAACTTTGGTTCAAGGGTACATCTCTGAACTCCTCTGACACCTGTCGTTGTAATCCTTCAACGACGTCAGAGAGGTGATGGATCCCGACGGCCATACATGCTATGGACCACTGTGTCCCTAAACTGGAACAATAGAGTCCCCAAACGCTCTTTTGTCGGATCCAAACGATCCCGTTAAGTTGATCTTAGTCTCAAATCAGACTAACGTATCCTTAACAAACGTTTAAGTCGATCTTAGCCTAAATATGGCTAACGTATCCTTAAACCAAAATACCAAACCCAAATCTAAGTAAATACGGATTTGGACTAATCCACGTCCTACGGGCGACGACATCGCTTAGTCTCCGTATACAATCCATGGGCAACCACAAACAAAACAAACACACACGACACGAAGTGAAATTCTGGAGAAGGAGAAATTTGTTACCGCGATGCGGTAGCGTAATTAACTTCAGGGGCTTACGCCTGCAGGGAAGAGCATCCCCACAATCAAAAACCCCTCAAGCGAGGGGGAATCTGACGAAGTCTGCTACATCGGCCGCATCCGTCTAAACCTCCGATACACGGTGCCATAAATCAACTTGGTATCTTCGGAGAGGTGGACGGATAAAACCAAATAGCATCTGCCCCGAATCCCAGCGTCAGGACCTCGCAGTCTTGTGCACCGCCGTTTGGAGGGGAACAGATTCTGGCACGTCCGGTGGGACCTTTTCCTCTTTCCACTCCACACTTCGTGTGTCGTATTCGCGAACGAATCGCGGTTTGCTGTGGTTGCCTGTGGATTCGAGGTACTAAGATTTGGTGTCTTGCTCCTTGCAGAAAACAGAAGATCAATGGCTTCAAACTGCACTGCCTGCAACTGCAACTCTCGCTCGGTCCTTGCTGGAGGAGTGACTTATGGGCCCCAAGCGGCCTCCCTTTTCAAGATGCCAGTGGAGCAGGTAACTCAGGCCACCACTGGATTATTCTTCGGGACCATGCTCCCACCGTTGAGGTTCAATGCTACAATGACGTTGCAAGAAGCCCCAAAGAAGTCGGTCTTTGATCGGCTTACCACTGCCGCAACCCCTCTCAATGGGTCGCCCAGCTTCAATACCTCAGTTTTCAACAGACTGGGTCAGAACGTCTGCAAACCCGCGATACCCGAAGCTGCCATCCCAAAGCGGATAGTTATTCCGGCTCAAGCGGACGAAATCATTGGAAAGGTTCCTCCTTCCGAGAAGTCAGTTTTTATAAGGCTGGCCATTCCGGTTGCTGCTCCAGGTGAGGTCCTCAAAGCTGCTTCCCCTACCCAGAGCAGGGGGCATGAAGAAGCTTATCTAACAATGGAGGTCACTCCATCCGCAAGACACGCTCGACGTCGCCACTGGCGCCGAGTGAGGAAGGCTGGGGGCAATTCCCCCTCTGGGATAACTCCGCCAGCTCCAATGGTGGGGATAGATGCTGCTGTTCCAATCGGGAACAGCTTTGAATTGCTGAATACGGTGCGAAGAAACTCTCCTACTGCGGTATTGAAACGAACTCCTCCACCTGTGGAGAATGTTCCAGAGAAAAAGCTAGAGCAGCCCCCTCAACGGCTGTCCTCTAAAATTTATAAAGTCCGGCGACAGGTCCAAGAGTCGGTGATTGATAAAAACTATCTCCGCCGATAGAAAAAGATGAAGGTGCGGCAGGAGAAGGATTACTCTGTCAAACCACAAAAAGCAAAAGCTACTTGGGTGCCCACTACAACGGCCCTCTCAACTCCAATCACTCAAAAAAGAAGGCCGCAAAAAGCCCCTGTGTATTTGGCAAATCGCAAAGACACCGAACACAAACGCCCCAAGTCTGGGGGCATGGTGGTGCACACCGTTTATATGGATTCCGGAAAGGAGGAAAGCCGTGCTTCGACGGGTCACCGACCACTCACCCGATCTGTGACGAAAGCCCAGGAACAGCAACAGAAGCTTCAGGAAATGATGACTGTGATGGCTGCACTTACCGAACCGAAAGAAAGTTCGGAAGTATCATCAGAGCAGCGTCACGAACAAGAAACTGATGCTGACTTCTTACGTAGAATCCTCGAGAAGAAGGACAGAGAAGCCTCAGAACAAGCGGCTAATATAAAATAAATGGCACTCCTCTTCCAAGACATGGTAGGGATAATATTACAGCCGGACCCTCCAGCTGAAGACCCTCCAGTCATTGTCGGAAATGACGGAGGGGAAACATCTGATCCTCCTCCGGCTCTTTCAGCAGCCAAGGAAGAAACCATTTCCAAGGCCGCGCTTGATGACTATATAACTCAGCAAATACGAGCTCATCAGGCGAGTGAAGCGGCTGGGCAAACTGTTAGAACCGGGCGACCCTATCCAAGCTGGTATGACCAAATCAGTTACCCGCCGGGATACAAGATCCCTAAATTCCACGTATATAAAGGGACAGGGAATCCGCATCAACATGTCGCTCAATTCAAGGCCTTGTGCGGCAATACTGGAGGCGATGACAAATTGTTGCTTCGCCAATTCGTTGGCAGCTTAGCAGAAACAGCCTTTGAATGGTATTCGGAGCTACCTAACGACTCTGTCGAAACATTTGCGGAGATGGAGCTACTGTTTACACAAAGATTCGCAAGTGCTAGTGGACGCACCCCGATAACAGCACTGATAAATGCCAAGATAAAGCCAGGCGAAACGTGGGTCCAATACGCAACACGATGGCGGAACCTATGGTAGAAAGGCGAACAACGCATAGAAGAGGCACCTGCGGTAGGCATGTTCGTGGGCACTCTTGATCCGCAAACGACCATCTCACAATTCATGATGTTCTTCGGGCCGACCACCATCCAGGCCTTGATCGACAAATTAGCCCAAATGGACCAGATGGGTCACGGACCGTCTCCTCCAAAACCAGACTCTCGAAATGAGAAAGGAAAAGTGAAAGTGATCGTCATCGCCAATGCTCAATAGCATCCGAGCAACTCAAAGCCGGTCGTTCGCCAAAATAACGCGCATCCACGCCCGTCTTGAGGAGAGACTAGGACGTCCTTATTCGTTTCTTCAGAATAAAACGAGAGGACTGTTCGAACTGGCAGTACGCAACAGACTCATCAATCTGCCGAATCCAAAACGTCCGTTACAGCCAGGCGATCTCAATAATCCCGATTACTGCCCTTACCACCAAACGGTAAGTCACCCGATCGAGGATTGTTTCGTCTTCAAGGGATGGATCGAGGATCAGTACCTACAAGGCAAGTTTGCGCTGTCTGAAAAGTGGAAGGTAAACCCACCACAGCCGCATACTCCAAAGAAAACGGACGCGCCGGGGGCAATTTGTCATGAGATCTCTCACTCATTGGCGGATGATAAAGAGGCTCCTTGCCCCGAGAAACCGAGGGCGGACCCTGAACCAGAAATTCCGCGGCCATCAGACGAGTTGATCGATGCCTTCCTGAATGAGATTCGTCTGAAAGTTAAAGCTGATCAAGAGCGTGAGATGGCCATACTGGAAGGAGCCAAACGCCGACTACTAGACCAAAAAGTCGAAGCACTTCCATCAAATCAAAAGCCATCCGCTGTGGATAAAAACAAATTCAAGACGAGGAAAAGGTTCGCTAAAGCCCTGTCAGCAGGAATGAAACTACCGCCCTCTGAAGAGAATACTCTCGGTGGAGTAGAGATGCATCCTAACTTCTGCTTATATCATCAGAAGATCATACATCCTACCGAAGACTGCGACTCCTTTAAGTGTTGGTGGCAAGGATATGTTGCTCAAAAGCAACACTTCAACAGGACAAAATGTGGAGCTCGTAGACATCGGAAAAATGTAATAGATGAGCGCAAAAGAGCCGCCGATGACTGTCACATAGCCGACTCCAAGGGATCGCAAATTATCACCTTTGGAAGCAACTCCGACGAAGAAGTTGCCCTCAACCCTCTCCTCAAGGAATCCATTTCAAAAATGAAAGAATTAAGGAGTTGCGAGAACATTCAGCCGTGCAATCGCCCGCTACTCGAAAAAAAAATCGGCCCCGCAAACAAAGAATCGAGCAGAAAGGATAAAGGAAAGGGGAAAATGACCTTCGTCGCCAACACTCGACAATAGTCGAGTGGCCCTAGACCAATTGTTCGTCAAAACAATGTGCGCCCACGCATATCCCTCGAGGAAAGGCTAAGACGTCCTTACTCATTTCCCCAGGATGAAACAAGGAGGCTGTTCGAAATGACAGTGCATAACAGGCTTATCACTCTACCGGAGCCGAAACACCAACTACAACTAGATGATGTCAACAATTCTAATTATTGCCCTTACCACCAAACAGTAGGTCAACTGATCGAGAATTGCTACGTCTTCAAAAACTGGGTTGAAGACCGATACCTACAGGGCAAGTTCGCACTCTCCGAAAACTGGAAGGTGAACCCGCCACAACCGCACGCTCTGAGAAAGACGGATACGCCGGGGGCATCATGCTCAGTCATAGAGAAAGCCTCATAGACCGAAAAGTCAGTAAACTAGAGATTCGCCTCAAATATGGCGACAACGGACCGAAACGTCCTTAAACTAATGGCGGACCAAAACGTCCTTAAACTAATGGCGGACCGAAACGTCCTTAAACTACTACCGCAGCATCTTCAGACTGACGAGATAAAAAAAATAAAAAAATAAAAAAAAACATATAAATATATATATATATATATATATATATATATATATATATATATATATAATGGTATGCCCATAAGCAAAAAGGGCACGGATGAAAACCTGAAAGGGCTCCGTGAGTAAAAACAGCAGGGCTACCGGCGAGTGTTCGTGAAAACCCAAAAGGACGCGACCTCGTAAAAAAAAATATATAAAAATAAAAGGAATAAAAAAATAACGGTATGTTCATAAGCAAAATGGGAACGGATGAAAACCCGAAAGGGCTCCGTGAGTAAAAACAGCAGGACTACCGGCGAGTGTTTGTGAAAACCTGAAAGGGCGCAACCTCGTTAAAAGGCACTTACAAGATCCTCTCGATCTTGTAAGGAGAAACCACCCGCGTGAGATCCTTACGACTCACAAAGGAGCAACACACTTAGGGATCCCCACGATTCCTAAGGGGAAAATACACTTGCGAGATCCTCATGACTCGTAAGGAGAACTCTCTTATGGGACCCTCACGGCTCACGAGATTTGAAAGTCTTAAGTTACAGAGACCTAAACCTGTGCTTAAGCAACCTCCACAACCTTCGATTTTGCCCTACAAGTGGTTCAATACTGACTCTTGTATACAATCCACGGGCGCGAATAAACATTTCCCTAACAAAGTCCCATCCGTGACTAGGGATATGTTTACACGGTGAACAACCCTTATAAGTCCTCTCGACTGATAAGGAGAAAACCCTTTTGTAAGATCCTTACGACTTACAGGAGGACATACACTTAGGAATCCTCACGATCCCTAAGGAGAAAACACACCTACGAGATCTTCACGACTTGTAGAGAGAAACACCTTTGTGAGACCCTTACGGCTCATGAAGTCAAAAGCCTTAGTCGACGGGATCCTAACCCTGTTCACTGAGCCACCTTTGTTCGACATCGACAGAGGCAAATGATGATTCGCTCCTGGCAATATCCCAGTTGTAGCGATGCTGATGCCTAAGCCGGTATCAAATTCCAAGGCCTTTCATGGCAAATGATGATTCGCTCCTGGAAATATTCCAGTTGTATCGATGCAGATGGTAAGATTGGCATCAGATTCCAAGTTCCACACTCGCAATAAAAAGCAGCGAGTAAAAATAAAATAAATAGCCGAAATGATTGGGCAACTCGCAATAAAAAGCAGCGAGTAAAAATAAAATAAATAGCCGAAATGATTGGGCAACTCGCAATAAAAAGCAGCGAGTAAAAATAAGCTAAATAGCCAAAATGATTGGGCACCGCGAAAGATAGCCGAAATGATTGGGCAACTCCCAATAAAAAGCAGCGAGTAAAGAGAAAAACAGCCGAAATGATTGAGCACCGCGAAAAATAGCCGAAATGATTGGGCAATCGCGATCTTCGCGATATAAAAGCTGAAATGATAGAGCATCACGGAAATAAAATAATAATAATTAAAAAAAATTTAAAAAAAATGAATGAAACTTATGCCCTACAGGTTAGATCACATCGATTCCTGTATACAATTCAGGGGCACATACAAATAGGGAACCATACCTTCCCAACAGGCTCCATAAAAAAGCGAAGCCAAATCTCGACGGTTCACAGACAACCTAGAGACCATCTAAACGTTCGTCTCGACACAGCAGACGCAACATCATCAAACAAATGGAGCCACGGCAAAATCTCCAGTTCCAAACCTCGACGGTTCACCAGCAACCTAGAGACAACCTCGACGTCCGTCTCGATACAGCAGACGAGGTGTCACCCCAACGTTCGTCTCGACACAGCAAACGCAACATTATCAAACAAATGGAGCCACGGCAAAATCCCTAGTTCCAAACCTCGACGGTTCACCAGCAACCTAGAGACAACATCGACGTCCGTCTCGATACAGCAGACGAGATGTCACCCCAACGTTCATCTCGACACAGCAGACGCAACATCATCAAACAAACGGAGTCACGGCAAAATCCCTAGTTCCAAACCTCGACGGTTCACCCGCAACCTAGAGACAACTACGACGTTCGTCTCGATACAGCATACGAGATGTCACCCCAACGTTCGTCTCGACACAGCAGACACAACATCATCAAACAAATAGAGCCACGGCAAAATCCCTAGTTCCAAACCTCGACGGTTCGTCAGCAACCTAGAGACAACTACGACGTTCGTCTCGATACAGCAGACGAGATGTCACTCCAGCGTTCTTCCTCCAGCAGGGTTCAGACGCGACAATCAAACAAGCAGAGTAATGGCAAAATCCCAACTCCACAGCGACGTTCGTCTCGATACAGCAGACGAGATGTCACCCCAATGTTCGTCTCGACACAGCAGACGCAACATCATCAAACAAATGGAGCCACGGCAAAATCCCTAGTTCCAAACCTCGACGGTTCACCACTAACCTAGAGACAACTACGACGTTCGTCTCGATACAGCAGACGAGATGTCACTCCAGCGTTCTTCCTCTAGCAGGGTTCAGATGCGACAATCAAACAAACGGAGCCACGGCAAAATCCCTAGTTCCCACCTCAACATTCGTCTCGATACGGCAGACGCGATGCCAGCAAATGAAGCAAAGGCCAAATTCCTAGCTTCAGGGTCTTGACGGCAACTCACATAAAACCTGAAAGACTATCGGAGATCATCCCACACCAGCGCGAAGTGGTTATGACTCATCGGGGCTCGCCAAAATGAGCCTAACCTCAAGTAAAAAGCGGCATGGAAAATTCCTAACGCTTGCTTTTCCGACGGCCAAACTGCTTAGGAAGATTGCTTGAAAACGTCTTGTCCAGCCCCCAAAGGGATCAGAGACACGGCAGTCGCAGGGCTACTCGCACAGCACGATTGCCTATCGAGGAACATATCAGCTTATGCGACGGTACGACGGCCAAAATCCTAAGTACCACAGACCCTAACGGACTTCTGTCGAAAAGAGCAGAGGTTAACTGTGACGTTAGGATATTCTTGCGAGAAATGCTCGATTCGTCTCGACTTGTGAAGAAATTGATGTCTTTGCGAGAAATTTTCGATGCGGCTCGACTCGTGAGATAAAGCCTTAAGCAATAGGTATAAAAGGAGCCTATTTCCTAAGCACTGGGACCCTGCAAGTTGGCCCAAAACGGTCTCTTGCATACTATCCACGGGTCTCACTCTCCAAACTCGAAACTCGACAAGAAGGGAAGCAACCGCTTACGGGTCCTCTCGACTCGTAAGAGGGAAAAATTCTCTTATAGGATCCTTACGACTTATAAGAGAAAACACACTTAGGAATCCTCACGATTCCTAAGGAGAAAATCCACCTACGAGATCCTCTCGATCCGTAGGAAGAAAAGTCTCTATGAGACCCTCACGGCTCATAGAGTTGAAAAGTCTTAGGCGGAAGATCTGAACCTGCGGCCTAAGCCATTGCTATCTCTTGGAGAAATCTAGATGCTTACTCTATTATCTATCAACCCTGTTTATTCAGACAACATACACACAATAAAAGAAAGAAGGAAGTGATAGGAAGAACATCCGATTTACATTTGATCAAGCGTTCGAGACACACTCATTCATGCATGTGCAAAGGATTCAGAACAAAGGATAAGATAAGCTGAAATGGAAATTTTATATTCATATCATAAAAAGGGGTTCTTACAATCACGGAGAAATAGATAATAACATTATTAAAATGTTTACAAAGGTATAACCTCGAACCCAGGACATGGATTGAGGAACTTGAAAGTGACCCTATCTATGACTTTCCAAGCCTCGCGGACCATCCTGGTGTGCTTTCTTTCGCGAGCACAAGCGTCAGGGTCCCCCCTGATGTCTTCCACCCTACGATAAGCAACAAGTATGGCGGACTGTTGAAAGACCTCGTGCAAGAGATCGACAAGATTGTCTCGCCGTCTTTTCGAGATTAAGTTCATCAGGTACACCGAGTGCACCTTATCCTCGGCGGCATCCAACGCCCTAAGCGGCACACCGGAACAGAATAGGGGAAGCGCTTCCCAGATGGCTCCCACGATAAGTTTCAGGAGGGAGGAACGTCGGGGAAGCAGTGGACCGTTATATGCGTCGAAGCGGCTCATAATTTCAGCACACTCCGCGTTTGTGAACTCTCGATTTTGAGAACGGCCAAGTCGACGGATGTCCCCGTAAGAGATGATCTCGTCAAGATTGTACATGTGGGCATCCATTGTTTCTGTGAAAGAAAATCAACAAAATTATCAGAAAGACTGATTAAGCAAAACGACATAATGCACCGAGGAATAAAGTGCCGTCTTTAAACTCCAAGATCAATGAAAAACTCCTAAGAGTTCTTTTGTATGATTTGGAAGGAGCAAAGCTCCATTAATGAAATGAGAAAGTACAAAGAAAATCTTTTAAAGAGTAGAGCTCTGTTAATGAAACCCTAATGGGGTTCTCTTTAGTTTTCTATAGACCCCCTTAGAACAAAGCTATGCTAAATGAAACCCTAAATGGGTCTTCTTTAGATCTGGGATCTATTGAGAGCAAGGCTCTTAAAATTGATTTAATTTAATCAAAATTAATATTTTTACCTAAAATTCTCTGAAGTTTGAACTTTTAAAAGTGTTTAAATAAGAGAGCAGGGCTCTGAGTTCTGAAAGTAAAATTGTGAAGATGAAAATGATCTAAGGGACCAAAGGTCCTATTTATAGGCATCAAATGCCCTTTCAACTTCCAAAAGTTGCTGCGACGGTTGGAATTCGGCCACCGCTGCGCTCACGTTTAAGGCCACGTAAGCGCAATGGTGGGGGGGCATTTGTTTACCCCAATCAGAGCAAAGCTCTGTTCAAATTCCGAGGTGGGAAAAGAAGCAATGTTTTTGTTTTCCTCCAATCAGAGCAAAGCCCTGTCTTGAAAATTAAAGTGAAAATTAAAGTTAAAATAAATGAAGCAACGCTTCAGATCCCCTGCGCTGTGCGCAGAGTGCCACGTGTCAAAATCAGACACATTAGCGCAGGGGGCGCAGCGTCCAAGGCAGCGCACCCAATCAGAGCAAGGCTCTGTTTAAAATTCAAACTTTAATTAAAGAAGCAACACTTCAGCTGCCCTGCGCTCTGCGCTGCACGCCACGTGGCAACACGGTTGCGCTAGCGCAGTTGCGCTGCGCTCTGCGCCACATAGCAGCACAGTTGCGCTGCGCGCTGCGCGACACGTGTCAGCGCAGTTGCGTAAGTGCAGTTGCGCTGCGCTATGCGTTGCGCGACACGTGTCACAAGCTGGTGCGCTTGCGCCAAACAGAATTAAAATTCTGAAAGATCTTTCTCAATCTTGTTAAAAACAAGAAGATTGTCTTCTGTAAAACAGAAGCCCTTGGATCAAAGATCCAACGGTGGGGAAAATTCCCCAAATCACTCAGAGAATGATCTTTTTAACAAACTTTAACTAATTTATGGGCACTATAAAAAGGACCCTAGACCTCAATTCAAAGGCATCAACATTTTGTGAGAAATTAAACAGAGAGAACTCTGAAGAATTGGAGAGAATTCCTCAAGAACAAAAAAAGGTAGAAAACCTTTAGAAAAAGAGAAAATTCTCTTATGAACAGATCATTGATCTAAGAACAAGATCAAGGATCCCTAATGAAAGAAAAAAATAAATAATAATAAGTGCTTTGCACTTTTTTATGAACCATCGGTTCCCCAAGATAAGAAAAACAAGAAGAACTTGTTTTCTTTGATCTAAATTAGATCAAGAAAACAAACAGTGCTTTGCACTTCTTTTTATGAACCATTGGTTCTGAATCTAAAAGATTCTCAAGTTAATAGTGCCTTGCACTTGCAGAACTGCGCTGTTGCGCTCTTGGGTTGGCGCAAACCACCTGAGAGTGCCATGTGTCAACATCTGAACCATTTGCGCTATGCGTTTTGAAATAGAGCCTTGCTCTCTGAAACTGGCGCAACGCATCAGAGCGCGCCACGTGTCAGCAGCGCAGCGCACTGCGCTTACACGACACGTGTCATCACCATAAGCACTTGCGCTCTTTGATTGGCGCAAAGCGCCTGACAAATGCAATACATCTCTTTTAAAGGGCCAGGCCCAAATCAAAAAGACCTAGCAGGCCAAAATAAATTGCAAAGCAATAAAAGGGCAGAGCCCAAGTAAAATTGATGCTCTGCATCATTTATAAATGGGCAGAGCCCAAAACAAATTGATGCTCTGCATCTTTCTGGGCAGAGCCCAAACAAAATAAAAAGTAATGCAATGCATTATTTAAATGTAGGCAAAGCCCTAGCACAGGTCTAATAAACCAAAAATAAATAAAAGTGTTGAATATTTTTCAACTGGACTTAGCCCAATCATGGCCATAAGTTCTCAAATTAAATTGACTGAGCACGGCTGCTCCCTAAATCAATTTATATCCGGTTCGAGGGTACATCTCCGAACTCCTCTGACACTTATCGTTGTAATCCTTCAACGATGTCAGAGAGGTGACGGGTCCCGACGACCACACATCAATATGGACTGCGGAGTCCTTAAACTCGTAGACCGAAACGTCCTTAAACTAATGATGGACCACCACGTCCCTAAACTGAAATATGGACCACCACGTCCCTAAACTGGCAATGGACCGCAACGTCCTTAAACTACCTATGGACCACTATGTCCCTAAACTGGAACAATAGAGCCTCCAAATGCTCTTTTGTCGGATCTAAACGATCCTGTTTAAGTTGTTCTTAGCCTCAAATATGGCTAACGTATCCTTAAACCTTCAAACAGACTTTAGTCCCAAATTGGACTATAGATCCCCCAATCAACTTTGGTTCAAGGGTACATCTCTGAACTCCTCTGACACCTGTCGTTGTAATCCTTCAACGACGTCAGAGAGGTGATGGGTCCCGACGGCCATACATGCTATGGACCACTGTGTCCCTAAACTGGAACAATAGAGTCCCCAAACGCTCTTTTGTCGGATCCAAACGATCCCGTTAAGTTGATCTTAGTCTCAAATCAGACTAACGTATCCTTAACAAACGTTTAAGTCGATCTTAGCCTAAATATGGCTAACCTATCCTTAAACCAAAATACCAAACCCAAATCTAAGTAAATACGGATTTGGACTAATCCACGTCCTATGGGCGACGACATCGCTTAGTCTCCGTATACAATCCATGAGCAACCACAAACAAAACAAACACACACGACACGAAGTGAAATTCTGAAGAAGGAGAAAGTTGTTACCGCGATACGGTAACGTAATTAACTGCATGGGCTTGCGCCTGCAGGGAAGAGCGCCCCCACAATCAAAAACCCCTCAAGAGAGGGGGAATCTGACGAAGTCTGCTACATCGGCCGCATCCGTCTAAATCTCCGATACACGGTGCCATAAATCAACTTGGCATCTTCAGAGAGGTGGACGGATAAAACCAAATAGCATCTGCCCCGAATCCCAGCGTCAGGACCTTGCGGTCTTGTGCGCCGCCGTTCGGAGGGGAACACCCCTCCCCATCGTCCTCGTCTCACCCAATACCTTAAAGCGCAACAGCCCCGTCAGCAAAGCTGCGACGCAAGCCCAAGCCTAGTCGAGCCCCGGCATTTCGTCGAACACCTACAGAGGTCGCCGTTGCCACTACCGCGCATCACCAGAATATCTCCAGGCAAGTAATTTACTTGCTACATGCTATATATTCAAGTTACAAACTTAAATTATATAGATCACAAATTTACAATTTCAGATCGATTATGTGCCATACCTGTTCGGTGTGTGATCCCAATGAAAATACTTACCTAAATTGACGGAATTGGATTGTTTATGTTGGCCCTTGTAATTATGAATACTGTGTATAAATCTCACTGGAAAATACGATTGTTAGTGGCTAAAATGAATACCCCCAAATATACCGATAAAACTAGAAATTTTCCCGTATCTGAAAATTATTAAAATCACCGTAAATCATGTACATACTGGAATTATGCGTTCGAGGGCTCAAATCGAAGCCGACTCGACGAACTATAACCCTATGCAAGTTTCTAATTGTTTCTGTACTTAAACTGTGACAATATTTGGATCGGAGTGCGACTCTGGACTGCAGTCTAGAGCGACTTTGTTTACTGTGTGCTGTCCCGTAATGGGTACCACCCTGTTTTCTTAACTCGTAAGTTGCGGAAATCTGCTGTTTATTAAAGGTGAATCTGTTAGATAGACAACACAAGTGGTTTCATTCTGTTTCGTCATCGTTTGTTATTTAATCTGTAATTTAAAAGATGGGGACGTATAACAGTCCCAACAGAATCAGAATTGACATACTAGTATTGAACAGTGTATATCTTCTGACGTGCAGACGCGATTGAGAATCCGTCTGTTGCGTTAAAAACCTTACTGAAAACCCTAGATTTCATTCAACTGTAGCCTCACTAAATTCTGATCCCAACTGGGATTAAAATGCGTTGCGAAATGGACTTCCGATTCTGAAACCGGATTTCCAGCCGTGAACGCTTAAAATGAAATGGCCATAACTAGTGATCCTGAAACCCGATTGACGTGAAACCAAACTCGATGGATAGATACTCAAACATACTATTTAATCCCCGTTCATTGTTTCGCTAAACTATACACATATGATTTATGATAAATTATGCAAGTGGTAGATTACTGATTTATGACATCCTAATCATGTTTTACGTACTGTTTACGCATCATATCATACATACGTCACTGCATTGATAACCTAGTGATCATATGCATTACCCAGTGTTAGGTATTAGTGATGATTGTGGCAAGTACGTTAGTGTTCGTGCATGAGTGAATAAGTGAAAGTGACACGTACTTGTACACAATCAGTGAACCTTATTATTCTATTGCATTGTCGACGTATGTGGGACGCGTGTACGTGTGACTGTAAGTGGTATGGGACACTTATGGAAGCTCTTGCATGGGTGTCACAGATAAGGCACCAGACACTGTCGTTTATCTTGGGTATTAGTCGGGACGTGCTTGATGGAGATCCTGTCTCCAGTTCTCGCGCAGACTTGTCACAGACCGACTAGTGTTTGAGGTTATGGTTATCGTTTGATGTAGACCACGGGGTGTGGGGTAGTTTGAGTGTAAGTTCAACAGAATTTCGGGAGTCCCATGCCGGCTTATATATATATGGAGATATATGGAGATTTATAGGGTACATGATTATTACCGTGAGTTACATGTTGGGCCCGTGGTCCCTTGCCCTTGGGTTCTACCCTTGGGTGGAGGACACTCGCGAGTGGTTGACTCTCACACTTGGACCGACGATAGGCTTAGTGATCTGTACAGTGAGACTTAGAGACTGATAGGGATGATGACATCGATATACATTTCTTACTGTGTTGACATACCTGGCATACTATATTACTGTTTTACTGTTCACCCGATCTATTAAACATTTCATTGGTTACTGCATGTTCATATCTATATCGTCTTGATTTACGGTTATATATATATCTATTATCACTGTTCGAGTTGTCACATGTATCTATATATTATATTGCTATTGTGTCTCTCTGACGACCTGAGTATGCATGCTCAGTGTGAGGAGTGGATTTAGCCGGAACCAGGACCAGACACACATCACGGACATCTTGATCAGCTAACCAGAGTTATACTCTTTTGTTCCCATCAGGTCAGTTCTTTATATTGTTTTGTTTCAGTTACTGCATTTCTCATTACCTGCGCATTATTTACTGATTACCATGTAAAGCTAGAAGCCGAAGTGTGACTACGGCAGGATATTTCCTTGACCGTAGGAGCATGGCTGGCCTTGTCAACCTCTCGTATTCCGTATTTTGGGAAGCGGGGTGTGACAAAAGCCCTCTCCAAGAGGCGGCCGCGCAGCTTCACTGCCCGGTTATCCTTAGCAGGCTTCCTACAGCCCCCCGACGCTAAGAACCAAAGTCCTCCATAGAGACAACCCAGCAGCTACCTTGCTCGGCTATCCCTGGCGGGAAGATTCCCTACCGCAACGTCAGGGATCGGAAAGCCCTCCCAGAGGCAGTCGAGCCCAACCGTCGCTCGGCTATCCCCGGCGGGCAGCTCCCCTGCCGCAATGCCGGGGATCAGAAAGCCCTCCCAGAGGCAGTCGAGCCCGAGGATCTCTCGCTCGGCTATCCTTCAGGACAAAAGCCCTCGCCAAGAGGCACCGGGCAGTAACCCTACCCGGCCAAGGGTCATTGGTAGGCTTCTACAGCCCCTCCCGCGCCAAGGACCAAAGTCCTCCCAGAGGCAGTCGAGTGCTTGCTCGGCTATCCCCGGTTGGTAGCATCCTACCACGACTGACAGGGATCAAAGTCCTCACCAAGAGGCACTGGGCAGTAACCGTCCTGAAGGATCAGAGCCCTCGTAAGAGGCAACCGTGCGACTTCACTGCCCGGTCATTTCTGCACGGTTATCCCCGGCGGGTAGCTTCCCTGCCGCAATGCCTGGGATCAGAAAGTCCTCCTAGAGGCAGTCGAGCCCTTGCCCGGCTATTCCCGGCAGGTAGCTCCCTACCCGTGACACCAGGGATCGAAGCCCTCGCAAGAGGCTCCCGAGCGGCAACCTCGCTCGGTCATCCCAGGCTGGTAGTTGCCTACCCACAACGCCAGGAATCAGAAGCCCATGCCTAAGAAAGTGCAACGGGGCAGCTTCGGTCCATCCTCGGCAACGCTTGGCAAGTGGTCGAAGTCAACTCGACGAACGATCGCTGAACAGATGGATGAACTGACGTGAAAGCAAAGAAAGTGCGGACCGATGAAACCAAAGAAGAAGTTTTATTATCAAACGCACAGTCTTTACAAAGGGTACTTCGGGCTCCCCAGCCTTACAAACTGCCCGGAGGCTTACAAAAGAGGGACGGGGAAATATCAAAAAGACCTAAGTCGCGAACCTCCCATGCCTCGCTTCCCTCATCGCTGGGGGCTTCACCACCGGAGGTTTTGCCACCAGGGGCGCGCCTCATTTCCCCCATCATTGTCAGCCGGAGGCCTTGCCACCGGGAGCGGTATCCGAGCACGGAGCTCGCCATCGGCAAAATCGGGAAGCTGCTCCTTCACGGCATCCAGAGCCTTATTCCACGCAACGGCGGAATACTCACCGAGCTCAACGTAAAACTGCTCTGACACCTTGTAATCGGCAACGACTTTCCTGGCCTGGACCTCAGCAGCCTGAGCTAACAGAAGCGGCGCCTCGGCATCCCTCCGGCTGGCATCTCTCTCCTTCTCTATGGCCACGAAGCGATCAGCCAAGTCCGCCAGCCTCCTCTCAGCAACCCGGAGAGATGCACTCAGGTGACGGCGGACGTCCTGATTCGCTGAATTGGCAAGCTCCGCAGACCCCGCACGGGCTGCCAGGACATCGACCCTGGCCCTCTCCAGACGCAGGTCACGCCGCAGGACCTCAACCTCCGAAGGGAATGCTTTTACTGGGCTCGGTACGTGGAACACTCCCTCGGCTTCCATACGAGCGGCGATGGCGCAGTATTGAAGGACCTGACAGGAAGCGGATGAGAAACCGGGAGTCGCTCGGGCCAAAGAAAGGAAGGCCAAAAACAACGCGTGAAGGGGTTCGTACCTGGACCGCCCTCTGGGCTATGGCCTCCATTTAGGCCCTCAGGGTGCCGCACGGAAGTCTTCCTCCTGCCGACTCTTCCATCCCGGCGAGCAAGCCGGCAGCGACAGAAAGCCCAGACGGAACCATGAAGACGGCCTCTCCCTCCTGCACGGGGTCCCTTCAGGGACCATTGATGGTGGAGCACGAGAGATTGTCCTTTTTCACTTAAGGGGGACCCCGTCCTCGCCCCCCTCCGTCTCCCGTCTAGGGCTCGGATGACCGCGGGCACCTCTGACCGCCGCCGGAAAAATCCCCAGGAGCCGCTAACGAGGCGGACTATCCTGTCGCCGGCAGAACATTCGACGTAGAATCTGGGCCAGCCAGGGGCACGGCCGCGTGGCGGGCCTCCCTCTGGAACGAGCGACCTGCAGAATGGGAACGAACCATGTATCCCCAAGAAAAGGAGCGCCGATCAGCCAAAACTTAGAAGAAAGGTAAGATGAAGGGTTAGGGGCCATGGAACAGGCCCCACCCCTATTTATCACCACAAGCAACCTCATCCAACGGTGCCCTTCGTCTCCCGCCGAAATGCCTCCTCACGTCCAAACGGCTCAGATTGCTCCACCTGTCGTTCCCATACTGGACTGCATCCTTTCATGCGTCGTAGGTCTACGCACGTCGCGTCAACCAATCGATACTTGACACGTGGACCGTCACTCCAAAGGCAAGATACACAAACCGGCGCACCCTCCTTAAATGCAGAGACCTCGCCCTGATTCGATAACAGAAAAGATAGCTCACGGCCCGGGGACGCGTCCCGACGAAATCTTAGGAGGGAGCTCGCCCCGGGCGGCCCGGCAGTCCACTCCTGACCCGACCCGCTAGCTGGTCGGGACAAGAGTGGGGGATAGTGATAATGCTCGATATTGGAAATCCCCACGATCAGGATACGTGGCGGATGGCACGTCCCAGAACTCAGAGGAAAGGGCCCACAAAGGCCGATCAGGCCACCCCTGTACCCGACCTGCCAGCACAAGCTATCCCTCCCCGGGGCTCCCCGCAGATTGGCCTCCTCGGTCCCTCAGCTCGCCCTGAGCCGCCACAAGACCAAGTCTCCTCGGCCTCCTCGCTCGTCCCCGAGCCCCTTGGCCGAGGCCGTCTTCCTCGGTCCTCCGACCAGCTCCACAGCCCGCGGGCGTAACCGCCGTTCCGCGAATCTCGCCATGTGCGGATTCTCCGCTAGCAACATCCCACGTTTCACGCCTTCACGATCCCCATTTATAGGCGATCCGCTCTCTACGCGGGCGTGATGTCGGGAACGTAACTGCCGGCGAGATTCTCGCACCTGCTGCTGCGTGCCTCCACCACTATATGAACCCCCATCACGGAAAGGTCAAATAAGCCATTTTTTACTCCACTTAGCCGTTATGCTGCTCGGATCTAGTACTAACTTGATCGTCGGAGGGTCCTCGGTGGTATCAAACCACTCAGGGACTTCTTTGCAGGTACTTGGCGTCAAACTCCTCCAGTCACCAAATCTCCTCAAAACCCATTGAGACCCACACACAACAGGGGATCCCCTCCAGAATCCACCGGGAGATCGACGGAAGACAACATCTGAAGGAGATCTGAAAAGGACCTCCATCAGGACCCATGTACTTTATTTATTTAATAATTCTCTCTCTCTCTAAAATCCTCAAATCCAAATCCCATTTTTTTCACCAACCAAACAAAGATTATAACGATCTACAAATCCAAAACTAGGAATCCAAAACCAACCAAACAATAAATTACTAAATCCAGAAATTTTCAACCGTACTATTTTGGAATCCAAATTTCATAATCTTGCAACCAAACAGCCCCTAAACACCATATGAATCATTTTCTCTTTCAATAGTTGCAGCCATAAGATGATGAAATCAAGACAGATTTTGATGGTTATGTTGAGAAATTCTTTGTAGCAAGAGCAGGTGTATCATTTTGCGCCCAAATAGGTCATGCTCTGCAAGCCAAAAAAAATACACCTGTTGCTGATGTGGAGATTGGTGTTGCACTGATTCAACTACTGAGAGAGCATGGGATTGGAAGTTGGCCATTTCATGTGTCAATTCGGATTGTTAGTGTTAGGGGTGAAACCGGTTGGTTGGGTTGGACGGGTTTTTCATCAAATTTATACCCTCCTCGAAAATTAAACGCAAAACTTGTCCGAATCCAATGGGTTTCAAATGGACGTATCCCAAATCTCAATTTCGGGCTTGAGCGGATTTAGGTTTTCAACGGATGGATCGGGTTTTATCAAGTTTGCCCATATATAAACATAAATTCTAATTACAATCAGAAAGGATTGCAAATTAAATTTCCAAAATTTAAGCAATTGAAAATTAAAAATTGCACTTTTTTATATAAAAGGATGGAAGAAAAAATTTAGAAGCAACTATACCTTGAGAGAAAAGATCTCCATCAATTGGGAATTACGGTTAGATTTGATTAGATTTAAAGAAAGTTGGTAAATACCCAATTAGGAATATATATTTTGCCAAATGCTTAATTGTATTGGTTTTAGAATGGATACGAGCGGGTTCGGATTCGTGCAGGGCAGGTCAATTTACAGGTCCGGACGTACTGGGTTATTCAAATTTATCCTGAAAATTTTCAAGCCCGTTTTCATACGGAGTATTTTATAAGGGAAAAACCCTATATTTCCGGACGGTTCCGGTTGAGGTCGTCTGAGTTTCATCCTTAGTGTTGTGTCCATGGTATTTATGCTTGTAGGACCTCCCACACCATCACCAAAAGCCCTAAACCTACAGGCTGAGCCTTTTGGATTGTTGATAAAATTGTGGGTAATCATTCTATATCCATAGAGGGCATTATTCATATATCTTTCGATACAAGGAAAGAAAATAATACCTAAATAAAAAAAGAGAGAGAAATAATAATAAATTAAAGAAAGATGATTATATTTGGCAATGCTGATTATAATATGAACTAGTGGTGTTAAAATGGAAAGAAATAAATATTTTCTGCCATATTATTTGATCATGAGTCATCTCATTTCATCCTTTTTAACAGCAAGCTATATATGGGAGAGGATATATATGTGCAATCTATTAAGTATTTCCTACTCCTTGGTCTTAATAAATCTCTCATTAATTGTTTTCAAGTTGACAGAAAAAATCAATGGAAGGGGGAGCAATTGAAGCTGATGCTTCTGCTTTCAAGGGTGCTTCTCTCTCTCATGGAAGAACCCATTTGTCCTTCGCTTGGCTTTCTCTGCTGGAATCGGCGGCCTGCTCTTTGGTTATGATACAGGTTAAATATCTTATACATTTATTATTTATTTATTTATTTATTTCAATGAGTTCTTCTTGTTGATGATATTTTGGGTGGCATTGTCTGCATTTTTTGTTTATGCACACACATATGTAACAGTAATTACAAGGTCTTCAAACACTCCATTCCATAAAGCGCATCCTTTTTTTTCCTTTTGGTAAAATGTGTAATTTGGGTTACTTTTGTTTTTTAATATTAGAAATAAGCACAATCTATGATAATATATGATTTTTTAAAACAATTTTTACTGTCATGAAACCAAAATGGCTGCATAGTTATTTTATATTTCTCAAAAATAAAATTTCCAAAAAGTAAGGAGACAAAATTTTTATGGCTATTCTGTTTTTCATATCATATCATAATTCTATTCTCAAATAATGACTTATTTTGTCTCAAACATCTTTCTCTCTCCTCCCCTCGGAAAATCCCATAAAATCCTCATCTATTACAAGGGGTTTGCTTATCATTCTTTGTTATTTTTTCTAGAAAACGTTGGGAAAATATGGTAACCTTTCATCCGACCGTTAGCTTTTATATGAATTGACGCGTTAGTTTTCACATGAGGTGACACAACTAAACTAGAATTCTTAAGTGGCTGATACAGGAGGAGGATAATTTGGGTTTAAAAGATGACGAAAATTGTAAAAACGAAGGATCACACAAGTTCTTTTGGGTGAAATAAGCCGATTTTTTATCCCCATCTCTGGTTATGTACACACGGGCTTCCCACGTGCAAACATCGACTTCAGATCATCAGATCCAAAGCCCATGCTGCGCCACGGCGACTTCCGATCCCAACTCCGCCTCTCCTCGTCCTCGTCCTCGTCCTCCTGTCGCCGCCTCCACCGCCGCTGCGACCTCATCGCGGCGACGCTTCCGTTTCCGTCGCCACCAGCGCCCATAGATCACAAAACCCTAACTCAAAAGAGAGGATTTACTAAATTAATATCTCAAATTAAAATTACTAATCATGAAACTAACGTTTCTAGCATTTTTAACCTTTGTTTTCAGGTGTGATTTCTGGGGCATTGCTTTACATCCGCGATGATTTTCCAGCAGATGACAAGAAAACTTGGTTGCAGGTATTGCAAAATTCTTAATTTATATTGTAGTCTTTCTAAGTAAGCTTTTCATTTAATCTGATTGAAGTCATGCATACATGCAAATGTGCAACTATTTTATTGAGACAATTGAGGGTTTCGAAGGGATCCCACAACTTTACAAAGGAAGCTTAAAGAAATTGATTCAATTCAAGCTCAAAAGACTCACATCCCTGAAGTGGGATTGACACTTTACATAAAACCCCTTAGCTATATTCATATTACAATTTAACCCCAAGCTAATAATACTTGCATCAGGAAATCACAGTTTTTAAAAAAAAAATTTGGGCAAAGCTTACGGTTGTTTGGCAAATTCGCTTGAAACCGGCATTTCGATTAAAAATAGCGTTTATAAAAGAGAGCCTATTGAAACTTCACAAAACCCTAGTCTTTTTCGAGTTTAAAAAAAATGAAGATTTGAGACCTAGAAACTTTTTGAAACTGAAGTTTGGGAAACTCTATTTTGGTTACAATTTTTGGAGTTTAACCTCAAAACCCCATGAAACCATGGATTTGGAAGCCTTAATCCAGTGCCAAACAAAGCTTTAGAGACATTTTAAATGAATTGAGAAAGTTGAGTGCTTTTTTTGGGGAATTGAATGGGAGAAGATTAGGGAAGGCTTTTTTTGGCTAATTGTTTATTGTTAGTTTTCTATGATAAAAAATCTTGTCTTCAATTCAAGTTTGCTCCCAATGTCGAAGTTTTCTGGTTTGGTTCATGTGCAGACTCTGCAAAAGGTGATGTGGATAGGTTGTTAGAAAGAAGCATTTTCTTCGTTTTGTAATATCAAAAGCAGAATGGCACTTTTCACTCAGCTGAGCTTACAGGCGAACTCAAAATCACAAACCCCTTTAGAAAGAAGTTTGCATTACAAGACTAAAGATAAATATACTACCGTTCTTCAGTATGATACGATGACCTTCTTGTTGGTATTTGATAAAAGAATGCTTGTTGTTGAACCTGTAATTTAACTAGCTTTTGTATATTTCTTTCTTCTTATCTGAGAGGAGACAGTTTGCAAGATGTTTATTCTATATATCCTTTTATGCGGCATTTAGGTATATCTTCATTTCCTTGCACAATGAAATTCTATAGACAGCTAGCACGATACATAAAAAGCTTATTTTTTAACATTGAATTTTGTGGCGTTCAGGAGATCATAGTGAGCATGGCGGTTGCGGGCGCAATCATTAGAGCGCTCATTGGAGGATGGGCGAACGATCGATTTGGGCGCAAATTATCAATATTGGTCGCTGATCTTCTCTTCTTGGTGGGTGCAGTCATCATGGCAGCAGCTCAGAGCCCCGTGATTCTCATCGTAGGCCGAATCTTTGTCGGCTTTGGTGTTGGCATGGCTTCCATGACCGCTCCTCTTTATATATCGGAGGCTTCACCAGCGAGAATTAGAGGAGCATTAGTTAGCACTAATGGCTTTCTAATCACTGGGGGCCAGTTCTTAGCCTACCTCATAAATCTTATATTCACAAAGGTGAGGAAATAAACTTGTTGTATATGCACCTGCAAGGAAAAACTGAAATGCATATAAATAGACAACCTTTAACCTGGCAAAAAAATATATTTCAATGCAAAATTATTTTGAAAAATATATTTAGTTTGACTCACACAGCAAGAAAGAAGGAATCAGCTGATTTTTCTGAATATTCAATATATATAGAGAGAATCTTACTCTATTTAAACCATGGTAACAAAAAAGGGTTTGGGTAATACGTAAAAATCAATGCTAATCCACAAAGTACTCCTTTTTGTTTGCTTTTACTAGTATAAAAGCTTAATCTTAATTCCTTGATTTTTTTCAGGCACCAGGAACTTGGAGGTGGATGCTCGGGATCGCCGGTGTTCCTGCCATTGTGCAGTTTGTATTGATGATGTTTCTCCCTGAATCGCCTCGTTGGCTTTACAGAAAGGTATCAAACAATATTTTAACCCCTTTCCCACAAAATGAAGAAAAAGAAAGAAGAAGAGAAAAGTTAAAAGTTAAAAAAAATTATTTGAAAACCTTATGTATGTTAATACATGCACATAACACATACATGTTGCACAAAAGTGTAAAAATGGACTAACTGTAAAATCACTTCTATACTTATGTTTTGTGGAAGTGTTTCTGGAAAATCTCCTAAATTGATCACAGCCTCCTCATGTTCTTATCCAGAATCTAAAAGTTTAGTGAGTGTGCATTCAATCACAATGCAAATACCCACGAGCTACTCTCTGTTTTTCTCTGTACATTATTTTTTTTCCCAAACGGAAACTTTTACGGTTTTACCTCATCTTAAAAAATTCACATTCTATTGAAATTGTTGACAAATGCTTGAAAGAGAAATGGTTTCTTGAGTGTGCTACTTTGCTGATGAACAATGAAAGAAACTCGCTATTGAATAAAATGTGCATATTTTTTCTACTCAGTTTGGTAGCAAATATTTTACACGTATTTTCTAAAGTTTCTCATATTAAATTTTCAATGAAATGTTTAATTTGGCTTGGTAGTATTCTGGTATATATCCTTCCAATGTTAATATGATGTTATTTCGTTTTGCATGGATTTTTAGGGAAGGGAAGAAGAAGCGAAAGCCATACTCCGAAAAATCTACCCACAAAATGAAGTTGATGCAGAGATCCAGTACTTACAAGAATCTGTCGACACAGAAATCAGAGAAGAAGGCTCCACAGGGAAGATCAACTTCATGAAGCTTTGGCAAACCAGAACAGTAAGAAGAGGTCTATTAGCAGGAGTTGGGCTTCAAGTGTTCCAACAATTTGTGGGCATAAACACCGTCATGTACTACAGCCCAACGATCGTTCAACTGGCTGGCTTCGCATCGAACCAAACCGCGCTTGCGCTTTCACTCGTCACATCCGGGCTTAATGCCATCGGATCGATCATTAGCATCTATTTCATCGATAGAACAGGGAGGAAGAAGCTTTTGGTTATAAGTTTAGCCGGGGTTCTGGTTTCGCTCGCGGTTTTGACCGCGGTGTTTCAGCAGACCACGACACACTCACCTGTGATTAGCACTATCGAGACTGCTAAGATCGATTCTTTCACCTGCCCAGCATTTCATTCGGCCACCAACTGGGATTGTATGCAGTGCTTGAAAGCATCGTCTCCTGAATGCGGGTTTTGTGCTTCTAGCACCAATAAGGTAATTTATTGAAAGTTCCACTGTATTTTTACATGGCTATTGGGAAATAGAGCTGCATGCAACATTTGTAGCAAAAATGCTTTATTTCACATGTTTCGCTAAAATCATAATTAGTAGGATTTGAAATTTGAGCTGCAAAATATATATGCAGCAGAAGAAAATAAGATAGCCTTAGCTTTTGAAAGAACTCCATTACTTTTGTGCGACATTTATGGTCTGGTTGTTAGGAATAGAGTTGCATGCAACATTTGTTTGAAAAAATAAAGTTTTATTTCCCATGTTAGTTAGCAACATGTTCCTTAGGATTCAAAACAAAGAAAAACGCCACAATAAAATTCAACATAACCTCAACTTTCTAAAGTGTTCCATTATTTAGGAACATGTGCATAAGGATTTGATAATGAACCTACAAAATGCATAAATAAGGAGCAAATTCTGCACCTGAAGTCAACAACTGAGCCTTTTATCCTGAAGTCAACAACTGAGCCTTTTATCCCAAGCATACGGGTAGGCTATATGAACCAACATGAGAATCACACCGTGTCCAGCACATGAATCCTCCGCCTGCACTCACTCCTATCGAACAATATACTTTCATTGAGGCCTTTGGAAACCATATCTTTTCGTATCACCTCCGTCTACGTTTTCTTCGGTCTCCCTTTCGATATTGCCTATATCGAGAGTATCCATTCGTCAAACCGGTGCTTCCATAAGTCTGCGTCGCATATGACCAGACCATTTTAGCCGGTTTTCCCGCATCTTCTCCTCCACATGTGCTACACCAACTTTCCAGCATATGAATTTTGCACCTAAAGTAGCTGAAACAAATCCGGAAATCCATTAAAAAATTATAAATGCATTCCATGTCAACACTACCATGGTTTTTTTTTATTTTAAATTACTCTTTTCAAATCCAGTGTCTTTTGCACCTAACAGACACCTGCAATTATCCAAACATTATTTCTTAATATTAGAGCTTTGTTTCCCGCAGCAAATCCTACATTTTCTACTGCACCAAACCAAACAGTCAGCTTAAATTATCTTATTGCAGCTTCTTCCGGGGGCGTGTTGGGTATCAAACTCGACGGTCAAAGACTCATGCCGCGGAGAAGGACGGGTATGGTACACCCAAGGGTGCCCTAGCCAATTTGGCTGGCTTGCATTGGTTGGCCTAGCATTGTACATTATATTCTTCTCCCCGGGGATGGGGACCGTGCCTTGGACTGTCAACTCAGAAATCTATCCTTTAAGAATCCGAGGAGTCCGCGGAGGAATCGCTGCTACTGCAAACTGGGTCTCAAATCTCATTGTGGCACAGTCTTTCTTATCTTTGACAGAGGCAATTGGGACTTCGTGGACTTTTCTAATTTTTGGGGGGATTTCATTGGTTGCGTTGATTTTTGTCATCGTTTATGTGCCGGAAACAAAGGGTCTTCCCATTGAAGAAGTTGAAGCGATGCTCGATGAAAGGAGTTTACATTGGAAGTTTTGGAGTAAGAAGCCGGAGCAAGCGACCAAGGGATCGGAAGTATGAGCACTGAATCATATTTCCTTATATTATAAATATTTATCTCTACAAAAACTAGTCAATACAAGCTATCTACTCTATGTAGGTGAATTTTCTTTAAGCAACCTATAGTTGACGTGCTTAATTAAGCTGCTGATTGTTTTTTGAGAAAGTCAGCAGCTGGATGTTACTGGTAGTATTTTTCAAATATGTATTATGTCAATTATGTTTTTTTTATAACTTTTTTGCATAACGAGCTTGAATATATATGGAAAGCTGCATTTGAAGTTCGTTTGATTTTTCGCTTATGAAATTGTGTCCATGTATTTGGAATGTCACGACTTCTTTACATAATTGGTCACTGCTCCTTCCTAATTGTTATTTTGATTGAAGTCCATTCGAAGATTTATATTGGAAATATATATCTCTGAAATAATTGCATAGTACACCCATTAGATTACTGGTGATGTGACTCATCCAAGCAAAACGATTAGGCTATTGTTAATTGTGGAGTTTGTATAATGTTGTGACTTCTGTGCTAGGCCTAAGATTTATTCTTGTGGAGTTGTGGAATTGGTATTTGCTACATAAATGGTTATGGAAAAGATACTGATGAGTTTAATCATGCTTTGATATGATGTGCGCATAGTCTTCATGGCTCCCGGCAAAGCAAGAGTACATTGAAAAGAAAAATAGCAGATGAAGCTTTAGGCGCCTGATTCAGCTCCTTCCTCTTTTGGAATCTCAGCATATAAGGTCTACTTGAGGAGGTTTATTTGTGTCTTGTTATGTGTTCTTCCTCAGCTTTCTGTCCAGAAAAGAATTATACCCTGATTGGCCCATGGCTTTTACTACTACTTTGAGTCGAATTGAAATTTCTTTTAGCAGGCATATTATCCTATTATTAACCCCCCCCCCCCCCCCCCCCCTCAACCCCATTTCAATGTAGGATAATTTAAAGGGCCCCAAAAGGGAGGAATTTGCACAACTCTGCATATCTACATCTGGCGTTCATCTTCCTACTTCCGAGCTTTATGTTCTGCAGAACAACAGAGAAGGTTCGCCTGTATTGTCCCATGGCCTGAGGTTTGCCGTACTCCTGTCCACAACCACGTTCTCGCTGAAGTTATCGAACACCATTGGCACATGATCCTACATTCAATCAGCAGGTAAGTATCGGTAATCATTATTCCCTATTTCCATCTCATTCTGTGCAATAAGATACGTTTTAACTGCAATAAAGCTCGAATGTTAATTTTGAAGGTTGAGAAACAAACATTTATATTCTAAAATTGTCCTGTAGGATGAGCACCTTCTTGCGCTTTGAAGGCATTTTTTCCCCTTTAAATCTGGCCTAATGTGTTCCTTTGCACAAAGTTTTCTTTAATCTTTTAATCTTCTAGAAGTAAGATTATGATAGTTTTGTCACCGCTGTCTTTATTTGCATAGTGCAACGTATTGAGGAAGTTTATTAGCAGCAAAAAAGGGTTAATAATTGCACAAAACTCTCTTATAGTTTATCTTTTAAGAAATTTATTCTGAAATAACGCTAAAAAATCTACTTTAAACATACAAGGTATAAAGCGTCGAGCTTAGGGGGCCTAAGCAATTTCCTACGCAACAGAGAAGGGGTGGGGACCACGCATGGGATGGTGATGATACTCTTATGTAGGAATTCCCCAAATCTCGACACGTAACGGATAACGTGTCATCCATGTAAGCCCACTAGATTCGTGGGGGTTATGGAGCTGGAATAAGTATGATGCATTGGGGATATTTCTCGGCGTCCCGCCTCCGAGATTGCACCCGACCTTTTAGAAGATCACCCCGGTGTACGTTCCCCCTTCGGCTGACCGCCAGCCAACAGCTCGTCTCCCAACTATCATATAGCTGTAACTCCTCAGCTCACTTATTCGTCTCCGAGCTATCCTATAGCCGAGACTTCTCAGCTCACTTGCTCGTCTCCAAGCTATCCTATATCTGAGATTCCTCAGCGTCCCTGTTTGGCCGGGAGAACGGAACCCGAGTGTCCCCGTAACGGCTCCATGTATCTTGCCATGACGAGATCTCCGCCGCTCCACATCCCGCATCCCACGCTAGCGTATCTCGCTATTAATGGGCGTATCCCGCCATCAACGTGAATATGACGCTGGGGCGTAACGGACAGCGAGAATCTCGTATCGGCTCGCTCTATGCGACCGCTATATAAACCCCTCTTCCAGACGATTCAGGTAACTCGAACTGAATCCAATACACCGCTACCCTGCTCTAATATTCTCCGGCACTTACTTGATCGTCGGAGGGTCCTACGGTGGTTTCCCATTCCGGGACTTTTCTTGCAGGCAGATTGGCGTCCACAATGACCAACAACCCATTGAGGTCCACGTTTTCAATTCTTACACCAAATCTCAATCGTTCGACACCGTTGACCGCAAAATCAACGGAGGACAACATCAGAGGAAGAAATCGCCCTCCATCTGTTGGCGCCGTCTGTAGGGACGAAGAAGTTTTTTCCGCCACAAAAGTTGATCTTCCGTCTTCAATTCGATGGCCAACGATCATCGCAACGGAGGTCCTATCATGAGTCATCCCTTACTTCATAACGGAGGCGGGAGTGGTTCCACTCCACCTCCAAATATCGTCGAAGCCTTAACAGTATGGATCGACCGACTGGCGGCGATGGTGGACGTGCTCGTTCGCGTCCAAGCTACCGCCCTGGCCCAGCAAAACGCCACACCTGCTCTCCAGAACGACGGCGGGAACGAGATGGCGGACGAACACGCCCGAGTCCACGACCTCACTCGTGTCAATCTTGACACCACGGGACACCGGCGTGCTGATTCCTGCAGTCACGACCTCCATACGAGAAATGATTCCATGACTCGTTGGGCGCCGAATAGTTCAACGCCGAGATATCAGTTCAACGCTCGCCACGCTCTCTCGCCCTCCGAGGCGACGTCGATCAGAACACCTGATTTCAGGAACAACCGACGTCACTACGACCACCGAGGCCTTGCACATGGTGTTCACCAGGAAGAACTGCGTCCAATCCGAGGATCCGAAGAACGTAATAGAGTGAAGCCGAAGCCGTACCTTCGCTCAAGCCCGAAACGAGTACAACGGGGGCTCCGACCAGGGAGAATCTTCGGGGTAGCAGCAACGGATCGACGTCCTCGAGAAGAAGATCGAGGACATGTAGCTCGCCATTCGCCAACCTGAGGGGTCGACAAGATATTTTTCAAACTCTTCCGCGAAGCCTTTCACCGAGCAGCTACTGAGAGAGCGAGTCTCTTTCCGAAACAAGCCGCCCAAAGTTGCTTTTTTCGACTGGAAGTCTGACCCAAAATACTACCTGGACGCGTTCACCGCGGGCATGAGCTATCAGGATGACTCGGACACCGCTCAGTGCCGAGCATTCTTTATCACCCTCATCCGAGCAGGACGAGATTGGTTCCGCGGTCTGACTCCGCACTCGATCTCGACTTTTGAAGAATTGGCAACGCTGTTCCGCAGCCACTTCGTCGGCAACCGGCGACAGACGACTACATGTTCACCATCAAATGCGAGGACAGAGAGTCTTTCAAAGACTTTATTGCCCGTTTTTATAGTACCCTTCTGAAGGTACTCGAGCATCAGGATGAGACGGTCATAACCATCCTAAGGTCTGGTTTTGGGCATAAAGAGTGGCTCCGTTCTTTTGCATTGCCGCAATCTAAGATTCTGGCCAAGGTAAAGGTCTGAACCGAGCAGGAAATCCACCTCGAATCCGACGTTAACGCTCACCTTTCCCGAGAATACTGAACAGACCAAAATAAAAGGGACCTGGAAGAAGGCAAGAAGGCTGATCGGTCAAAACCTTATACGTCAAGGTTTCGCGAGTACACGCGTCTCAATGACTCGAAGGCCGGGTTGCTAGAGGAGGCAAGGAGCGAAAGATTCTTCAAGCTGCCACCGATGACTTGAAAGCCGGGCAAGCGACTCCGCGGCCGATATTGTGCCCATCATCGGACGCAAGGACACCCGACCGAGGATTGTAAACAGCTACGCGATTACATCGATAAGCTGATCCGCTCCGGTCACTTAGAAAAATACCTGTGAGACAAACGTCAAGCAGATACGGGGCAAGCCGACCAACTTGAAACTGAAGAGCTGACAATTGGGCAGATCATGGTCATCACCGACTGACCCGAGTCCGACCAACAAAGACACCCGCCGTATCCGGTCATTCAATACAGGAGAGTTTAAACTGGCCAGCGGGGACGTGGATCCGAAGCCCTCATCACGAGACGACCGGATAGCTTCCTGCTCGGTCAATCCACAATAGGTAGCTTCCTGCCCAACGAAGACGTGGAACCAAAGCCCTCATTACGAGGCTGCCGAGCAGTTTCCTGCTCGGCCCATGCGCAGCGGATAGTTTCCTGCCCAGCAACGCTGTGCATCCAAAGCTCTCATCACGAGGCCGCCGAACAGCTTTCTGCTTGGCCCATCCGCAGCGGGTAGTTTTCTGCCCAGCAACGCCGCGGATCCAAAGCCCTTATCATGTGCCGGCCGGGTAGCTTCCTGCTCGGCCCATCCACAATGGGTAGCTTCCCGCCCAACGAAGATGTGGATCCAAAGCACTCATCATGAGGCGACCGGGTAGTTTCTTGCTCGGCCCATCCATAATAGGTAGCTTCCTTTCCAATGAAGACATGGATCCAAAGCCCTCATCACGAGGCGGCCGGGTAGCTTCCTGCTCGGCCTATCCACAATGGGTAGCTTCCTGCCCAACGAAGACGTGGATCTAAAACCCTCATCACAAGGCGGTCGGGTAGTTTCTTGCTCAGCCCATCCACAATGGGTAGCTTTCTGCCCAGCGAAGACGTGGATCCAAAACCCTCATCACAAGACGGCCTGGTAGTTTCTTGTTCGGCCCATTCACAGCGGGTAAATTCTTATCCGACATAAGTTGTGAATCCTAAGCCTTCGCCATGAGGCTGGAGGACAGCTTCCTGCCCGTCACAACCATTCATAGTGGGTAGATTCCTACCCAGCCTAACTAGTGAATTTTTAACCATCGCTGCGAGGCCAAAAGAACGGCTTCCTTCCCGTTGATACGCCACATGGACTCGGGGATCAACGAGACAACCGCCGAACACCATGTCGTTCCCGGATAAACCATCATGGAGAATCCTCGACACCAAGCTGAACAGGAAAAACCGAGCAGACGACTCTCGACCCGACCCATAAATAGGCCGGAACGAGAGTGGGGGGCTAATGATGATACTCATATATGATAATTCCCCAGATCTCGACACGCAACGGATAACACGTCATCCACGTAAGCCCACTAGATTCGTGGGGGCTATGGAGCTGGATTAAGTATGGTGCATTGGAGGCATTTCTCAGCACCTCGCTCCGAGGTTGCACTTGACCTTTTAGAAGATCACCCCGGTGTACGCTCCCTATTCGGCTAACCGCCAGCCAGTAGCTCGTCTCCGAGCTATCTTATAGCTGAGATTTCTCAGCTCACTTGTTCGTCTCCGAGCCATCCTATAGCTGAGACTTCTCAGCTCATTTGCTCGTCTCCGAGCTATCCTATATCTGAGATTCCTCAGCGTCCCTGTTTGGCCGGAAGAACGGAGCCCGAGCGCCCTTGTAACGGCTCCATGTACCTCGCCACGACGAGATCTCTATCGCTCCACGTCCTGTATTCCACGCTAGCGTATCCCGCCATTAATGGACGTATCTCGCCATTAATGGACGCATTCCGCCATCAATGTGAACGAGACGCAGGGGCATAACGGACGGCGAGAATCTCCCATCGGCTCGCTCTATGCGACCGCTATATAAACCCCTCTTTCAGACAATTTAGGTAACTCAAACTGAATCCAATATGCCGCTACTCTGCTCTAATATTCCTCGGTACTTATTTTATCGTCGGAGGGTCCTACGATGGTTTTCCATCTCGGGACTTTTCTTGTAGATAGCTTGGCGTCCACAATGACCAACAACCCATTGAGATCCACGCTTTCAATCCCCACATCAAATCTCAACCGTTTGACACCGCTGTTCGCAAGATCGACGGAGGACAACATCTGAGGGAGAAATCGCCCTCCATTAGATGGCCTCCTCACTCTTTAGTCACGTTGTGTAGTAAATTGTTTAGAGAGAGTTGTTTAGGAATTCTACTCTCTAAAGTGTCATATGGGATAAAGTTCAGGGTGTTTGTGCAATTAACTCCAAAAAAAACAGTTTCTTGCCTGAATTTGCTCTCTTAATAGGGGAAGTACTAGTTGAAAATTCAATTTAGGATCTGCCATCTGGGAAATTTGATCAACAACTTTGGTGGTGTCAACATATCAACGATGACTTCCAAAGCTGAAGCATCTGCTGTCAATGAATATGTGCAATTCTTGAAGGTGCTGAGAAACCATTCGGTGATGGCTCTCTTTGCAAATGGCTCAAGAATCTCAAGACGCGTCTTCTGAAGCATATGAAGCGTTGATGCTAAATATGGAAATCCACAACATCCTCTAACCGAATCAAAAGGTGTGTTGATTCTTTTCCTCTTGCAATCAATTGCTCTTCGACATTTCATGTTCTTCACTGCCTGCTTAATTCAAATTCCATTCTGGTATGTGAAGAACCAGAGCTTTATCCTTTCCTATTGTATGTACTCGGTGCTAGAAGTAGTGTTGTTATTGTTTTTGAACAAATCACATGTGCAAACATACAAGATTAATCAGATGACCATATGATTCAAGTAAAAACCTTGATGAATGCGTTATTTGTGAAATTGATACTGAATCCCTGGAAGACGCCAGCCCTGTAAATTGTTTACAGTTTGTGGTTTCATTTTCATTTATACCCATTTTGTAGTGTGAATTTGACATCCAGAATTAATTTTCTTCGCACAATGTTCTTCTTTTAATTGTACTCGATGCTAACAACAAAAACCATAGTTTGAGAAGTTAGTTCACTTAACACCGCATTCTGAGCTTTGACATATGCATACAATCTAAAAGTATCATTTAACAGGCTTAAACTCTTTTCAACAGTTCGATAAAAGTTTCCTGCTTTCTCAGTTAGGACATGAGAAATGTGGATTTGCATTATGAAACCACGAAGGTTTGTCACTTGCATGTTACAATAAAATCACCTTCGCTCTTTTTGTGTATGTGTGGAATATCACCAACTTCAGGCTTTTCTTCTCTTGACTTCCCTATAGATTTCTGTTGTGTATTAATTCATGTTATCTACGATATATGCATGTATTTGACCCTAGTTTTGTGTGAGATATTAGTTGATAGTTCTCCTATTCGGACTTATGTTCTCGATTCACTCGTATAATAACGCACTTCCTTTATAGCAAACCCATCCTCATGAATCATTTCCATGATGCACTTGAAGATATCAGAGAAAACTTACAACAGAACAGGATAGGTATATAAGCTACTTCCTGCTAATAATAATCCAGTCATTTTGAAAAACACGCCAATAATAACAATCTGCTAGAGAATTACAACAGTTCTATAAGTAAAGATGTTGAATTTGATGATATTCTTGTACTTAAAGAATCAGACATGTCCTTCGCTTTCTTCTTCTTTTCTTTTGCTTTGGAGGGCGCAGAACTACCTTAATTGCAGCATCAAACACGATCTTCACATTCTGCAGCATTATTGAAAGAAATAAAAATAAAAACAGCTAAACCATCTTATTACAATTACAAAAACGACAATTAATTTGCTATAGAACTACTAAAAATGACGAGATTTAAATTTTGAGCACTTCCTCATAAATTATCCTTTAACAGCTTATCATATACCTGCTGAGTTTTGGAACTGCATTCTATATAGACGGCTGCTCCTATCATCTTTTTCAACTCTTCTCCCTGTTGAAGCCAAAGCAAATATTTAGTGAAAAGTTCCTGAATCTTAATGTAACCCTTGATTCCTTGAACTTCGTGGCTTTCTATCACACAACCAACTTGCCTGCGCAGTTGTGATTGGTGTTGCACCTGGATGGTCAATGAAGAATTGCTTATCGTCGCGTAAATCTGCACCAAAGCTGTAGGCAGTTATGCAACTGTTTTGAACATATAGAAATCAAAATGTCTTCATTACATTCAGGTTTAAAAAGAAAGAAACTTTCTGCATATTCAATATTTTGAGGCCATTTAGATTCTAGATTGTTAATTTGTATTGAAAGAAGATAAGACCCCACTATATGCCTATTCTAAATTCACTCTAAACAAGCATTAAAATTAAGTGTGGCAAAAACAATATGATATCGACAGCATTTATCTATAGCAATCATATGAAATCTGCCGAAGAGAATGTGTTCGCTTAATACTCACTAAGAAGTTGATCATGGTTAATGATGTAAGCTTATATTTAAGGAAAGCTGAACACTACAAATTGGAGGACTATTATCTTGAATAAAAAAAAATCTTGTATATTATATTTATATGCCAAATAGTCTTTGAAAAGCACACCTCAATTTTCTCTAAGGTGAATTCAATGCTATAGAGGATGGATTAAAATCTGGTAGATAAATTTGTTCTTATGATTATCTACTCTAACTCAAAAATATAAACTCCCCGGTTGCTTAGATGAACTGTTTCGACAATTAGTTGTTTGTTTTAATGTCCAATATTTGAAATACTTGAAATGCGCTTACTTGGAAGGAAAAAAACACCACAGTTAAAACTTTGGATCAGTCACTCTATTTATAATAAAAGTATATAAACAAATAGTTTAACATAGCATGTAATTAGCCGGTCTTAAGTTCTTACCTAGTTTAGTTCCCACAAGCACGATAGGCACATCTGGTGTGTAATGCCTCAGTTCGGGGACCCACTGAAATTCGAATAAATCAATAATGGGAAATCTTGAAACTATGTTAATGTGATATAGGGTATTAAACTATCAATGCTGAATAAGAATTGGAAGATTGGCGAAGAGCAAAACCTTCTTAGAAATATTCTCATAGCTAGCTCTGCTAATGAGAGAAAAGGCTAACAAAAACACATCGGCGCCTCTATAACTAAGAGGCCTTAGCCTGTTGTAATCTTCCTGACCTGCAAAAGTTAAATTTGATATTATTTTAATATGTTTCCATTTTTTTCCTCTCCAGGATAATCTAGAGGTTGCAGATTATGGTTTCGGATAAAAGAGAGCTGACTTCATTTCAATTTCTAGGTGTGATCAAGGATCTTAATTTGGAGGAACATGTGCACCTCTGCATTTCTTAACTTTATGTTCTGAAGATCAATAGAGTAAGGCTTACCTGCAGTGTCCCACAGCCCAAGGTTAACCGTGCTTCCGTCCACCACCACGTTCGCGCTGAAGTTGTCGAACACCGTTGGCACATAATCCTACAATCAAATCAAGCAGCACATTGTACCAATTTGCATTTGCTTAAAGAATTAATTTGCATAATTAACATCTCATTCAATGCATCGCAATTCGTTGTTGGTCTTAAAATCTCTGTAGTGACCAAATTCTTGTTACATCTTAATGTGCATCTAATGAGATATTGGGTTGGATTGCAGCACAAAAGTTCCGACATTGCGGCAAGAGTCGAGAGAGATAATTCTATATTTGAATATTTCGTACCGTCGGAAAAGTGTTGCTGGTGTAGGAGATGAGCATGCAAGTTTTTCCGACCGCCCCATCGCCGACGGTCACGCACTTGATGAACCTTGCAGTGCTCATCTTTCTCTGTGTTACTTCTTTTCTTTCCAACTTCAAGTGTGAGGGTGTGGATGAGGTCCCTTTATAACAACTACAAAAGAGAGAAACAGAAAAAGTTTATAAGTTACTGTTTACAGATCAAAAGACATGTTTGAATTTTGAATGGAATTGGAGGGCACTGTTGAATTTAAAAAATATGAGCAGCCCCACTTATGTTGGATGTACTTGTTATTGGATTCTAGTGGGTATATACCCTGTAGCCCAAACCCGATAAGTAATTGGGTTGTGGGTTCATCAAGGTATGAACCCATTAAGTTTTTACTTGGTTGTTTGGTTTTCTGCAAAGAAACGTACCGTATTTGTTGTATTTTTTTGCAAATAAATTGAGTAAAATTCCTTATTGATTTATTAATACGTTAATTCCAAAAAAAAACAAACATTTTAGCTAAACTCCGAAACCCCCCAAAAACTTTCAAAATTACGAGAAACCACCAAGGTATCAGTTTTTTTACAGTTTCGTGCAATTTATTGCTGACGTGGCATCTTATTTCTGATTTTTTTCGTAGTTTTAGAAAGTTTTGTGGTGGTTTCTTATGGATTTTGAAATTTTTTGAGGTTTTTTTTCTCGATAGGATAGTTTTAATTTAAAATTAATAAAATATGTATGTGTGTGTGGTGGTGTGGGGGTGGTGGTGGTGGTGGTGGTGTTTGATTTTAATTTGTAAAAATAGGATGGTTTGGGGGGAGCCCCCAGTTTAAAGGGCGGGTTCCTAGAACCCACCCCCTAGACTTTAGAGGAGAGGGCGGGTTCCTAGAACCCGCCCTCTCCAATATATTAAAGAGGGCGGAACCTGCCCCATATAATTTTTTTAAAAATAAATAACAGAAAAATGGAAAAAAATTCGAATAAAAGAATAAAATTGTATAATATGAATCTGGTTTGGACGGATTCATTTTGTTATTATAAATTTGACTGTCGAGATATAATTTACATTTTGCAAAGATATGATTTTTTTGTATTATAAATTTGACGGATTCATTTTGTTATTAGAGTGTATACCAAATTCAAACGGTTAATATTCTACAATTTTTATTCATTTATTTCATATTTAATTAATTTCGTGATTTTTATTTAATTTTATTTTTTGAAAATGGGGCAGGTTCTCAGAAAACCCGCCCTCTTCCTAATTAAGGGGAGGGCGGGTTTAGGAAACCCGCCCTCCCCTATAATATGTAGAGGGCGGGTTCCTAGAACCCGCACTCTGTTTGGGCTGGGGGTGGGGTCCCCCAAACCACCCTATTTTTACAAATTAAAATCAACCCCCACCCATTTTAATAATTTTAAATTAAAACTATCCTATTTCAAAAAAAAAATCCCTTTTGAGGGTTTCTCATGGTTTAGTTAAAATGTTTGGTTATTTTTTTTTTGAATTAAGCCTTATAATAATAGAGTAGCTGATGATGTTGTACACCTTGTTGATAGGAAATTTTGAATAAATTGTTATAAGTTGAGGATGCAACGCTTACAGCAGTTTTGCAGTATTCCGCATATTGAAAATGGTGTGATGGAATTATAATGTGAATCCAAATCCATCGAAGTGGATGTGAATCTATAACCATATACAACTCTTCGGATTCGGGTAGCATCCAAATCCGACCCGGAAGATGTTCAGTGTCTCCCTGGGCCTCTTGAGTGTGTGTGTGTGTGTTATATAAGAAACAATGATTACTCTCGTACCCTTCTATAAATTAGGGTTTGCTTTGAGTGCAAGAATCACCATTTCTTTTCCCATTTTGAGTGCTGGTTGGTTAAAAGCAGGAGAAGGTAATGATGGGACAAAAAAGAAAACAAAAAAGGTAAAAGCATACTCTTTGCATTATATTACTACAATATCACTATCTATTTTATTTATTAATATATCGATACTATTTTTTATCCCATTTACATTGAATTATAGCAAGTTGATTTGGCAAGAAGAAAGTTCTAGCACATATATTGTATGGCTTTACACATTTTTTTTGGGCACCGGCTCACGAGCCTTAACCTATGCATCACATCCATGCGCACAAATTCAAAGATGATCCATAAATTTGTCCGAAAGTGTTAATTTGTGACCACTTTTCCTTTTGGGATTTCTGGGTTCGAACACTGCACTCTTCCCAAGAGAGGAAATGCCCGTAGCAACTGAGGAATAGCTCATTGGTTACATGTGTTTACTTGAATCACATTTACATGTGTTTACTTGAATCACTTTAGCACCGAGTGTAACTCTTATCCTGATTGGTACAAAAACTTTGAGTCATCAATCAAGTCTTTGCTTTTCAATGGCCTTTTGATTTTTCTTAAACTCCAATCTCTAGACACACGGTAAATAGGATAAATTGTCAAAAGACTCCGGCCGCTCGGAAGTTGTCTAAAAACTCTTAATGTTTTCAAAATTGTTAGGAAGGGCTATTGTTCAAATCTTTTTGAAAAAACCTGTGGACGTATTTCATATAGGCCTTTATTTTCTCCAACTCATACAACTATTTAGATATTACATACAGCTGGTATAAAGAGATTTTAATTAGGCTCATGGGTTTTTTTAACAAGTGCAAAAGTCCCAGAGTTTGTTACACAAGTTTGAAATGCGCCCGGGAGGCTTTTTGACAATTTACTTTAATAAATATTCAAGTTCTCTGTCTCATGAGAGCACTTGGTAGTTTGTCTAATAAAGACATGCTTGGTAAACATTCAATGCTTTACTACAAACCTTTTAGTAACTACTTTTTCCTCATATCTTTTTTTGGTCGACAAATTCCATATGATCTTAATATCCATACGAAAAGTGTGCTGCTTTCTACGTTTACTTGAACTGAATATATGACAAGCAAGGATTGTAAAACTTAAAAATACCTTTTTTTTTCCTTTTATTGTTACCATTGTGTCATTCTCTTCTAATTAATTTAGAAAATGAAAAGGGTAGCCATAGCCATGTATTATAGGATGTTAACTTGTTAGGTGTTTTTTTTTAAAAATAAAAACTGGAACTTTACTTGTACCCCAGTCATCCCATACTATTTTATTAAACCATAAGAAAACTTACAACCAAGATGAGGAGTACTACTCCCTTACAATCAAGATGAAGAAAGCTTTAAGATGAAGAAAGCTTTCATTACAATCAAAGCCAGCTAAAGTTAACTTGTTAGGCCTTTAAGATGAAGAAAGCTTTGTATTTATTCTCATCTTTTGTTGCTAGATTTGCTCTCTGTATTGGGTTCATCATATGTGACATATATGTGAGACATATCAAATTTATTTCAAGTATATAAATACGGCAAAACACTTAGCATGTTAATTCATGATTCTAGTTCCATTGAAAACTCAAGTTCCTTTTCTCAAATTTACATCAAATCCAATACTTTGACCATTGCCACTGGTAAATAGTTACAAATAGAACCATGATTACGGGTAATTCATTACAGTAACCATATCATATTAATCTTTAATTAACCATCTTTCCCCTACATTCAGTAATTCATAGGACTCTCCGTTCCCTCAAACCCTACACTGTTTCCGTTGCAGTTATTAAGCCCCATAACCACTCCATCGGCTACCTTCCCATGCAAATTTGCATAATCAATATGATCATGCGGAAGCTGACTACCGTTGTAATCAACAAAACTGTTACGGCTGTTATTGTTACCGTTATGTCCGTGAAAATTCTCGTACAGCCTCAATCTCTCAAGTAGCATCTCATTCTCTTGCCTCAACTCATGGCTGTCCTTTGTCACCTTAGCCAATTTTCCAACAATGCCCATGATCGGATTCTGGTACCTCTCCTCTGCCTCCAAGATCATCGAATCGAAAAATAACCCGCGCTGATGGACGGGGATTTTAGTAGCCATCTTGGCCATGTTGCTCGCACCATACACCTTTTGTGCACGGTCAAACTCTTTTGATAGCCTGCTTGGAAAATACGGAGCGAAAATACACGTGTCGGTGCACCTTTTACGCTGATGCTTGCATGCCGCACATGCACGAGGAAGAGGAGGAGGAGGCCGTGGTGGTGAGGAGCTATTTTTTTGCATTATTGGAAAGAATATTTTTTGCAAAAAAAGAGAGTGAAAGGTGTTTATATAAATGTTTAGTGAGAAAAAGAAAGTTAAGTTTAAGTAGGATATATTAGGAGAAGATTGAAAGAAAGGTAGAATAGAGAAAGTATTTTATTGGTGAATCATAGGAAGATTGATGAAAGGATTTTATTTGATTTTAGATTTAGTAATTTTGGAGAAAATTGATATTATTCTGAAATTTTCCAAAATTGGATCACTTTCTAGATTTTTTAGTCGAGATTAGGTTTAGAGAGTGTGAGTAGCTTGGTTTTAAGGCCAGGCCTGTTTAAAAGTGGGCCTCCTTTTCTTGGGCTTTAAGAATGCGAAGACATTTTTTCGTAAATAGATAGAATTTGCGACGAGCCTAGGGCTTAGCGCGATCGCCGGCGGCGTTCCGCCGCATCGCCGCCTTTCTCCGATCATGATCCACCGCTAGCTCGACCTCACAATCGATGTTATGAGTCCAAAGATTCGAGAGGTAAAATGTTTGAATTCGTTTTTGTTTTCCAAATTTCGTCATAAATGAATCGAGTAATTTGTCATCTAGTTGGTTCTAAATTTCTGAAGCCATCACACTCCTGTGATAATCTGTTATTGTAATCATCTTGATCATCAAATTTATATTATTTATAGCTCCTAATTATCGATTTAGGATATTATTTCTTAATCACAGATGCAGTTATTTTTCTGCTTGCATTGCATACATTTGGTAGTAAACTGGAAAATCTGTTGGCATTTGTCATGTGCATCCTTCCATCTCAATAGTTTGTGTTCTATTAGATGTATTTCCACATAGTTTAAACCCTGTGACAAAATAAAATTCATTCAATTTTCACAACAACTTATTAATTTTCTTTATATGGTTCGCGAAAAGATCCATGCACCGAAACTCTAACATTGACATGAGGAATTGAGGAATAGCCTTTTACTCTAACCATCTTCCAAAGGTTAAATGTATTTAATTCGATAAATCTTATTCGAGCTATGTCTGGTACCATGATAAAGTCACCGAGCACCAAAACTTTTGAAGTTGCGAGGATCAAGAGAAATATTCTTATCAACTTTATTATGGTACAAAGCCACCAAAACATAGTTAAACGTTCTTTTTAGGCAGTTTAACTTAATTTTTTATACAGAGCCCAAATTCTCTCCCAAACGGAAGGGTATTAACATAGATAAATACGATTCACTCAAAGGTCATTATATCTTAAGTGTTTTAGTGTAGTCTAGTGGTCATAAGGCTTTAAGTTAGTAACAAGCTAGATAACTTTGCATAGGCTAGGAACACAAAAGAGAAGTGAAATAAGAGGATAGGTTGGGGATTTAATGATGCCAAATTTAGTTGCTTTATTCCAATATATCCGCCCCTGAAACATGCAAGCTGAAGAAACGGACATTAGTTTGCCTCAATGCTTCATATGATTACTTGTACAAGTCAAAAACATTAGTAATCCTACATCATTTTATAACATGACTGAGTTTACAAGGGAAACTCATAACACACTTTTACCAACACAGAAGAAAGCAACAACATATATCACTCGCAGTAGTTCTTGATCTTCAGTTAAGGGCCTCGCTGGCCATAGATTTCACGGCCCAATTAGCAAGAATCTTGTACATTCTTTGCGTTGGATGAACAGCATCCCAATACATGTAGCTTTTTGGATTATCACAGGTGCTCTGCCCTTTACATGTCTCTCCCGTCTCAATTGTCCCTGACCCACAACACCCCTTTGCTACCTCAGTAAACCCTAGTTACATAAGTAAATAGTTAGGTAACCAGTCCAATCAAAAGTGTAAGCTGACATGTTTTGAGCAAATAAAAAGCAAGCGTGATGCTTAATAAAAATAAACTGTTGCATTATATAACAATAAACATGCTAAATTGCAAGTAGGTATACCCTAAGAAAGCCTTCCTAATATACTCTTCTTGTTCTGTGTAATTGAAGATTGAGTGACTTTGCCAAACGAACCACTGTCTTGAGAGCATGGAAATTTTTTCCTATCAAGGTAGCATCATCTAGTTCGGGGAAAATTGGCAAGAAGGCTTGATATTATAGGAGATCTTAGGTTCAAGATGAAGAAGAAAATTAATGTTATCACGCAATGCGCCAAATTGTTATTATTGTATTTAAAGAGTTTGACTAAGAGACTATTACAACAACAACAACAACTGAGCCTTTTATCCCAAGCATATGGGGTAGGCTACATGAACCAACATGAGAATCACGCCGGGTCCAGCATATGAATCCTCAGTCTCCACTCACTTCTATCGAACAATATACTTTCATTGAGTCCTTTGGCAACCGTATCGTTTCGTATCACCTCCATCCATGTTTTCTTCGGTCTCCCTTTTGCCCTTTTGCCATTACCCATATCGAGAGTATCTATTCGTCGAACTGGTGCTTCCATAGGTCTGCGTCGCACATGAACAAACCATCTAAGCCGGTTTTCCCGCATCTTCTCCTCCACGGGTGCTACACTAACTTTTGCACGAATATCCTCATTTCGCACCTTGTCTTTTCTAGTGTTACCGCACATCCAACGAAGCATGCGCATCTCCGCTACGTGCATCTTCTGTGTATGATGCTTCTTAGGAGCCCAGCATTCTGTACCATATAATAAGGCAGGCCGAATAGCGCTCCGATAAAACTTCCCTTTCAATTTTAACGGAAAGTTACGATCACACAAAATCTCTGCTGCACTCCTCCATTTCAACCAACCAGCTTGGATCCTTTGATTAACATCACTATCGATCTCCCCATTCTTTTGGATGATGGAACCTAGATATCTAAACTGGTCGCTCGGTGATATCTCTTGCCCTTCCAATGTTATACCAATATGGTTTTGACTTCTCTGGCTACTAAATTTGCAGTGCATATATGCTGTCTTGGACCTGCTCAATCTGAATCCCCGAGATTCCAATGTTTGTCTCCATAAGTCCAATTTGGCATTAACCGCTGCTTTCATCTCATTTACTAGAACAATATCATCAGCGAATAGCATACACCAAGGGACCTCATCTTGGATAGTTCTAGTAAGCTCATCCATCACGATGGTAAACAGGAAAGGACTTAATGCAGATTCTTGATGTAAACCAATAGTAATCGGAAAATCACTTGTTAAGCCACCGCAAGTTCTGACATTTACCACTACTCCGTCGTACATATCCTTGATTATGTCAATATACTTGACGGGGACCCCTTTTTCATCATTGTCCCCCATAATACCTCTCTAGGTACCTTGTCGTACGCTTTTTCTAAATCAATAAATATCATATGCAAATCTCTTCTCCTCTCTCGAAAGCGCTCGACAAGTTGACGAAGCAGATGAATCGCCTCTGTCGTCGATCGTCCAGGCATGAACCCAAATTGGTTCTCTGTTATCTTAATATCCTTCCTTAGCCTGTGTTCAATCACTCTCTCCCAAAGTTTCATGGTGTGACACATTAGTTTTATTCCACGGTAGTTTGAGCAACTTTGAATGTCACCCTTATTCTTGTAGATAGGTACAAGGATACTTTTCCTCCATTCATTTGGCATCTTTTTTGTCTGCCAAATCTTATTAAACAGATCTGTCAGCCATTTAACGCCTATTTCTCCTAAGCATCTCCAAATCTCGATAGGAATCCCGTCAGGACCAACCGCTTTTCTTAAACCCATTCTGTTCAAAGCTTCTTTAACCTCAGTAAGTCTTATTTTACGCATGAAATCACGATTTATATCTTGAGATTGAATGACAAGTCCATCCAAATTCTTAGTAAAGCTCTCATTGAACAATTTGTCAAAATAATCTCTCCATCTTTCCTTGATACCCTCATCTCGAACTAAAACCTTCTGATTTTCATTTTTGACACACTTCACCGCACATAAGTCTCTAGTCTTCCTTTCCCGCATTCGAGCAATCCGGTATATATCATTTGCAGCCTCTTTAGTGTCTAATTTCTCGTACACCTCCTTGTAGACCTTAGATTTAGCTTCCCGAACAGCTTTCTTAATTTCCTTTTTAGCCATTTTGTACTTCTCAAATCTCGCCACATCTCTACTTTTCTTCAAATCTTTATAAGAATCCCTTTTAATTTTAATAGCAGCCTTTACATCTTCATTCCACCATGATATGTTCTTAGATGGTGGAGCACCACCTCTCGACTCACCAAGTAGATCTTTAGCTACTTTCTTGATACAACTAGCCATTTTGTTCCATGTTTTGTCTGGATCATCTTCCGACTGCCAATCCACTTCTTGTACTACACGATCAATAAAAGCCTTTTGATTACCTTCTTTCAATCGCCACCATTTAATTTTAGGCTCTACCTTACGTCTAATCTTCCTAGGTTCTCTTCTAAATCGAAAATCTAGAACTAAAAGTCTATGTTGAGTAGTTACACTCTCACCTGGCACTACCTTACAGTCGATACAACAACCTCTATCTATTCTTCTCGTCAGAAAAAAGTCTATTTGACTAGCATTTGATTCGCTCCTAAAAGTGATAAGGTGGGACTCTCTTTTCCTAAACCAGGTGTTTGCTAAGATCAAGTCATAAGATAAAGCAAAATCTAGAATCGAGTCACTTACTTCATTCCTTTGTCCGAAACCAAAACCTCCATGGATAGTATCAAACCCACTACGACTAGTACCTACATGTCCATTAAGATCACCACCAATAAATAACTTCTCTCCACTAGGTATACTTTGCACCACCTCGTCTAAATCCTCCCAGAATAGACGCTTACTAGCGTCATCAAGACCTATCTGTGGTGCATAAGCACTAATAACATTAAAGATCTCTCCACCTAGAATAAGCTTAACCAGTAAAATTCTATCACCTTTTCTCCTAATCTCAACTACATTCTCAAGCAACCGTCTATCTATGATTATACCTATCCCATTACGATTTTTATCTCTACCCGTATACCAAAGCTTATAACCCCAAGGCTCTATGACTCTACTTTTTTCACCTACCCACTTAGTTTCTTGCAAACACATAATACCAACTCTCCTCCTAATCATCACCTCCACTAATTCTATTAGTCTACCCGTAAGGGAACCTATGTTCCAGGAAGCTAGACGGATCCTATGAAACCCTTGCTTATTTGTCACTACACTTGGGGTCCGATGTAGCGCGCCGTCTCTGGACGACGACCCTTGCTTATTTGTCACTACACCCGGGGTCCGACGTAGCGCGCCGTCTGTAGACGACGACCCTTGCTTATTTGTCACTACACCCGGGGTCCGATGTAGCGCGCCGTCTCTGGACGACGACCCTTGCTTATTTGTCACTACACCTGGGGTCCGATGTAGGGCGCCGCATCTGGACGACGACCAAACCCTTGCATATTTAACACTACACCCGGGATCCGATGTAGCGCGTCGCTGAGTAGGGGACGCCCCAACGATATTCTTATTATGGTTCATGTCATAGAATGTGACAAAGTTCTACGTTGGTTGTCACAAGCCTACCACAACCCTCACCCTTTCTCATCTGGACTTGGGACCGGCAACGGTGGGTTTGACTAAGAGACTATTAATGATAGTATTTAAATAGCTTGACTAAGAGACTATTAAGATAGTAAGATTTGAAATTCAAATCCTACCACGTAAAAAGTTGGTACATAGCCTCAAAATTTTAAAATCGAACTCCTTAGACATGATTTAGAAATACTCAAGTAGGGCTAACTGCAAAAGATCATAAGTTTTAAGAACCTTTTGAGCATTGATCATCACCTTCAAAATGTAATGTGTTTTCGTTTTCATTTTCGTCTTGTAAGGTGTTGATCAATACAAAAAATGTCTTCAAATATATGAATTTTGTATTAGCCTATTTATTATAATGGATAATAATTAAATTGTTGGTTTTCAAAATTTGATGCTCTAACATCTAGTTTTCACGCTTGATTATTTATAATCTCAAATTCTTTTAGTATTATCATAGTCAAACCCACAATTTTAGAGATGCATGAAACCCTTCTTGCAAACATAAATAAAAATTTAAATCCCGTGTGCTTCTAGGTATTCAAATCCTTACACATCCAAAGCTATCGATAGTAACTTACCGTACTTAATGGGGTTTTCAGATACCTCTTGCATGACTTTGTATATATCAAGGTGAGCAGCTTTCAAACCCAATCGCTTGTTCAATAGAGACAACTCCGATACTATCTTAGAGTTCATTGATATAGCTACATCATTGAACTTCATAATACATCCTTCAGAACTCAATAGGTTTTTTATTAAAGGAAGACATCCCATTGGCGGAACCCCGACCACAATGAATCTTTTTGCACCTAATTTATTAATTTCCTGAAAGTAAATGTCACTTTAGTTTAATAACATCTATGTTTAGTGTTTAGTGACAATGTCAGGACTCAGGAGTAGTGAAAATAGTTCGTTTAAGATATTGACCTTGATATATTCAGACATGAGCGAAACCAAATAGTCCTCGTATTGTGGTTCGGTGAATGCCTTTGACCTGTTATCATAGAAATAGTAGTTTTGGATGAAATCATTGGTACCAGCGCTGATTATGACTAGAGAATCCTCGATAGTTTTCTTTGCTTCTGCAGGTCCGACTAAGCTTTGTAGATGTATTTTGTAATGCTTCAGATACTCAATTTGTTTAGGGAAGGTGAGGACACCCTGAAGACATAAGAAAGAAAATTTAGGAAAACACACAAAATAGATATCTGGATTGAAGAGGTTTACGATATATTCATTCATACCGCATTATCCGCAGTTAATTCATCGTATCCTGAAGAAGCTGATGCAAAACTGACACCGTGTTTAAGCTGCTGAGGAGTGATATTTGGGTCCAAGAAAGCTGGGATGCTCATGGAAATGCCCAATGCCTCGGCTGCATGCATATATATAACATTAAAGTACCGCATTGCGCCAGATTTTGCTGCAAAGAAATGTCTTGGGTGCATTCCTTGTATTTTTCATGTTATTAAATCTTCTAAGTTTAAAAGTTGTGGATGAGAGTATTGGAGTACTACTCGATCTAAGGTGCTGCTTGGTTTACACCAATAGAAAATGCAACATATTAGTGACAAACCTTGAATTTGTTGTTTGGGTTATTTTCAATTTTTGCTGTAGTATCTCTAAACCCACTTTTTGTGTTTGGTTAAACAAAAAATAAATGACAGCAAAATTTACTGCCAATTGCTTATGTTCTTCCGATAAGCTCGGTGACACCTCTAATAATTGCCATGATCACAGTTAATTATGGCATATTAGAAAGCAACTAAATTTTAAAATCCCAGAAACTAGGGTGCAAGCTTGTGCTAGCGACGGAGTATGCTGGGACATTTCAAGTTGCTGCATAACAAGTTGCATGAACAACCATCATTTACATTTCTGTGCTATTCTGAAGCATAGCCTCATGCTCTCATTTATTATGTCGCATGCATCCTAATGCTGGTAGTTATTATTGGACCCAACATGACTGAATAAATATGGGGGCCGTTCATGTCACATTTATTTCGTCTCCTATGCAACCAACATATTACGCATGATTGGTTTGAAATGTTTGATCTCTATTGTCTCTAGGTTTTTTGGTTGATCAAGGGATAGTTAATACCATTTTGATATTAGTCACAAAATTCTGTTGATTAATAATAAATGGAGAATTGCTTTATAATCCCGAATAAGTGCCACAAGCTCTCAAATTTTTATTTTCCACTACTATATTTTTGGTGTTTTCCATAAAGGATAGAGAAAAGAAGCCCTGGAATTTAAACACGAGTCATGAAGCCTGAAGTTTGAAGTTTTTTTTAAAAATAATTTTTAAATATATATTTAGATTTATTAATTCATATTTGAGAAGTATAAGTGCATTTTAGTCCCTTGCGCTCTCATCTATTTGGTCAGTGATAATCTTAGAACATAATTGACATGTTGAAAGATGAAGGTGGCATTTGGACAACTAGGTGACAGTTAGCGATTATTTCGGCGTTTAATCTTTGTATGAAATCTGCAATTAATTTGAAGGTTTAATATAAAATTTTGATTTATATATATATATATATATATATATATATATATATATATATATATATATATATATATTTCAACTAGGATCCTATCATGTTTTCACATTAATTTTGGGATTAGTGCATTCAATTATGTTATGTTTGGTAATAAATGAATGCTTTTATTCATAATTGTTAGCACACATCCCAAAGTTAATCTAATGGTGAAAAAGTGGGAAGGATTTGTTTCCAAATCCTTCCGATAAGATCCTAGTCGAAATATATATATATATATATATATATATATATATATATATATATATATATATTCCTCTTATTATAGATTGCTTTTATGTTTCCGAATATTTATAGAAGAAAATGTTAAAAGAGGGAAACCATGGGCCAATTCTTAAAGCCCCTTCGACCCTAAACCAAAACTTGGAAGTTAAGTGAAATTTTGACTTTTAAAGTTTTGTGCAACACTGCTATTATAAATTACTTAAACCATGCTTCTGGCTGGATTTAATATTAGTGATAACTGACATCATCTTAAACCCAACACTTTATTTAAATTCTGAAGTCACAATGAGATGAGGGTTAAGAAAAATAATTTTACAAGCTATTCAACCCATAACCCTAGCATGGGCCCATAAGTCCAGGATTCAGTTGCAAAAATGAGATGAGGATTCAGTCACAAAAGAGAACTACAAATTCTGAAGTCACAATGTTTTTCTCGCTTTGGAATAAGAAATGTGTGGTTCAGAACCTGCTTGAACCTGTAAAAAAGATGAAGTAAAAACTAACTGCATCCTTGCAAACTCAATTTTACACAAGATTTGCTGTTCATCATGAAACCAAACATTATGTAAGATTTATTTAAGTTTAGATATATAGAGTTGCTAACTCCACTACAAAGTAAAGTAAAACAACACTTTATAAGATAATTTAGAAATGCAAAGGGGTTATTAATGTGACATTACCAATGAAGTCAGTAGCAAGTCTGCCATCACAAAACCTCCCCGTTGGCCTTCCATCAAAGAAATCCTTTCCATAGGGCAAGAAGTTGGCCTTGAAACTCGTCCTGAGGCGATTGTTGTTCCCAGGATCAACGGTCGAATCGCCAAATACCAGCATGCATGTCGCCTTCCAATCCTTCGGTATTGGCACTTTCTGTGCATGTGCGCTTGCGCACAGCACAAAAAGCGCTGGCATGACTATAGCTATCAGCATCTTCTTCGTATTCGACATTTTGCTTAGCTTAACTCTCTCAGGAATGAAATCTGCAGGTTTTGAAGTTGAAAGTTCATCCCTTTATATAAGACTTGGAAGCAATGGTTCTCATATGTGGAAGAAAAGGTAGCCAGAGGAGACCTGCATTGAGCGTGGACATTGGTTGGTAAGTTTCATTTATTTCTGCAGAAGTGTTTTATTATATTTGAAATAATAATTTTTTTTTTCTACATGCTTGGAGTCTATTATCCATTGTTAGAATATAAAAATATCTTCTGTTCTGATCCGCACTATAACTTCATAACTTCAGAGTTTTTTGTGTAGTGGTAGTGACATTAAGATGCTATTAGAACGAGTCATACTCAAATTTTATCATACCTGCTCAAGTTCATATTCTAGCCTATATAGAAAATGAATTCTCAACCTAGAGAGACTTTTTATGTTATAAAATGTATATTAAATTCCGTATTGATCTTGGTGCGACAAGTAGAAAACATAGGCTAATTGATAGCTTGTTGTATACCAAACTTCCATGAAGATGATGAGGGGGAATTTAGCTTGCTTGTCCCGTATTTTGATAGAGAGGCGGATAGACTTGACTAAACTATAGACGAGGGTATTGCTCAAATATGAACAAAAATATTTATTCAATTCAAGAAAGCTAGCTATGCGCAATTTGGGAGGAAAGATGCATTATAAAAAGCAAAAATTAGAAGTTTCTGACTGATTATTAGCTGAAAAAGTTGGTGAAATAATTAATCCATGCAAGCAGTGGTTTCATTAATTGTGTGAAGGGGACTTCTATAGAATCTGATAAATAGGGAAGGGATTGAAGTAGGTTTAGCCATTCATAAAAATTATATAATATATATCTAACAAGAAAATAGACATCTTCAACAAGAACCAAAAGAACAATAAAGTGAACTACAATTATTATACTTGGATCGTAGACAATGAATTAAATCTAACTTAATTAGGAAACATATAATGGGCACTCTAGGCCGCCTCTTAAAGGGGAGGGTTAGTTGGATTTGGATCCCATGTTAACTAGGCAGTGCCCTTCATGTGAATTGAGGAAATTCACTTTTAACAAGGCATGAAAAAAAGAAGCTAAGTTTGAACTTCACTGATACACAGATTTATAAGCAAATGTGAGAAAAGCACCAGCAAGCAAAAAGTATATGTTTCAGCAAATATGTGGGTGAGTGGTAAAATACAGAATTAGTAACTGCGATGTTTAGATGTAATGTTAGAAATTTTAAGATAACATTATGATCAAATCCAACTAAACACACGCTTATAGAGAATTTAAAACAGGTAGTGCAAAAGTCATTGTATAATAGGTCGGTCAATGAATTGAATAGTTTCAAATTTCTTTTGATCGTATTGATGCCTGGTTGTATACTGTAGTCTCTCTCTCATATGTTGAAGTATAAAGTATTGTTGCTTTTTTCCTTAGCCACATTAACCATTTCTCACTCTTGTAACTTGCCATTTAATTAAGTACATGCACAGGGCCTCAATCATAGCTATGCCTTGCAGGCTGCAACCCCATAGTTGTGTTTACAGGGATCTGATCTGATCTGTTGAGTAAAATGGTAATTTCATAGAATAATGCCGAAAATTAAATTACAGAGTAAACCAAGCCATTTTTCACGATCAATGCATTCTTCTATCTGCTCCCTATATGTGCTATACAACAACAACAACAACTGAGCCTTTTATCCCAAGCATATGGGGTAGGTTACATGAACCAATATGAGAATCACGCCGGGTCCAGCACATGAATCCTCCGCCTTCACTCACTCCTATCGAACAATATACTTTCATTGAGTCCTTTGGCAACCATATCGTTTCGTATCACCTCCATTCATGTTTTCTTCGGTCTCCCTTTTGCCCTTTTGCCATTGCCCACATTGAGAGTATCTATTCGTCGAACCGGTGTTTTCATAGGTCTGCATCGCACATGACCAAACCATCTTAGCCAGTTTTCCCGCATCTTCTCCTCTACGGGCGCTACACCAACTTTTGCACGAATATCCTCATTTAACACCTTATCTTTTCTAGTGTTACCGCACATCCAACGAAGCATGCGCATCTTCGCTACGTGCATCTTCGCTACGTGCATCTTCTGTGTATGATGCTTCTTAGGAGCCCAGCATTTTGTACCATATAATAAGGCAGGCCGAATAGCGCTCCGATAAAACTTCCCTTTCAATTTTAACGGAAAGTTACGATCACACAAAATCCCTGTTGCACTCCTCCATTTCAACCAACCAGCTTAGATCCTTTGATTAACATCACTATCGATCTTCGCATTCTTTTGGGTGATGGAACCTAGATATCTAAACTGGTCGCTCGGTGATATCTCTTGCCCTTCCAATGTTATACCAATATGGTTTTGATTTATCTGGTTACTAAATTTGCAATGCATATATGCTGTCTTGGATCTGCTCAATCTGAATTCCCGAGATTCGAATGTTTGCCTCCATAATTCCAATTTGGCATTAATCCCGATTTTCGTCTCATTTACTAGAACAATATCATCAGCGAATAGCATACACCAAGGTATCTCATCTTGGATAGTTCTAGTAAGCTCATCCATCACGATGATAATCAAGAATGGACTTAATGCAGATCCTTGATGTAAACCAATTGTAATCGGAAAATCACTCGTTAAGCCGCCGTAAGTTCTGGCATTTGCCACTACTCCATCGTACATATCCTTGATTATGTCAATATACTTGACGGAGACCCCCTTCTTCATCATTGTCCCCCATAATACCTCTCTAGGTACATTGTCGTACGCTTTTTCTAAATCAATAAATATCATATGTAAATCTCTTTTCTTCTTTCGAAAACGCTCGACAAGTTGACGAAGCAAATGAATAGTCTCCGTCGTCGATCGTCCAGACATGAACCCAAACTGGTTCTCTGTTATCTTAATATCCTTCCTTAGCCTGTGTTCAATCACTCTCCCAAAGTTTCATGGTGTAACACATAAGTTTTATTCCACGGTAGTTTGAGCAACTTTGAATGTCACCCTTGTTCTTGTAGATAGGTACAAGAATATTTTTCCTCCATTCATTTTGTATCTTTTTTGTTTGCTAAATCTTATTAAACAGATCTGTCAGCCATTTAACGTCTATTTCTTCTAAGCATCTCCAAATCTCGATCGGAATCCCGTCAGGACCAACCGCTTTTCTTAAACTCATTCTGTTCAAAACTTCTTTAACCTCAGGTAGTCTTATTTTACACATGAAATCACGGTTTATATCTTGAGATTGAATGACAAGTCCATCCAAATTCTTAGTAAAGCTCTCATTGAACAATTTGTCAAAATGATCTCTCCATCTTTCCTTAATGTCCTCATCTCGAACTAAAACCTTCTGATTTTCATTTTTCACACACTTCACCGCACATAAGTCTCTAGTCTTCTTTTTCCGCATCCGAGCAATCCGGTATATATCATTTTCAGCCTCTTTAGCGTCTAATTTCTCGTACACCTCCTTGTAGATCTTAAATTTAACTTCCCGAACAGCTTTCTTAACTTCCTTTTTAGCCATTTCATATTTCTCAAATCTCTCCACATCTCTATTTTTCTTCAAATCTTTATAAGAATCCCTTTTAATTTTAATAGCAGCCTTTACTTCTTCATTCCACTATGATGTGTCCTTAGATGGTGGAGCACCACCTTTCGACTCACCAAGTAGATCTCTAGCTACCTTCTTGATACAACTAGCCATTTTGTTCCATGTTCTGTCCGAATTATCTTCTGACTGCCAATCCGCTTCTTGGACTACACGATCTATAAAAGCCTTTTGGTTATCTTCTTTCAATCGCCACCATTTAATTTCAGGCTCTACCTTACGTCTAATCTTCCTAGGTCCTCTTCTAAATCGAAAATCTAGAACTAAAAGTCTATATTGAGTGGTTACACTCTCACCTGGCACTACCATACAGTCGATACAACAACCTCTATCTATTCTTCTCATCAGAAAAAAGTCTATTTGTTCAAAAAATAAAAAGACAAGTCTCATATCAGTGAGGTCTATTCAGATTCTCTCAGCACAAGGATAAATTGAGTGGAGATAGAACAAGTATTTTTTTCATATACAAGTTATTGTTTGAATCTATACCCTTAGGTGTTTATGTTTAGTTTATGTTTTGATGGCCCTATTCCTATGGATTTTAGAGCAAGATTTCCTTTTTCCTATGGGTGGTCAATCCAACCGAAATATGTATTTAGATGCCAAATTTAAATAGTAATCCGAAGGCTTTAATATCCCAAATTGAGCTATTCCGAGGAATAAAGAATTAGCTCAAAGCCTTTTTTTTATTTATCCTAAGCTGAAGAAAATTTTCCTCATCTTTTTAGCTCTCTTTCTTTCTCAACAACTACTATTACAACTGAGCCTTTTATCCCAAGCATATGGGCAGGCTACTTGAACTAATATGAGAATCACGCCGGGTCGAGCACATGAATCCGCCGCCTCCACCCACTCCTCTCGAACAATATACTTTCATTAAGGCCTTTGGCATCCATATCTTTTCGTATCACCTTCATCCCCGTTTTCTTCGGTCTCCCTTTCGCTCTTTTGACCTGACCGAAATTGAGAAGCTCCATTTGTCGAATTGGTGCTTCCGTAGGTCTGCGTCGCACATGATCAAATCATCTTAGGCAATTTTTCCGCATCTTCTTCTCCACTGGTGCTGCATCAACCTATGCACAAATATTCTTATTTCACATCTTATTTTTTCTAGTGTTACCATACATCAAACGAAGCATGCGTATCTCCACTACATGTATCTTCAGTGCATGATGCTTCTTAGGAGCCCAATATTTCGTATCATATAATAAGGCAGGCCGAATAACGCTTCGATAAAACTTCATTTTCAACCTTAACGGAAAATTACGATCGCACAAAATCTCCGTTGCACTCCTCCATTTCAACCAACTAGCTTAAATTCTCTTGTTGATATCGCCATTGATCTTCCTATCCTTTTGAATGATGGAATCTAAATATCTAAACTGATCGTTCGGTGATATCTCTTGTCCATCCAATGTTATGCCACTGTGATCTCGACTTCTCTGTGATCTCCCTATCTCTCTTTCTTTCTGTTGAAAAAAAACCCTCGCCCTCTCTCTCCTCTCTATTCTCTTTCACTTTCCTTTTCTTTTCTCACCTCTCTAATTTCTTGAGTTAAGATGAATTGTGTAGTAGAACAAGTAATGAATGGTTTGTAAGCGTGTTGTGCCAAAAAGAAGCAAGGAGGAGGTTTTCAAGTTGGTTTTAATTAGAAAAGAAGATGATGGGCCATGGAATTGGAAAAAGAAAAGGAATTTGAGAAAGAATATCATGAGTTGGAAATTAGGGAAATTATTGAGAGAAGATGATGGGTTGTGGTCCTTGTGGAAATTAGGGGAAAATTAGAGGAAGATGTGTTGTGCCGGCTGTGGAAAACTGGGGAACAAAGGAAGGTAATGGGTTATGGAATTGGTAAGAAAATAAAAGGTGAGTTGGAAGATAATGAGTCATGGAACTGATAAAATAGTGAGTTTGAAGATGATAGGTAATGAAATTGAACAAATGAATTCAGGTAGAAGATGATGAGTTGAGATATTGAAAAAGAAAAAACAAAATTGAAGAAAAAGATAAAAATACCATGTTTGTATGTACATATATTATTTAATGTCTATATAACTATATAATGCTTCATCATGAAAACTAGTCATATGCTATCCAAACAAATTTTGACACGATAATCCTTCGGAATTTTCACCAAAACGAATACACGTGGATTCAAAGAAATTTTTATCTGAAATGAAATCCGACGGATTTTATCCTAGGTACCCAAAAAAATTACTTCTACAAAATCAGACTAAAAAGTTAATTTCATTCACATGGTTGGGCTGCCCACAACTACGTGCTTTTATTCAGGTTCAGAAAGAAACCAGGTTAAAGTCAGGTCCTGTCTCAATCTCACCCTCAACTGAGTTTCTCATCGGAGGCACCAAAAAATGAGAGGATGCATCTCACACACTGGTCCAAAAACAAATAGCTATGAAAAATACTTAGTTAAATGTTTCCTTATCTTGATTTTACTGAGATTTGTTCTACTATACAGCCATACTTAAAATGTAACTTTGTTTTTACATTGATATAGCTATAAGTTGTCTGTACATTATGCAAGCAGGGTTATGTCAAATGTTGGCTCAGTCAAATAAAAATGCTCAAATATTTGAATCCTACCTCGTAACTTGGATTGTTGTCTGTCTTCAGGATTCAACTGTAAGGTTTGGCAACGGGGTCATCATAACCGCAGTCTTCAATTCGTCCAAATAGTGGTAGCGTATAGTCTTTGACAGTGTTGGAAGTATATAGAAATAGGTTAAGGATAAGAGGAAAGGTTGTCGGAAATGTGATTGAAGAGGCCAAATCAGCAATCTTTCAAATCATGGAACGTGTGTCTGTAAACTGAGTTCTCTTAGTAGCAAGAAAAGTAAAAACAGTAAGGTTACAGGTTTCCTTAAAGCTTCTACAGTAAAGTTGAATCAATTATTTTACAACTTCAGGCTAATTATTGTGTTGAGAAACAGCTCAGTAGACATGTCACATGTGGGATGAAGAGCATCATGAATTCACGACATGATTCACAAGAAGGAAGTTGTGGAGTAATAATGAAAATAGTATGATTATGTTTATTTTTCTCTCTTGACATCTTTAGTTGTATGAACAAATATTTCATTTCTCAGCGCCCAATGGAAAAAGGTGCTTCACCCTTTATGTACGACTAATTTCAATCGAATTCCGCTAGCAATTTCATATCTACTCTTATGATGCTATCACATGTTTGAATAGTTAGGATTAAAATTCATAGGATTTAAATTGGAAATAAAATATCCCGGAACGCACATGCATTCCTAAAATGGAATTCCTAAGATTTTATTTTAACTTATGCATGTTTAGATGGTTTTTGGGAGTAAGGGTTTGCCAAGAAACCTTTTTAATAAACATTTTATCTATTTAATCTTATGACAATTTTAATTGATTTATGTTTTCTGACTTGATTAGAAAATAATTATTTATAGGTTTCTTATTTATTTTGCCATCATAAAAAAAATGCCATCCATCACAAGCATGAAGTCCAAACCCAAATGAGCAACCAAAAGAGAGAATAAGGTTTTTGAATCTATAAGGAATCATAATGTAAATAAAATAAGAGATTAGGGTTTGTTGTGTTTTGAGAATTATGGTTTGCATAGTACTTGTGACTCTTACCTTGATCAATGTGATCTTTAAATTGGAAATTTAGTATTTATCAAGTTTTAAGAAAAAGAGAAAAGGATTTGGAGAGAGAGAAATGAAGAGAACACTCTAAACTTGACGGATCTTATTTAAAGATGGTGGTGATGGAGAAAAGGTCATGAATAAGTGTTCCCTTAAAGTAAACTTCATCACAAACATGGGAGTGTTGGACCGAAATGTCCTTAAACTAAACTTCGTCCCAAACATGAGAGTGTTGGACTGAAATGTCCTTAAACTAATATTCATCTTAAATACGACGATAATGCACCGCAATGTTCTTTAACTAATATGTTTTGCCCTGCAGACTGTCTCCATACTGACTACCGTATGCTATCCATGGGTTATTCATATATGATCTAATGGTCAATTGAACCTATATGCTCACTATTCATAAGTCGATCTTAGTCTCAAATATGACTAACGATCCTTAGATCAAACCCAAATATCCCGTGAATGGATGGACCTTAAAAATGTGAGAAATGTGTTCTAAGTTCATTCCCGTTGGCAAACCAAGCTACCAACGTGGACCGCGTCAAGCAAATGCTTGATCCAAATCATAAAATATATGTATGGATTTGGATTAATCCCCGCCCCGCGGACGACGACATAAATTAGTCTTCGTATACAATCCATGGACAACCTTAACAAACAAAATAACACAAGGTACGAAGTGAACTACTGGAGCAGGAGAAAATGGTTATCGCAATGCGATAACGTAATTAACTGCAGGGGTTTGCGTCTGCAAGGAAGAGCACCCTCACAATCAAAAGCCCCTCACAAATGAGGGGGATCTGATAAAGTCTGCTACATCGGTCACATCTATCCAAACCTTCGATATACGGTGCCATAAATCAACTTGGTATTTTCGGAGAGGTGGATGGATATATCCAAATAGCATCTGCCCCCAAATTCAGGCTAGACATCCTCCGCGTCTCAGTCTAGTATTCGGCGGTAAACGGATTCTGGCATTAGTTTAAGGGCATGCCAGAATCTTTTCAGTCCAGCATTTGTTTAAATACGTTTTGGTCCATTATTAGTTTAAGGACTTCTTGGTCTAGCATTAGTTTAAGGGTGTTTCGGTCAGTTAATTAAACTTATTCCCGATGAGAATTAAATTATCAACTTATGAAAGACTTGTCTCATGGATCTATGAGTTCTTTGTGAAGGAAGATAGATGCCTATTGGGATGGATGAGAGAGAAATATCAGAGACAGAAAGAAGAGACAGAGAGACTCCTTGTTTGAGGATAAAGGAGAGAGAGAGTTCAGGAAAAAAATAATTGAGTGTAAGCAAATTTTTATTATCCTGTGGAATGGGTCTATTTGAGATATTTTGTCTCTCTGGATTAATCCTCAAAATGTCCATCCAAACAGGCCCAAATTCAAGATTGCTCTAATCTGGTGGATAAAAGAAATCTGAGTTTTTAATTCTAAGCAAAGAGTATCTAAACATGCCTTAAAGGTGTAGCTAATGTCATTTATTGCTAACCAATTTATTCAGTAAAATAATTCAAAAAATAAGAAAAATCTACCAATCTATTCTTTTGTTCAAAATATCCACGTCATCATCACAATTAATATTTTTAAATGCATTTTTTATTCAAAATTCAAAATCCGCTCTCCGCTCTCTCTAATACATCTAGACGCTATTCTCAAAGCCATCCTTTTTAAATTTTAATTTACATAGTCATCAATAAAATTTTGTTCCAAGACATGTATATTTAAATCACATACACCTACATTCCACATGCGGAAATCCTGTCATGGCCGCGGGTTGCGTGACCCAGTCCCGGTAGGTGGGGCCCGCCCAACTTAACTCAGGGATATATCCATCCCGCTGTTTTACCCTTATGGGTGTGAGGGCTACCGTAGCCTTTTTGGTGTGGACGACTATGTTGGCTCCTTGGTACTTTAGCTATCCAATAAATGCACACAATCAAAGCGCAACAATGTGACGGTTGGAAACATGCTAAGCATTCAAATCATTCCGTGTATCATATATATTTCCATAAAAGTATATATTCCTAAAGGAAAATAATACAATGGATTGACCTGCCAGCTTGAATATGAGATGATTATTATTATAACGAAGTAATATGTGGACTTTCCACTGCCTATTATCATTTGGGTAAAGTTGTTGTGTTTGTGCAGAATGTAGAACGTGATGATATGAGTGCCAGCCAACCTGCCACTTATGGTTTAGAACAAAATATTTTTTCTTAAGATAGTCGCTATATTGCTATATTCAGCGTTTCCTTTTCCAAAGTTAATTTTGAATCCATTCAAAAAGATTTATTGATATTTCGAGTCCTGTTTAATTGTTTTCAATCTATTTGCGAGGGATCAACGGAAATAAAAGGCTTGAGCAGCTTCCAAAATTGTTGCTTCGCTGTTAAGGCCATGTTTAGATAGCCGAAGTCCATTGGAAAAAAAAAAGACTAGATTCTTTTTGTCGCTTGGATTGGGCCGCTCCAAAAAATTTGTTGTTAAATTTTTGATGAACAATTCCAATGGAACAAAAATATCCTTTATCTCCAAAAAGCGGTAAACAACCAATTTTTCTAATCCAAAACTCTCTCTCATACTTGAAATGTCACATCAAACTCTTTTTTCTTTCGCTTTCGCACTTTAATGCTATCTTTATCTTAACCATCCAAACATGCAATATGTTACCAAAATGCATTGAAATTTTATTTTTGGAACGCATATGTATTCCAAAATATTTTAATACTAAAGTCATTTTTATGGACTTTAACCCCTAACCATTCAAACATGGCCTAAGGGGTGAAATAAATCAACCTGGCGCTTACAAGATAAGCCACAAAAGGTTTTTTGTAAGCAACTCTCCAGGTGGGTACAAGATCAGCCACTAATATTTTGGGTCGGGTATGGATTTAGTAAATAATATGTCCGTCTGAACCTTAAACCCGGTCCGAACCACCCGCGTCTTATTTTGGACTTGACTCCAACGTGTAGGGTATACACATTTAATTTCAAATGTCTATATATACAAACTGGAATTTATCACATTGCATTTTGTTGGTGTAGTAGTTAAGTGAAATTTTGGATCTTTTTAAATAGTTTTTAGTGAGCCGAGCCGTGTCCCAAACCCGTAAACCGGATCCGTCTGGATCCCAAATTTGCATGTTTAGATATAATACATTGAACATCTGCCCGGTTTGGGCAGATGTTGGATTTAGGTTGGGATACATCAACCCCCACTATTGTCCCCACTCCAAACATTATTGCATCTCTCTACCTGCTTCATCTCTCTCTTCTCCCTTATTCAATCCCCATTTCAAAATTGCATGATTAGAAGCACTCTAAAACAATGATTAAACCATTAATTCAAAGTGAACATCATTACAACATTCTATCCAAACTCTTTTAAGTCCAGAACTGAAATCTAAATGAATCAACAAATTAGCATGAACTAACAAATTTTCTAAGAATTATTAATGAGAACTGAACAAATCTTACCCTGAATTTTCCTGTCTCGTATTACATTTATATCAGGTCCGACAAATACTACTACTACTAAAATACAAGAGCTCAAGCGAGGAAAGCAAACACCAACATTGTTCCTTATCCAATAAATACAATTGTAAAAATTAGTTGAAGAATAGAATTCGGTATTGTGATGCGAAATTGATAACGTGAAATTGCTGCATGGATGTCGGATGCAATGAAGAGCCTGCCTACATACCTAAATAAATACCGAGGAGAAACAAATTAGAATGCTAAAGAATGTCACTTCAGATACACAGACATATTCTAACTTTTTTCCTGAAAAGCAAAGAGTGTTGAGTAGTACAGGATAATCGAAGTCATTAGCAATGTCGTAAAACATGTATTCATTTTCTATTCATTTGACTAGCAGGTAGCGTATAATCAGATTATACGGTAATTAATTAATCGTTTTACGAGAATTATGCGGCCATAAACAAATATACGCACACAAAAATATTTATAAGAAAAATTTAATCTTGCTTGCAACTATTAAATATTAAATATGTTCATGGCCTAATGGTAAGGCATTCGAATAAAATTAAATGCGAAAGATTGCTCGTTCGAATCCCACTGGACATACAATATATTTTATACGATATATATTATATAATTTGTGCACAAACAATCTATTGGGACATATGTAATATCTCACACATCATACAATTATAAATTACCATATAAACACACTATAACAAACCATGCAAAAATATCAAATCAAAATGTATAGCATGATACGTCTAAACAATAACACCACATAATGTTACATAAAGATAAGTCTCGCAAAGAATCAATACCATATGATCTACAAATAACTTTAAAAGCAAAAAAATATCATAAACAAATATTCTACTAATCGTACTTGTCATCTTCATAACACTTTTCTGTATCATCCAGCTCCTTTTCATAAATTGACATTTAGCATGCGATTATTAACAGATAATGAAAAATAAGTAGATTTTTTGTTCTCCATAGCAATGATTTCTTGCATGCTATAGTCTATGAGAATAGATAAAAACAAAATTTTCCATGAAAAATCATCAATTAATGGCTTACTACGGGTAAAGAAAAAAATAAAAAATTTGGGGGAAACCATAGAAATCAGAGGCTGTGATCGAGGATGGAGACGAAGCTGGAGGCTGCGATCAAGGTCGAAGGCTGGAGTATCGAGAATCGAGGTCGAGGCTGGAGGATCGAGATCGAAAGCTCGTCGAAATCGAGACTGGATCAGGAAAGAAATCTGGATGAGAAAAAAAATAAGAGGACTCGGTTGCTTCAGTAAATGGATAGAAACATGTACAGTTTTTTTCTAAAGCGGATTTATATTTTTTCACAACCGTTTAGATAACCGTTTTAAATTCATTATACGGTGTTTAATCGTTTTTGACCGGTTAATAGAGCGATTAATGCAATTTCTATGCGGTTAAACACAGTTTACGATTATAGTATTGCACTCTATATGGCAATTAGTTAAACACTTCGGCATACTGCAACGAAATTCAGAAAGCAAGTAACTGCCGCCTTTACTTTTACAGACGAAAAGACTTCACCGTTTAAATGAAGGGCAAAATGCATATGTTTGTAGAAGAGAGGGAAGCAATGTATTGTGCACGCAAGAGCGACGAAGGTTTCGCGCAAAGTAGCCAATGAAGAAAGACATACATATAAGAACATTGGATCAAAGGCAAAGGTTTTGATGTTTACATTCTTCCTTCTTGTGTTTGTTATTTAATTGGTGATGGATGCATAACTCAAAGAGAGTATTAAGCACTTGTTAGATGGGAGAGCATCTCTAAGCCACAGGGAAAGGCCTATGTATTCCTTCTTGCTTTCACTGTCAATGTACTATAATAAATACATATGCATGCTCCTGCAACAACAAATACAACTTGTCATCAGCTTTATGCAATGATAATTAGCATAAAAACATATTGCATCCATTGTGCAAAAGATTTAGTTTGTCACTTTTTTGATTTTATGGTTTTAAGTTTTAAACATTCAGGCCTTGCTTGCCAATGAGATCACCGGCAACGGTTTCCAGAATCATAGTTTCTTGGGGTTTCGAGACTAAACTCGAGAATTTGTTATTGGGCCCAACCAAAATAGAGTAGTTTCCCAACCCGTGGTTTCGAAAAGTTTCAGGGGACTGAAACCACATATAGTTTTAAACTCCAAAAAGACCGGAGTTTCGCAGGGTTTCTAGCGGCGGCTCTCTTTTTTTAATCCCTATTTTAAAATGAAACCTTGGTTTCAAGACTTTGTTGTTAAACGGCCCTAAAGTTTGCAAAACCCTATTTTTTTTATGAAACCACGGTTTCAATTAAACATAAACGAAACCGGGGTTTCCAAAAACTTTTAGCCAAACTAGGCCTCATAAGTGATATGGTTTACTCGGCAAAACACCCTCCATATTATGAAATCAACCATAAGAGGCCAATTGCGAGAACCTACTTAGAGAATGATGTAGCACAATTAACATCTATACATTCTAAATTAATACTAGATACAGACTTCATAAATAATACAATATTAACTTCAAAATTAAAATTTAGGCATTGTGTTGTCCATATAGTTGATTGGTTATTCTAATCAATTATATGCATTTTATTATTTTGAGTAAGCTAAACAAACATAGCATTACTTCAGAAAAATCTTTCCGACTAGTCTTCTATTTGCATGTGTGGATACATTTGGGAATAAAATACCCAAAAATCAACCATTATCATCACATAAAAATTATGATTCTACTAAGATCATTGTCCATTAGTAATGAAGTAATCATAATGTCTTTTGAAACTCCATGGTATCGATAATAATTTTTTATACTCTGTAATATGTTGCTTTTTCAACACTATCACTTAATAACCATCTAATTTGCGATAATTTGTGTTATGGTTGTGCACGGTGGAAAGAGTATTTGGTCGTCCTATACACAGAAATCGGTATTCGCTTGGATCACATATCATTCGAGAGTATGTTAACTGTATGTTAACTGCCTTTCAAAGGAGAGAGGCGACTACATTGAATTGAAAGATCAGGACGGCAATGGCCATTGCATCGTGGATTTGGTGGTAATTCCGATCAGCAAGGATGATGGGGAGCACAGACAACGAGGCCTCAACGGGCAGACTACCACAAGGATTTACGACAAGCAGTCTGGAATGTACGAATACTTATAGAGGAAGCACTATGAGGAAAACCAGGACTGGACTTTAAAGGTGAATGGTATTGTGTAAGAGATATCATGGGACTATACTGAAAGAGGCGGGGAGAGGAGGAGGATGTCACGTCCCACTTTCCAAAATACGAAATGCGGGGGGTGACTAGGCCAGTTATACTCTCACGGTCAAGAAATAATCCCGCCGTAGTCACATTTCGGTTTCTAGCATTACATAGTAAACAGTAAACACAGCATTAGAGTAAAGAAAATCACATCTTACAACTTTATTATATTAAAATAATAGAGTTCATGATACATTTATTTATATGAGAGAAATAACTAACCAAAGAAATAATAGTGTTCTTATCGCCAGCAAAAGACGTAACGCTGATGACACGGTCTAAACATCCGCGGTCTCGAATGGCAGGTCATGCTCCTGTGCTGGGCCCACTTCGTACTCTGAGCATGCACACTCAGCTCGTCAGGACGACACATATCGCAATAAATATATAGTATGTGTACTATGTTGTTAAACATGAAATGTACGGCAGAATACAAAAAACACGAGAACAAGAAATATCGAGTGAATATGGACCTTAGGTACATGTATCATGTCAGCAATCCACACAATATGACCTATCAGTTGTTAAGTTAAATGAAATCAATCGGTGAAAAGGATGCTCGCGTTTAATAAGGGTCTCGTGTATGCCCGAGACTACGGTCTACTGTTATCCGGGACATAACTCTATAACCGTACCGCTAGGCCCACGACCTAATATATATATATATATATATATATATATATATATATATATATATATATATATATATATAATCGAATGATCATTCTCTAAGTCACTGTACTTCGTTAAATACGAGTTCGATCCCACCTTGATTTTCCCATTTCTCCAGGCTACAATAACTATATGTATAGGACTAATTGTATACAAGCACGCGCCAAATCACGGTTTTATTCACTTTCATTGCACTATTCACTTTCATGAATCAATCCCTTATCATTGGCGTACTTGGACAAAACTAATTCAATACCACTCACGTTCGACAATGCAAAGTTCGCTATAAATCACCATGAAATCTCATTTTCATTAAAGATATCACACTCGGGTAAAATACAAGAATGATGCAACATAGCAAGTCATGTACAATATGAAACACAATGCACCTTACGATTTTAGAAAAACATATTAATTTACACGATTGTATTTAGACAAAATGCTATAAAAGAGGCTATATGTAAACTTGAACAGCGATCCAACAAAATTGGTTCCGGGTCAATCGGGTTTCAGGTTTGCAGGATGCGGGATGCGGTCGTTTCATTCTAAGTATTCTCTGCTGGAAATTCAGTTCCTGAACTGAAAGACCGTCTCGTAACACAGTTTTCACCCTGTTGGATCATAATTAAGCAACGCTACAGTTGAATAATATTTAGATCTATTAATTAGGTTTTCAACGCACCATACGGATTGACAATATCCACTGTGTGCCGGAAGATATGCACCATTTAAGATCAGGATATACGTTCTGTCCATTCTTGGGGCTGCAGTACGTAACGACGATTTAAAAGATAATTAAAATAGCAAACGATGGTAAAAACGAATGAAACTATCACTAAAAGTTAGCTAACAGAATAATCTTCGCAACGATATATGGTTCCGTATAATATCATTTTCACACAGAGTTATAAGAACATATTAAAACAGGTGTCGACATGCAGTTCTGCTCTGGACTGCAGTCCAGAGCCGTCTCCCAAACAGTTCTCGTCATTGTTTTAAAATAGAAACGGAATATGAATTACAGGGGGTTCTAGGTTGTCGAGTCGACTTCGATACGAGCCTTCGAACACAAAATTCCGGTGTGTATCTAATTTACTATGATTTTCACAAGTTACATGTACGGAAAGTTTCAGATTTGACGGATCTAAACAAGGTTGATATTCTATGGTGATAAAGCCCGTACCTTTAACCTAAATTTTTACGCGTTATCCGTTATCGCTAAGGTAAACCAATAGACGTAAGTTTCGCCATATTTGATTAGGTTTCCACTTAAAGACCCAAAACAACCATTTAGTTATCGATCGAATTTATCGTTTCCTCTGGCTGATTTAAATAGATGTCAAACACTTGACTTATACAGATTACCAGTACAGTAATAAGCCCTAGCCAGGCTCTATTCGGATTGCAATGGCACGAGGATTCGTTATATTGTTTTCAAACATATATATGTATATATCGATATAGGTCATTTGTTTGCGTAACTAGTTTTACTGTGATCTCCCTATACTATAGCATGAAAACATGTAAAGATTTTCACTTGCCTGTGACGATAGCACGACGATGGCGATCGCACGGACAAGCACAGCAACGACAAGGACAATGAAGGAGTTTGTCTTGGCCGAAGCTGCCGAAAGGCTCGGTTGTAAGTGGCAGGCTGCAGCTGTGGGGGTCAGCAGCGGAGGCGGTGGGGAGTTGCGGCAAGAGGTGGTGGTGTTGGCGAGGCAGGTACAAGCGGACGTCGACGGTGATGGTGTGCAGGTGTAACACCCTAGTTCAGTTATACCATGTTCTATTTGATTATTTTTTTATCTTGTGGCTATTTCTTGGTTTTTGTTGTTTCTGAATGCGGATGGTGTATTTGGTATCTGTATTTGTATTCGACCCGAGTCGCATGCTTGAAACCCGTCTTGGTTCTTGATCACGACTTATCCTTGCGAGTACTGAGAATCCGTGCACACACATGTTCTGTATACATGTATCTTATATCTGGTATTGCATATATTTTCAAATACTACAAATTATAGTCATATAATATATTTTAAATGCCTAGCATGGCCTACAGCATACCCCATACCCTATGGTTGCATCCGTATAACGTGCTCTCGTCCCGTTTAGTGAAACGGACTCGTTTGGTTCGCTACGTGCATATTACGTGTATCCATTCTTGGGGGTATGCATTTTCTTTAACCGGACACACATTATGGTTTTGGTTGATACGTATATTATCTGTATTTTCAAACTATATTTTTAGACACAACCCGGGTATGTTTCAGAGTATTTTTGTATTAGCTATAAAACTCAAAATATATAATATAATATTCTTTATATATTTTAAACTGTTAATATATATATATATATATATATATATATGTCTTAAATATATTTTTTATACCTATCCTACACAGATGTCTCTCTCTATCCTAATCTAAATCCTAACAGTTCTAACCCTCTCTGTCTCTCTTCTCTATATTATATTTTAAACATTTTCTTTAAACCTAACTATTTCAAACCTCAGCCTATTCTTCTCTTTTTTCCTTCACCTCACCCGCGTGAGAAATCCACTACCGCCGCTCACCTCCACCGCCAGAAACAACGCCGACCTCCTCGCCTTCATCCCCTCAACTCTCCCCTCGTCACCTCCTTCTCCTCTCCTCCTCTTCCTCTATCCCCGACGACACCCTGCAACCGACCCACCACCACAGAACATCCAACTCCCGACCTCGTCGCCGTCACCATCACCCCCGACGTCATCACCTCGACCTCCTCCTCCTCACCTCTCTCCAACCCCGACACCTTCATCACCTCCCAACGCCCTGAGCAAACCCCCTACACACCGAGACCTCAAACCAAGAAACCCATTGCAACCCATTTCCTCCACCGCCGGCGACTCGACGTCGCCACTACCCTCGTCTCACCGCCCTTGTCCCAATCTCGTCACCACCACCTCCTCTCCCTTCCCTCTTTTTCCCGAGCTCCTCACCACCCTGACAACCAACAACAACAAACCTGCACCTCACCGCAGCCACACCTATCGCCGGCACCCCATCGCCAGAAACCTCGCTGTCACCCCTCGCCTCATCACTTCTGACCCTAAAATCCAAAACACCAAACCCCAGTCCCCTCTTCTCCTTTCTTTCTTCTTTCTTTATTTCTTTTGTTGCTTTCTTGGTTTTTCCGGTGATCGCCGGAGTCGCGCATGTCGCCGACGATCCGGACGACCCAGTCGTCGTCTTTATCCAGCGTGGTCACGTTCTTGAGTAGCCTGGTTCAGTTCTGTACGCGCGTGTGTGCATCGCAACGTTTACCCGACGTCGAACGTGACGTACGCACGCCGTCGTGAGATCCGATCAGGAAATTTTATCTTGCTACATGCTATGCTACTATATTTATATCCATATGAATAAAAATATTATATGTCGTTTAATTATGCATCCTATGTTACAGTTTTACCGTTTTACGATACCCGTACGTATCCGTACTGTCTATTGCATATCTAGTTGCATGCCGGAACACCATGATGTCATTTCACTATTATATTATCATGCCATGTTCTATCAACCATAAATTTTCTGTACAACTTTCTGTACAATTTTTTCAAAAATACAGAAAGGGGTATTTTTTCCTGAACACAAGTTATAAGTTCGTTTTGCTTTTTAATAGCAAGAATGAGCTTGTAGCTCATTGGTAAGACCTTGCACTGCTGAACCAAGCCACCAGAGTTCAAATCCCATCCCCCACATTATTTTAATATTGTTTTTTTTTAAATTTTTAGAAGTCCAAGGGTTTATACGTGCATAACTCGTAAAAACCTCACTACACATATAAAACAAACTATCCCAGGGGCTACGCCATACGACATAGGACACGTGGCAGCGAGCCCCGGCCCGACTCGGGCCGGCGACTCGGTCGACTCGACCCGCCGCCGCAGGCCGAGTTGAACCGGATCGCCGAGTTGTCAACAGAGAAATTCCGGCTTTTCACCTCCCCATCACTCCTGCACACTTTATTTCCTTGGATCGGTTCAAGAGACCCTTTAAAACCCTAATTACTCCATTTTTAATACATTTTAATACTTTTTAATACAATTTTCAATTCACCCTTTCACCTAACCTAAACCCAAGCCTTCCCTATAAATACAACCCCTAAGCACACCCCCTCACTCCAAAATTCTGATCAAAACTCTCAAGAAATCCATAGAAGTTTAGTGTACTTTTGGAGTTAGCAAAGGGGCGAAACTCCGACGATCTTCCGACGACGTTTCAAGCTGCAACCGGCGACGAAACGACGCACCGGAGATTCCTCCTCACCCTTTATCTCCTCTCCATCTTTTTAGCGAGTAAGTCCCAATTTCTTCTTCACTTTATTATTCTCAGAATCCATATTTTTAAAACCCGATGGAAATCGGAGTTACCCGATCTCCAATTCGGTTTTTCCTAAAAAAAACCTAACTTTTCCTTAAACAACAACCATACCAAACTCTATCATGTTGACTAGTAATCATTAACAAACAACTTGAACAAGTTTCATAACAAATTATTTCATTTTGTACTTTTTATAACTCTTTTTCAGTAAAATACTATGCAGTATAGTTTCGACTTTAAAACAACCTTAATCTTGCTATACCTTTAAGTAGATCACGAGGTAATGATCTACCTACTCACAACACTCATATGCAACATAGCACAATACCTTCGGGAACATAGAATACGGGAAAACGAAACCTTTCAAATAAATACCATTTACTATTAAAACCGTTTTCTATAAGAATTCGTATTTTTTATAAATCTTTGCAAAGTGCCGCTACAACCCATTTTGGGGAACCCGACTGGGATGGTGCGGATTATCGCACATCCCTCGGCTTAGTGGTGCGAGATGCAGACCTCCGCAAGGAGCATTCGGTCTCGAAAGATTTAAAATACAAATATCTTAAGAAAATGAGATTTCTAGAAATATAATATATATTAAAATTATTGTTATATAAATATATATAAATATATATATATATATATATATATATATATATATATATGTATCATTAAAATATCTATTTTTGTGGTAATATAATTATTCCAACTTTTCCTAAAATCACAAGAATCACTTTACATTAAAATACCATGAATTCCATACAGGTTCAATATTATAATTAAATACCCTATATTATGAAAAATAGGTTTATTCACTAGAAATGTCACAAATATAAAATCCACAACTATGAAAACTCTAAAGACGATAATTAAATACTTGAGGTGTATTTTGTAAATTATAAAAAAATATTTTTACATAAAACCCCCTTAAGTTTTATAAATTACAATAAGGACCCTAGTAAATATAGGTTTAAGCGGGACCAATCTCTTGAGCCTCAGGGAGCCGGAGAAGTGGGTGCTTGCCTATTTAAGATAGACAACTTAACAACGGTGTTATCAATACGGTAATCGTTTTTGAAAAAGACACAAATCCTGCCGCCCATATGCAGCGGTTACCGATAATATCAAAACAATCAGGACTTCAATTTCTTTTATAATTGTCTGACTCAGACCAAGTCTCATTAAAATATCTGACTTGAATATGATTCAAGTATCCAAACTACAATTCAACATGAATCCATGAATTCATATATTCAATCTATCAATCTATACAACTTGACTGAACCGAACCATGGATATACTTCCATTTACATGATTCTCCAATTAAATTCATTTACTGATATCATGGTTTCGGCAAGTCATCTATACAATTCAATTTTCAAGATAATACAATATAATACAATACCATCAGTACAATCATTACTATCAATACAATAAATACACAGGGTATTGGGGTAGTTCATTCATGAATCCAACAGAATCTCAAGAGTCCCCTTAGATCATGAATTCATGTCTACTAACACAAGCAAGCTATCATGAGGGCCCATATTTCCATACTCCTGGATTACAACCTGTAGAGTTTGGAATACTTCGACGACGGTCGAAGTCTCGTTACTAACATTTGATTCGGGCCCGTGGTTCCCTACTCTTGGATTACAGTATGTTGGGTTTAAGAACACTCTTGAGATTGGTTGACATTCATCCTTGAACTTACGATAACAACATCATTAATACTAAATACAACAGTATAACAATATAATATAACTTTAAAAGCTATCTTCTCTTTCTGTCTATTCTATTTCTCTCTTATCTTTGGCACTTACCGAGCGATTGTTCGCTGACGACATTCCTTTTCTTTCTTCTTTGGAATGTTGTCAGGTGATCTGGACACTCAAGATATTGAGCCTATTAGCGAGGATTTAGACCAGCTTGCATACGATCCAGAGCTCTAGCTACATTGTACACTTTTATTTCAGTACTTTTCATTTCTGTTATGCCACTGTTTAGGCATTGCTTTCATTCAGATGTATTTACTTTTCCATGCATTGTACAAAAAAATTGTGAATAAATAAAGTTGTTTTATTATATCTTGTCTCTTGTGCATGTACATTGATATTGCTTAGATACGCTTAGCCTATTTACTTCAGAGTAAATACGTAGCGGCCTAGTCGTGTCCTCTTCACTGGCCTAGTCGCGTCCCCTTCGCCGTACACCGGGAAGCGGGGCGTGACAGGTTTTGTTGGCGGCCCATGCAGGTCAGAGCTGTGTGAAACACTACCATGCAGTTCAATTCTGCGTGAACAATCTAAGCAATATAACACAAGAACCAGCAACTAAAACATTCTTTACAATTCATATTTCTTGAATCTTATCATTTCATATACTTTGAATCTGTCCTAACCCAAAATCCCCTCACCTCTTTTACAATCTTACCAAAACCTTCACATTCTTTCGTTCTTTTACATATTTTCATACACTATCCAGTACTTCTATCACCAAACTTTCCTTGAATCTGTTACACTTTCCTTTTACAAATTTCGAGGACAAAATTATTATAAAGATGGTAGAATGTAACAACCCTAAATTTTCTGTACAACTTTCTGTACAATTTTTTCAAAAATAAATAAAGGGGTATTTTTGCCCGAGCACAAGTTGTAAGTTTGTTTTGCTTTTTAATAGCAAGAAGAAGCTTGTAGCTCATTGGTAAGACCTTACACTGCTGAACCAAGCCATCAGAGTTCAAATCGCATCCCCCACATTATTTTTAATATTGTTTTCTTTTAAATTTTTAGAAGTCCAAGGGTTTACACGTGCATAACTCGTAAAAACCCCACTACACATATAAAACAAACTATTCCAGGGGCTACACCATACGACATAGGACATGCGGCAGCGAGCCCTGGCCTGACTCGGGTCGGCGACTCGGTCGACTCGACCCGCCGCCGCCGGCTGATTAGAGCCGGATCGCTGAGTTGTCAACAGAGAAATTCTGGCTTTTCACCTCCCCATCACTCCTGCACACTTTATTTCCTTGGATCAGTTCCAGAGACCTTTTAAAACCCTAATTACTTCATTTTTAATATATTTTAATACTTTTTAATACAATTTTCAATTCACCCTTTCACTACCCTAAACTCCAGCCCTACCCTATAAATACAACCCCTAAACACACCCCCTCACTCCAAAATTTTGATCAAAACTCTCAATAAATCCATAGAAGTTTTGTGTAATTTTGGAGTTAGCAAAGGGGCGAAACTCCGACGATCTTCCGACGACGTTTTAAGGAGCAACCGACAACGAAACGACGCACCGACGATTCCTCTCTCACCCTCTATCTCCTCTCCTTCTTTTTAGCGAGTAAGTCCCAATTTCTTCTTCACTTTACTATTCTCAGAATCCGTATTTTTAAAACCCGACAGAAATCAGAATTATCCGATCTCCGATTCGGTTTTTCCTAAAAAAAAACTAACTTTTCCTTAAACAACAACCATACCAAACTCTATCATGTTGACTAGTAATTATTAACAAACAACTTGAACAAGTTTCATAACAAATTATTTCATTTTATACTTTTTATAGCTCTTTCTCAGTAAAATACTATGTAGTATAGTTTCGACTTTAAAACAACCTTAATCCTGCCATACCTTTAAGTAGATCACGAGATAATGACATACCTTCTCACAACACTCATATGCAATATAGCACAATACCTTCGGGAACATAGAATACGGGAAAACGAAACCTTTCAAATAAATACCATTTACTATTAAAATCGTTTTCTATAAGAATTCGTATTTTTTATAAATCTTTGCAAAGTGCCGCTACAACCCATTTTGGGAAACCCGACTGGGATGGTGCGGATTATCGCACATCCATGGGCTTAGTAGTGCGAGATGCAGACCTCCGCAAGGAGCATTCGGTCTCGAAAGATTTAAAATACAAATATCTTAAGAAAATGAGATTTCTAGAAATTAATATAATGTATATTAAAATTATTGTTATACAAATATATATATATATATATATATATATATATATATATATGTATCATTAAAATATCTATTTTTGTGGTAATATAAATGTTCCAATTTTTTCTAAAATCATAAGAATCACTTTACATTAAAATACAATGTATTCCATACAAGTTTAATATTATAATTAAATATCCTATATTATGAAAAATAGATTTATTCACTAGAAATGTCACAAATATAAAATCCACAACTATGAAAACTCTAAAGACGATAATTAAATACTTGAGGTGTATTTTGTAAATTATACAAAATTATTTTTACATAAAACCCCTTCAAGTTTTATATATTACAATAAGGACCCTAGTAAATATAGGTTTAAGCGGGACCAATCTCTTGAGTCTCAGAGAGCTGGAGAAGTGGGTGCTTGCCTATTTAAGGTAGACAGCTTAACAACGGTGTTATCAACACGGTAATTGTTTTTGAAAAAGACACAAATACTGCCGCCCATGTGCAGCGGTTACCGATAATATCAAAACAATCAGGACTTCAATTTCTTTTCTAATTGTCTGACTCAGACTGAGTCTCATTAAAATAATCTGACTTGAATATGATTCAAATATCCAAACTACAATTCAATATGAATCCATGAATCCATATATTCAACTTATCAATTTATACAACTTGACCGAACCGAACCATAGATATACTTCCATTTACATGATTCTCTAGTTACATTCATTTACTGATATCATGGTTTTGGTAAGTCATATATACAATTCAATTTTCAAGATAATACAATACAATACAATACCATCAGTACAATCATTACTATCAATACAATAAATACACGGGGTATTGGGGTAGTTCATTCGTGAATCCAACAGAATCTCAAGAGTCCCCCTAGATCATGAATCCATGTCTACTAACACAAGTAAGCTATCATGAGGGCCCGTGTTTCCATGCTCCTGAATTACAGCCTGTAGAGTTTAGAATACTTCGACGACAGTCGAAGTCCCGTTACTAATATTTGATTCGGGCCCGTGGTTCTCTACCCCTGGATTACAGTCTGTTGGGTTTGAGAACACTCTTGAGATTGGTTGACATTCACCCTTGAACTTACGATAACAACAGCATTAATACTAAATACAACAGTATAACAATATAATACAATTTTAAAAGCTATCTTCTCTTTCTAACAGTGAGGAGCTATTAACAGCTGGTGGCTGCCTTCATGGGTTGTCCAGACTGAGGATGCTAGAGGTTTATGACATAAGTTCATCGGAAACAGGTTGGAAAGGGTTGTGGCATCTAACAGCCCTCCAGAATTTGAGTATTAATTACAGGCTATAATTTGACTAGTTTGCCGGAACTTATCACAGATCATCACTTCCCATGTCTCTGATTCTTTAATATTGACTCTTAAACGCTGCAATCTCTAGGGGTTCTAAGGAGGGGAAACCCAGCAACCCCCCGCTACTTTATACGAGTCTGCGCCACCTCCACATACGCACTTGCTATCCATCAACTATATCATTGCTGGAATGGCTCAAAGGCCTCTCGACGCTGCAGGCTTTGACGCTTGAACAGTGCCCCCATCTGGAGAGGCGGTGCGAGAGGGAGACTGGAGAGGATTGGCACAAGATTGCTCACATACAGATGATGCTCGATATCGGTGATCTCCCAGATCAGGACACGTGGCAGATGACGTGTCCCAGAGCATACAAGAAAGGACCTGCAGTAGCCGACCAGACCACACCTACGCTCGTCCTACCGAGCGAACGCTGGCTCGCCTCTGAACCCCCTGCACAACTGGCCTCCTCGGCCTCACAGCTCGTCTCCGAGCTACCGCAGAACCAAGATACCTCGGCTCTCCCGCTCCTCCGTGAGCTCTACCGCCGAGGTCATCTTCCTCGGTCTCATCGACTGACCAACAGCACCGCTTGCAGGCATAACCGCTATCCCGCGAATCTCGCCATGTGCGAGATCTCCACCGGCCACATCCCACGTTCCACGCCACCACGATCCCCCATTAATGAGCCTGTCTCGCCATTAATGGGAGGTCCCGCTCATCACGCGGGCGTGACTTGGGGAGCGTAACGGCCGGCATGATTCTCACGCCTGCCTCACCTGCTGCCCCCTCTATATAAACCCCTTCTACAGACGGTTCAAGTAAGCCATTTTTACTCCACTAAGCCGTTACTCTGCTCGGATCTCTAGTCTAACTTGACCGTCGGAGGGTCCTTGGTGGTACAACCACCCCGGGACTTCCTTGCATGTAGCTCGACAACCACAACCTTAAACACATTGAGATCCACACGTTTCAGGAGCGACAACCTCCAGATCCAATCTCAGCCACCTATCGCCGCCATCAGCAGATTAACGGAAGGTAACATCTTGGTGCGATCCAGGTCGCGTCAGCTGGCGCCGTCTGTGGGAACTCCTTGATTCCACAAAAACAAAAGTTCACTTTCCAATCTCAATCCAATGGCGAGCGATCATTACGACGATCCAAGCACCATCCGCCGCCTCCCCCTCAACGGAGGCGCGGACGGACCTCCTCCGCCGAATGCCATCAACGCCCTCGCCGGCTGGATAGACCGACTCGCGTCTCTTGTGGAGGCGCTGATCTGCACCCAAACGGTGGGGCAAGATCACCAAGTCGCCACTCCCCCGCCTCGAGACCAGGACCCCTACAGGGGGAGAGAAGACTCCGTTCGCGTCGGCACCGCCTCGTTACCTCCCACGGCCGCAGATCTCCCGGGCCGATACGTTCTGAGACCCGCAGGCCACCCCATAGTTTGACACCGAGGTCCGTCGCCAGAGCACCTCGCCCCGACGCCTGTCCCTCCCGAGGAGATGTTTGTCAGCTCGCCTGTTACCAGACATGACCGACACCCCCTCCCTCGACGGGGTCGCACGGACGGAGCTCGCCGAGGCGGCTCGAGGGCCACCTCGCCGGGGGATCTAAGGAACCTCATTGAGAGGAACCGGAGCCGCGGCCAGACGCAGGCCTCCAACAGCAGAGGCCGGGGATCTGAATCCGTCGAGTCATCGGGATACCATGACCGACTCGACACCCTCGAGAAGAAGATCGAGGGTATGCACCGGGAAGGACACCGTTCGAGCGATGGGGCTAAGTACGCCGCCGACTCGCTCACAAAACCGTTCACCGAGGAGCTGCTCGCTGTCCACGTCTCCTCCCGCAACAATCCCCCAAAGGTCTCCCTCTTCGACGGCAAATCTGACCCGAAGGACCACTTGGATGCATTCACCGCGGGAATGAGCTTCCAAGACAACTCCGACGCCGCCCAGTGACGAGCTTTCCCGACCACTCTTATCCGTTCTGGGCGAGACTGGTTCCGAGGACTCGAACCGTGCTTGATCTCAACCTTCAACGAGCTGGCCACACAATTCCTCGGCCACTTCGTCGGGAACAGGCGACAGAAACGCACAGTCGACCATCTCTTCACAATCAAGAGTGGGGACAAGGAGACGTTCAAAGCATACGTCGCCCGCTTCTACAACGCCCTTCTCGAGGTCCCAGAGCACCGGGATGAGACGGTCATCACGGCTCTAAGGTCTGGTCTTAGGCACAAGGAGTGGTTACGCTCCTTTGCATTAGCGCAACCTAAGACCATGGCCAAGGTAAAGGCTTGGACCGAGCGCGAGGTCCCAAAATTCCAGGAGTACACCCCGCTCAACGTCTCCTAGACGGTGCTACTAGAGGAGGCCAAGGGCGAGGGGTTCTTCAAGCTTCCCCCGGTCTCGCGAATGGCCTCAAAGCGAACCCGAGGCCCCTACTGCGGTTTTCACAGATCACCGGGCCACTCCACGGAGAGCTGCAAACAACTCCAAGACTATATTGAAGAGCTCATTCGTTCGGGGCACCTCGCAGCGTACTTAAGGGACAAGCGGCAAGCTGACCGCAAGCAGAAGCAACGTCCCCCTCCCGCCGAGCTGACCATCGGCCAGATCATGGTTGTGTTAGCGGAGAATACACCTGGTACACACGAAGCTCGGTAACCTGTGCCGGGCGTAGATACCAACAGACATCCGGGGGGCTCAAGCTGCACGAATAAGAACATCTACTAGCATGTATTTTCTTTTCAGAGCGATGTACATTTTTCTTGAGATCTTTTGTTCATATAATAAAGGGATCAATAAAACATTGTAGAAAAGAAAAAGAATCTTATTCGTTCAAGAGGTACTATAGGCTCCTCAGTCGTACATAAAAACATATATTACAACAGTGGGGGAATAGGGTACAGAGAGCACTGTTCGAGGTACTCTGAAAATATTTCCGCCAGCCGAGCCCTCACGGTGTTTAACCTCTCCCTTCGATGACCCCCGCTAGCATCGGCATCGAGCCTCAAGTGGTAGCACTCAAGGACGAGCACCTCCGAGCGATTTAGCCGGCTCGCAGAGATCGGGCCGAAACGCCTCAGAGACCTCAGCTTTTCCAATGGCCTCGTCTTTCAGCTGCTCGGATAAGGGGTTGTAGAGCCCCGGCGACACCCTCCAGATGGAGTACATCAGCAACTGGAAGAGGGAGGAACGCCGGGTAGCAATCGACCGAAGTGGTCCACGATCCTTCCTATAACCAACTGCACCGTGTCCTCGGTGCAATACGGGTCATAGAGGTAGACGTCCTCGAAGTTTATGATGTCTTCGATGGTGAAGGGGAAGTCCTGCATTTTGTGTTTGGGGTATGAGGAGCAAGTAAACAACACCCCCTCAGTTTTATAGCCCCAAACGCCCCCTGGAGTTCAACGGTCGCCCGTTTCACCCGCGACAGTGTCGCCACGCGGCAGAAGTTGCGCCGATCGATGCGAAACCGAAACGACACTCCGTCGCTTCACGTTCCCCACACAATCACGACACGTGTCGCCAGCGACCATACCACTTCCCGGTGCGCCGACTAGCTATCAAAGTCAAAGCCCTCGCCAAGAGGCAGCCGAGCGGCTACCCTGCTCGGCCATCCCTGGCCGGTAGCTTCCCTACCTCGCAATGCCAGGGATCTAAGCCCTCGCATAGAGGCATCCGAGCGGCTTCCCCGCTCGGCTATTCCTGGCCGGTGGCTTCCCTACTTCGCAATGCCAGGGATCTAAGCCCTCGCATAGAGGCAGCCGAGCGGCTACCCTGCTCAGCTATCCCTGGCCGGTAGCTCCCCTACCACATAACACCGGGGATCAAAGCCCTCGCCAAGAGGCACCGGGCAGCAACCCAGTTCGGCCATCCTTAAGGACCAAAAGCCCTCGCCAAGAGGCACCGAACAACAACCCTGCTCGGCCATCCTTAGTAGGCCACGACGGCCCCTCCCGCGCTAAGGATGAAAAGCCCTCGCAAGAAGCAACCGGGCCCGCCCTTGCTCGGTTATCCCTGACTGGTAGCTTCCTACCCCAACAAACCAAGGATCAAAGCCCTCGCCAAGAGGCACCGAGCAGCTATATTCGGCACCATCCTTAGTTGGCCAATTATGGCCCCTCCAACAGCTAAGGATCAAAGCCCTCGCCAAGAGGCACCGAGCAGCTACCCTGCTCGGCACCATCCTTAGTTGGCCAATTACGGTCCCTCCAAAAACTAAGGATCAAGCCCTCGGCAAGAGGCACTGAGCAGCTACCCTGCTCGGCACCATCCTTAGTTGTCCAATTACGGCCTCTCCAACAACTAAGGATCAAAGCCCTCGCCAAGAGGCACCGAGCAACTACCCTGCTCGACACCGTCCTTAGTTGGCCAGTTACGGCCCCTCCAACAACTAAGGATCAATGCCCTCGCCATGAGCCACCGAGCAGCTAGCCTGCTCGGCGCCATCCTTAGTAGGTCACTCATGGCCCCTCCAACAACTAAGGAACATGAACTCAATAAGAGGCATCCAGTCTATCAACGTCTTAGCGATCTCCACTTTGAATTCGGGGCCATGGAGATACCGTCTTCCCATCGGTCCTCGCACACTCGGCAAGTGATCAGATTTAAGTCGACGAGTAATCGCTAGACGAGGAACATGCCGAACATAAAGCAGTACTGTTCGAATACAAGTGTCTACCAACAAAAGGAAGTACAAGCACAAACACTACTGCAAAAACAAAAATCTTTATTCAAAAAGTCAAAGCTTTTACAAGGGTATTATAGGCTCCCCAGCCTTACAAAATGCCCGGAGGCCCACGAACAGCGAGGCAACAAAAGAAAAGACAAAGAGAAGACGAGGGGCCTCAGGCCTCAGGGCCGGACGCGATACCGATGAGCTCGACGGCCACTGCGACTGGGGATGCGTCCATCACAGGAGCCTCGGCGTCGCCCTCGTCGAGAGTCCCTTCCCCGGCAGTGCTCCCGGGGGCATCCCCTGCTCATCATCCTCGCGGGGATATTCTGCTCGGATCTCTTCATAAGCGAACTCCGGCACCCGGGCCTTGACGGCGTCGAGAGCCTTGTGCCAGATGAGGGTGATGGCCGAGGCTAGGACGGTGTAGAACTGCTCCGACCTCTGGAAGTTCTCCACCGCATCCGCCGCCCTGAGGTCGGCTCGCTTAGCCGCCTCTACCGCAGCCCCCAACTCCTTTCGGAGGGTGCTCACTGACTTCTTCATGGTGCCGACGAGCACCTTGGAGTCCTGAAGCTTGGCCTCGGAGGCCTAGGCGACCTCACGGAACCTGGCCACCTCCTGCTTCGAGGCCGCCACCTCCTGCTTCGCTGCCGCCGCCTCCCGCCTCGCGGCTGCCGCCTCCTGCCTCCCGGCAGCCATCTCGCCTTCAAGGGCGGCGACCCTCGCCATCACTGCCTCCAGCTCCCACTTCGAGCTCTCCCCCAGCGAGGAGAGCTCGCCCGCGGCTCGCATCGCCGGGTCTATCTCCTCCTCCTCCATCAGGGCGACGATAGCGACGTGCTAGAGGACTTGAAGAAATCGAATGGGGATCAGAAAGAAAAAGGGGCACCTAATCTCGCAAATGATGAGACGATGTAAGAACACTCACCTGCACAACCTCTTAGGTGATGGACGCCATTTGCGCCTTCAGCGTCCCCCCAGGGACCGGCTCCCGGCGGCCTCTCCATCTCGTGCAGCAAGCTATCAGCGACGGAGAGCCCCGAGGGCACCTTAAAGTGGAACTCCCCCTCGTCTACCAAGATTGGAGAGGCCAGGGTCCGCGGAACTATTCGGGGGAACCTCTTGAGAGACGACGGCGGAGAGCTCGTCTCCACCTCCGAAGCCTGGGCGTCCTTTCCTCGAGCCCTTTTTCTGATCGGCGCCTGGCTGAGCTCCGAGGCGCGATCCGCACTTGAGCGCTGGGGTGGACAGCCGCTGGGGGAGCCGGGACCGGCGTCTGACGAGAAGAGATGGCCCCTCCAGCCTTCGACCCCTTCTTCGGCTTGCGCATGGCTGCTCGGAGGAGGCCGACGTCCATGGTTTCTGTACAAGACAAGATAAAATGGAATCGGCGACACAAACAAAGTAAAAACAAATACAAGCTCTTAACTTACCGACGAACTGGGCGGGGCTGAGCCCGACCCAACTGAGGGCCCGCTCAGAAAGCAGCACATCAGCCAGAGGAATAGGCTCCCATGCCGCCACTCTCGCCGCGTCGGGGTCATTGGACGGATTTCCCTGACAGCACCTATCCCTAGACCATTGGATGGGTACGGGCCAGTCCTCACCCTCTGGCAGCCCGACGAAGAAAAACTTCTTCTTCCAATCATGGATGGAAGAAGGTAAGACGACAACTCCAGACCCGGCTACACTCCCCGCTGCTTCTTAAAGGAGAGGTAAACCCACCTCGGGTCTCCCGCGTGAGTTCCGGGGTGACTTTTGTAAATAAGGGAGGAGGCAAGGATGGACAGACTAAAGGGGATCATCTGCAACTTCAGCCAGACCAGGAACTGAAGGAGAATCCTCCAGGAGTTCGGCACTAGCTGGCCCGTGGCTAACCCAAAGTAATTTAACGCAGCCACAACCTCGGGAGAGAAAGGCAGGCGCATTCCGGCCCAAAGGGCTTCCAGGTACAAGGCGATCTCTCTACCCCTCACTTGATGTGCCCTCTCTCCTTCTTCGGCCAATCGTAGCGTGTAACCAGAAAGAATATGGAAACAAGCCCGAGCGGTGACAAGCTCGTCCTCATATATCACTAAGGACGACGCACCAGGAGCGTCCGCCGCCACCGCTTCGGAAACTGCCCCAGACGCGCGCCCCCGAGAAGAGGATCTGACCCCAACTTTCCGGAGAGGCTCCAACCCAGGGGAAGAATCCCTAGAATCCACCCCTATGACATCTACAGACTCCTCAAAACAAGATATCTAACCTGATGGGAAGAAGTCCTCGAGAAGAGAAAACGCAAGATCCGACCTAAAAGGAGAGCGCCGAGCAAATTAGACTCAGAATGAGAAAAATGTGAAGAGAGAGATCCTGAATCAGGCCTCCTACCTATTTATGCTACCGGCGTCCTCATCCAGCGGCGACGGTCGACTCCCGCCAAAACGATTCAGTGCACTCGACGGCCACGATCGCCCCACCTGTCGCAAGCGCATTGGCGGCGTCCCATCGGACGCCAGAAGCCTGCGACACGTCACATCAGCCAACCGGCACCCGACACGTGGTCTGTCGCTTCAGCAAAAGTGCATACGATCCGGCGCACCCTCTTTAATGCAAAGGATCTTGTCCTGATTCGCTGGCCTCATCCAGAAAAGACAACCAATTGCCCAGAGACAAGCCAGACGATATCTTCGGAAAGGAGCTCGCCTCGGGTGATCCGGCAAACCACTCTCGACCCGACCCGTCAGCTAGTCGAGACGAGAGTGGGGGGCTAATGATGATGCTCAATATCGGTGATCTCCCAAATCAGGACACGTGGCCGATGACGTGTCCCAGAGCATGCAAGAAAGGACTGTTCCCCCAATCAGAGCAAGGCTCTGTTTGAGTTTTGAAAATTCAATTTTTTTGAAGCAGCGCTTCAAATTCCGTGCGTTGTGCGCAACGCGCCACGTGTCGGAAGCTGATACGTCAACGCGACGCCGGAGACAGTGTGTCCAATCAGAGCAAGGCTCTCTTAAAAGATAATAAGCATGCAACGTTCAGATTGCGCAAGCGCTGCATTGCGCGACACGTGTCTGCGCAGTTGCGCAAACGCAACTGCGCAAGCACAGTTGCGCAAGCGTGACACGTGTCTGCGCAGCTGCGCAATTGCCGCTCTGCGCGACACGTGTCTGCGCAGCTGCTCAAGTGCAATTGCGCAAGTGCCGCTCTGCGCGACACGTGTCTGCGCAGCTGCGCAAGCAATGTTGCGCAAGCGCGGCGCCGCGCGACACGTGTCTGCGCAGCTGCGCAAGCCCAATTGCGCAAGCGCGGCGCCGCGCGACACGTGTCTGTGCACTGCGCAAGCGCTGCGCTGCGCGACACGTGTCACGCACTGAGGATTTGCGCAAAAACAGAATAAAGATTTAAAGAAATCCTTTCTGTTCTTGATTAAAACAAGAAAATCTTCCTCTGTAAAACAGGGGCCTTGGATCAAAAATCCACGATGGGGAAAATTTCCCAAATCACTCAGAGAAAGATCTCTTTAACAAATTTAACTGATTTGTGAGTACTATAAAAAGGACCCCAGACCTCATTTCAAAAGGAGGAAGATCTTGCTAAAAAGAAAAAGGAGAGAAAGAGGACTCTGAAGAACTCCTCAAGAATAAAAAAAAGGTAAAAACCTTTGAAAGAAGAGAAATTTCTCTTATGAACAAGATCATGGATCTTCAGTAAATAAAAAAAAACAAATAAAATAAATATAAAAAAAAATAGTACCTTGCACTTGTTATGAACCTTGGGTTCTCTGAAACAAGGGATCAAAAAGTGCTTTGCACTTCTGTTTTGAATTTAAAAAAGATTCTTAGTACTTTGCACAAATGCACTGCACTGCTTACAAAAGGGGCCAAGCCCAATTAAAGAAGGCCTAACAGGTCTAATAAAATGCAATGCATTGTTTTAAAAAGTGGCAGAGCCCAAACTAAAATAGATGCTCTGCATCATAAATAAAGGGACAGAGCCCAAATCAAAAGCCTAGCAGGCCAGAATAGAATGCAGTGCATTATTAAATATGGGCAAAGCCCTAGCACAGACCTAATAGGCCCAAGATCAAGAGAAATGTTGAATATTCTCAACTGGACTTAACCCAATCTTGGCCGTAAGTCCTCAAATTAAATTGACTGAGCAAAATAGCTCTCCTAAATCAATCTACATCCGGTTCGAGGGTACATCTCCGAACTCCTCTGACATCCATCGTTGTAATCCTTCAACGACGTCAGAGAGGTGACGGGTCCCGACGACCACACACGTATATGGACTGCGGGGTCCTTAAACTCGTGGACCGAAACGTCCTTAAACTAATATCGGACCGAAACGTCCTTAAACTAATATCGGACCGAAAACGTCCCTAAACTAATATCGGACCGAAACGTCCCTAAACTATTATCGGACCGAAACGTCCCTAAACTAATATCGGACCACCACGTCCCTAAACTGGAATATGGACCACCACGTCCCTAAACTGGCATAATAGAGCCCAAATGCCCTTTTGTCGGATCTAAACGGTCCCGTTAAGCTGATCTTAGTTTCAAACTGGACTAACGTATCCTTAACAAACGTTTGAGTCGATCTTAGCCTCAAAAATGGCTAACGTATCCTCCAAACAGACTTTAGTCCCAAATTGGACTATGAATCTCCCAAACTGGAACAATAGAGCCCAAACGCTCTTTTGTCGGATCTAAACGATCCCGTTAAGTTGATCTTAGTCTCAAACTGGACTAATGTATCCTTAAAAACCGTTTAAGTTGATCTTAGCCTCAAATATGGCTAACGTATCCTTAAACCTTCAAACAGACTTTAGTCCCAAATTGGACTATAGATCTCTCAACCAACTTTGGTTCAAGGGTACATCTCTGAACTCCTCTGATATCTGTCGTTGTAATCCTTCAACGTCGTCAGAGAGGTGACGGGTCCCGATGGCCAAACATGCAATGTCGGATCTAAACGATCCCGTTAAGTTGATCTTAGTCTCAAACTGGACTAACGTATCCTTAACAAACGTTTGAGTCGATCTTAGCCTCAAAAATGGCTAACGCATCCTTAAACCAAAACCCCAAACCCAAATCTAAGAAAATACGGATTTGGACTAATCCACGTCCTACGGGCGACGGTATTACTCAGTCTCCATATACAATCCACGGGCAACCACAAACAAAACAAACACACATGACACGAAGTGAAATTCTGGAGAAGGAGAAAGTTGTTACCGCGATGCGGTAGCGTAATTAACTGCAGGGGTTGCGCCTGCAGGGAAGAGCGTCCCCACAATCGAAAACCCCTCAAGCGAGGGGGAATCTGACGAAGTCTGCTACATCGGCCGCATCCGCCTAAACCTCCGATACACGGTGCCATAAATCAACTTGGCATCTTCGGAGAGGTAGACGGATAAAATCAAATAGCATCTGCCCCGAATCTCAGCGTCAGGACATCGCGGTCCTGTGCGCCGCCTTTCGGAGGGGAACAGATTCTGGCACGCCCGGTGGGACCTTTTCCTCTTTCCACTCCACACTTTGTGTGTCGTCTTCGCGAACCAATCGCTGCTTGTTAAAGGGTTGCCTTTGGATTTTCGAGTTACTAAGATTTGGTCTTTTGCCTGACGCAGAACTCAAGATTCAATGGCCTTCAACTGCACCAACTGCTCGAAGTGCCACTGCAACGGACGCTCCACCTCCCCCGGAGGTGTAGCATATGGGCCCCAAGTGGCTTCCTTCCTCACTCTGCTAGTAGACCAGGTGACCCAAGCCACCACTGGCTTATTCTTCGGGACCATGATCCTACCGACAAGCTGCTCTATGCCAATACTTGCACCGGAGGTGAACAAGAAGTCGGTCTTCGACCGGCTCACTGCCACGACGGCCCCTGTCAACGGGTCGCCCGCTACCAAACCGACAGCCTCTGTTTTCACCAGGCTAAATCAGAACTCTAAATTGGCTGTCCCAAAGAGGGCAACGGCCGCTGTTCCGGAAGTCGTTAAGACGGCTTCTCCCGCCAAAGAGTCAGTCTTTTCAAGACTGATGATTCCTGCTCCTGCCCCTGCACGAAGATCTGTCTTTGACAGATTGGATATTACCCCGCAAGGAACAACCTCAGTCTTTAAGAGGTTAACACCGGCAGCGCCTCATTCAGACAGGGGGCAAAAAGAGTTATCTCTATCTCCGAGCTAGTCCCAATGGCTCGTCATGCTAGACGTCGTCATTGGCGACGAGTAAGAAAGGCAAGGGGCAACTCCCCCTCAGGGCTAACTCCACCCGCTCCGATGGTGGAGGTCAACCCTGCAGTTCCAACTGAGAACAGCTTTGAACTGCTGAGGAGGGTACGGAAGAACTCTCCAATCGCTACATTGAAGAGATCTCCTCCACCTGCGGAGAGGGTTCCAGAAACGAAGCAAGAACAGCCCCCTCAACGGCTGTCTTCAAGAATTTATAAAGTTTGGCGAAGGGTTCAAGACTCTGTGTTTGACCCAGGTCACTCTCGTCGCCAGAAAAAGGCGAAGGTGGATAAAGACAAGGATTGTCCCATTAAACAGCAGGGGACAGCAGCTGCTAGGGTGCCCCCTTTAATGGTTCCTTCAACCTCAACGGCCCATAAAAGAAGGAGGCCAGAGAAAACTCCCGCGTCATCGGAAAAAGTTAAAAATGGTGAACCTAAACGCCCCAAGTCAGGGGGCATAATAGTTCATACGGTTTACATGGCATTGGGAAAAGAAGACAGCCGTACATCCACGGGTCATAGACCGCTTACACGGTCAGTGACCAAGGCTCAGGAGCAGCAACAGAAGCTCCAGGAGATGATGAACACTATGGCCGCACTTACAGGGCCGAAAGAAACCCCGGAAACATCCTCAGAAGAACGTCAAGAATAAGAAACGGACGCCGAATTCCTTCGGCGCGTGCTAAAGAAGAAAGATAAAGAAGTTGCGGAGCAGGCAGCCAACATAAAGAAAATGGCCCTCTTGTTCCAGGATATGGTGGGTATGATGATTCAACAAGATCCATCTGCTGGAGATCCCCCGATCATTCTTGAAGACGATAGGGGAGAGACATCGAATCCTCCACTGGCTCTATCCGCAGCTAAAGAGGATACCATATCAAAAGCTGATTTGGATGAATACATCGCCCAGCAAACACGGGTGCATCAGGCGACTGAAGCAGCCGGTCAGGTCGTAAAGACGGGGCGGCCATATCCGGGTTGGTACGATCAGATTAAGTACCCGCCAGGTTATACAATTCCTAAGTTCCATGTCTACAAGGGGACGGGCAATCCTCATCAGCATGTTGCCCAGTTCAGGGCACTCTGCGGCAATACCGGCGGTGATGACAAGCTTTTACTGCGCCAGTTTGTTGGAAGTTTATCAGATACGGCGTTTGAGTGGTACTCTGAACTCCCGAATGACTCTATCAAAACCTTCGCGGAGATGGAGCTACTATTTACTCAGCGTTTTGCGAGTGCCAGTGAACGTACCCCGATGACGGCACTTTTTAAAGCCAGGGTAAAGCCGGGCGAGATGTGGGTCCAATACGCTATACGATGGCGTAATTTATGGTCAAAATGCGAGCAGCGTATTGAAGAAGCTCCCGCAGTGGGTATGTTTATGGGAACCCTCGATCCACAAGCAACCATCTCGCAATTTATGATGTTCTTCAAGCCGACTACCTTCCAGGCTTTGATTGACAAACTAGCGCAGATGGACCAGATGGGCCATAAACCCCCTCTCCCAAAGCCGGACTCCCGAAATGATAAAGGGAAGGGAAAAGCGATCGTTGTCGCTAATACCCAACAACAGCCGAATAGCGCGAAGCCGGTTGTGCGTCAAGGTAATACGCGTCCGTACATGGACCTTGAGGAGAGACTGGGGCGTCCTTACTCTTTTCCCCGTGATAAAACGAGGAGGTTATTCGAGCTGGCGTTACGCAACAGACTCATAAACCTGCCAGATCCAAAACGTCCGTTGCAACCGAATGACGTCAACGAGCCCAACTACTGTCCTTACCATCGAGTGCTAGGCCATCCGATCGAGGATTGCTACGTTTTCAAAAATTGGCTTGAAAACCAGTACCGTCAGGGCAAATTTGCGCTATCTGACAAATGGAAGGTGAATCCCCCGCAGCCCCACACCTCTAAAGGGACGAATACGCAGGGGGCAACATGTTCCGTCGTTGAGGAAGCTCCTTGGGAGGTTGTATTATCAGCCAAGACAAAGAGGATGCTAAACGATCTTCAGGCATGTCCAGCGATCAAGTGGAAGAACCCATTGGAGCCGCAAATTATGGAGGGAATGCTAAAACCTCGTCCAACTCCAAAGACCGATGGTGGCGGTTCAAGCACTTGCAGCCAGCCGTCAAAATCTTCGAAAAAGAAGAAGAAGAAATCTAAAAAGCCCGTGAAGCTTGGCGGCAAGCGCACGGACTTACAAAAGCAAATTGACGCGCTGGATGAATACAACCAAAAGGCACGGACTCCCATTACGCTCCAAGAATTCCTCAACCACGTCTTTCAAGAGGAAGGTGAGGGAGAAAGTTCATCAGATGAATCTGAAGAATGCGTGGCGAGCTGTCATATGGTTTCCCATTCAAACGATGAGGAGACCCCTTGTACTGAAACGCTGGGGGCAGATTCTGAACCAAAAGTTTTGGGGCCATTAGATGAAGTAATTGATGCATTCCTTAATGAAGCTCAGTTGAAAAGTAAAGCTGATCGGGAGCGCGAGGCGGTTATATTCGAAAGGGCCAAACGCCAACGACTTGATGAAGGAGCTGAGACGATCCCGCTGGAGCCAAATCCCTCCACTACTGACAAAAGCCAATTCAAGATAAAGAAAAAGTTTGCTAAGGCCATATCAATGGGCATGAAGCTACCATCCTCTGAAGGAAAAATTACCGGTGAAATAGAAATGCACCCCTACTATTGCTTATATCATCAGAAGGTCTCACACCCCACTCAAGAGTGCAAAGCTTTCGATAAATGGTGGCAAGGATACGTCGCTCATCGACAACGGTTTAAGCGGGAAAAGCGCAAGACTCGCCGAGAGCAGAACGGAACGATCAAAGGCCTTAACAGAGCTACCGGTGATTGTCGCGTGGTTAACACCGGTGGATCACAAGTGCCTACATTTGGGAGTGATTCTGATGAAGAACTAGAACTTGCCCCTCTCTTTAAAGAGTCCGTTTTGGGAAAAGAAGAAGAACCGAAGGTTTGCGAGAATATCCAGCTACGCAATCGGACGCTACCTGAAAAGAATCTCAGACCCTTAAACAAAAGAGATAAAGGGAAAGAGAAGGTCTCTGAGGATATTACTCTCGATGACCGAGTCACGGAAGAGTTAAACGCCAAGAACCCGCCGAAGAGAAATAAGGTGGATTACAACGTTTTGGCGCATCTGAGAAAACTACCCTCTCAACTCAGCATCCTTGATGCCTTATTACTATCAAAAGAGGCGAGGGATTCTTTGATTAAGGCGCTACAAGATCCGGACCAGTTCCAAGCCTTCCTAGCCGAAGAAAAGATGAAGGATGAACTAGAAGAGGTGCACACGGCCGACGTTGCTTTTGGTGATGAAGACCTTCTCCTCGGAACATGCGGACACAATCATCCCCTTTACGTCTCAGGATACTGCCATGACATAAAGATAGGTAAAATCTTGGTCGATAACGGATCGTCTGTTAATTTGCTCAATGTGCGGGTGTTAAAGGAAATTTGCATGAGTGTCCAACACCTTGCCCGAGACAAAATCACCATCTCCGGATTCGACTCCCAATCATCAAAAACTCTTGGATCTATGATATTGACGCTACGCTTCGGGTTGCTCGTCACAGATATCAAATTCCATGTTATAGACGCCAAGACGTGCTACAATGCTCTGCTCGGCCGACCATGGCTACACGAGTACAATATCATCCCTTCTACACAGCATCAGTGTATGAAGTATGGTAGGGATGGCCTCGAGTACACTGTGGCAGGAGAATTGAATCCGTTTTCCGTGAATGAAGTTCGTAAGTATGAAGATGCCAAATACTTCTTGCCGAGTTTCGAAGACACGGAAAGGTGTCACAGGCCGGAGAACAAAACTAACGCAACCATCCCTGTCTTCGGCAGTGATACCGAGGAGGAGGAGGATATACTTTATTCGGGTCCGCCCCAATACACCAAGCCGGGACCATCCGCTCCTTCACTGATCTTTGGTAATGATTCAGAGGATGAAGTCCACGCTGTATTCCCTGCTCGGCTTTCAATACGAGCTTCTGCTGATGAAGAGCGAAGTCTGCAGATAGCCATGGTGCCGCTTGAACATTATAAAGAACTAGATGCGCTCGATAACGACAGCGTAGAAGAATTGCAGACATTTTATATCCCTCCCGGACGAAAAGGCGAGAGGGCAATCCTATTCTACCGTTCCGAAGAAAACAAGGTGGAAAAAGAACTTTGGCACGGTGTGGATCCAACGCTGGACAGACTTCAGCCCATCCGTCCACCCCGATATTATACGGAGGGCTGGAGGAGGCTGCTGAAACGCCAGGGGATACCCTTCGAACAGACCGTTAGGAAGGCCAAATTCTATGACAGGGTTTGGAACGTCCCCGGAACTCAGCACAAGCTACCTAATGGGAGGATGGAGACGATCGGGCTCGGATACATTCGCTCCAGGAAACGAGAGCTGCTCCGCGACTGTTACGTCGTGCATAATTTTGATGAAGAAGCAGATGCTCAAGGGAAAGACGCTAATCCTGAACCAGTAAAAGTTCCTGATGAAAAATTGCCCAGTCCATCATTTGAAGACCAAATGGGCAAACTTATAAGGGAAGCGGGTCAAAAAGTCCGAGATGATCACAATCGTGAAATGGCAATCTATGAGAAAGCCAAAACGCAGCGCTTCCTTCAACAGGCAGTAAAAGACGAAGATGCTGCCCCGTGTCAACCTGATATAAAAAGGGCTCGACGCGGAGGCAGAAACAAGTCGAAAGGCCAAAGATGCGCTCAACAGCAATAAAGCAGGGCTAAGAAGCCACGCAAACGAAAATCGAGCGTTATTGATCTATCCCTCATGAAGAAAATGGGTCGAGCGTACTCGTTTCCTCAGGAAAAGACGAAGAAGATACTCGATCTTGCCCTAAAGCATCAAATGCTTACATTGCCGGAGTCTAAACACCCCGAACAAGCGGGCGAAGCCTCACACCCGGACTATTGCTCTTACCATCGAGTGATAGGTCATCCTCTTGAAGATTGCTTCACCTTCAAGAATTGGGTCGAAGATCGGTACCAGCTTGGTAAATTCGCTCTGTCCGACAACTGGAGGGTAGCACCACCACAAAAGCACGAACCCAAGGCCACGAAAGAAAAACCAGTTCCACATTGGGACTGGAAGCGAATTCGTACCTGTCACATGATAACAATACTAAAAGAAGAACCCGAGAACATGGACAGCCTTCCTTGGTGCCTCGAAAACAGCAATGATGAGGTAACCTTAGAATTTCCCCCAGCTCCGAAAGAACTGGAGGATAGAATACATACCACTGCAGATAACCTCAAGAAAATCGAGTTGGGGACGGTAAATGACCAGCGGCCGACATTCATCAGCGAGCTACTATCTGAAGAAAGGGTGGCCGCGTTAAAAGATGTGCTTCTACAGCATAAAGATTGCTTCACGTGGAACTATTCCGAAATGCCGGGACTAGATCCAGAAATTGCTGTACACAAATTGGCGATATCCCCGAACATCAAGCCAGTCAAACAGGCGCCGAGAAGAATGCGACTCGAGCTTGAGATGAGCATCAATACCGAGGTCAAAAAGTTAATCGACTCTGGCTTCATCCAGGAAGTTCAATACCCTGAATGGATCGCCAACATCGTCCCAGTGATGAAGAAAAATGGGACAGTGCGCATATGCGTAGACTTCCGAGATCTTAATAAAGCTTGCCCGAAGGATGATTTCCCAGTGCCAATCACCGAACTGATGATAGACAATACGTCCACTCATGAGGTTTTCTCCTTCATGGACGGCTCATCGGGGTATAATCAGATAAAAATGCATCCTGAAGACCAGAAGCATACCGCTTTCCGGACCCCTTTGGGTATATTCTGCTATAAGGTGATGCCCTTCGGTTTAAAGAATGCCGGTGCCACTTATCAAAGGGCCATGACAAAGATCTTCGATGACCTTATACACGAAATCGTCGAATGCTATATCGACGACCTCGTTGTTAAAAGTAAATCATATGAGGAACATCTCGAGCATCTGAAGACCGTATTTCAACGCCTTTGGCAATACAACTTAAAGATGAACCCGCTCAAGTGTGCATTCGGAGTTTCCTCAGGCAAATTCCTGGGATTCATTATTCGACACCGAGGTATTGAAATAGATCCGTCAAAGATCAAAGCGATCATGGAAATGCCTCCGCCAAGAACTCTCAAACAGTTGCGATCTCTCCAAGGGAAGCTCGCATACATACGGCGATTCATAACCAATCTTTCAGGCAAGTGCCGTCCTTACAGTCACCTGATGAAGAAGGGAACCCCGTTCGTCTGGGATCAAAAGTGCCAAAGCGCACTAGACGAGATCAAGCAATACCTGCAAAACCCGCCGGTGTTGGCTGCTCCGGTTAAGGGAAAGCCTCTCATTCTTTATACAACCGCCCTCGAAGGTTCTTTAGGCACATTATGGGCACAAGAGAATGATCAAGGGAAAGAAAGAGCACTCTACTACTTAAGTCGAGTTCTATTGGGGGCAGAAAGCAACTACTCCCCCATTGAAAAACATTGCCTGGCGTTGATCTTCGCGATAACAAAGCTTAGGCACTACGCGTTGGCGCATGAAGTCCGTCTCATTTCTAAGGTGGACCCCCTTATATACTTGATGTCGAAGGCCATATTGACAGGTCGACTCGCTAAATGGGCTCTGCTCTTGATGGAGTTCTCGATAACGTATCGACCCCTCAAGACAGTGAAGGGTCAGGCCATAGCCGACTTCCTTGCTGAGCACCCGATACCTGCCGATTCTCCCCTGAATTGCGATTTGCCAGACAAGCATGCATTTGATGCAATCGACGGTGGTGATACCCGTTGGGAGCTTTATTTCGATGGAGCATCTTCCATGAAAAAGCACAAACAAAGTACGTCAATGATCAAATCGGGAGTAGGCCTTATCTTCGTGACCCCACAAGGAGGAATAATGCGCTTCGCTTTCTCCTTAACAGAGCCGAGAACGAATAATGAAGCTGAATATGAAGCTTTAATAGCAGGTCTCGAGATCGCCATTGACATGGGAATTGAAAGCCTCCTCATATATGGGGACTCCCAGCTAGTCGTCAGTCAAGTGAACGGCGATTACCAAACATGCAAACCGGAATTGGTAAAATACGGTGAAAAGGTGCAACAACTGCTAACCCAGATTCCCTCATATACTTTGGAGAACATACCGCGCGCGGAAAACAGCAAAGCGGACGCGTTGGCCAAATTTGCTAAAGAAATGGCTGACGAGAACCTCGATGACGTTAGAATCATGGTACAAAGTCGTCGGGTGCTCGCCCCCGCAGAAATACCTTCGGAATCACCCGAAGAGAAGGGAGTGACTGAACAAGCGACCTTGCAAATAAAAGACCATGAGAAGGTTGAGGATTGGAAGGAAGTCTTTATAGACTACTTCAAGTCCCACCAAATGCCCGAAGATGCGTCCGCAAGACATCAGCTCATGAAATGAGCTCTGTCTTTCGCCTTCGTCAATGATACTCTATACAAGAGGTCATTTGATTCTCTGTGGCTGAGATGCTTAGGACCAGACGAAGCGGAAAGAGTCGTTCAGGAGGTTCATGACGGAATCTGCGGTTCTCACCAAGCAGGTCCAAAAATGAAGTTGAAGATCAAACGGATGGGCTACTACTGGCCCACGATGATTCAAGATTGCCTCGAATATGCGAGGCGATGTCACTCATGCCAAATTCATGGGGGCTTCATCCATCAGCATCCAAATCCATTACATCCAACGGTGGCTAGCTGGCCGTTTGAAATGTGGGGAACTGACATAGTCGGCCCCATCGAACCAGCATCGTCTAGAGGACAACGTTTCATCCTGGCGACGACTGACTACTTCTCCAAATGGGCAGAAGCAATACCGTTGAGAGAAGTGAAGACGGAGAATATCCTCTATTTCTTCAAAACGCACGTCATATATCAGTTTGGAACTCCGAGGCGGATCGTCTCCGATAACGGGCCAGCCTACCGAAGTCATAAAATCAGCTGCTTCGCACAGCAGCATAACATAGACTGGAGATATTCCTCAGTCTATAATCCACGAGCTAACGGTCTCGCCGAGGCCTTCAACAAGACCTTGACGAAAATTATAAAGAAAACAGTGTCCCGAAATAAGAAAGACTGGCATGAGAGACTGCAAGAAGCTCTTTGGGCGTATCGAACCACGTTCAAGACAGCCACAAACACAACGCCATACGCATTGGTGTTCGGTACGGAAGCAGTACTCCCCCTCGAGATAGAATTGCCCTCTCTGTGAGTGGCAGTTCACTACGAGCTGACGGATGAAGAAAATGCTCACCTACGATTTGAAGAGCTGGATGCTCTTGATGAAACCCGGCTCCTAGCACAACAAAATCTGGAAGATTATGAAGCAAAGATGACGCGCTCATACGAAAGATTGACCCGACCGAGGACATTCCGCCAAGGCGAACTCGTGCTAGTGGTCAAAAGGCCTATGATCCCCAATCGCGCCAAGCGGGGAAAATTCGAGCCAAACTATGAAGGCCCGTACATCATAGATAAAGTTTACCAGGGTGGGGCCTATCTACTCATGGACATGCACGGTGAAAGGCCTTTCAGGCCGATAAACGGTCGCTTCCTAAAGAAATACTATGCTTAATGTGCCACAGCCCAGGTCAATGATAGATGACGACGACTATGTCCGCTCGCTATCTTCCTAAGCTCAAGCTTTATAAAAGTAGCCAACCTTCTCAACGACGGACCAAAATGTCCTTAAACTAATAGCAGATCGAAACGTCTTTAAACTACTACAGCAGTATCTTTAGGCTGACGAGATATAAAAAAAACATATAAAAATAAAACAAAAAAATAACGGTATGTCCATAAGCAAAAGGGGCACGGATGAAAACCCGAAAGGGCTCCGTGAGTAAAAACGGCAGGGCTACCGGCGAGTGTTCGTGAAAACCCGAAAGGGTGCGGCCTCGTTAAAAAATATATAAAAATAAAAAGAATAATAAAAAAAAGGTATGTCCATAAGAAAAATGGGCACGGATGAAAACCTGAAAGGGCTTCGTGAGTAAAAACAGCAGGACTACCGGCAAGTGTTTGTGAAAACCCGAAAGGGCGCAACCTCGTTAAAAGACACTTATAAGGGTCCTCTCGACCTTGTAAGGAGAAACCACCTGCGTGAGATCCTTACGACTCACAAGGGAACAGCACACTTAGGTATCCCCACGATTCCTAAGGAGAAAATACACTTGCGAGACCCTCACGATTCGTAAGAAGAACTCTCTTATGCGACCCTCACGGCTCATAAGAGTTGAAAGTCTTAAGTCACAGAGACCTAAACCTGTGCTTAAGCAACTCCCACAACTTCCGATACTGCCCTACAAGTGGCTCAATACTGACCCTTGTATACAATCCACGGGCGCGAATAAACATTTCCCTAACTAAGTCCCATCCGAGACTAGGGATATGTTTGCATGGTAAACAACCCTTGTAAATCCTCTCGACTTACAAGGAGAAAACCCTCCTGTAGGATCCTTACGACTTACAGCGGAGCAATACACTTAGGAACCCTCATGATTCCTAGGGAGAAAATACACCTATAAGATCCTCACGACTTGTAGGGAGAAATAGCTTTGTGAGACCCTTACGGCTCATAAGGTCAAAAGCCTTAGCCGACATGACCCTAACCCTGGTCGCTAAGCCTCCTTTGTTCGACAATGACAGAGGCAAATGATGATTCGCTCCTGGCGATATCCCAGTTGTACCGGTGCTGATGCCGAAATCAGCGTCTAATTTCAGGTTTACGGCGAAAAGCCGATAGGCCGCACATGCATACGAAATGGCCGAAATGATAGGGCAACTTGCAATAAAAAGCAGCAAGTAAAAATGTATGCATGAAAAATAGCCGAAATGATAGGGCAGCTCGCAATAAAAAGCAGCGAGTAAAAATAAAATAAATAGCCGAAATGATTGGACACCGCGAAAAATAGCCGAAATGATTGGGCAGTCGCGACCTTCGCGATATAAAAGATGAAATGATAGAGCATCACGGAAATAAAATAAAATAAAAAGAAGAAATGATAAAACTTTGGCCCTACAGTTAAGATCACATCAATCCCTGTATACAATCCAAGGGCGTAAACAAAGAGGGAACCATACTTTCCCAACAGGCTCCGCCAGAAGACGAAGCCAAATCTCGACGGTACAGTCCAGCTCCGAAGAAACCAGTGTCTTTAGCAAACTCCTCGACTTACGGATACAAACACTCCTTGACGAGAGCCTTCTTATTCGCGTCGACTCGCAGAGCCACCAAAGCCTCTGTGGGAACCCTCGACTCGTTTCAAACCCCAAGGAAACAAATAATCCTTGGCGATTGGGAAACAAATAATCCCTAGCAAACTCCTCGACTCACGGATACAAACACTCCTTGACGAGAGCCTTCTGATTCGCGTCGACTCGCAGAGCCACCAGAGCCTCTGTGGGAACCCTCGACACGTTTCAAACCCCAAGGAAACAAATAATCCTTGGCGCTTGGGAAACAAATAATCCTTAGCAAACTCCTCGACTCACGGATACAAACACTCCTTGACGAGAGCCTTCTGATTCGCGTCGACTCGCAGAGCCACCAGTGCCTCCGTGGGAACCCTCGACTCGTTTCAAACCCCAAGGAAACAAATAATCCTTGGCGCTTGGGAAACAAATAATCCCTAGCAAATTCCTCGACTCACGGATACAAACACTCCGTGACGAGAGCCTCCCGACCTACGTCAACTCGCAGAGCCACCACTGTCTCCGCGGGAGAATTCCCGGTTTGTCCCACCTTGCAAGATGAAGTCTCGGGCAGCAAAGATTGAAAAACTTGCTTCCTGAACAATGGGGCCCTGCAAGTCAATCCAAAATGGTCTCTTGCATACTATTCACGGGTCTCACTCTCCGAAGTCGATTTTCGACAAGGAGGGAAACAACCGCTTACGGGTCCTCTCGACTCGTAAGAGGGAAAAATTCTCTTATAGGATCCTTACGACTTGTAAGAGAAAACACAATTAGGAATCCTCACGATTCCTAAAGAGAAAATCCACCTATGAGATCCTCTCGATCCGTAGGGAGAAAAGTCTCTGTGAGACCCTCACGGCTCATAGAACTGAAAAGTCTTAGGCGGCAGATCTGAACCTGCGGCCTAAGCCATCACTATCTCTCGGAGAAGTTAAGTTATCCGCCAATCAAGTTCATCGAAAACATCATAATGAAAAGGGAGAAAGCAAAGAAATAGTACTAGACATCGCAAGAAGGAATGTGTACCTTTATTCATAAATTCAATCAAAATACAAGGCGGATCGTATAAAAAAAACAGGGAATGTGTATACATTATATACAAATTACAAATGTGTAAATGATACAAGATATTCAGGGAGAAGGAAGTTTCTTGAACAGCTCTATCAACTGCCCACATACTTCCTTCCACGCCTTCTCCTGATCAGCTGCCACCGCCAGTTCGGCCTCTACTTGAGCCCGCTGCTGCGTGAAGGATGCGAGCTGTTCCCCAACAACCTGCTGAGCTGCTTCTTGGCCTCGAGCATCACGCTCAGCGGCATCAAGCTTCCGCCTCAGTGCTAGCCCATTAGAGATACGCTCCACAAGGCCTTCAAAGACGGCTTTCACTTCAGCAGCATTCGTCCTAACTTCAGCGCGCAGGCGAGCGGTTGCGCTTGAAGATTCCCGACGCTCCTTCAACCGTAAAGCTGCTTCCTGCTCCAAATGGAGGAGATAAGAAGCGCTTTGCTCGAGCCAGGCTGTCCGTTCGGTGCTCATGGCCAAAACTTCGGGAGAAGGGCGCGTCGTCTCCAACCGATGCAAGCAGGCCTCAATCTCTCTGCAGTGGTTAACCCAAGATTCGACGACGCCTTCATTGTGAAAGTTTACGAGCGCCACCAACATCGGGTTAACCTCCATTGCGAAATCCACGGCAGAAGGGAGAGTGTCCATGTTAAGCTCTTCGATATACCCGCTCAGCATGCCCAAACTCATCACGTCACCTTTTGAAGATGGACGTTTCAAGAAAGGGCCCGCTGGTGAAAGAACACGAGACTCAAGAGGGATCGGAGCTGGAACAATAGCTGCAAAACGAAACATGGTTAAACAATGATTCGAAAAGATGTTGGAGGATCATATAAAAAGGGGGAGGAATATACTGTACCAGCTGCAACGGACGGCAAAGCCGGAAGGGCCGGTGGCGTGGCAAGTCTTGCGTCCCCTCCTTCGATTTGTGGCACTGCAATAAGGAAGAGGAAAAGTCAGAAATCATCCCATTGCTAAAAAAGGGAGTAAACAAAGACATCAAAATGAAAATGTACTCACCGGCACCACTAGAGGGAGAAGCGAGTTCGGACGGGAAGGAGAAGTGTGGGAGCAACACTTGGTATAGATGATCAAAGAGCACTCCTGAAAGTACACAGTGGTATGACGTTAGTCCATAAGCTACACGTTTAAAAGATTAACTTGTAAGTCGCAAATCCATACCTTCCAACATCCGCGATGGCACAAGAGAAGGCGGGGAAGTGATCACCGCCAAAGCAGTAGTTGACGGTGCTTCTTCAAGCAGTGGAGCATCGGCACTGGCTGCACCTGCATTAAAAACAGAAGCAAACTTGTTAGAAAAGATTGCAAGATAAAAAAAGAAGAGAGAAAATGATAGTAACTCGAAATTTACCCGACGAACTGCCAGCCGAGACTGAGGCAATTCCTTCCTCCATTGACATCAGGCCACCGCCCGTGGCCTCGTCACCCGACTCAATAGGAACCGTTGTTGCACTCGCAAGCCCTGGAGAAGGCGGGGGAATATAGGCGGGGAGGGCTATGATTGGAGCATTGCCAGATTCCTGATAAAGAACAGCTGGCTCGTCCCCAGGAATCGTGGCCACCTCACCCGCTACTCCTTCGGGTCCTGCGGTCACGGTTGTCTCATCCGCCGTCGCCGCGAAGTCTCCAGCCTCAAGCGCCTCACCTACCATTACCCTCGGCTCGCTTATGACGATCATTTCATCTGCCGCCACTTCAGGGTCGGCATCCATGACCCTCTCGGCTGCAGATCCCCCAACCTCTGCTTCGGGTCCCGTGGCCCCAACGACGCGCCTCACCGTCGGCTCGGGCTCGGCAGGCACCGCTTCCGCCGTTTCCCTGGGTTCAACGGTCTCCGCCTCCCCCTAAGTCGGACTTGGCCCTGCAAGGTGGAATTCATATGAGCCAACGGCTTTATAATTCTTACAACAAGGCTCTGAAAGAAATGCTACCTGAAGAGGATTTATCGTTTGCATTTCGGGCCGCGCGCGCCACTTGCCTATGAGCAGTAGATAGGGCGATAGGGGCCTCTTCAGAAGGAGTGTCAGCGCGAGGAATAGTGCTATGGCCCGCTCCCGTGGCCAAAGCAGCTCTGCGCGCCTTTGCTTCGCGTCTCAACCGCTTCCGCTCCTCCCGAGCCGTTGAGATGGATGCCACTAGGGCTTCTCTAATTGAGGCGTCCTCGTCCGTGAATAGGGATGCCTCCAGATTTTTCAGGGCATCTCTCGTCGTCTTGTCAAGTCGAGGCCCCTCCAGCAGCCTCGACGAGACTGGGACTTCAGTGACAGGCTCAGGAAGGATCCCCGCATCAACTGATATAACCTCTGCAAAGAAACAAAAGAAGGTTAGGTTGACCATCAGAAAAGATGACAAACTTTCCTTATAAAAGAGAAAGGGGGTGGGACATACCAACGCCCGCTAGAGCGCGCTTTTCCTCCTCCTCTTGGAAGGTTTTCAAAGAGGTAGCGATAGCCTCTTCAGAAGAGACACCTATTGAAAATCGGGCGAATATTAGTTAAAGATAATAATAAAAAATGCAATAAAATAACGAAGAAAGTGGCTGATGATTACCTGACTCAGCGAGTTTACTTAACATCGCTTCGAGCCTCGCCGATCGCTCCGAAGCTGCAATGGCGGCAGCCAAATTAGTGTCTGCAGGGTCTACCAAGAAGCCCTCGTTGCTGCCATATTCACTTATGCCTTCGTTAGGAGGAGCCGCAGGCTCTAGGCTAAGGATTGCATCAAAGGAAAGGGCGGACTTTTTCTTCTTCTGTCCGCCAGCTTTAGATCCACCCGGAATAGATTAGCACTTGGCAGTTATTTTAGGGCGGCGGGTCCCAATATCTGCTCCTATGCCGGACTCTGGCGATACTACATTAGCCGCCTTCGTGGGAGCACGGGGCGCCGGTGGTACATCCACCGTAGCAGGCAGTGGCAATCCACGCGGAGGGCTCAATACGCGTGGTCGATCAACTCCGGCATCTTTTATCGGGAGAATGACCTGGATCCTTGGCTGCAAGGGAGCCTTGCGATCACCGCCGGGAGGCGCACCCCTACGGTCAACCAGCATACGCTTCTCCGTTAAGATGATTGGGCCCATAGCATGCGCATACCAAGCTACATATGAATGGAGTATCTTAGGGGCACAGCTAGGTTCACTGATAAAGAAATAGGAACCTGTATTAAGCCGCATGAAATGATGCATCGCATTCCTTATCCCCTCTTGGTTGGCCACGGGTGTTTCCAGAAAAGCTTCCATCAGGATCCCTTGGTTGTAACTCGATTGCCGAGCAAATCGGTGTGGGTTATACCTCATAAACAGAGCTGTCTCATTCTGCCTAAACACTAGATATCCCGGCCGAATGGAATAGAGGTGGAGGATTTCCCGAGCCTTCAGTACAGAAGCCTCGCCCTTAAAATCATCACGTAGTGGCACCACTGACTTAGTGGTCTCTGAGCCTATGGTGATGACCTTATCCACAAAAGAAATCTTCGCTCCGACCAGATGTGGACGCAGGAGCAGTCCCCTAGAATCCCGCAGGGATGCAACCACAATTGAAGTCCCGACCAACCGCATGATTCTCGGAAGTCTGCATTTCTCAAAGAAAGGAGGAGTCTTATGGGCACCAAACACCCCTTGCACGTGCATCTCCATCCAAGAAGTGAAATAGTGCATCGGGAAGTTGGCAGGCTGTACTCCAGGCTCATTGGCGTCCGCCGCTACGCTAAGTCCATTATAGAGGTATGCCAGCCCCACGATCCCTACTGATAACTGCAAACCAGCCACCATTCGATGCGCCGGGTAAAAGACGGAAGGCCGCATGAGGCGTGGGTGCGTGGGAAGTGCGAAACTGCATAACCATAAACCCAAGAACTCTATAAAAAAGGTCTCCTCGTCCATGCCAGGAACGGCGATCTCTGAGAAAGGGACGTTGGCAATGCCGGGGAGATAAAAATCCCGCTGGTCATTTTCCGATATAGGTTGGCGGTCCAAGCCGAAACCAAAAGGGTCAGCAAGCTGAACGAACTTCTCGCCCTGCTCTGATAGGAACTCCGGGCGAATAAAGCGAGCAATAAAATCTGCGAAACTGACGCCCCGCTCGCCTGATCCCAAATGGAGTTCCTCATAGATCTCCAACACCTTCACCAAGCCCGGATACTGATTGTTCCCCTCCGAATGGCGGCCGAGACGTTAGGACGTCCTGCCTGAGATTCAGGGCAGATGCCAATAGGTGCTATCCGTCTGCCTCTCCGAAGATGCCAAGTTGATTTATGGCGCCATATATCGGAGGTTTAGACGGATGCGTCCGATGTAGCAGACTTCGTCAGATTCCCCCTCGTTTGAGGGTTTTTTGATTGTGGGGACGCTCTTCCCTGTAGGCGCAAGCCCCTGCAGTTAATTACGCTACCGCGTTGCGGTAACAACTTTCTCCTTCTCCAGATGGTCACTTCGTGTCGTGGGTGTTTGTTTTGTTTTTTATTGCCCGTGGATTGTTTACGGAGACTGAGTTATGTCGTCGCCCGTAGGGCATGGACTAGTCCAAATCCGCATTATCTTAAATTTGGGTTTGGGGGTTTGGTTTGAGGATACGTCAGCCATACTTGAGGCTAAGATCAACTCAAACGTTTGTTAAGGATACGTTAGTCTAACTTTGTGACTAAGATCAACTTAACGGGATCGTTTAGATCCGACAAAAGAGCATTTGGGCTCCATTGTTCCAGTTTAGGGACATAGTGGTCTATCGTATATGTGGCCGTCGGGACCCGTCACCTCTCTGACGACGTTGAAGGATTACAACGACGGATGTCAGAGGAGTTCAGAGATGTACCCTCGAGCCAGAGTTAATTTGGGGGATTCATAGTCCAGTCTGTTTGAAGGTTTAAGGATACGTTAACCATCTTTGAGGCTAAGATCAACTTAAACGGGACCGTTTAGATCCGTCAAAAGAGCATGCGAGGCTCTATTGTTCTAGTTTAAGGACATAGTGGTCCATTGGTAGTTTAAGGACATCGCGGTCCATGGGTAGTTTAAGGACATTGCGGTCCATTGGTAGTTTTAAGACATCTCGGTCAAGGTTAAGGACGTCATAGTCCATGGGTTTAAGGACTCCACAGTCCGGTATGTGCTCTGGATGCTTCACACGGGTTCACTGCCGTGCTAGGCGAGGACCAGGCTCCGCTCTGGATGCTTCACACGGGTTCACTGCCGTGCTCTGCGAGGACCAGGATCCGCTCTGGACGTTTTCCGCGGGGTCAAAGAGTGACGTTATCCGCGTTCCACGTAACCAGGAATTTTGCATTATGCATGGGTTTAAGGACCCCACAGTCCATATCATGAATGGTCTTCGGGACCCGTCACCTCTTTGAAGACATTGAGGGATTACAATGCCAAGTATCAAAGGAGTGAAGAGATGTACCCTAGAACCGGGGTGGATTAAATAGTCCCTGGCCCAATTTGGGTCAAGACTGGTCAATTATGTTATGAGCCTATCGGCCCAGTTAATCACAAATTGAGGACTTATGGCCAGCTTGGGCTAAGTCCAGTCAGGTCTGGAATATTGACTCTTTGTTGGTCCATTGAGGGAGAATGTTTGCCTCTATCCTTTTAGCCAATTGGGCCAAAGCCTAGTGTTAAACACTTCAGAGCAATCAGTGTTGAACACTGGGAATAAGGTTGATAAGTTAGTGTTCAACACTAAGAGATAATTGGTGTTAAACACCAGCAATAAGGCTTTTTCAAATTAGTGTTAAACACTAAAACAGATCAGTGTTGAACCCTGCCAATAAGGCTTTTTTAATCATTGTTGAATGCTAAGGCCCAACCGTGTTTTGACGCTGGGTTTGAGAGTTCCAATTTAGTGTTGAACATTAAGGCAAAAGGGGTCACGTAGTAACACGTGAGAGCGCCCTCTTTTCAATGGTTCTGCTGAGATTACTGCATCTTTCAGAGCATCACGTGTCAGCACGTGACGGGCATTCATATGCTCATTTGTTAGAGCTTTTATTAAGGGTCACGTGGGTCACGTGAGGGACAGCCTCAAAGGGTTTTCTGTAGATTTCTTGGGGGGGTCACGTGGTGGCACGTGACCCTGCCTCTATGTGTGTCGTTTCTAGAGGATCTGTTGATCTTTTTTCAGGAATTAAATTCCTCGGGCTTTTAATTTTCAAAGGAATTAAATTCCTACTTTCTTTTGAAGATTTATATTCTGAAATAGAGTTGAACTCTGAATTTTCTGTAGGAATTAAATTCCTCATATATGTGAAGAACTGAATAGGGTTAAACCCTAATGAAGGCTTTTAAGGAACTTAACTTCCCGTTTTAAAGAATTATGATTAAGGGAATTAAATTCCTGCTGTTTCAACAGAACTATGTTCTTAATTAGGGTTAAACCCTGCTTCTTTTATTTTGAAGGAATTAAATTCCCATGATACAGGGTCGAGCCCTAATTTTATTTTAAAGGAATTGAATTCCCACAGTTCTGCGAGAATTAAATTCTCATGCTTGCATTCCTTCTCTATGTTTTGGATCTGCATGGCAGGATCTCGACCCATTGAGAATTAAATTCTCAACCTTAAGAGGAGATGTGCACTTTGCAGATCCTCTATCAAAGAGAGAAGAAATGTGTTCTTCTGTTTTATATATATTAGAGTTAAACTCTGTTGAGAATTAAATTCTCTTTCTTTCCGAAAGCCTTCCCTTTCTTACCTAGGGTTTTTGCAGAAGATCCAAGTCTTTTCCAAGTATCAAAGCTTTTTCTCCTTTTTTCTTTCTCTGCGCGTATGTCCGTCTGTATATCTATCTTTTTTGTGTCTCTTGGCTCCTATTTATAGGAGAAGCAGCCGAATGAATTAGTTTTTGATGAATCTTCACTGAGAGATTTGATTTGCATCCATCATTCGTTTTGGACCTTTGGATTATTGGGTGAATTTTATTCACCATTGGATTTTAAATCCAGAGATTCTCCTGTGTTATTTTGGTTAGATTTAAGGGGGAAATCTTTCCAAACCCGAGATTTTCCATAGATAGATGATATTTAATCATCTCTGAATCTTTAATTTGATTGGTCCCAGATAATCACTTTCTTTTGGAAAGATTCAAATTTCCTTCAGAATTTAATTCTGTCGTCAAAACTGGGCTTTGAAAGCCGGTCACGTGTGACCACGTGACCCATGGTCACGTGTGGACACGTGACCCCCCCCTTTGGAACGAGCCTTCCTCTTTCTTTTGCATTCTGCCTTCTTCTGCTGCTTAGCCGTCACGTGCTACCACGTGACCCTTGGTCACGTGTGAGCACGTGACCCCTGTCTGGCACTTCTTTCCTTGGTTCAATTGGAGAGCGAGTCTGTTGCTTTGAACGTCATGTGCCGACACGTGACCCTGGTCACGTGGGAGCACGTGACCTCTTCTGAATCTCTTTTCCTTGACTTGATCAGGGAACCAATGTGCCCTTTTCTGCCGCTTTATATGTTACGTGTCAACACGTGACTGCTGGTCACGTGTAAGCACGTGGCCCCCTTTTTGAAGCTTTTCCCAGAAGCTTTCCGGATTTTAAATCAGGAAACACTGATGCTGAATGGCATTCTCCGGAGTTAAGTCAAACACCAGCTGCTTGGTGGCAAAGACATACTCGTCAGGAGGAAGCAGCTCCTCGTAGTGCTCTCCCCTCATTGGTAGACCCGAAATCTCAGCGAATTCCTCCAAGGAGATAGAGACTTCCCTATCCGTTATAAGGAAGGTGTGAGTGGGGATATTCCATTGTTCAATAAAGGCCTTGACCCACCACGTTAGAGGAGAGGGATACTCGAAAAGCGAAACGTAAATGGCTGAATATAAACCAATCCTCGATAGATGAGTCCTTTTCGCCGATAAGATGTGTCGGGCCCACTGCAAATATCCGGCGGGGGGTCGCGGGATCAATCCGATGTTGTAAGCCTGTCCCCAAGGGCGTGCTTCACCCTGACATATTCGCCTCCCCAGAATGTCTATTGACGGCGACGGTTGCACGGGGATGGCACCGATCGCAGGCTGAAGAAGGTCGTCAGAATTCCAATTTTTAACCTCCACGGCATACTTCACCGGGGGTTCGTCCTCATAGGGGATCGTGACTAAGGGCTCAGACGGCGAGGCGGAACTGAAGCTGCGACGGCCTTGGATGATCTGGCTGTACCACCTTCCCCGCAGGTGGAGCTTTTTGCACTCAGGGTCATGATCTTTAATGAGAGCGAACGCCACCCGGTCCACTGGCGAGTGGGGGAACCCTCCTTCCGAGCGAACAAAGGGGAAAGACAAGTCGCCGGACATGTTTCCTGTAGAAAGACAAAAATAACCGTTAGCGTTCTGACACTTGGCATTTTGAAATCTTACTCCACACTGTGATGTAATGGGTAGGGGACAAAAAGGGGAACCCACAAAATCTGGATGACGGTACATCATTTAATAAGACAACCCCATCATTAGATGAGACTGTCAATTAATGAAAAAGTCCCCAAAAGAATATCCTCACTGATGGGAAATCCCTAGAGACAAGGAGAAATATTCTCTTTCAGAGCAAAGCTCTATCACAGAGTGACATTTGTCAAACTCTGGTCTCAGGGGAACAAGATTCCTTAAAAGAGCATAGCTCTATGGTAATGGTGGAAAGATCCATCAATTTTATCTAGAAGAATTAGAGTTTTGGAATCTTGAAAAATCCATGAAAACTTATAAAACAAAAATTTTCTCCGTTTCTCAGATCTAAAAAGATCTACATTTGATCTAAGAGCAATGCTCTGTTCATGGGTTAAAACCCATGGATCAGATCTCTGTAAATCTGTAAATGTTTGAGAGCAAGGCTCTGTTGAAGAAACCCCAAAGGGTTTTTTTTTCCTTTAGATCAAAGATATATAAGAGCAAGGCTCTGTTAATTAAATTTAATTTAAATTAATTTAATTTAATTAATTTTACCTAGAGTGATTCTAAGACTGGAACTTTGAAGTTCTTGGGGAAATCACAAGAGCAAGGCTCTGGAAGTTCTTAAACAAGAGCAAGGCTCTGAAATTCAAATTCTTGAAAATGGTAAAGAATTACCAAGGGCCAAGGGTCCTATTTATAGGCGCCTGCGCCTTTTCACCTGACCCCTTTGATCCGACGGTCAGGATCTTGCCACCGCTGCACTCACGTGCGCGCCACGTGAGCGCAACGGTGGGGGGGCATTTGTTCCCCCAATCAGAGCAAGGCTCTGTTTGAATTTTGAAAATTCAATTTTTTTGAAGCAACGCTTCAAATTCCGTGCGTTGCGCGCAACGCGCCACGTGTCGGAAGATGATACGTCAACGCGACGCCCGAGGCAGTATGTCCAATCAGAGCAAGGCTCTCTTAAAAGATAATAAGCATGCAACGTTCAGATTGCGCAAGCGCTGCATTGCGCGACACGTGTCTGCGCAGTTGCGCAAACGCAACTGCGCAAGCGCAGCTGCGCAAGCGCCGCTCTGCGCGACACGTGTCTGGGCAGCTGCGCAAGCGCGGCGCTGCGCGACACGTGTCACGTACTGAGGAGTTGCGCAAAAACAGAATAAAGATTTAAAGAAATCCTTTCTGTTCTTGATTAAAACAAGAAAATCTTCCTCTGTAAAACATGGGCCTTGGATCAAAGATCCAACGGTGGGGAAAATTCCCCAAATCACTCAAAGAAAGATCTCTTTAACAAATTTAACTGATTTGTGAGCACTATAAAAAGGACCCCAGAACTCATTTCAAAAGGAGGAAGATCTTGCTAAAAAGAAAAAGGAGAGAAAGAGGACTCTGAAGAACTCCTCAAGAATAAAAAAAAGGTAAAAACCTTTGAAAGAAGAGAAATTTCTCTTATGAACAAGATCATGGATCTTCAGTAAATAAAAAAAAACAAATAAAATAAAATTAAAAAAAAAATAAAAATAGTGTCTTGCACTTGTTATGAACCTTGGGTTCTCTGAAACAAGGGATCAAAAAGTGCTTTGCACTTCTGTTTTGAATCTAAAAAAGATTCTTAGTGCTTTGCACAAATGCACTGCACTGCTTACAAAAGGGGCCAAGCCCAATTAAAGAAGGCCTAACAGGTCTAATAAAATGCAATGCATTGTTTTAAAAAGTGGCAGAGCCCAAACTAAAATAGATGCTCTGCATCATAAATAAAGGGACAGAGCCCAAATCAAAAGCCTAGCAGGCCAGAATAGAATGCAGTGCATTATTAAATATGGGCAAAGCCCTAGCACAGGCCTAATAGGCCAAAGATCAAGAGAAATGTTGAATATTCTCAACTGGACTTAACCCAATATTGGCCGTAAGTCCTCAAATTAAATTGACTGAGCAAAATAGCTCTCCTAAATCAATCTACATCCGGTTCGAGGGTACATCTCCGAACTCCTCTGACATCCATCGTTGTAATCCTTCAACGACATCAGAGAGGTGACGGGTCCCGACGACCACACACGTATATGGACTGCGGGGTCCTTAAACTCGTGGACCGAAACGTCCTTAAACTAATATCGGACCGAAACGTCCCTAAACTAATATCGGACCGAAACGTCCCTAAACTAATATCAGACCACCACGTCCCTAAACTGGAATATGGACCACCACGTCCCTAAACTGGCACAATAGAGCCCAAATGCCCTTTTGTCGGATCTAAACGGTCCCGTTAAGTTGATCTTAGTCTCAAACTGGACTAACGTATTCTTAACAAACGTTTGAGTCGATCTTAGCCTCAAAAATGGCTAACGTATTCTCCAAACAGACTTTAGTCCCAAATTGGACTATGAATCTCCCAAACTGGAACAATAGAGCCCAAACGCTCTTTTGTCGGATCTAAACGATCCCGTTAAGTTGATCTTAGTCTCAAACTGGACTAACGTATCCTTAACAACCGTTTAAGTTGATCTTAGCCTCAAATATGGCTAACGTATCATTAAACCTTCAAATAGACTTTAGTCCCAAATTGGACTATAGATCTCTCAACCAACTTTGGTTCAAGGGTACATCTCTGAACTCCTCTGATATCTGTCGTTGTAATCCTTCAACGTCGTCAGAGAGGTGACGGGTCCCGATGGCCAAACATGCAATGTCGGATCTAAACGATCCCGTTAAGTTGATCTTAGTCTCAAACTGGACTAACGTATCATTAACAAACGTTTGAGTCGATCTTAGCCTCAAAAATGGCTAACGCATCCTTAAACCAAAACCCCAAACCCAAATCTAAGAAAATACGGATTTGGACTAATCCACGTCCTACGGACGACGGTATTACTCAGTCTCCGTATACAATCCACGGACAATCACAAAAAAAACAAAGACACACGACACGAAGTGAAATTCTGAAGAAGGAGAAAGTTGTTACCGCGATGCGGTAGCGTAATTAACTGCAGGGGCTTGCGACTGCAGGGAAGAGCGTCCCCACAATCGAAAACCCCTCAAGCGAGGGGGAATCTGACGAAGTCTGCTACATCGGCCGCATCCGTCTAAACCTCCGATACACGGTGTCATAAATCAACTTGGCATCTTCGGAGAGGTAGACGGATAAAACCAAATAGCATCTGCCCCGAATCTCAGCGTCAGGACATCGCGGTCCTGTGCGCCGCCTTTCGGAGGGGAACAAGGAGCTGCAGTGGCCGACCAAACCACACCTACGCTCGTCTTACCGAGCGAACGCTGGCTCGCCTTTGAGCCCCCTGCACAACTGGCCTCCTCGGCCTCACAGCTCATCTCCGATCTACCGCAGAACCAAGATAGCTCGGCTCTCCCGCTCCTCCGCGAGCTCTCCCGCCGAGGACATCTTTCTCGGTCTCATCGACCGACCAACAGCACCGCTTGCAGGCATAACCGCCATACCGCGAATCTCGCCATGCGCGAGATCTTTGCCGGCCACATCCCACGTTCCACGCCATCATGATCCCCCATTAACGAGCCTGTCTCGCCATTAATGGGAGGTCCCGCTCATCACGCGGACGTGACGTCGGAAGCGTAACGGCCGACGTGATTCTCACGCCTGCCTCGCCTGCTGCCACCGCTATATAAACCCCTTCTTCGGACGGTTCAAGTAAGCCATTTTTACTCTACTAAGCCGTTACTCTGCTCGGATCTCTAGTCTAACTTGACCGTCGGAGGTTCCTCGGTGGTACAACCATCTCGGGACTTCATTGTAGGTAGCTCGGCAACCACAACCTCAAATCCATTGAGATCCACACGCTTCAGGAGCGACAGCCTCTAGATCCAATCTCAGCCACCCATCGCCGCCATCAGCAGATCAGGGGAAGGTAACATTTTGGCGCGATCCAGGTCGCGTCACATACCATATACATCAGCATCGTTCCATAAGTACATACGTATCTCACCCTCGCTAACACTTGCTTGTTTTATACCATACCTTTTTCCTTTAATCTAGCCACTTTAAAGGAACTTTTCATGTTATTTAATTATTTATTTTGTTTAAGATCAGAAATTACATGCTCCTGCCATCTAGTTCCGTTCACTCAAGTTTTAACTTCTCCTTTTTACATGACACAGAATGAAATTTCTTAGCTTCGGTTACTATAATTCCTTACTATAAATCATTATTCTAACTCTTACATTTGCATGTAGTAATTATTCTAGCGATAGAGATTATTAGTTACTCTGAGATCGGTTGCATTACTGGCTATTTGGAGGATGACGCTTAATTTATGTACAATGTCAAGACGGCCGTGTTTGATGTCATGCCTTGGATGGATTTACTGACAAGTAAAATCTTCAATAAAGAAGGACATGGGAGTTCAGCAACTGGAAAATCGCTTGAGGATTTGGGTAAATGACTTCCTTTTTTGTTTCTTCATGAGTATTTGTTACATATTCAAGAAGAGAGTGAATATCAACATTTTAGAAAAAGAAAAAGAAATATTCAAATTAATGTTTTTTAACTCATTTATTTTCTGAATTATCAAGGCAAGGAAATGATGCCGTTTTCCTTCATGTGTAGGACGCTGGTTACTATGAAGCAAAGAGATGAACTGATCAGTCTCTTGTTGGAGTTCAACATGAGTAAGAAGTGGCCGTTCGCCGCTCCATTATATTTTTAGTTTGTGTCTCTTGCTCTTCTTTTGAGTTGACATATACTATTTAGCGACGCAAGCTTGGGGCAAGATTGTTCAATCCCAATCTGATTAAAGGTTCAGTATATATTTGTATTTCTGCTCCTTTGAGTCGTGTTGCCCATAATATCATTTCTTACAATATGTTGAGCTAATTCCTTGAAATAAAAATCTTATATGGATAAATTTGTTTACTTTATGCTTGATTGCTATAAGATTTCTGAAGTTCTAGGCTCAGTGGTGATTTTATTTGTTTTCTATCCAAGTTCGCATGTTATTTTTCTTCAAAATTGTGCAGTGTATACGGTTTTTTATACGATAAGAATTATCCAGTTTCTGAGCTTCTTATTTGTCGTTTGCGGATGATTTCATCTTCTTATTATACATACTGAGATTTTTATGTGCTGTTCACAAATTAAAAGAGTTGATTACTTTCTCTACGGTCTCTAAGGCTTTTATCCTGCTATTTTCTGGGGCTCTGGTCATTAGTTCATGAATCTTTATGGGGGAAATGAAGACATATATATGGAGTATATAATATCAATCATTTACTTATTACACATGTCGGATATAATAGATCATGCATATATTCGTCACATACACTCACAATTGAAAGAGTTGATTATCATCTTATCGGTTCAAAGGATTTGAAGCGATCTGGTTAAAGAAGTTTCGAAGTCTTTATTAGGTTCCTGTGAAAAGTTTGATGTTTCATTTGCCAATGTCACAGGTACTGACCTTGGTTTACAGGAAAGCTTTCATGGTCTGTTTTCGAGCAGTATTCGAGAACCTGCTCTCGAGGGTGACCCTTTTGGTGCGGATGATTGAAGTGTTGGCTGAAAGCCTAACAGGCTGTAGCCGGATTTTCAGTGGAAAAAATTGTAGTGGATGAAGAATATTTGAGCCAGCCATGCAACGTTTAATGTCGAAAACTAGGACCAGTCTTAGACATGTAACGGTCGTGTTAATGTTGTGCATGACAACCGAACATGTACCAAAAGTTTCATACATGCGAGGTTGAGGATAAAATATTCCTTACTGTTTTTCTTCAAAGTTTCACGATAAATCGGTGTAAATGCAAACCACATTTACAGTTTTACAGAACATTTAAACATTTTTGTAATTTTCTTCTAACATAATGTGCTAAGCATGCAACTTACTCTCACACAAACCTCTTTCAAACAAACTATAGTTACAACAATTTACAAGAAAGAATCCAGCTGCTGAAGCAAAATTATCGTTTTAGCAAACAGAACTTAAGACGAGAATTACAACCAAAAAAAAAAATCTTGGTTTCTACACTTACGGAACCTCAACTGCTGCGCACGGTTTCTCTGTACATATTAAAACATGCATTCCTAACTAGTCTCTGAATTTCCCACTTTACCATTTTCTTCAGCTCTAGCATATTTAGCATCGTCTTTTTCAATACCAGGACTATATCCCTTGCTACGAACAACTGGGGAATCGGAATCCATTAGATTCCCTTCAACATCTTCTTTTTCGTCAATTTCCGATGCTTGTCCCTCGAAAGACCCTTTTCTACTCAGCACACTCTTCAAACTATGTGCAGGCTTTCCCACTTGTTTCATTACATTCTTCGCAAAACCCTTCACATGACCCTTCTTAGTATTTTCTCCTTCGCCCTTCTCAGGGCTATCCCTCTCATTCAAATCACAACTATCATCATAAATAACCCTAACAGACGTCCCCTTATCACCGATGGACCTAAGATTGGGCCGTGGTGTTGAAACAAGCAGCTCGTCTCCATCCCCTCTAAAACTCTCATCCCTCGACTTCGAGTGAAACAAAGATCCTATTTTATGCATGCCTTTTTTTATAGTGCTAAGCCGATGGACTTTCTTTTTATTATCGTCGGTGCTTCCGGATTCTACAGATCTTGGGCTATCCAAGCCCTCGTTACTCTCGCATTGGAGTTTGGTATCAGGTCGTCGGGCTCGGCCTTTTCTGGGTTCCCAAGATTGGGATATTGCACTGCCTGGGTGGTGCACCCAAATTCCTGTTTTTTCTTGGCCTTCGATGTTTATGGCCTCGTACTCGTCGGCCATGTGACGGCTTTCCTCTGTGGAGAGTTGTTCAGTTTCTTGGTTTTGTGACGAGGCCGGTTCAGTCATTTTAGGCGTGTTGTCGTCGCTACTGTTTTGCTGATCAACGGGTTGTTCATTTTTTAGCTCCTTTGACTGTATAGATCATTTTCAGAGGTTAGGGGGAAAAAGTTTATTTTGTGCATGCATGGATAGATGATGTTATATTATGTTTACCTTGTCATCTTCACCTTCGAAAACTGTAATTGCTAAGTGTAGCCTTCCCATTTTGATGTTCCGTAATGGCAGCCACTTGTCGTGTCTTTGTCCTCCCCTAAGATCGATGATGTTTATCGCACAATCTCTGTAAAAACATATACCTTTAGTGCAAGGAACTATCCTGAAAGTACATGCAACAAGCAAAAATGCTAATAATGTAATAAAGGCGAGGATAATGAAATGTGCATGCGGCTAAAATTAATTAGGTAATGAGCGCTAAGTCAATAACCATTAAAAGTATAGCACAAAAGCTTATTAACAGGTGCATCATCACACATTCCGACAACTCAAAATTTTTGCCCACTTCATTGATATGACAATGCCTCTTTGCTTCTCACACATACTATTCTGGCATGTCATAAAACAGCATGTCATGCTCACAGTCCATTAAAATGTGTACAGCTTTAGTCTAAGCCTAACTACCTCAAAGCTAACCAAAATAAGTCCATAATTGAAAATCTATTAGTGCATAGCTTCTCAGTTTGGGTCTAATATACTCTTGAACAAGAACAAGGGTCAAGTTCTCATTTTTCTAAAATATTTCTCCATTTAAAAAAAATCACTTAATTATCTGTTCTGTATTTGGTGAGCCAGGCAGGAACTAACCCAAGCAAGTCATCAAAGATGTGGTCCTTATCGCGTAGCTCAATAACAAGCAAATTAGGTGCTTCCCATGAAGTAATAGGGATCTTGAATTCCTCAAGCCACTTCGGAGACAAAGTCTTCTTTTGAATATTTGTACGAAATCTATAAGAACCAAGATGTCCTTTCACATATGGGTCAGCAAGCCCTGCATTGAAACAGTCAAATTTTTAAACAAAGTTTTAATTTCCTATAAGCATATTTAAGTTCGAAGGGAGAGAGACCTTGCATGTATCAAATATCTCAAAGCTAGCCAACAAAACATAATTTTACCATTCAAATCTGACGGTTTAAGGTCAGCTGCCTCAACGATCTCCACCTTTGCATGTGCGATAGGAGCTTTCTCATCAACAGTGAACCAACTCTCTGAAAGCGCAACATATTTGAAAACTCTATTACGGCCTTTAGCAACTTAGGCAACAAGAAATAAGATGAAGCATACAATGACAAATTGACAATCTCTCAGACATGGTATGCAACTCTATCACTGATATTAAAAGAATACTAGTTAAAGCCTTAAAGGTAAATTCGCTTTTACCAAGTTTACTACAGCTCGATATATAACATAGCATGGTAACCTCTTTGTATTCAGCATTACGCACTAGTTGCTACAATACTATCTGTGACAACTGATATCGACAAAAAAAAGCTTCTTGGTTCCATGAGCTCAAACCAAGTGACCGATAAGATAGGTTTTCTGACTAGCCTACCTACTAGGATTATGGCAATCTCATATCTAGTCCCATATTTCCTTGAGTGGAAACAGGAACAAATAGGGTTGACATCAGGCCAGAAATAAATTTAAAGCCTTTCATTGGAGTCTTGTCCTCCATAAACAACTCAATTTTGCAAGATAATACTTCATCGATGAAGTTCCAAAAAAGCTATACTTCTCCGACCACACAACAGACGAATGTATGTTCACATTTAAACAAAACCCAGTGATTAAAATGCGCTGTATATCTCATAGGCATAGGTGTAACTAATCTTATGAGAGTTGCATCTGAGAGAATCATGTCAATATGGAAATTCAAAACAAACCCGGATACTGCTTGCTTAACAAAAAGGTTATCGGTTGTGAAAGTACAAGGTTAGGCAGCAATTCCAAAAAAAACATGCAATGAAACACCTCATATTACCTGTTGGTGATGACACAAATTTTTCCACATCGACCACCAGCATATTAGGCTGAAATAAATTGTTCAAATTAGTCACAGATATGAGTATGGAACATTTTCAAAACTGCATTCTTGATATGGCACGAGGCTAACCTCAACTAACGTCTGTTCAAATGCCATAGCTAGCATATTGTCCTAAAAAGACAATTTTCTTAGTTTTGATCAAAATGAGGAGAAGAGATACAAAGGGAAGAAAATCAATGTAAGGCCTGTTTGAAGTAGTTATTAGAAATTTACCAGCCATCCTGCAATTCCAGGAAGTTCAGTTACATCAAATCCATGATTGAAGATTGGTTTTACTGTCATCTGAAAATATGGTGGTTCAACAAAGCATACTCTCATTCGTCCAAGAAATGGCCACTTTCGAATAAACTTCACACCAACCAATACCTGTATGATTTTCCTCTTCTTGTCAGAAATTCAATGCTTAAGTGCACTATTAAGTGTTAACAACTGTGTTCATGTACCTGGGTGTTTTTCCTCTTCTTGTCAGAAATTCAATGCCTAAGTGCACTCTTAACTCTCAACAAGTGTGTTCATGTCGAAAGGTTCATTTAAACAGGAAACATCTCAGTCCCCCCCCCCCCCTCTACACTATGTGAAGATGGAAAAAACAGAGGGCTCTAATAGATACATAAGTTTAGTATTAGGTTCGGGAATTCTGCACAGCTGCTAGTAAAATTTCATACCGAGGCATAAGTAATATTGTTACTAATGGATTTTTTAAATTAAAAATACCATAACTTTTTATGAAAAATCTGATACATATTATGTGCGGTATTAGTTCTAATACATATCTGTACTTCCATGTTCAGAAAATTTTGGCTTCTTTACCTTGCCCTCCACATGCATTCCCGTCACATGGATGTTAGCCCACATGCCAACCATTCTTGGCTTCACTGCTAATATTATACTCATATCATCTGCGGATAGAAAATTCATTCCCAACTCTAAAACCTGAAAGAGTTTGCATTAGCTTGCATGAGATAAGAAGGTATCACATGTACATAGATATAAGAAAAAAGACTAACCAAGTGATCGTCATCAGCTGATTCACCCAGAACCCTTATATTAGTTAGCATAGGTGGCCTTCTACCCAAGTAAAGGTGCTCAACAGCTGCTTCTTTCTGCACAAAAGAGAAAAGAAAATTGAAAGAAAGAAAAAACAAGCAAGAACCAAGATAAAGAGAAGGTCACTATATCATTATCTGTAAAAATCTATATCATAACTTATCAAAGGTCTAAATAATATATAATCCCACGCATAGTGCATTTTAAAATAAAAGTCATAATCAGTTAAATGGGTTAGGGCTTTGTCCATTCATTTTAAGTCTACTTGTGCTCTGTTCTTTCTCTTCCGGTCCCAAACCTTGATAAGTAGGGTTTGCAGCAGATACTAGATAAAAAGAAGGCAGTCAGGTAACATTCTTGTTGGATAAATATACAAAATGGATTATTATAGAATACATGTTAAGTTCATCCAGAAATTAATATGACTGCACCGAAAGGATAAAATTGATTCGTGTGTTTGACCCTAAGCAGTTGGGACTTGGGATAGGCACAAAGACCATTACAGAATACCTTTTTACATAAAGCGCTCATGTATGTCTTTATAAGTTGCAGAATGACCCTTATCTTAGACAGGGTTATATTCGAAGTAGTTTAGCTTTCATCATTTATACACAGTCAAAAGTCAAACTTTAAACCTTGATGAAGGTCAAAAGTTCCTTAGAAAATAATCCCTTTTTTAACTTAGAACAACATGGAGCCACTTAATCCTAGTCTGGCAAGTGTAATCTAGAGATGTGCGACACTAATTATCATTAAAATTCTAGTGAAATCAATTATCCAAAAATGTAACTGAAATAAAGTTTCAGTACATATGTGCAGGTCTCCCATGCTTTCTTTCTCTTTTAGCTTTATTTCATTCTACCACATTATCCGTGATTTATGCACATTCTTTGAACTTGTGTAATAACTACATAACAAGATCATAGCCACAACAAACAGATTCCATGATGATTGTCAAAACCATACACCCAAACATATTTTTTAATCAAAGTAATTCCTAAATGGTTTCAGTCAAGTTATTTCTAAACAGCAACTTGTTCAAGGAGGAAAAAAAATTATAATGCAAAAAATAAAATAAAAAATAAAAATCTAAGGAGTTAAGATAAACAATATGCAGCAATGTGAAAACAGTAATAAAAAGATCCATACAGCAGTCCAAGGCTTGTACTTTTCCAAGAACCATGGTATAACAGGAAGGAGAAATTGTTGAGATGCAATCTGTTCCATGCAAACCGGCCATATTTTTTCAACTGCATGATTTAACCACCTTACTGATTCTGAATCAGAGAGAAGCTGCCAAAAGAATTTACATGAGAAAATTTGTTCAAATGGCATCGATGAAAAAAGAAGAAAAATATGACAGCTATGCCCAATATCATCATGAAAATGAAGTGCATAATTCAATGGCATAGGTGATATACCCTTCTTTGGTTGGCATATTTTCTTTCTTCATATTGCAATCTCCTCCGCAATCTTAACGTATATCGTTCATTGATCTATAACATACAAAAAATATGAGACTCTAACCAATTGTGAAATGTAGAGACGGAAAAGCTAAGATGACATCTAGGAAGGTGGGAAAAAAGAGAGTAAAGATTTAACATCAATAAACAAGGAGAGTATCCAAATCACATGATCAACCCAAAGTTTAATCTCCAAAGTTTGACTTCTAAACACATTAGCAGCCACTATGTTTGCAAAGTTGGCGGTGAAATTCAAAAAATACTGAAGCCCGAAGGTAATACACAATATGGTAGCATTTCAATATATTTGAGTTTTCGTCTTACCAAAAATATATAGTTTTCTACTCTTACCAAAAAATAAATGTTTTCCTCAACCCTCTCTATAATATCAAAATTTTGCATTTACCAAGATGTAATCAGAGTCACATCGACACATTGTAAATTTTTTCATACACAGACCCTTGAGCATATTTAATTATTTACAGTCTTTATAACACATACTGACATACAATATAATGTATAAATTAAAACATTCAATTAACACCTTTTTGATGATATTGGGTGTAATAATTAACCGCCTTTTTCTCAAGAAAAAACTAAAACATTCAAAGAATCACACTAAATCCTCGGCCTCCACCACAACCACCACTATACATTAGAAAGTGCATCCCCTCACCCAAAGACCTCACCAGGCCCTTAGTCCTATAATTTTGTATCCTATGCTTTTGGCTTTGAATGAATAACAGCATACATATGGATACATATCACAATTTCCAATATAAAAATAACGAAACCAAACTTTAAGTAGAATGTGGATAAGAGATAAAATTACTTCAATATAGCAATATGAATACTGAATGGTGGATTGAGAATATATGTAAAAAGCCTCATGGCTTGTGGACAATAAAGTTACATGTGCATACACTCACTTGGCATGCAGAATCTCCAAATCTATTCTCAAAAAAGCATATTCACAAAGACATGAAAAAACATAGGAACTATTAAATCAAGTTGGCATGACTCTATAGAAAAGAACACTCTTATGCATTTCATCTCAGAAATTTCTTATTTTATGCATACCGTCTCGCACAACGTCCTTCCTTTTTTCCCAATATGCTCACTTTATAATAGATTAATAATATTACCAAGCGAGTTTAGCACTCGGTAAACGCATTAACAATATTACACCGCCTTTTGAGTATTTGTGTCACTGCCCAATATTTGGATGATGAGACATTACCATTGTTTTCGCCATGTGTGAGAGCAGGTGCAAACAAGACTAGAACGATAACTGAGCAGCCACTAGTATCCCCCACCAATAATAATAATAATAATAATAATAATAATAATAAATTGCACAAATGTACCAATCAACTTTCACGTTTTTTTGCGATTGATACCATGAACTAATTAATTACAAACAAATACCATGAACTATCACCCCCGATTGCAACTAAATACCATCAATTTTTCTTCCGCATACTTGACTTGTTTTCCCCATTTTACCATTATGTTCTCAGTCCACCCCTAAAATTTCGATGGATATAATGGTTCATTAAGGCACAAAAGTTAACGCCGTATAGTAGTTATGCCAAAAAAATTAGTTTATGATACGTATCTTTAATTACTGCCTCCATTCCTTTTTACTTATCATTTTAGAGAAATGCACACCGATTAAGAAAAACATTATCACTTTCTTAATATCAGCAATTAATCTACTGCCACATCATTACTAAAAAATCATAATATTTCTGCCTTCAACTATTAAGGAAAGCATTATCATTTTTTTAATATCAACAATTAATTTTCTAAGCTATTTTTGGTATTATATCATTTATTGATATATTTATCATTAATAATTTCCTCGTTATTCAAAAAAGGGACACTTTTCACTTCCCAAAATCACAACTAAAAAGGGACGGATGGAGTATTAAAGCTCATGGTATCAATTGAAAAACGTGAAAGTTGATGTATACATTTGTGATGATGATTAATAAAATAAGAAAGGCAGTGCCTAAACCACAGCCAATTACTTCTCTTTCATGGACCTCTTCTCATTAAAATCTAGATTGAACTAAAAAGTGACAACGGGGTTAGCACATCAAATCAGTTGCTTTTGTTCACACATAAACTTCAATCATGTAGATCCCAAATATAGCTCTCTCATTCTCTCACGAAACGGAAACCGCCGAAACCAGATCCTGATCAAACTAACCCTCCTTCATATCCCTCCTCTAGTCAAATTCGAGCATCAAGAGAAAAAAAAGGGTATCGCATCAAATTGGTTGATCTTGTGCAAAACTAACATCAATCTTGAGAAAAACCCTGATTTTCCTCTATCATTCTTTCGATAAAGAGAAGGCGGTCAGTTCTCTAAAACTCGAAAGTTCAACTATAGACGACAATCCTACATCAATCCGCCCTTCCTTAAAAAAATCACTAAAACAAGCCTAATTATCAAGTACCCCATTTCCAATCCTTCACTAAAAGATTTAGATGAATAAACCCAATATGGTTATCAACCATTTAATCAAATGGGTTCTGCTATTTAGATATCAAATCCAAAAAAATCAAATATTTTGTAGTTACCAACCAACCATTTACCACAAAACCAATACACAAACAAACAATTTGGGCATCAGTGATTCAATACCAAATCCAATAAGAAAGCACTCACCACGTAGAGATACAGCAGAGAGACGAAGAAGACGACGGGTTGGGCCCAGCCAAGAGACGTGAGGAGCCATAGCAGCAGCAGGACCAGGCCTATGTGGTGTATGATCGATACTTGTGTTATGTCCATTTTCCCTTCTTGCAATCAGAAGACGCCCATGAGAAAAATTTAATTGGGATTGGGGTTTCGGATTTGAGAGAGAGAGAGAGAGAAGTGTAAAATGAAAATGGTGGCGGTTTTTTATTGTTGCGAAGGCGAGGAGACTTGGACGGTTTCGCAACGGCGTGAACGCCGTGTGGCGTGCGCAACAACCCCAGGTGGGGCCCACCGTTCGCTAGGTGGGGCCTCTGTTTTGTAGGGGCCCACTACTGGATTTTGGACCTTTCTTCCTTTTTATCTTTTCTGAGGTCGGCAGTCTGCAGGCCACAAGGACTGCTGCTTTTATATCCAGGGAAGATAATGGGTCGGGTTTGGGTCCCCATTTTATGTGATACTTTATATGAATCCGTAAGAGCTATGATGTTTTGATTTTCTAGATGAAGTGGTATGTTTGGTTGTATGTTATTAGCATGTTAGGAAAAAAACAACTTCGGATTCGGTACGACTGTAATAAAGTCTCTGGAAGTATCATCCCGTTAAGCCCGGCAAAATTCACCAGAAAATCAACAGTAACAGTATTAGAGAGAGTTTATTTGATGTCTGAAAATCGTATAGTAGATGTATTTTATAGCCGGAACTTTGTGAAGGCTCAAGAGATTTTGATTTTTATATTATTATTTTCCCCCCATTATTATTCATATGTATTGAGCAAGATTTCTTTTCTTAAGCATGAATAAATGTCACATGCTTGCAGTTGTCCCCTCCTTTGCCATTTTGGATCTTACATTTATCTATCAAGTACCTACCAAAGTTACATGATATCTATTAGTCATGTCGCTTCAGACTACTATATACTATAGTTATCTGGTGAGTATAGCACTTATCGGATAAATATAGTGGTTAACTGATAAATGTAGCAATTAGCAGCTAAAATGCAGTATTTAAATGTGAAATGCAGTACAAATCTAACGATTGTCTTAGTTATAGCCGCTATCGAGTTAAAGAACACCGTTCTTTTGTCGTAGGAGGGTTTTTTCCAACCGTGGTAGGGCCTTGTATTTTAAATCCAATCAGCTAATGCCTGCTTTCTTAGTAGAATGCAAATTGGACACAAATATGTAAATATTTAATTCATGTTGTCTAATAGCAATTAGTAGCGGATTAATTAGGAGAAGGTTTGAAAGCTTTTCTTTGTTTTTGCTTTGTTAAGCAATCCTTCACAATTCACCAAGTGTTGATCAGTTGAGATAACAGTCATTATCATAAATCTTGGCTAGATGTTTATAGTATCAATGCACAAGCTTAACTTGAGTGTAGTGGAAAATGACACTATTTAAGTGCAATAAACAAAAGGCTTGAGTAAATATTAAGCAATCTAAGAACTGTTTAGGCATTGTTTGGGAACGGAGTTAGGTTTTCTAAACTGCAGTTTCATATAATTAGTAAAACCAAATTCCAACTTTGCCCATAAGCTGAATTTCAAAGTCATGACAAGAGCTTAAAAAAGAAGATATTTTATATTCTAACACTGATCCGTTGTTATGTACCATGCACATTCGGGTTCAGGCTAGTGTTAAATGCAGCTTGAGTTTGGGTCAAACCTAATCCGACATGCGATGTCATTTTGGATCTAATTAACAGGTTAACATGTTTAATATCCATCTGTAGATAGGCGATTGACCAAAATATTGTGGAAACATGTAGCTTGAAATGTACTTGAAACATCATGTTTAAACTTTTAATATACGGTAAATTACACTAAAATATCCTTCACTATAAAAGTTTTTCATTAAAATCCCTAAAAGTATTTTTATTACAGCAAAATACCTTAAACTATAGTTTTTAAGGTATTTCTTTCACTGAAATACCCTTAAAATAGCACATGCTGTAATTAATAAAAATATTTTAAAGGAATTTTAGTATAAAACTATGGCAGTAAAGGATATTTTAGAGTTGTTTACCCTTTTAATATATTTACTCTGCGAATGCCTAGACTTATCCCCACTTGTAGTTGTCTCTTCTCTCGAAGAAAGAATAAAGTTAACGTGTCCAATTCTCTAGAAAAATGATGTGAGCACATGCATATCCTATAGTTTATGAAAGAAATATGGCACCAAACAATGAAGCGGAAATTTTTTTTAATATATAATTTGGAAATCTCGGAAGCAAGTTCTCATAACTGGTCATTATTAAAATAAAATAAATCGTCGGTGTTCACAACACTTGTACACTTTTGCTCTTTGTTTTTTTCTCAATTTATTTGTCTCTTTATGCTAACAAGAAACATGATGCAATTACCAATGCTCCTGAAATATAAAATTCCTAATTCGATCCACGTTTAAGTTTACTAGATTTACGATTCACGGTTGTTCAAGTTTGAGGAAATTCATAAAAAGTATCCTGAGGTTAATCAATTAATTTAACATAAGATTTTATATTTTTAGACCGGTCCGTAAGCCTAATCCATGTGCACAACACACATGAATATTGCCGAATAAAATAAAAATAAAATTAAAAATAGAAGTTTCATAAAAATAAAATAAAAATAAAATTCATAAAAAGTATCATGAGGCTTTCTTTCTTTCTTTTGTTTTTCAGGAACTCCTGTTCCACAACCATTTAATTCACGTTCTTAGCTAAGAGCCGTTTAACCCCTGGTTTCCCCTAATAAATACTTAAACAAAAGACGAACTTCATGCCGCTTTTCTATACTAAATCGGCTTCGGCCGTCCGGATGATGTGGTTCTTATTTGATGAATAAAAACATATGAACAATGTACAGAGTCCGATGTTCTTTCAGGTGGAGGGAGAAAAATGCTCATGTATTATATTATAGACCGACAGATGGACATGTTGTGGCTTAGATCGGTCGAATTTTATATTCCGTGTGCTTAACAATCATCCTGGTACTCCATCTGGTAGAGAATGGAATGAATTATCACTAAACAAAAGAATGTTTTATATTAACAAAATGGCTCGGGTATAAGTATTATACTTAGTCCATAAGGGTTATGATATCCTTAATACCCCCACAAACTCAAGGTGGGTGAAACATCAAAGGTTTGGATAACAAAAACTTATGGCGTTCGGAGGTATGACTCTTAGTAAAGAAGTCCACGATCTACATCTCTAAAGACACACAAGGAAGAGAGAGCTGCTTGGTCTCTCTATATGATGATGACGCACAATATGATAATCAATCTTGATATGTTTGGTACACTTATGAAATACCAGATTTGTTGCAATTTTGATCGTGCTTTGATTGTCACGGTAGAGAGGAGTGCGGGATGAACAATCAACACCTAGCTCTGGGAGAAGTCGACGTAGCCAGAGGATCTCCAATGTAGCATCCGTCATAACACGGTATTCAGCTTCAGCACGGGAATGCGAAACAACATCACGTTTCTTGGAGCACCATGAGATGAGCGAGTCTCTAAGAAACATGCAATATCTAGTAATGGAGCGACGATCAGTAATATCTCCTATCCAATCAGCATCACCAAAAGCTCGGAGCTGTAGCGAGGATGTAGAAGAGAAAAATAATGCTCGAGAAATGGTGCAATGAAGATACCGAAGAATCCGCAGTAGAGTAGCATAATGAACCGAAGTAGGTGCCTGAACAAACTGGTTGACCACATGAACAACATATGCAACACCTGGTCGTTAAATAGTAAAATAAACCAAGACACCAATTAGCTCATGATAACGAGGCGGATTCTCCAATCGTTCTCCCATACAGGGAGAAAACTTTTGATGAAGCTGAATCGGAGTATCTGCAGTAGTGTCATCAGAAATAGCAGCACGATCAAGTATATTAGCTATATACTTCTACCGAGATAAGAGGTGGCATCGCGGCCCAAAAATAACCTCAAGACCAAGAAAGCATTGGAGAAAACCTAGATCCTTCATCTGAAATTGCCAATGCAGATGTGATTTGACGAACTGTATGAAATCGGTATCATAACCAATGATCACCATATCATCTACATAAAGAAGAAGGATAGTGCAACTCCGAGCAGAAGTATGAATGAACATGGCAGGATCAGTTGTACTCGAACTAAAACCGAGCTGAAGGACAGTGGTACTAAACTTCTCAAACCGAGTTCGATTGTCACGCTTCGCTTCCCAAAAAAAGGAAACATGCACGTAACAAGCCCGCGACGTATTTTTTTCGAGAATGTCACTTCTCAGAGTAAATACGCTAAGCGTAAAATAAGCAATATAAAATGACAAGAAATTAATATGAGATTTAAATTTTAACAACTTTATTTACATTCAACTTGATATATTTACAATACATGAGTTCAACTGAAAGAAAATATAAGAAAAGAAATACCTAAATAGGTGACATACATAAATTGAAAGAGATGATGGGTTAAGCTACGCTTGAATAGTAATCTGGTCGTAATCCCCTGCAGTCATTTCTATCCCTTCAGTCTCTACACCACCCGACGAACATCCAAAAAGAAAAACATGGGTGGATGCCCGTCGGTGAACTTTCGCTCGGTAAGTTCCCAAGAAAAGGTGTGAAGTATAAAAGTATAATGACAAGTTGGAAAAAATGGATATCATGAAGCAATGAATTAGGAGATATGGTGTTTAATTATATCATTTAATATAAGCATAGCAATTCTATGTAACATGCAGTTCTATTGGCAATGTATCATGAGCATAACAAAATAGTATAGCATGGTCGTGTAGTGTAAGTATAGTGGATATGAAGTGTATGTAAGTGTCCTAAAAGGTCTCTATATGGGTAAACTAAGTTAACGTAAGTTCAAGGGTGAATGTCAACCAATCTCAAGAGTGATCTCGAACTCAACAGGTTGTAATTCAGGGGTAAAGAACCACGTGTACGAATCAAGTGTTAGTAACGGGACTTCAAGCTAGTGTTGAAGTATTCTAAACTCAACTGTCTATAATCCAGGAGTAAGGAAACATGGGCCCTCATGATAGCTTGCTTGTGTTAGTAGATATGGATTCATGATCTAACTCCTGAGATTTCGTTGGATTCGCACTTGAACTACCTCAACATCCCGTGTATTCTAGATTATTGTTTAAATTACCGGTCTTGCTCGAATCCATGAATATATCAAGTTGCAAGATTGAGTTCATGTCAAGATTAAGCGTTCATGTCAAGCGTTCATGTATTCATGTCAAGTTGTATTCATTATTCGAGTGAAGTCGGTTTCAATAGTAACCATTGTGTTCTGGTATTCATGTTAAGTTCATGTCAAGTCATGGTATTCTAGTATTCAAGTTTTGGGATATTCAAGTTTCAGTGTTTTGGTTCATAATCAAGGTTTCAAGTTTGTGTTTGATTTTGGATTCTGGTTTGAGTTTGGATTCAAGTTAGAGTCAGAATCTTATGAAAGAATTTCGTTCTTGAATTTCTTAAGTTCGGAAGTAATCGGCAACTGCTGCATATGAACAGTATGATTTGTATCTTTTTCCAAGACAATTGCCATTAATAACTCCGTTAAACTTGTCCAACCTGAATATGCAAGCATTCATTTTCTCCGTCTCTTTGGGGCCCAAGAGAATGATGCCGCTTAAATCTATATTAATCTACAATCCTTAAATATTTATTATTATTGTTTACATTGTATTTATATTGTTTATATTTCTTGAGAGGGTTTTATGAAAAATATTTTAATATAGTTTAAAAAATAAATATCGAGGGTGATTTATAATATTTAGGGTTTTCATGAACATGTATTTTAATTTTTGTGGTATTTTAGTGATAAAACCTAGTTTTTGAAAGTTTGTGGTACTTTTATGAAAACTACTACTTTTGGAAACTTGTTGGTATTTTAATAAACTTTTAATCTTTCATTTTTTAAAAATAGTTTCATAATTTGTTTTTATTTAAAATACGGATTCATAGTTTTATATAATTTTCCAAACTTTAGTTTTGTTTAGAAAAGTCGTATTTCTTAAAAATCATATTTTTATTTCTTTCGAGACCGAATACTCCGTGAGAAGCTCTGCATCTCGCTCTACTATCCTAAGAATGTACGATAATCCGCACCATCCATTAGCGGGTCCCCTAACGAGAGCTGTAGAGACGCAATTGCCAAGGATTTATTTGAAAAACGTATCCTTTTAAATTATACATACATCTAAATATCATGCTATGAATCAAAAGTGTGCGTGTGGGTAGGTCGTTACCCCGTGAATGATCTATATTAACATATCTTAGAAAATAGTATTTTAACAAGAATAAATAATGATGGTATTTTAACGTTATTTTCATTCTAGTATTTGGTTTTAACCATAGAAATTTCATTTTTAAATACATGTAAAAATTATATGAGGCATGGGTTGCAAAATGAAAAGTGATAAATTTGTATTTTCTTGTTAATATAGTATGGAAAATTTTGTGACCATGTAAAAAGTTGCAAAATAAATTAAGATAAATTATCGTATGAATTATATTGTGACGGCGATGAGGGGGCAAAAGAAAAGAAGTCAAGGAGGATTTGGCGCAGTTACAAGTGATGAGGAGTAGTGATATATCAACAAAGAATTCAACAAGAAGTAAGATATGAGTAAAAATGGAGGAGTAAAAGACTTACCGTACCACTCGTACTCGTACGAGCGAGAAAAGAGGGAAATAGCCTCGGTTTGAAGAACCGAAACTGATGATGAAAGTAGGATGACGAGCTTGAGCTTCCGGTTTCCTCTCGGCAACTTATAGCGTAGCGTACGTAAGAGTGAGAAGAATAACGAGGCTTGACGGAATCGAGCGTGAGCATTTTAGAAAGAACTTGGGAGTTTGGATTTGAGAGAGAGTTTTGAGAGATATGCTTGGGGAGAAAGCTAGGTTTGATTGAGTACTTATAGAAGAAAGTATGGGGATATGATGAATTAAAATGAGACATTAAAATGATATAAAAGAGTGTTAATAAGGTATATGAAAAGTTGAGAGCTCTCTGTTTAATTTCAGAAAAATCAAATATGAAAAAGGAGAAGTGGGGAGCTGAAGGGATGCACGGGCAAGAACTGGAGGTATTTAGGGCTATTCCATCCGCTGGTAGCGGTTTTTGGGCAAAAACCGGCGGTCAAAAATGAGGCAATTGCCTCGTGGTTTGTGCAGTGCCTTCATTTGAGTATTTCAGCCTCGTTTTTATTGTTTGATTTATTTGCAACTCTTCGTTTCTCCGTGTAATGCACGTGCAACTCTTGGGCTTCCGAAAAAATTAAAAAGAAAAAATATTAAAAATAATTGGAATTGATGGGATTCGAACTTACAAGCCACGAGACAGCAGTGTAGAAACTTAACCAGTGAGTTATAAGGAATTTCTTGTACATAAGTTATCAAAAATAACTTATAACTCGAAATCAGGATAGAAATACACTCTTTTATTAATATTGGATCAATAAAAGGGTATAGGACTTTTAGGGTCGTTACATCGATGAGCCTGTTTAAGACCATATAAGGCTTTGCAAAAACGGCAAGCCTGACCAGATGAATGAGGAAGTCTTGGAGGCGGCTGCATGTATACCTCCTCATGAAGATCGCCGTGAAGAAAAGTATTCTCCACGTTAAGCTGATACAAGGGCCATTGATAAGCAACGGCTATAGAAATAAGGGCTCGAGCCGTGGTCATCTTTGCAACATGGGCAAAGGTTTCCCTATAATCTATCCCATACTCTTACCCCGGGCAACGAAATGAACTTTGTATTGATCGACGGGGCCATCAAATCGGGTCTTGATCTTATAAATCCATTTGCATCTGATAGGAACTTTACCGGAAGGTAAAGGAATAAGATCCCATGTACCGGTCCGCTGAAGCTTGAAGTGCCTCAAGCTCCTCAGTCTTGGCTCTCCGGAATAGATGCAGCCTGCCGATAAGTAGTAGGCTCATGGTGTGAATGACTAGTCACTATAAAGGCCGGTGTGAATGAAGAACAACCAAAGTGTTGTTTCGGCGGACCATTACAAAGTGGATAGTGAGGCTCAACGAGATCAATGCCAGGAGCAGAGACTGGAAGAGCAGTAATATCAGTACAAGCTATCATCCTCCTATGTTTACCTTCACATCGATATAAATGTGAAAAAGGGGACAAAAAAATCTACAATAAATAAAAGCAATAATAAACCTAAGCAACCCTACACACCACATATCATAAAACTAGCTCTCCTTGGGCCATTGAACATAGAGGCCTTTCCACATCACAAAATGGGCAACTTTCTCTTAAAAGGGGCCTGCAAAATTGCATTTTGCTTTCATCATGCTTTGCCCTTGATATGCAAAAAGTATTTATAAATACACCCTCTTCCTTTTTCTCCCCTTTCTCTCTCAACTGCAATTTATAGCATGATAATTCATCTAAAAGAGGAGACCAAACAGAGGAACAAGAGAGTGGAGCTATTCCCTCAATTGGTTGCTCTTTAGCCATAATGAATAACACTTCATTTTTTTGCTAAAGTAGGGGCTGTATATGGCAGCAAAATGAGACGGGCTCATCTTTATTTCTTGAAATGTGGCTCATAAAGCAAAAGATTTTCAAAAGGAGGTAAAAACCCATCAATGTAGATAACAACCCTGATGCTTTCCTTTATAAGGAGAGAGAGAAATTAGTTTTCATATATCTCACCATATAATTATTGCTAGGGCTATGCACGAGGGCGGGTTGGGACGGATTTTGGACAAAAAATAAACTCAAATCCACAGGTGCGGACGAGTTTTTCAACTCGCTCATACCCATCACTTACAACGGGTTCTTAAACCCGCACCCACCTGCACCGGACTGGTATGGACAGATTCAGGTTCGGGTTTAGTTAGTTCTGATGCATTGATGCAGATCTAGATAAATGTGGGGTTTTACATATACGGTTTGGTTTTTGATATAATACTAAAGTGATAAAAGAAATAAAAGTAGATAAAGTTTAAAAATTAAAACACTAGACAATGCCTGTTTCAATTATAACTTTTAAATTTAATTGATATATCCTAAAACTTTGATTTTACAAAGAGTAAGGTAAATTACACAACCAACTACCAAATACTACAACTACATAATTTACATTCAAGTTGAGATGGGTTTGGGTCCGGTGTGGACGGTGGGTGCAGGTTCAGTTTCAGGCGGTTTTTTAATTTTTTAAAACCTGCCCGATTTAAGAACCAATCTATTCAAAACCCGGCCAATTTAGAAGCTGGCGGGTTTTTAACCTGCAAAATGCGGGCGGGTTCGGGTCTAACTACCCCATCCACAGCACGCGTTTGTGTGGTGGGCTGGGAGGGTGCGTGTGTGTGTTATATAAGGGGAGTGGGTGTTCAAGTGAAAATCATTAGAAATCAATTTTTCAGATTTTGAAACTATTATTAGAGTAGATATATAGACATGTTGCACATGCACATTGACATAGTACATGCATTATGAATTATAAATTTGATATGATATAAGATCCCTAGTGCCCTCATGATATTGAACAACAATCATGCTGCTATGAGACAAATTATAAACCCTATGAGATATCGTGGTTGTAAATACCCTAGCAACATTGATGACAAATATATAATCAACATGCAAATTCCTCTTTCCTCTGTCTTGACCCTTTGCTGGTCCTATATATATTGTAACCCCATATATATGCAACCATCTCTCTATTCAACCTCCACAGGCTAGAGTACAAATCAAACCTCAAGTGATCTTTTGCAACATTCTATATGTTTTTGTTCACTTTGTTGATTTCTTCTCTTCTGAATGTTAGGCTGAGTTTTGCTCAAGACCGCGCAGCTCTTCCATATGACACCGCATCGTTGTACTCAACTATCGATCTAACTACAAGAAGAAGAAGAAGATGATGATGAAGAAGAAGAAGATGGGTAAAGTGATAGATTTGTACGTCGATGCGCTGGATATGGTCACGAGATGCGCGGTACTAAGCAAGATGTGCTTTACATGTATCTCTGATCATGAAGTAATGGGTATTTTTGTAACCAGTTATAAGTTTTCTTTAATCTTAATTTATTAAGAAATTTTTTGTTTACAAAAATTCAGAAAAGGTTATATCTATATGTTTTTAATCATTTGTTTATGATTTATTCTTTGATACCTTGCTCTATCATTTTCAGTTTCTAGCAGCCTCATGCATAATCTCCCTCCAGCATTTTTATATAAAACAATTTATTTATTTATTTTGAAAGGGATAAGGATTTCCAAAATTACTTTCTTCAACAAATTTTGTTATGATCTCTTATAATTCTTTATTATATTTTTATTGTGAGATTTTTTCTTTTAGTTATGCATCAAAGCATCACAATACCGACCGCTATTCTGTTAGCGATTAACTATTTAATCGTCACCGACAGGCATTTCTTTTTCATCCTTCAAGAATGTGGATGAACTCAGGCAAAACTTTATGCTCTCGAGATATTTTTGTACACTTTTTCAGCAAAAAGACAGTTTTAGTTTGCATGGTGATACTAACCAATGCCAAAGTTTTCAGGAATTTGGTATGGAAAAGACTCACGACAGAAGCCACATGTCTCTGAACTTAGGCAGCAATTTGTTAAAATTATAATTGAAGGGGATTTGACATTTAGCTCCCTGTGTTGTTAAACCTCACTTCAGAAAAAGACTACTGCCAAAGAAATTACAAGGATTATATGAGTTTATGTTATGTCAAAGGTAAATATTGAAATTTTGGGTGTGCAATTTCATTGATTTAGGTTTTGTTGTACAAAATATTTAATTGTTTTTTTTCTCAACAATACCATGCCTTTCGCCATAACTCCAATTAAAGTGACCCCACCACCAAATTTCACACCTAAGAATCTCAATCGTCAAACCTTTCGCAATTTGTAGTCAAGAGAGAGAAAGTAAGTGAGAGAGAGAGAGAGAGAGCTGAGAGAAGATGAGCGACGACGAGAAAAAGTCCAGCGGCCACCATCACCACCTCCACCACCATGACGATCACGGCCACCACCATCATCAGCAGTACGGGACTTTCGGAGGTGAGCCCCCCGTTTACCCCCATCAGCCGCCGGCCATGGGCTTCCCCCAGCCGGTCCCTCCTCCCGGCGTCTCCGCCGCCGCCGGTCACCCCCCGCAGCCGCCGTACTCTGCTGCGCCTGCGTACTTTGCCCATGGGTACCAAACTGTTGCAGGTACTTGCAAAAAGATTAGATCTTTTTGTTGATTTTTGTTTGACTCTGGGGTTTGTTTGTGTTCAGATCTTGATTTCAGGTGGAAATTTTTTTGATGGGTCGTTGTGATTTTTATTGATGCGAGTGTTTGAAGTGTGAAAAAGAGATTTTGTTTAGAATCATCTTGAATTGTTGGGTGATGAAATTGATGGGTTCAAGTGATCTCAATGGGAAGATTAATTGGTTGCGATAACTGAGATTTTGCACAATGATTTGGTATAATTTGGGCAAATGAAGCATCTTTGAGCCCCCAATCATGTGATTTTCTTCTATGTGGTTGTTTGTATTTTTTCTAATTTTACAATAATTTAATTTTAACATTATCGTTGAGCATTCGAATTAAGTTAGTGTGTAGTTTTCCTTCAATTTGCCACAGTATGCATCGATCATAGATGATTAATAAACATATTCATGAATTCCCTATGTTTATTCAGTTATCGATTATTGTAAGAACAAATATTAGAGCTACTTTAGCTGATATTTCAGTACTTCTAACATTGACATCACATTATCTCATCGAGTAATGGACGATATGCTATTAGTTCTCAAATATCAATTGATTAATTTATACGATTTAGAAGTTGGTGTACCTCATAGAACTGTACGATCTAAAATGATCTATGTTGGGTGATTACCCCTTCATGTTAATGACTCTCAAACTATATATATATATATATATATATATATATATATATATATAGAGAGAGAGAGAGAGAGAGAGAGAGAGAGAATAATGGAGGAAAGATGCCATAGGAGGGAATTTCCTCCTATGACGTCGAAAAAGTATACCCTCATTTTTTCCGACGATCGGCATCCATCATCTTCATCGTTATCATCTAAGATGTGGGTACACCAAATTTCATGTGGTTCAACGACTTTTTCACCGTTGATTTAGTAATGTAAAAAGTTATATTAACAGTTTACCGACAATATAACTTTTTACATTACTAAATCAACGGTGAAAAGTCGTTGAACCACATGAAATTTGGTGTACCCACATCTTAGATGATAACGATGAAGGTGATGGGTGCCGATCGTCGGAAAAAACGAGGGAGGGTATGTTTTTTCGACGCAATAGAAAATTTCCTCCTATGGCCTCTTTCCTCCATTATTCTCATGTGTGTGTGTGTGCGTGTGTGTATAGAGAGAGAATAATGTAGAAGAGAGGACATAGGAGGAATTTCCTCATATGTCGTCGAGAAAACACACCCTCCATCTTTTTTTCCGATGATTGGCACCAATCATCTTCATCTTTATCGTCTAAGATGTGGATACACCAAATTTCATATGATTTTGCTACCTTTTCACCGTTGATTTAGGGGGTGCAAAATTAACGGTTTACCGATAATGAACTTCTTACATTGCTAATTCAACGGTACAAAAGTTGTAGAATCACATTAAATTTGGTCTATTCGTATCTTACATGTTAAAGATGATGATGATAGGTGTCGATCGTCGGAAAAAATCGCGGAGGGCGTGTTTTCTCCACACAATAGGAGGAAATTCCCTCCTATGGCACCTTTTCTCCATTATCCTTTTATTTATATATGTAAGATATGGATATACCAAATTTCATGTGATTCTAATACTTTTCCACCGTTGATTTAGTGGGTGCAAAATGAACGGTTTACCGACAATATAACTTCTTACATTGCTAATTCAACGGTGAAAAATGGTGGAATCATATGAAATTTGGTGTATCCATATCTTACATGATGATGGGTGCTGATCATCGAAAAAAATCGTGGAGAATATAGATATTTGGCTCCACCTAACGAAAAAGCCCCCTATGACTTATTTTCTTCACTATTCTTTCTCTCTCTTTCTATCTAGAAAAGAGGCCCTAGGAGGATTTTTCGTTAGGCGGTGTTAAAAAAGTACACCCTATTCGACGATCGGCACCAACCATCTTGATCTTTATCGTCTAATATATCGTTACACTAAATTTCATATGTTCTAACATCTTTTCATCGTTGATTTTGCAATGCAAAAAGTTATATTATCGGTAAACCGTTAATTTTGCATCCACTAAATCAACAGTGGAAAAGTGTTAGAATCAAATTTGGTGTATCACGATGAAGATTAACAAGGACGGTGCCGACCGTCGAATACAATGGTGGATGGTGTACCTTTCGACGCCACCTAACGAAAAAGCCTCCTAGGGCATCTTTCTACCATTAGTCTCTCTCTATATATAAAGAGAGCTGATCCTATGAGGTTCGGCCTTATTTCTTATTTTGAGGTCTACTTTTCAAACACACAATCCGTCGTGTAATTCACTTATCCGCACCTGTCACCGTGATCTACACGTTATATATCAAATTTTACAAGATTTGAAGACCTTTAACTAATCTATCAAATAGACTAAAAAATTAACGGCTTTACGATACATGAAAAACAAGATCGCTTGATGGATGTGTGAGAACTCTTCAAATCTTGTAAAATTTGATACGTAACTTATCTTAGCACATATAGATCACGGTGGCAGGTACGGATCAGTGAAAAACATGGTGGGTTGGGTGTTTGAAAGGCCGGCCTCAAAATAAGAAATAAGGTCGGACCTCATAGGACCAGCTCTCTCTCTCTATATATATATATGAGATTAATGGAGAATAGTTGCCATAGAATTTCCTCCTATGGCATCCAAAAAATACACCCTACATGATTTTTTCCGACGATGGGCACCTATCATCATCTTTATCATCTAAGATGTGCATACACCAAATTTTATATGATTCTATCACTTTTTCACCGTTGATTTAGTGGGTACAAAATTAACGGTTTACCGACAATAGAACTTTTTACATTGTAAATTCAACGGTGAAAAATGGTAGAATCACGTGAAATTTGGTGTATCCACATCTTAGATGATAAAGATAATGATGATGGGTGCCGATCGTCGGAAAAATTCGTGGAGGGTATACTTTTTCAACGCCATAGGAGGAAATACCCTCATATGGCCTCTTTTCTTCATTATATATATTGGCCTGGGGCCGAACTAGAACTAATATATATATTTCTTGCCTAAGGAAAGCAGTCGCCTGGATGTTTGATGAGAGAACCTGAGATACACAACAAGTCTCTATCCCAAGCTTTTGGGGTCGGCTACTATATTTCTGGGCCAAACTTGAGATATCTATACTATAGTTCTTACTTTAAGAATATGCATCTCAAATATCATGTTCCATTATTGCACAATGACCAGCACAACCATGTGGAAATTAAAAAGAAATAATTTTGAGGAAGTTGTGCTCTCCAAAATCTGTCTTTATTATATCTTTTAGAGCATGTTACCCTCCATGGTTCTTCTTTGAATTCTAAATGTAGCATTGACTTCGCATTATCTTATAAACGAATAGACATTATGCTATGAGTTCTTAAACATCAATTGATTAATTATACGATCTGGAGCTTGAAATACCTCTAGAATATACAATCTATGTGATCTATGTTGGGAAATTGTCCCTTCATGTTGATGAACCGATGAATAAGAAAACCTAAGTTATAGAACAAGTCACTGTACCAATTTTGGGGTCGACTACAATTTTTCAGGGCCAAACCTGAGATATCTATGCTATAATTTCCTTCCTTAAGAATTTGTATCTCAAATATCATCTTTCATGATTGCTATAAAAAGGTTTTGAACTAAGCTGCATTCTGATATACTATGACCATGGGCATTGGTTACATTCACATGCATGTATATTTATTTCTCGTCTTTTTTAAGTAACTTTCTCGTTAATTTTAAGGTTATGCAACTGTTGCTGAAGGAAGACCATTAAGAGAGCCGCGCCTTCCCTGCTGTGGATTGGGTATGGGATGGTTTCTGTAAGTAATATTTGCTTGTAATTTCCATATTTCTAGTTATGCCCACTGTTTTGTTATTTTTTTTAGGATATCAACTGCTATAGTTTATATTAATATACTGGTAAAAGCTGGCTGTGACTAAATTAGGTCTAAATGCTTTCTTAAGGTTTATTGCCGGTTTCTTCCTTGTTGCAATTCCATGGTATGTTGCGGCTTTCATTCTAATGTGTGCGGCCAGAGTCGATTACAGAGAAAAACCAGGATATATTGCTTGCACAATCGCGGTGAGAAACAAAATGTTAATTTAAGATCATATTAAATGTTTTTATGCAATGGTCTCTACTTGTTCTTGTTGGCTGACTGCAAATTATCACCTCCTCGAGGAAATTTGCTGCTTGTCCTGTCATTTCTTGTTATAGATATGCTTTGCTTGCCACAGGCCCTATCATTTTTTCCCAGTTCATGATTTATTTTTATTTCGGTATATAGTTATGTCGATAGTTGCTTAACAATTCCACTGTGTAGTATTGATTTCATGTCAAACATTTACATTAACACTACTTTAATTGGAAACTAAAATTTAATCCTAAGGGATTATGCGGTGTTAAAAGTTATTTTTAAAGCAGAGTAGAGTTTAAAGTCAGAGAAGAGTTGGAGGAATGATGGGTTTTTACACATGGGCTTTTAATAATAAGTGGGTTTCAACATTAAGACTCAAGCTTTGTTAAGGTGTGACCCATTTTATATTTTATACCCATGTGTTTCTTTTATTGTTTTCAATGTGGCACTATCTTTTAAGTCTCATCATTTGTTTTTTTTTTTTTACTTTCAACATGGGGCAATTTGATTATGTGAAGGGTTTCTCTAGGAAAAAAAAAATTCGATCAAAACTTAGGGTGGTTTTGTGAATCAAACTACAATTTTTTATATGGTATGGTTTAATTCAAGATCTTTCTGAGGTTAAGACCGTTGTGACTCTGTTTATGCTGTTGGAGCGATGAATCAATTCTGATCTGAGATCTAATTTGGAAATTTGTATTTTAAATTGAACTGTGTTTATTATGCCGCTTTTAGAAGATCTTTCTTCTGTTGCTATTCCGTGCTGCTCGCTCGTATCGGAATCTTAAAGGCTTTTCAATGATTGTTCATTACTATAGGGTAAACACCAATCATGATGGTTATAATCTTGGTTGAAAAACTTATTCATGTTTCCTTGAGCAGGCTATTATTGCGGCGATTGCTATCATATTTGGTGCAACAAAGGAAGCTGATGTCTGGTGATTCACTACAGACCAAGCATCACCTGTGTCGTGTATATAGTTCCTGAATGATGTATTATTAGAACAATCCGAAGAAATTATTTCATCAATATATTGTGAGCTGTTGCATATTTGTACCTGCTTTGACGCATTATTGTGCAGTCAAATAGTGATGCCGAAACTCTTGGATACTTATTTGTACCAATGAAATGTTTGAATCTATCGCATATGCTATGGCAGATATCTTATATCCGCCGCCTATGTTTTCTTTTCTAAATCTTCGTATCTGAGGATGTCTGTTTCGTGTATATAATGCTTGGTGAATTTTTTTTTCCCCTTAAATTTTTTGAGAAATCTCTCGTGCATGACTATGGTATCTTCTAATTGATTTTGTTATTTGTTCTATAGATTTTATATTTAGAGTCCAGTCACCTTGTTTTATTAGTTATGATGTTGATGATGATGATGATCTTAATAAAACCAAAATGAAGTTGAAGGGTTGATGGATGAATGTCATCCTGATGTCTAACCTGCTGCTGACCTTGTTATGAGAAGAGATTTACAAGATCCTGCTACTTGTGTTCATTCAAAAGATCACAAGCTTCCTGTGCATGAACTAGGAGTTGCTGAGATTCAGACTAAAGTCTGTGAGGTCACAAGCTTCCTCCTTCACCATCGTTGAATTATTACGACCAAGGGGACAATAGTATCAGCGAGCCAATTAAGGACGATAAACATTCAGCCATTGCCCACCGCCTGCCTCATATTACTCTCAACACCCCCGCACCTCTCTATTACCACCTCTAACATAAGGGATTCTATTGCCTATCCTTCTGACAAACTACTTGAGCCGAAACACTATCTGGACATTGCATAGCCCGAACTAGATCTTTGCTCATGAAAGCCGCATGCAGGGAAGCGTCTAATTCCTAGTCAACCTCAAATTCTACCGATTCAAATTTGATTCCACCTAGCACGACTCCTTCCGACAAAGCTTGGAAATCACCTTCAAGCGTATTCGGCACAAAAGCCCCGCCTACTAGAAAGCATGTTAACCCACCCCACCATAGACCAAAGCTCATAGATCTAAGGAGGGCGACACACCAGCAAAGGACAAGCTTTGAACCTTCCAACTTTCTTCCTGGCTCTATCATGAGCAGGATTCATGTGCAATTTCCCGCCAGCGATCCTCTATTACATGCGCTTATGCAGGTGGTCCACTTCGCCACCGCGCATGAACTAGGAGTTGCTGAGATTCAGACTCTATCTGCTTGCATCACAATGCTACACATTAAAAGCTCTCTCTCAAGCTGTGTGTAGGCTTTAAAGAGCAGGAAATTACAAGCTATCGCATGTTCGGAAAAATATAAATAGATAGGGCATCAAACCATTTCCCTCCCACAATTTCAATACGACAGGCAACAACAAACAAGAGCTGCTGAAGATCGGTTCAGATGCTACTAAATTAATAGTATCCACTTGTGATTTAATTCTTCATCCATATAATATTGTACCTCCTTTGGTTCATGAAAAATGGCCCCAATATGTATTTAAAAAATAAAATAGTAAGCAATAATGCCCCCCTGTTATGTACAGCTAGAATCGACCACACTTCCTGCGCGTGAAATCAAAATTCTTCCAATAAAAATCGTAAGACGAAAAGCTGAAAATTATTAACACATCTCAAGTGATACAATTTTTAACTAATATTTTACCGACACTACTACGCTAAGTTCTTATTTTTATGTAGTTGAAAACTTGGAATGAATGATGGCTTGATATCCGTCGTTGGTAAAATTACAAAAAACTGAAAAAAGCCTTTTGGTCGACTCGAATATGTAACATCGGATGCAAGTAGCCATGATTTAAGATCTTAGTTTATCATTATCTTATATGATTAATCTTGATCCAAAATGATCAATTTCGATATCAAATTATTATCAGAGTATCAAGATTTTAAATATCGATCGTCGATGACAAAATGATTGTCCGAGTAATATTATAGATGTGACTAAATGTAGGATTTGGTTTTGCTAATTTATCTAAATTATTTATTTAAAATGTATTTAGAAAAAATCTGCTCTACAGATTCTATATATTTTAGCGAGCGCTAAACAAATTACATTTATTTTTACTACGTCTTTATCAAATATCATTCTCAGCATCATTGACAATATGTTATCTATCAATCGTGAAGAAAAACCAAATTGAATTTCTTTTAAAATTAATCACCAATAATTTCATTTATTTAATAAAAAATATGTGCTTCTTGGCAAGATTAAGAAAAGGGTGCCAAACATAAAATATAGAGTAACTTCAGAAAGATAAGAATTCTTTATTATACAATCTATAAGCTATTAAACAAAAATAGGAGAATAAGGTCATATATAACACAATGAATATGTTTATATTTTGCTATTAGAATTTACAAAATTACCAAAATCATCTTAACACCATGTCGAAATCAAAGTGAATGGAAATGTTGGAAAATGATATCATTATTAACGGAGATATTAACTTTGAGCATACCGACTTTTCGTTTGCATAACACAAATCTTAAGGGAGCACCAGGATTGGTTTTCTCTATATGCTTTGGGTAGACAGTAGCATAGGTCTCTAAGCGTATAGGAAAATTAATGGTCTGTTTAAACACACTTCTTATTTTTATATACGAATGGTGTCTGCCCATCCCTTTGCCTAAGAAGCGGAGACTTCAGAATAACACAAATATCGATATTATACGGGGCATACATGCCCATTTTCTTTTTTGAATGAATAGATGTGTAGACGCCAAACGGGTAGAGAATCCTATTTAGGACACAACATCAACATTGTCTAGAGAGACATGCTGATGGAGGTCCTTTTCAGATCTCCTTCAGATGTTGTCTTCCGTCGATTTCCCGGTGGATTCTGGAAGGGATCCCCTATTATGTGTGGGTCTCAATAGATTTTGAGGGGATTTGGTAATTAAAGGAATTGGACGCCAAGTACCTGCAAAGAAGTCCCGGGGTGGTTTGACACCACCAAGGACCCTCCGACGATCAAGTTAGTACTAGATTCGAGCAGCGTAATGGCTAAGTGAGTAAGGAATGACTTACTTGACCTCTCTGTGATGGGGGTTTATATAGCGGTGATGGCACGCAGCAGCAGACACGAGAATCTCACCAGCAGTTACGCTCCCGACATCACGTCCGCGTAGAGAGCGGATCGCCCATTAATGGGGATCGCGGAGGCATGGAACGTGGGATGTTGCTGGCGGAGAATCCGCGCATGGTGAGATTCGCGGAGCGGCGGTTACGCCTGTGAGCCGTGGAGCTGGTCGAAGGACCGAGAAAGACGGCCTCGGCCGAGGGGTCGAGGACGAACGAGAAGGCCGAGGAGTCTTGGTCTTGTGGCAGCTCGGGGCGAGCTGAGGGGCTGAGAAGGCCAATCTACGGGGAGCCCCGAGGGGGGCTAGCTCGTGATTGCAGGTCGGGTATAGGGGAGACCTGGTTGGCTTCGGTGGGTCCTTTCTTCCGAGTTATGGGACATGCAATCCGCCATGTGTCATAATCCCAGGCGTCGCCAATATTGAGCATCATCATCAGCCCCCACTCTTGTCCCGACCAGCCAGTGGGTCGGGTCAGGAGTGGACCGCCGCGCCACCCGGGGTGAGCTCCCTCCTAATGGTTTCGTCGGGACAAGTCCCCGGGTCGCGAGCTGTCTTTTCTGCCAGCGAATCAGGGTGAGATCTCCACATTTAAGGAGGGTGCGCCGGTTCGTGTTGCTTTGAAGTGATGGCCCACGTATCAAGCGTCGGTTGGCTGACGCGACGTGTGCAGACTTGCGACGTCTGAAAGGGCGCGGTCCAGTGCGAGGACGACAAGTGGAGCAATCAGAGCCGTTGGACGCGAGGAGGCGTCTTGGCGGGAAATGGAGGGCACTATTGGATGAGGTCGCTTGTGACGGTAAATAGGGGTGGGGCCCGTTCCGGGGCCCCTACTCCTTCATATTTCTCTTTCCAAGTCTCGGTTGCTCGGCGCTCGTCTTCTTCCTTCCACTTTCGTTCCCTGAGGATCATCCTTCCTAAGGTTAGATGTCTTCTCTTGTCGAGTCGGTAGATATCGTTGCGGTAGGTTCTAGGAATCCCTTGGGTGAGCCTGAGTCCTCTCGGTGGGCAGAGTCTGGCCCCTCTTCCCGGGATCATGTGGCGGGGGAAGCCCCCAGGGAGGAGGCGGTAGATGCAGCCCCCAGTGCCTCGTGTTGGATAAGGCACGAGGACGAGCTTGTCAATGCGCGGGCTCGCTTCCACATCCCCTCGCGCTATATGCTCCGCCCGACCAAGGAGAGAGAGAGGGAAGACCAAGTACCGGGCAGGGAGATCGCCCTGTATTTAGAAGCATTTTGGGGTGGAATGCGCCTGCCCTTCTCTCCTGAGGTCGTTGAGGCGTTGAACTTCTTAGAGTTAGCCCCCGGTCAGTTGGTGCCAAACTCGTGGAGGATTCTCCTTGGGTTCCTGGTCCTCCTGAAGTTACAGGCGATCCCCTTCAGTCTTTCCCTCCTTGATTCTTCCATCGTCTTCAAAAATGATCCCGGTGGTCGAGCGGGCGACCCGAGGTGGGTTTATCTCTTTTTCAGAAAGCGACCATGGGGCCCCGCCGGGACGGGGGTTGTGGCCTTGCCTTCTTCCATCCATGTCTGGAAGAAGAAGTTCTTCTTCATTTCCCCTCCCGAGGGCAAGGACTGGCCCGTGCCTACAGAGTGGTCGAGGGAGAAGCACTTGTCGGGGAACCAGTCCAGTGACCCCGTTGCGGTGAGAGTGGTGTCGTGGGTGCCCATCCCCCGTTTCGACGTGCTGTTGTCCGAGAAGGTTCTGAGTTGGGCCGGGCTCAGCCCTGTTGAGTTCGTTGGTAAGTTTAGTTTTTTCCTTTTTGGTTCGTATGTTTCCCGTTTCGCTGACTCCCTCTACATTTGGTTCTGTGCAGGATCCATGGACATAGACTCGCTCCGGGCTTCAATGCGCCAGCCGAGGCCGGCTGCGAAGATTGGGGGCGCCGGCTCATCCCGCTCATAGCCTTCCCCGGCTCCCTCTCCTCCGGCGGTAGTGCCTTGCGAGCGCTCGGAAGTGAATCTCGCCCCGGGGCCCAGCAGAACGTCGGGTCGGAGGCGAGCTCGGATTTTGGAGGACCCGGCCTCGAAGGAGGAGACCGGCTCCCTCTCGAGGCCGCTCAAGAGGAGATCTGCCCGGGGACCACCTTCGCCGATCACGGTGGAGGAGGGCGGTCTCCAGTTTGCCGTGCCTTCAGGGCTATCCGTCGCGGATAGCCTGCTGCATGAGATAGAGGCATCGGCCAGGGGTAGAGTCCCCGGGGGACCTTCAGGGCTTAGCTGGCTTCCATCGCCCAGGAGTCCGTGCAGGTAAGCGCCTGTCTTTCACTACTATTTGAGGTTCGGTGTGTCACGCCCCGCTTACCAAAATACAGAATACGAGGGGTTGACAAGGACATCCATGCTCCTACGATCGAGGAAACATCCTGCCGTAGTCACACTTCGGCTTCTAGCTTTACGTGGTAATCAGTACTCAATGCATAGGTAATGAGAAATGCAGTCACTAAATAAAAACAGATACAAAAACTAACCAGATAGAGATCAAGGAAGTATAGCGCTGAGTCGCTGATCTAGATATCCGCAATGTCCTCGAGGTACGTCAGGTCCTGGTCCAAGCTAAATCCACTTCTCACTCTGAGCATGCATACTCAGGTCGTCAGAGCGACACAATAGCAATAAATAGAAATACATGTATAACAAGTGTAACAATGATGAATATAGAACAGTAGGCATGAAATAATGACGTGAGCATGAAGTAGCCAATACAGGTAGATGATAGAGCAAGTAAACAGTAAAGCAGTAAACAGTATGGCAGGTAGTCTGAATCAGTAAGAAACGCATGTCAATGTCACTAACCCTATCAGTCTCTAAGTCTCACTGTCCACGTCTCTAAACCTATCGTCAGTCCAAGTGTGAGAGTCAACCACTCGTGAGTATCCCCCATCCAAGGGTAGGACCCAAGGGCAAGGGAACACGGGCCCGAGTCGCTCGCTAATAATCAGTAATATCACCCATATATCTCCAGAATCGCTGTATGTACCGGTAATGGGACTCCCGAGATTCTGTTGAACTCACACTCAAACTACCCCGCACACCGTGGTCTACATCAAACATCAACCATAAACTCAAATACTAGTCGGTCCATGATAAGTCTACGCGAGAACTGGAGACAGGATCTCCATCAAGCATGCCTCGACTGATACCCAAGATAAATGGACAGTGTTTGGTGCCTTACCTATGACACCCATATAAGTGCTTCCATAATCGTCCCATACCAATTATAGTTACGCTTATACATGTCCCATAGACGTCGACAATGCAATAAATCAATCGGGTCCGCTGATTGTGCACAAGTACGTATCACTTTCACTTATTTATTCACGCTTAAACACTAACATACTTGCCACAATCAGACCACTAATACCTAACATTGGGTAATGCACACGATCACTAGGTTACTAATACAATGATATCTACATGATATGATGAGAGTACAATAATTGCGATATGAATAGAATAACATCAGTCAGTGTCCTACCATTTGCATAATTTACTATAAATCATACATGCAGAATTGTGAAAAACAATGAAAAAGAGTAAGCGGTATGTTTAATTATCTATCCTTCAAAATTGGTTTCACGCCAATTGGGTTTCAGGTTTGCTAGATACGGCCATTTCAATTTAAGTGTCCACTGCTGGAAATCCGATTTCAGAATTGAAAGTCCGTTTCGTAACACATTTTAATCCTAGTTGGGATCGTAATTAGGCGACGCTATAGTTGAACAATATTTAAGGTTATCAGTTAGGTTTCCACCTCAATTGGAGGATCAGTAATATACTATCTCAACTGGGAGTTATGATCAGGTTAAGATTGATGTGTAAAATCTGTCACTGCAGAATTCAGCTAGACACGTCGACATTATAAAATGTGCTAAAAATATCAAACAGAACAGGAATCAAGTAGAACCAGTGTAGTAAGAAAGCTAACTTAATTTTCTACCTAACGATATAGGGTTCCGCATATTCTCGCATTTGAACAGGTATATACAGCGATATAAAACAGGGGTTAACCGGGATTACTGCTCTGGACTGCAGTCCAGAATCGTAATTCTCCCCAGTTATCTCTATCATAATTAGTTCAATTTTAGAAATAAACTATAGATTACTGTAGGTTAATCTGTTAGCTTCGATACGAGCCATGGAATGCTCAAATCCTATTTGTAAGAGATTTAGTATGAATTTAACGGTCAAGCGTGTTCAGGAAAATCCTGATTTCGCAATGGCTATCGGGGGTAACATTTTATAGGTGAAACGATATTGATTTTCAACCAAATTTCTATGGTACCTCTATGAACAGTAAAAAGGGTTTAACGATCACTAGTTCCTCCATTTAAAGTAGGTTTTTGTTCCGGGTTTTGCAGCGAGCAATTAACTCAACATGTTGGGATCTTATGTTATATACCCGAATTCGAGACGATTTCTATATGCATTTCCCTATACCATTATCATTGGGTTCTAACTTAATACCTAACAATTCATATCAGGTTCAAACAACAAAGGTATCGGTACAACTCGAACAATACTCGCTACAATTGCATACATATGCATATATGTTATTAGATTAATTAATCCTTAGACTTAGTATGTAATAGCATGTAGCAAGTGATGAGTTCACTTGCCTGGTGATGATTCGATGGCGGTAATACGGCAGCGACGGCAACGACACAAGCAGCAGCAGCAACAACTAGGGGTGCTCGGCTATGGAGAGGAGCTTGGCCTCAACACAGTGAAGCTCGGGTTGAAGGAGGATGAGACGATGGCAATGACGATGATTGCAGCGTAGAGAGGAGATGATGATCGGCGATGGTTCAAGAAGCTCCGGTGAAGGTGGCAGCAAGGGCTCGGCTAGGTAGCAGGGTTGCCCGGGTCTGTCCTCGGAGCAGCGGAGAGGTGGAGTTGTCGTGGCAGAAGGGGCGACGCGAGGCTCAGGTGACGTAGGCAGGCAACGGTGGTGCTCAGGAGGCGATGGGTGAGAGAGAGAGGGAGCTGGATGTTGCGGGTGCGGGTGGGGGTGCGAAGGTTCGGGGACGTTGGAGGTAGCTTGGAGGTTGAGGGAAGGAAATGTGCTCGTCGGCAGCGGAGGAAGCTCCGGTGCGGGAGTATGCAGGCGAGGACGGCAACGAGCGCGGGCGTGGGTTGCGGGCGAAGGGGTTGCAGCGCGGTGCTCGGGAAGAGGGTAGTACTGAGTTGGAGGGGGAGGCGAGGAGGTGAAGAGGAGTTCGGTGGTGACGGATTTTCCCGGCGAGAGTGAGGTTGCCGGCGATGGGGATAGGTTTCTTGACGTCGGGAAAAGTTGGTTAGGTCGTCGGGAAGAAGGGAAAAAGGTCTCAGGGTGAGGAGGAGAAGAGGGTGAGGTCGAGAGGGAGACGGTGATGGTGAGGCGGCGGCGACGGGACGGCGACGACGAAGGCGTGGGCTAAGTTATGGGTTGGTGCTCGCAGGGGGGAACGTGAGGAATGAGGGAGGGTGAGAGAGAGTTGCGAGAGAGAGGGGAGCGAGATGGAGACGGTGTCGAGGGAGGCTTCGCGAGCGCGAGCGCATGGGGTCGTGGGGACGTGGGGCGCGAGGAAGGCGGGCTCGATGTGGGAAGAAGGAAAGAAAGAAGCAGGAAAGAAAGTACGAAGGAGGAAGAAAGGAAGGAAACGGGTCGGGTTGGGGTGAGTCAGGCCGGCTCGGGGGAGGGAATGAGTGTGGGTTTTTTTTTTGAGTGGGCCTGGGCTCAGAGAAAAAGAAAAGGGAAAAGGAAAAGGAAAAGGGAGTTGGGCTTGGGAAAAAGTGAGAGAGGGTTTGGGTTTTGGTTAAGAGAATAGAAAAATAAAAATAAAAGGAAATATGGTTAAGGTTTTTAGATATATAAAATAATTATATATATAAATAAATAATTTTTGTAAGCAACTCTTTATAAAAATACGGATATTGGTGTGTGAAAAGAACTGGGTATTACACCGTGTCTCCCCCATTTTCCTGATCTTTCTTCTGCCTTTCAGGTCTTCCAGCACGTCGCCCTCGCCCTGCGTATGGAGGCCGAGGTGGTTGCCCCGGCGATGAAAGCTGCGGGCCAGCTTGCCTCGCTGGAAGAGAGCTCCAAGCGGGAGATGGAGGCGATGAAGGCGAGGGTCGTCGCCCTGGAGGGTGAGGTGGATGCCGGGAAGCGAGAGGTTGCCCGGCACCGCGAGGCTGCCGCGGTCGCTGAGGCCAAGCGTGAGGACACCCAGGTGCTGGCTGGCAACCTGAAGAAGACAGTAAAATCTCTCCGGAAGGAGCTGGTGGCGGCGGCCGAGTGGGCGAAGTCGGCCGACCTAAGGGCTGCCAAGTTGGTCGACCTCTCGGCGGCGAAGGCGGTAGAGGGCTACAAGAAGTCGAAATACTTCTATGATGACTTGGCCGTTGCCACGACCCTCATCTGGCACGAGGCCCTCGACGTTGTTAAGGCCCGAGTGCCGGGGTTCGCCGACGAAGAGCTTCGGGCCTTGTACCCCCTCGCGGACACCAGTGGGCAGGGGCAGGAGGTCAATAACAAGGAAGTCGCCGATGACCTAGCTCGTCTCGTGGTGGATGTCGAGGGCCCTGTGCGGCAGAGAAGATGGTTAGAACTCATGGCGGACTTTGACATCAACTTACAATATCACCCAGAGAAGGTGAATGTGGTACCTGATGCTCTTAGTCGTCAGCCATTATCGATGAATCTCACCGCTCAGTGGAAGCTTCAACAAGACTTGCATCAGATGGAGATTGAAGTAGTCATACCAGGTAATGCTTCAAGTTTGATGAATTTACAAGTTCAATCAACCATTGTCAATCAGATCAAAGCAGCTCAAGCAAGTGATGCTAAGTTGCAAAAGATCAGAGAACAAGTGGAGAACGGACTCAGAACAGACTTTATCATCTATGAAGACGGATCTTTGAGATACGGCAGCAGATTGTGTGTACCAAAAGGTCCTGTTCGGGAAGAGTTAATGAAAGAAGCTCACAGCTCTCCCTACTCAGTACACCCTGGAGGTACCAAAATGTACAAAGATCTACGTCAGAATTATTGGTGACATGGAATGAAGCGTGAAGTAGGCAGAAGCGTCACAAAATGCTTGGTGTGTCAGCAAGTAAAGGCTGAACATCACCGGACAGCTGGACTACTTCAACCGTTACCAATCCCAGAAAGAAAGTGGCAACACATCACGATGGATTTTGTGACTGCTCTTCCTGCAGCACAAAGGGTAACGATGCCGTATGGGTCATTGTGGATCGACTCACAAAGTCGGCTCACTTCATCCCATTTCGAGTTGGCCAATCAACTGAGACATTGGCAAAGAAGTACATGGAGGAAATTGTGAGACTTCATGGAGTACCGGTCTGCATTGTCTCCGATCGTGACACCGGGTTCCGATCACAATTTTGGCAGGGTCTACAAGCAAGCTTGGGAACAAGTCTGAACTTCAGCACAGCTTATCATCCACAAACCGATGGTCAGTCTGAACGAACTATTCAGATCTTGGAGGATATACTCAGAGCATGTATGTTAGACTTCAAAGGATCGTGGGAAGACCACCTACATCTTGTGGAGTTTTCGTACAACAACAGCTACCAAGCAAGCATAGGAATGACACCTTTTGCAGCATTGTATGGAAGGAAGTATCGATCGCCATTAAGTTGGGACGACATCGGAGATAGGGAACTTCTTGGACCAGAGATGATAGCAGCGACTATTGATGTGGTTCGTACTATCAGGGAAAGGATGCGCATAGCCCAAGATCAATAGAAGCACTGGGCTGATGCAAAGAGACGACACTTGGAGTTCCAGTCAGGAGATCATGTGTTCTTAAAGATATCTCCGAACTGCGGAGTGATCCGTTTTGGAAGACGGGGTAAACTAAGTCCGAGATACATTGGGTCGTTCGACATACTCGAACGAGTCGATGAAGTGGCATACCGCTTAGCGCTTCCACCCTCATTGGAAGGAGTGCATAATGTGTTCCACATATCCCAACTCAGAAGGTATGTGAGTAACCTCAGCCATGTTCTTGATCATTCCGAGCTCACTATACAGCCCGACTTGTCTTGTGAGCAACAGCCTGTGGAGATCCTGGACAGTAAAGTGAAGACACTTCAGAACAAGTAAGTTAACTTAGTCCGAGTGATGTGGAGGAAAGACACTCCAGGAGAGTCCACTTGGGAAAGGGAAGATGAAATGCGTGCAAGATATCCTCACCTCTTTGTAAACCAGTCTTCAAATAAAAGTTGTAAATTTCGAGGACGAAATTTTTGTAAGGAGGGTAGACTGTAACAACTCTATTTTTAGTGTACATAAATTTGCTTTAAATTTAAAGTATACTTGGAGTATTTAATGTTGCTGTTACCACTTTAAGTATTTATTTCACTCCATAATTACAAGAAGGAGTTTGTAACTCATTGGTAATACCTTGCATTGCTGAACCAAGCCACCAGAGTTCAAATCTCATGCTCCACATTATTTTTAATATTTATTTGTTTTAAATTTTTTAGAAGCCAAACATTCCACACGAGATAACTCCCAAACTTTCTACTGAACCTGAAAAACTGAGTATACCGGAGCCTTACTCAGGCGACCCCCCACCTACCGAGCCCCCGATTCGGCCGGACTCGGCCGAGTCGTTGATTTGTATCAAAAATATCTAGTAACCGCAATCAAGAACGACGTCGCTTGGTAGCTAGCCGGTGAGTACGGGTCGGTCCACATGGATGTTGTGAATTTCCTAAATGCTCGTACGAGTTAATTCCGATGGACATCGAATTGATTTAATCTAAAAACTGAATTAATCTAGATCGAAATCTTGCTAGGGTTAGGTCTAGGTTAAGTTTGGAAAGTCTATAAATCTCACCGCTTTCTATATCCATATTAAGATCTTATTAGGAGTTATGGTAATTATTAATAAAGGGGATTAGAATCATTTGGAAAGATGTTTCTTCCTCTAGGTTCTTGTCTTTCCTTTATCAATCCTTACCCTAACCTCCATGGAAAACAATTACAACCGGGCCTTTATACTACGGTATCACCTCTACCTCGAGGGATAGGGTGCCGTAGGGAGCGGTATGTGCATGTATGCATAGAGTCCTATTAATTATATATGATGGGCAAGAAAGGAGTGAGAGATCTTCATCTCTCAAACCTTTCCCAAATCTAACCCTAACAAGCGAGGAGACTACTCGGTCATTAGGGAATTGAAGAACATTTATCTAGAGCAGAGAATAAAAGATTAACTAGGGCAAGGAATTAAATTTATCTAGGGCAAGAATAGAAAATTAACCTAGGGCTGAAATTAAAAACTAGAACTAGGGCAGAAAAATAAACCTACTTACGATTGATGCTCTCCAACTTCAAAGAAACTGAAATTTTATTGATGAATAGAGGCATGAGAAAATATAATGACTTGGGTTCTATTTATAGGACATAGAAACCCTATGTTACAATTGATTCGCACGTCTGAAATTACAAATTTGTCCTTAGGTTAACTATTCAGCGCCGCCTCAACATTTTGGTAAAAATTTCACGAACCCGGGCTTAATGCGGCCGCGGAACCGCGGCATGGGTAGGGGTAGGGCCGCGGTTCCGCGGCCCCTTGGTGAGGTCATCGGATAATCTTTTCTGGGCTCTTTCTGGACTCTTTGGGCTTTTTATTTCTTTGGTTCTTTTCTCTATTTGGCTTCTGGGTCTTCTCCAGATCTTTTAGTGAAAACTTATAGTGGTCTTTTAACTGTTCACTTTGATATTTTAGACCTTGCGTTGCCTTGTACAATTGTGAACTGTTCTTCGTCTAGGCTTGACTAGGATCCTTCTATTTGTTGGTCAAAAGTCTCTCCTTTGTATTATCTTTTGTCTTTTTCACTGTTTTCGCTTCAAGAACCTGTAACATGTACTATGTAGCAGATATGCGTCAAAAGCACCTATTTTTATTGTAAAATGCATAAGAATGGGGAATATAAAATGCAATATTATGATATGAACAAATACCCCCAAACTTATCTTTTGCTCGTCCTCGAGCAAACTTATTTTTTTTATTCTCGATAAAACCTAACCGCACTTTCGCAGGGAAACGCGATTGCACTGAGCTCGTGCAACAACCCGTTAAACCTCTAGGTGTCCCTAGTAGGAGGAGTGTTGTCTCTTGAGAGTTTTCAGCGGATACTACCCACAAAATCCCATCAATTCGGCTTTTCGACTTTAATTCTTCAATTAGGTTTTCTAGCAAGGAATTCTATAATCATCGACTCGTAAATTATCCACCCATATTCTTCACACTTCCTCATTATTTAACTTAAGATTATATATGTTCTATAGACTTACTTAGCTTTCGGCATTTCTTAAGTTTTCCTTCTAGGGTTCCATCTCCACTTAGGAATTTTTATCAACTTTACTAAAGATACAAGTTCTATTCTTCACTCCTTTCTCTTATCTAAACATCAATCACATACCCCTACGTGTGTGTAAATATCACCCCTACACTTGGAAATTCAAATTAAGCAATCATACTCTTGTCCGTTGTCCAAAGCACTTATTAATTGGTGAATTTTTAATGAATTTTGCTTACACATCCTTCATGCGACCACTTCTTGAGGTACCAACAACCGATTACAAGATATGTTTGCACTTTAAAGCGTAATTCCTAGTCTTGCAACACCCAAGGCTTTTAGCAGTGACTCCCAAACCAGTTGGTCTAAGGCACTAGGTGATGAAGCACCCTCGCTAAATATTTTTCTATTTTTAGAGCCTTAAGTAATCACAAAACCAGTGTTCATTTTTTTAATTCACTTTTTTTTTCTTTTTATTTTCTTCGTACTAAGAACGTTAGACAAGAGCATTTCAAGGTCTCCTCTACTATTCCAAGTTTCAAGGTGCGTGATTGTGCAATTTGTAGGGTATACATTTTCAGAATCTAGACTTAAGCCAGGAATTATTTTTCAAACTTATACTCTAAAAAATATCAATACATTTCCTTTGTTTCGACTTAGCCCAAGAAGTGAACTTAAAATTTGCCTATTCTAAATAAACTACAAGGACATATACTTTCTACCGTCAAACTTTAAGGATTGTTATTTTTAGGGTTTTTAATTCACTAAGTCTAAGATCTAGTTTTTCCTAGCCAGTTGACCTATTTATCAAAATCAAGTTAAATAAGCCAAAATTGAATACAATAATTTTTATAATTTTTGAAATTTTTTATGGGTTTTTCTTTTTCTATTTTTTTCTTCAAATTTTTATGATTTTCATATAAAGATGCAATGCAGAAATTAAATATGCAAAAGGAAAAGAAAAATATATTAAAATATGCAATGCAATGCAAAAGATAACTATATACACTACCATCTCCCCCAAACTTAAGCAAAGCAGTGCCCTCACTGCCCGGCCCCACGTCGCACCCTTGAGCGTGAACGTGATCGCTCCTCCCTTGCCAATAGGGTTTGAATACCCCTCTCAATCTCCGTCAATCGACGGTCGTGCTCTCGTGCCGTCGTCCTAAACTCGTCCCTCAAAGAATCAATTCCCCTCACATCTCTCCTCATTAAGCATGCATGCTCTTGAGGGGTCATCTCGCCCTCACTCGATGTCGAGCTAGAGCTAGGGGTGCGAGCGGGAACATTCTCTGCCAGTTCGGTTCGCGACCATATATCAGTCAGTCTAGAGTAGGACGAAGTAACGACCTCAACAAGTGGTCGAACCGAAACTCCTCCCATCATGTAAAAGTTAAATTCCTCGACGGGGAGGAAATAACGGCAAAGCTGGGTGACTAGCATAGGACAGGGGTAGTTTGTAGCCCCTTTCCCCGCACCTATAGAATGAAGCAAAACAGTGCACATGTCGAAACGTGGGTTCTTTGTCATAAGAGTGTGCACTACATGTAAGGAGGGGGTGAAAAAGGTTGTGTTGTGAGAGCTGCCAAAGATGTTGTTTTGTGCCCACCGACACACAGTAAAAACATTCGCGAAAAGGGTTCTTGCTTGGATACCCTTTCGCGGCTCCCTCGTGCAGTCGTTGCCCATCAAGGGCATGTAATCCTCAAATTCTAGGGGGTGGTCATGTGCAGGCAAACGAGGTATAAGTGTGACCTCGTAGATTAAATCCCTATCAATGTTAATTACGCGATCTCCCCAATTCAACTTTATATACCCTAAGTCCGCTAGACATCTATCCTCCATGGATTCATAAAAGTGGGTAACTAAATCTAGTAGAGCAAATGCAGAGGGGTGATTGTAGATTAGAAAATTCCATCCCCTCCGCTCAATTTCGTGTGCGAAGTAGCTACCGTAAAGTTCGTGCGAGAAAAATGGAGAGAAATTCCTCTCGAATTGCATTCGATGTGCCATAATGATTCACTGATAAAAAATATGCAAGAAACAGAGAAGAAATTAACAGTGAGTACCTCCCCTGAAGTTTCAGGGGGTGAAGAAGCAGATCGGCGGCTGAAGCGCGGCGAGATCGCGGCGGGGAGGAGTCGGCGCGTCCAGAGTTTTCTGCAGGCTGAAGCTCGTGGCGGCTAGGGTTTTAGGAAGAGGAAATAATTAGGGTTCTCAGATCGGGGGGGCTCGGGTCTTATAAATAGGGGGAGAAAAATGCAAAATTGCAGAAAAACCCTCTAAAAGGAGGAAATTATCTGCAATTAAAATTTTATTCTGAAATTTTTATATTTATATTCATATTTTTTTTATATTTTCAATTTTTTTTATTTTTTTTATGGTATTTTGTATTTATTTATTTACAAATGATACACACCCCCAAACTCATTTGAAATTAAGTTATTGGAAAAACTGGAAATTCGGGGGGTGAAAGTGGAGGAGAATTAATCGGTGTAGATCGGCTCCTGCAAAAACAGGAGCTCCTCCGATGGGTCCGATGTGAGGAACGGTTTCAATCGATGTCCATTCACTTTGAATAAGGTACCGTCCTCCGGATTTTCAAGATCGACTGCACCGTGCGGATAAACGGTGCGAACTACAAACGGTCCTTTCCACCTAGAACGGAGCTTGCCGGGGTGATAATGTAATCGAGTGTTATAGAGTAAAACCTGTTGACCAGGTTGAAATGTTTTTCGCAAAAGGTGTTTATCGTGGAACACCTTGGTTTAGTTTTTAACAATTATGACATTATCATATGCCTCATCTCGCAGCTCTTCTAGTTCATTCAATTGCAGCTTTCGATTGCTGCCCGCATCTCCTAAAGATAAATTCAACTCTTTGATGGCCCAAAATGCCTTATGCTCAATCTCGACTGGGAGGTGGCAAGCCTTCCCGTACACAAGCCGGTATAGAGACATACCAAGATCGGTCTTGTATGCAGTACGGAAAGCCCATAGTGCATCGATCAGTTTGAGTGACCAATCTTTACGGTTTTTAGAAATCATTTTCTCCAAGATTTGCTTAATTTGCCGATTTGAAACCTCGGCTTGCCCACATGTTTGGGGATGGTATGGCGTTGACAGCTTATGGGTGATAGAATATTTGCGCATTAAGGACTCAAAAGTCCTATTGCAAAAGTGAGAACCATTATCACTTATTATCGCTCGAGAGTGCCCAAATCGAGAAAAGATGTGTTCTTTAAGAAATCGAACGACAACCTTATTGTCATTCGTTCGGTTAGGCATAGTCTCGACCCACTTTGAAACGTAGTCAACAGCCAAAAGAATATAAACATTCCCAAAAGAATTTGGAAATGGTCCCATGAAGTCTATTCCCCAAACATCAAAAACATCCACAACCAAAATTGGTTGAAGCGGCATTTCGTTTCTCCGCGATATCCGGCCCAAGTGTTGGCACCGGGAGCATGTCTTGCAGTATTCATATGCATCCTTGAAGAGTCGTGGCCAATAGAAACCACACTGCAAGACTTTCTCGGCTGTCTTCTTTGGGCCAAAGTGCCCGCCACATGCTTGATCGTGGCAAAATGACAGCACACTCTTAAACTCGTTTTCCGGTACACACCGACGAATGATTTGGTCGGAACAGTATTTATAAAGATAAGGTTCATCCCAGTAAAAATGCTTTGCTTAGGACAAAAATCGAAGTTAATCCTGTTTCGACCAATCTTTAGGTATCAAGCCGGTGGCTAAGTAGTTTACTATATCAGCGAACTATGGTTCGCAAGAAATGGTCAAGAGTTGCTCATCGGGAAAAGCATCAGTGATAGGAAGTTCAAGCGTAGGCGAAGAAGGAAGTCGTGAAAGGTGATCGGCCACTACGTTTTCACATCCTTTTTTGTCCCTTATGACAAGGTCAAACTCTTGTAGCAAGAGGATCCAACGTATTAGCCTCGATTTAGCATCATTCTTCGTAAAAAGGTGGCGAAGAGCTGAATGATCCGTATACACAATGACTGGAGAGCCGATTAAATAAGGCCGGAATTTTTCAAGTGCAAACAAAATGGCTAAAAATTCTTTTTCCGTTGTTGTGTAGTTTAGTTGGGCCTCATTTAGTGTTCGGCTAGCGTAATAAATCACGTGCGATATCTTATTAATGTGCTGTCCAAGAATAGCACCAATGGCAAAATCTGATGCGTCGCACATAATTTCGAAGGGGTGCGTCCAGTCTGGAGATGAAAGAATGGGTGCAGAAATGAGAGTGTGTTTCAAAGACTCGAACGCTTCCATACAAGTTGAGTCGAAATCAAATGTTGTGTCCTTGGCCAATAAGAGAGTCAAGGGTCTAGCAATCTTGCTAAAATCCTTGATGAACTGTCTATAAAAACCGGCATGGCCAAGGAAAGCTCGGATGTCTTTGACGCATTTAGGAGGAGGAAGATTAGAAATGACTTCAATTTTTGCTCTATCAACCTCTATGCCGTTTTGCGAGATGACATGTCCTAAGACAATGTCTTCTCGTACCATAAAGTGGCACTTCTCCCAATTCAAAGTTAGGTTCTTATCCCTACAGCGGGTAAGAACCGCGTCAAGATGTCGTAAACACTCATCGAAGGAGTCACCAAAAACGGAGAAATCATCCATAAAGATCTCCAAAAACTTTTCAACCATGTCTGAAAAGATCCACATCATACACCGCTGAAATGTAGCAGGTGCATTGCATAACCCAAAGGGCATGCGACGATAAGCAAAAGTGCCAAAGGGACAAGTAAAGGTGGTCTTGTCTTGATCCTCTTTAGCTATGGGGACTTGGTTATAGCCGGAATAGCCATCTAAAAAGCAGTAGAACTCGTGCTCAGCCAATCGTTCTAGCATTTGGTCAATGAAAGGTAAAGGAAAGTGGTCCTTCCTTGTCGCGGTATTGAGTTTTCTATAGTCGATGCAAACTCGCCACCCAATTTGGGTGCGAGTAGGAATTAACTCATTTGCCTCATTGGTAATGACCCTGATGCCCGATTTCTTTGGCACAACATGAATGGGGCTAACCCATTGGCTATCCGAGATAGGGTAAATGATACCACTATCAAGACATTTAACAATCTCCTTCTTAACAGCCTCTTTCATAATGGGGTTGAGGCGTCTTTGTGGATCCCTTACCGGCTTGGCATCATCCATCAAGTGTATATGATGTTCAACTATGAGGGGACTAATCCCCTTGATGTCTGCCATAGACCAGCCAAAAGCTTGCCGATTATTATGTAAGACTATTAAAAGCGCCTTCTCTTGCTCGAGAGCTAGAGAGGCCGATATGATAACGGGTAAGGTCTCATTGTCACCTAGATAAGCATATTTAAGGTGCGACGGCAAAAGCTTTAGTTCGAGTTTAGGAGGTGAAACAATATATGGTAACAATGGAGTAACTGTTTCAAACTCGAAGGATTCCATCAAAGGTTCAAATCGAGTGTACGCAGCCGAGTCGGATAGTTCAACTAACTCATACGAAAAAGAAAAACACTCAAACTCGGGTGGAGTGTCTTCAAGATCGTCTACAAAGGTGAAACACTCATAATCGTTGTCCGCCGTGAAAGCTGTGTCGGATTCTATGAGGAACGCACTAGTGGCGTCAACATTGCTGTGATCAAACATAAAATTTTCGAACTCACAGTCCTCCTCCGCGATCTCATTGATCGAGCAAACATCAAGTACGCTAGAATTTGGCTCGGCAGGCTGGTTTCCCAACTTGAAAATGTTGAGTTCAATTGTCATATTGCTAAAAGATAGATTCATTGAACTGTTACGATAATTGATCACCGCGTTAGAAGTCGCCAGGAATGGTCAACCAAGTATCACCGGAATTTGACTCCGGGGGTTAGCGACAGGTTGTGTATCCATAACAATAAAGCCAACGGGGAAAATGAAATCCCCTACTCTAATTAACACATCCTCCAACTCTCTCCTAGGATGGGTGATTGATCGGTCGGCCATTTGGAGAGTACAATGAGTGGGCTTAAGCTCTCCAACGCCTAATTGCTCGTACACCGAATAAGGTAACAAATTGACACTAGCACCAAAATCTAATAGTGCTCTATTGATATTCTTGTCCCCAATTGTTATCGAAATAGTAGGACAACCGAGGTCCTTGTGCTTTTGGGGTAAAGATTGGACAAGAGCATCGCTAACAACATTAGCCACGAAAACTTTCTTTGGTACTTGTGACTTCCTCTTTTTGGTACATAAGTCCTTTAAGATTTTTGCATATGAAGGAACTTGTTGGATTGCATCCAAAAGAGGGATATTTATGCTAACCTGTTTGAACAACTCTACAATCTTCTCCATCTGTGGAGTTGGTTTATTGGATCTTAACCGGTTTGGAAAAGGTATATTTTGAAAAGTTGTTGAGTCCAATTTTTGCGGATCAGATTGTGGAGTTGGAACGGATCCATGTGTAGATGTGTTCGTGTTGTGAGAAGTGGGTCCGTTCGAGCTACAAGAAGTAGAGCCGTGTGAAAGATGAGGAATATGCTCTAACGACGACGAAGAAGAAGAAGAAGAAGAAGGTGAAGAAGATGAAAAAAGACCACCGGCAGGGGTGTCATGGTTAATACCTACATTGTTTTGCAACACTTTTCCGGATCTCAACGTGGTCACAACATTTACGTTATGATTCTGCTGTTCATATGCAACATGTGCATGACCGGGATTTGGCAGTGGTTGAGACGGAAGCTTTCCTTTTTCTCGCTCTTTCAACGCAGCATTGAGTTGTGCAATTTGTGCCTCAATAGATTTTATGCTTTGATCGTGTGAGGCACTGTTTTGCACCAAAGATTGAATAGAAGTCTCTATCCTAGCTGCGGATTGTGTAGATTGTTTTAGGAACGCATCTAGACTTCATTCGAGCGAGCTAACCTTGTCATTTTGAGGTGGAACAAAATTGTTGGGTACAAAGTTGTTCATTTGATTAGGGTAAGGTTGCTGTTGGAAAGGTTGCTGAAATTGAGTTTGTGGAGGTGCTTGTTGTTGTGGAGGAGGAGCCCTTTGAAAATTGTTGTTTTCTTAGGATTGTTGATTTTGGTTCCAAGCGAAATTTGGGTGACTCTTCCAACCCGGATTGTATGTCGAAGAGTATGGATCATTTCTTTGTCGTTGCTGAAAGGCAACATTGACTTGATTATGTCCTTGAGTAGATGCAGTGTAAGGACACTCTTCGGTGAGATGTGATGGATCCGAACAGCAAGCACAAACAGTTCGTGGAGGCACAACAGGGGCAGGAGAAGGCGATGAGATTTTGGTCTCAATCGCTTCTAGCTTTTTCGTAAGAGCGGCCATCTCGGCCTTCATAGCAATCGACATCTCTAATTGATGTATGCATGCCCTAGGTTGACCAATAGAAGAAGATGATGATATGGTCTTGGTGCTCTCCCACTGAATTGTTTGTTCACTAAGGTCCTCAAGAAACTGCCACGCTTCGTCACTAGATTTGGTTAGAAAGTGACATTGACAAATGGTTTCTAGCAACTGCTTCGTTGCCGGGTTCAATCCCTTGTATAATGTTTGGCAAAGTTGCCAACTTTCGATCCCATGATGAGGGCATTGAACAAGTAGGTCTTTGAATCTTTCAAAACATTTCCAAAATGGTTCAGACGGAAGCTGAGAAAATTGTATAATCTCGTTACGGATTCTAGCAGTTTTGTGACGAGGATAGAACTTTTTAAGAAAAGTTTTCACAAACTCGTCCCAATTTCTAATTGAATGTGATGCTGTGCTGTATAGCCACTTCTCGGCTAATTCACATAAGGTGAAAGGAATGACCCTTAGCCTTATAGCGTCATCACTTAATTGGGTTGTTTTCATCATGGCGCAAGCGTTTTGGAATTTGTTGATAAAGATATATGCATCTTCGGATTCCAAACCATGAAACTTGGGTAGCATATTGATGAAGTGGGGTTTGATCTCAAAATTGTCCCCATTTGCCGATTGGAGGGAAAGACAAGTAGGTAGGGCGGTGCGGATGGGGTAGAAAAGATCCTGGAGCGCGACTCGTGCGGGCGCTTCAACAGGCGGGTGATTCGGGTTATTCGCACCTAAAGGAGGTGGAATCATTTCCGTCGATAAGGTATTGTTAGGATTGTATCCCGACATACCTTCGGAAGAAGAATGTGAAGGTGAAAGTGAAGGTGTGGAAAGGATTTCGACTTCGGAGTCGAAAGGTTCGTCGGTCGGTACCAACGAAACACGGACTAATCGAGCGCTAGTGTCCCTAGTCCAACCGGACATACACTAAAGGGGTAGTGTAGTCAAAAGATGAAAGACAGAATGTGGAGGTAAGAAAACGTCAATGAGAGAAAGTGGTGTAAGTGAAGTGCAAAGATTTCTTTAGCGACAAGTTGCAAGTTTTTGAAAAGATTTTTCCCTTTTTTTTATGTGAGCTTTTGCAAAAAGATTTTTTTGAAAAGAGACTTGTGACACAAATGCAATCAACCACAAATGCGCAAACAGGCCTAGATCTAGGGTCACCTAGGTCAGCTAGACAGCTCCTAACTGTTCCAAAGGGCTAGAAATAGAACCTCAAACCGCCTCTTCACCGCCAATTGCGTCCAGGTAAGTGCCGGGTAAGTGGGAGGCTCCCCGCTACAAGTAGCGGTCCTAATTAAGTAACCACTTGCCTTGACGCACTTGCATAGACACCGCAAAGTCAGGTTAGGATAAACGGCCGATGCCTATAACTAGTCCTCTGTCCTATTGAGCTCGAAGTCCTTAGGGCTGAGTCTAATATTTTTTAATTAAGAGTGGTCAATGGAAATGCTTTAAGTGATTTCTGGGGTCCTGGGAAGGGTGATGAAATCCCCACCGAATCTGAATTGGTCAAAAGCCCCTTAAAGTCCGATTAAAATATGCAAAGCAGTAAATCACTTGCAATCAATTTTCTTTTAAGCGCGGCTGTTTACCCAAATCAGAGCAAACCTCTGTTCAAATTCCAAGATGGAAAAAGAAACAATGCTTCTGTTCTTTCTCCAATCAGAGCAAAGCTCTGTCTTAAAAAAAAAAAAAAAAAGTTGTGGGCGCTGCGCGACACGTGTCAGCGCAGCGCCCAGTTGCGCTGCGCAAAAAAAAAAAAAAAAATTGCGCGCAGCGCAGTTGCGCGCTGCGCGACACGTGTCAGCGCAGCGCAACTGCGCGCTGCGCGACACGTGTCTGCGCAGCGCAGTAAATTAGGGAAAAAAAAAAAATTGCGCGCTGCGCGACACGTGTCAGCGCAGCGCACAGTTGCGCTGCGCAGCAAATTTAAAAAAAAAAAAAAAATTGCGCGCGCTGCGCGACACGTGTCAGCGCAGCGCAACTGCGCTGCGCGACACGTGTCAGCGCAGCACAACTGCGCTGCACGACAAAAAAAAAAGTTGCGCGACACGTGTCACGCGCTGGGGTATCTGCGCCAAACAGAATTAAAATATTCAAGAAATTTTTTCTGTTCTTATTAAAACAAGAAGATTTTCTTCTGCAAAGCAGAAGCTCTTGGATCAAAGATTCAACGGTGGGGAAAATTTCCCAAATCACTCAGAGAAAGATCTCTTTAACAAATTTAACTAATTTATGGGCACTATAAAAAGGACCCCAGACCTCAATTAAAAGGCATCAAGATCTTGCTAAGAAAAATAGAAAGAGAAGAAAACTCTTGAGAACTCTTGAAGAATAAAAAAAAGGTAAAACCTTTGAAAGAAGAGAGATTTCTCTTGTGAACAAGATCATGGATCTTCAATAAATAAATAAATAAATAAATAAAATAAAAATAAAAATAAAAATAGTGCCTTGCACTTGTTTTATGAACCATCGGTTCTTGAACCTAAAAGGTTCTTAAATTAATAGTGCTTTGCACTTTCATGATTGGTTCTCTGAGATAAGAAAAATAAGAAAAACTTGTTTTTATATCTAAATTAAATAGTGCCTTGCACTTGTTTTATGAACCATCGGTTCTTGAACCTAAAAGGTTCTTAAATTAATAGTGCTTTGCACTTTTATGAACTTTTGGTTCTCTGAGATAAGAAAAACAAGAAAAACTTGTTTTTTCTTAGATCTAAATCAAATAGTGCTTTGCACTTCTTTTTTTGAACCATCAGTTCTTGAATCTAAAAGATTCTCAAATTAACAGTGCTTTGCACAAATGCAATGCATTACTAAGAGGGCCAGGCCCAAATCAAAATGACCTGACAGGCCAAAATAAATTGCAAGGCAATAAATGGGCAAAGCCCAAATAAATTGATGCTTTGCATCCTTTATACAAGGGCAGAGCCCAAATAAAATTGATGCCTTGCATCATTCCTAAAAGGGCAGAGCCCAAAACAAATTGATGCTCTGCATCCTTTCTGGGCAAGGCCCAAATAAAAATAAAAAAAAAGAAATGCAATGCAAAAGCAAATAAAATGTTGAACATTTCAACTGGACTTAGCCCAATTTTGGCCATAAGTCCTTAAATTAAATTGACTGAGCAAAATTGCTCTTCTAAATCAATTTACATCCGGTTCGAGGGTACATCTCCGAACTCCTTTGACATCCGTCGTTGTAATTCCTCAACGACGTCAAAGAGGTGACGGGTCCCAACGACCACACATCGATATGGACTGCGGGGTCCTTAAACTCGTGGACCGAAACGTCCTTAAACTAATATCGGACCGGAACGTCCTTAAACTAATATCGGACCGGAACGTCCCTAAACTAATATCGGACCGGAACGTCTCTAAACTAATATCGGACCACCACGTCCCTAAACTGGAATATGGACCACCACGTCCCTAAACTGGCACAATAGAGCCCAAATGCTCTTTCGTCGGATCTAAACGGTCCCGTTAAGTTGATCTTAGTCTCAAACTGGACTAACGTATCCTTAACAAACGTTTGAGTCGATCTTAGCCTCAAAAATGGCTAACGTATCCTCCAAACAGACTTTAGTCCCAAATTGGACTATGAATCTCCCAAACTGGAACAATAGAGCCTAAACGCTCTTTTATCGGATCTAAACGATCACGTTAAGTTGATCTTAGTCTCAAAACAGGACTAACGTATCCTTAACGAACGTTTAAGTTGATCTTAGCCGCAACGCGACTAATGCATCCTTAAACTAAAAACACCAAACCCAAATCTAAGTAAATACGGATTCGGACTAATCCACGTCCTACGGGCGACGGCATTACGCGGTCTCTGTATACAATCCACGGGCAACCACAAACAAAACAAACACACACGACACGAAGTGAAATTCTGGAGAAGGAGAAAGTTGTTACCGCGATGCGGTAGCGTAATTAACTGCAGGGGCTTGCGCCTGCAGGAAAGAGCGTCCCCACAATCAAAAACCCCTCAAGCAAGGGGGAATCTGATGAAGTCTGCTACATCGGCCGCATCCGTCTAAACCTCCGATACACGGTGCCATAAATCAACTTGGCATCTTCGGAGAGGTGGACGGATAAAACCAAATAGTATCTGCCCCGAATCCCAGCGTCAGGTCATCGCGGTCCTGTGCGCCGCCTTTCGGAGGGGAACAGATTCTGGCACGCCCGGTGGGACCTCTTCCTATTTCCACTCCACACTTCGTGTGTCGTGTTCGCGAACAAATCGCGGTTTGCTGTGATTGCCTGTGGATTCAAGGTACTAAGATTTGGTGTCTTACTCTATGCAGAAAACAGAAAATCGATGGCTTCGAACTGCACCGTCCGCAGCGATAACTCTCGCTCCGTCATTGCTGGAGGAGTGACTTATGGGCCCCAAGCGGCCTCCCTTTTCAAAATGCCGGTGGAGCAGGTGGCTCAAGCCACCACTGGACTATTTTTTGGGACCATGCTCCCATCAATGAGCTTCAACGCCCCAATGACATTGCAAGAAGCTCCAAAGAAGTCGGTCTTCGATCGACTCACCACTGCCGCGACCCCTCTCAACGGGTCGTCCAACTCCACTGCTTCAGTTTTTAACGGACTAGGCCAGAGCTCTAACAGGCTCATGAAGAAGCCTGCCATACCGGAAGGCGTTATCCCAAAGCGGATAGCCATCCCAACTCCCGTTCCTGGAAAAATCACCAAGGTTGCTTCCCATGTTCAGAAGTCCGTTTCTGACAAGTTGGCCATCCCCGTTCAACGGACGTCGATCTTTAAAAAGCTGGTACCGGTATATTCTGACCAACACAGGGGGCATGAGGAGGTCACCCCTATAGCTGAAACAACTCCATCAGCACGACATGCCCGACGTCGCTACTGGCGCCGAGTGAAGAAGGCTGGGGGCAACTCCCCCTCTGGACTTACTCCTCCAACTCTAATGGTGGAGATCGATACTGCTGTTCCAACCAGGAACAGCTTTGAGTTGCTGAACTCGGTGCACAGAAACTCTCCTACTGCGGTGCTAAAGCGAACTCATTCATCTGTGAAGAATATTCCAGAGAAGAAGCTAGAGCAGCCCCTTCAACGGCTGTCCTCTAAAATTTACAAAGTCTGGCGACAGGTCCAAGAGTCGGTGATCGATCAAGACTGCCTCCGACGACAGAAAAAGATGAAGGTTCGGCAGGGGAAGGATTACTCTTTCAATCCACAAAAAGCAAAAGCTACTTGGGTGCCCACTACAACGGCTCCCTTAACTCCAATCACTCAAAAAAGGAGGCCTCAAAAAGCCCCTGTGTCTTCGGCAAATCGTAAAGACACCGAACACAAATGCCCCAAGTCTGGGGGCATGGTGGTGCACACTGTTTATATGGCTTCTGGAAAGGAGGAAAGCCGCACTTCTACGGGCCACCGACCGCTCACCCGATCCGTGACGAAAGCCCAGGAGCAACAACAAAAGCTTCAGGAAATGATGACTACAATGGCTGCACTCACTGAGCCAAAAGAAAGCTCTGAAACGTCTTCGGATGAGCGTCAAGAACAAGAAACCGACGCTGACTTTTTACGCAGAGTTCTCGAAAAGAGGGACAAAGAAGCTGCAGAGCAAGCGGCTAACATAAAACAGATGGCGCTTCTCTTCCAAGATATGGTAGGGATGATGTTACAGCCGGACCGTCCTGCTGAAGATCCTCCGATCGTCCTTGAAGACGACAGGGGAGAAACGTCAAATCCTCCGCCGGCTCTATCAACGGCCAAGGAGGAGGCAATCTCCAAAGTTGACCTAGACGAATATATAGCTCAACAGATCCGGGTTCATCAGGCGAATGAAGCGGCTGGGCAAATTGTTAGAACCGGACGACCGTATCCGAGCTGGTATGACCAAATCAGTTACCCGCCAGGATATACGATCCCTAAATTCCACGTATATAAAGGGACAGGGAATCCGCATCAGCATGTCGCTCAATTCAAGGCCTTATGCGGCAATACTGGAGGCGATGACAAATTGTTGCTACGTCAATTCGTCGGCAGCTTAGCAGAAATAGCCTTTGAATGGTATTCGGAGCTACCTAACGACTCTGTCAAAACATTTGCAGAAATGGAACTGCTGTTTACACAGAGATTCGCGAGTGCTAGTGGACGCACCCCGATAACAGCACTGATTAATGCCAGGATAAGGTCAGGCGAAACATGGGTCCAATACGCAACACGATGGCGGAACCTATGGTCGAAATGCGAACAACGCATAGAAGAGGCTCATGCGGTAGGCATGTTTGTGGGCACTCTCGATCCGCAGGCGACCATCTCGCAATTCATGATGTTCTTCAGGCCGACCACCTTCCAGGCCTTGATCGACAAATTAGCCCAAATGGACCAGATGGGCCATAGACCGTCTCCTCCAAGACCCGATCCCCGAAATGAGAAAGGAAAAGCGATCATCGTCGCCAACGCTCAGCAACAGTCGAGCAACTCAAAGCCGGTCGCTCGCCAAAACAACGTGCGTCCACGCCCATCCCTCGAAGAGAGGCTAGGACGTCCTTACTCGTTTCCTCAGAATAAAACGAGAAGACTGTTTGAGCTGGCAGTGCGTAACAGACTCATCAATCTGCCAAGTCCAAAGCGTCTGTCGCAGCCAGGCGATCTTAATAATCCCAATTATTGCCCTTACCACCAAACGGTAAGTCACCCGATTGAGGATTGTTTCGTCTTTAAGGGATGGATCGAGGATCAATACCTGCAAGGCAAGTTCACGCTGTCTGAAAACTGGAAGGTAAACCCCCCACAGCCGCACTCTCCAAAGAAGACGGACACGCCGGGGGCAACTTGTTCTTTCGTCGAGGATGAAAACGATGGAGAAAACTTATCGGATGAATCTGAAGACTACGTAGCGACTTGTCATGTGATTTCTCATTCACTGACGGATGATGAGGAGGGTCCTTGCGCTGAGAAATCAATGGCGAACCCTGAAACAGAAATTCCGCGGCCGTCAGACAAGCTGATCGATGCCTTCCTAAATGAAATTCGTCTGAAAGCAAAAGCCAATCAAGAGCATGAAATGGCCATACTGGAAAGAACCAAGGTATTCCCGTCAAATCAAAAGCCATACACTGCGGGTAAAAACAAATTCAAAACGAGGAAACGGTTCGCCAAAGCTCTATCAGTAGGAATGAAGCTACCGCCCTCTGAAGAAAATTCTTTCTCTGAGGTAGAGATGCACCCTAACTTCTGTTTATATCATCAGAAGATCATACATCCTACCGAAGACTGCGAGTCCTTTAACTGTTGGTGGCAAGGGTATGTCGCTCAAAAGCGACACTTCGACAGGACAAAGTGTGAAGCTTGTGGACATCGGAAAAATGCGATAGATGAGCGCAAAAGAGCCGCCGCCGACTCTCATATAACCGACTTCAAGGGATCACAAATTATCACCTTTGGAAGCGACTCTGACGAAGAACCTACCCCCAACTCTTCCCTCGGGGAATCTATTTCGAAAATAAAAGAATTGAGAAGCTGCGAGAACGTTCAGCCGTGCAATCGCATGCTACTCGGAAAAAATCTCGGCCCCCAAAACAAAGGATCGAACAAAAAGGATAAAGGAAAAAGAAAAACGGCTCTCGTCGCCAGCACTCAACAACAATCAGGTGACCCTAGGCCGGTTGCTTGCCAAAGCAACAAGCGGCAATCCCTCTAGGAAAAGTTGAAACGTCCTTACTCGTTTCCGCAAGATAAAATAAGGGGACTGTTCGAGCTGGCAGTGTGCGACAGACTCATCAATTTGCCGGGTCCAAAACGTCCGTTGCGGCCAAGAGATGTTAATAATCCTAATTATTGCCCTTACCACCAAACAGTAGGTCACCTGATCGAGGACTGCTACGTCTTCAAAAACTGGGTTGAAGACCAATACCAACAGGGCAAGTTTGCGCTGTCTGAGAACTGGAAGGTGAGCCCGCCACAACCGCACGCTCCGAAGAAGATGGATACGCCGGGGGCATCATGTTCATTCATGGAGAAGGACTCATAGACCGAAAAGTCAATAAACCAGATATTCGCCTCAAATACGGCGACAACGGACCGAAACGTCCTTAAACTAACAACGGACCGAGATGTCCTTAAACTAATGATGGACCGCAATGTCCTAAAACTTGCAAATGACCGAAACGTCGTTAAACTACTCCCAACCCGCAGAATCTTCAGGCTGACGTTAAAAATAATAATAATAATAATAATAATAACGGTATGTCCACAAGCAAAATGGGCACGGATGAAAACCCGAAGGGGCTCCGTGAGTAAAAACAGCAGGGCTACCGGCGAGTGTTCGTGAAAACCCGAAAGGGCGCGACCTCGTTTAAAAAAAAAAAGAAGAAGAAGAAGAAAAAGAAAAGAAAAAAAACAAAAGGAAAAAAAAAGAGAATAAAAAAAAACGGTATGTCCACAAGCAAAATGGGCACGGATGAAAACCCAAAAGGGCTCCGTGAGTAAAAACAGCAGGGCTACCGGCGAGTGTTTATGAAAACCTGAAAGGGCGCAACCTCGTTAAGAAACACTTATAGGGTCCTCTCGACCCTGTAAGGAGAAATCACCTGCGTGAGATCCTTACGACTCACAAAGGAACAACACACTTAGGGATCCCCACGATTCCGAAGGAGAAGATACACTTGCGAGATCCTCACGACTCGTAAGGAGAACTCTCTTATGGGACCCTTACGGCTCATAAGATTTGAAAGTCTTAAGTTGCAGAAACCTTAACCTGTTCTTAAGCAACCCCCACAACCTTCGATATTGCCCTACAAGCGGCTCATAATGACCCTTGTATACAATCCACGGGCACGAATAAATATTTCCCTAACAAAGTCCCATCCGTGACTAGGGATATGCTTGTACAGCAAACAACACTTGTAAGTCTTCTCGACTTATAAGGAGAAAACCCTTTTGTAAGATCCTTACGACTTACAAGAGAACATACACTTAGGAATCCTCACGATTCCCAAGGAGAAAACACACCTACAAGATCCTCACGACTTGTAGGGAGAAATACCTTTGTGAGACCCTTACGGCTCATGAAGTCAAAAGCCTTAGCCGACAGGACCCTTAATCCTGTTTACTAAGCCACCTTTGTTTGGGATCGACAAAGGCAAATGATGATTCGCTCCTGGCAATATCCCAGTTGCAGCGATGCTGATGCCTAGACCGATATCAAATTCCAAGTCCTTTTACGGCAAATGATGATTCGCTCCTGGCAATATTCCAGTTGTAGCGATGCTGATGTCTAAATCGGTATCAAATTCCAAGTCCTTTCAAGGCAAATGATGATTCGCTCCTGGCAATATCCCAGTTGCAACGATGCTGATGCCTAAACCGGTATCAAATTCCAAGTCCTTTCAAGGCAAATGATGATTCGCTCCTGGTGATATTCCAGTCGCAGCGATACTGATGCCAAGATTGGTTTCAGACCCCAAATTCCCTACTCGCAAAAAAAAAAATCAGCGAGCCCAAGAAAAAAATGCATACGAAATAGCCGAAATGATGGGGCAACTTGCAAACAGAATCAGCAAGTAAAAATGTATGTATACAAAACAACCGAAACGATTGGGCAACTCGCAATAAAAAGCAGCGAGTAAAAACATAATAAACAGCCGAAATGATTGGGCAACTCGCAATAAAAAGCAGCGAGTAAAAATAAAGTAAACAGCCGAAATGATTGGGCACCGCGAAAAATAGCCGAAATGATTGGGCAATTGCGACCTTCGCGATATAAAAGCTGAAATGATAGAGCATCGCGGAAAGAATAAAAAAAAATGAAAGAATGAAACTTTTGCCCTACAGGTGAAATCACATCGATCCCTGTATATAATCCAGGGGCACAGATAAAAAGGGAACAATACCTTCCCAACAGGCTCCACCAGAAAGCGAAGCCAAATCTCGACGGTTCATAGACAACCTAGAGACCATCTCGACATTTGTCGCAATATTACAGACACGATGTCAACAAATGAAGCAAACGAAGATCCCGAGCTTCAGGGTCTCGACGTTAACATCGACAACTTAGAGATCACCAACGGCGTTTCTCCTCACTCCAACTAGATGAAGACATGACGTCAACAACTGACCTCAGAATCGCAACGAAACGGAACCATGATAAAGTCCCTAGTTCCAAATCTCAATGGCCACGTCTACAGCCTGGAGACCAACAACGGTGTGCCTCCTCATTCCAACAGGACACAGATGTTACACCATCAAGCGGAGCGATGGAAAAATCCCAGCTTCACCTCAGCATTCGTCTCGATACAGTAGACGCAATGTCAACAACAGCGTTCCTCCGCAGTCCAGCTGGAGGCAGATGCAACGTCAACAAAAGACCTCACGGTCGAAACAAAGCGGAGTAACGGCAAAATCCCAACTCCACCTTAGCATTCGTCTCGTTACAACAGACGCAATGTCAACAACGGCGTTCCTTCGCAGCCCAGCAGGGTGTACATGCAAAGTTAACAAAAGACCCCATGGTCGAAACAAAGTGGAGCGATGGCAAAATCACAGCTTCATCTCAGCATTCGTCTCGATACAGTAGACGTAATGTCAACAACAGCGTTCCTCCGCAGTCCAGCTGGAGGCAGATGTAACGTCAACAAAAGACCTCACGGTCGAAACAAAGCGGAGTAACGGTAAAATCCCAACTCCACCTTAGCATTCGTCTCGTTACAACAGACGCAATGTCAACAACGGCGTTCCTTCGCAGCCCAGCAGGGTGTACATGCAAAGTTAACAAAAGACCCCATGGTCGAAACAAAACGGAGTGATGGCAAAATCCCAGCTCCACCTCAGCGTTCGTCTCAATACACCAGACGCAGTGTAAACAAACGAAGCGAAGGCCACATTCCTAACTTCAACGTCTTTACGGTAACTCACATAAAACCGGAAAGACAATCGGAACCATCTCACATGAAGTGGTCACCTCCTTGACGTTCGTCTCGATACAGCAGACGAAATGTCAACCCCAGCGTTCTTCCTCCAACAGGATTTGGACACACCAAAGCAAACGAAGCGAAGGCCACATTCCTAGCTTCGACGTCTTGACGGTAACTCATATAAAACCGGAAAGACAACCGGAGATCATCTCGCACCAGCACAGAATGGTCACCACCTCGACGTCCGTTTCAATACAGCAGACGAGATGTCACCCCAACGTTCGTCTCGACACAGCAGACGCAACGCCATTAAACGAATGGAGCCACGGCAAAATCCCTAGTTCCAAACCTCGACGGTTCACCAGCAACCTAGAGACAACCTCGACGTCCGTCTCGATACAGTAGACGAGATGTCACCCCAATGTTCGTCTCGACACAGCAGGCGCAACGTCATTAAACGGATGGAGCCACGGCAAAATCCCTAGTTCCAAACCTCGGCGGTTCCCCAGCAACCTAGAGACAACCTCGACATCTATCTCGATACAGTAGACGAGATGTCACCCCAACGTTCGTCTCGACACAGCAGGCGCAACGTCATTAAACGAATGGAGCCACGGCAAAATCCCTAGTTCCAAACCTCGGCGGTTCACCAGCAACCTAGAGACAACCTCGACGTCCGTCTCGATACAGTAGACGAGATGTCACCCCAACGTTCGTCTCGACACAGCAGGCGTAACGTCATTAAACGAATGGAGCCACGGCAAAATCCCTAGTTCCAAACCTCGGCAGTTCACCAGTAACCTAGAGACAATCTCGACGTCCGTCTCGATACAGTAGATGAGATGTCGCCCCAACGTTCGTCTCGACACAGCAGACGCAACGTCATCAAACAAACGGAGCCACGGCAAAATCCCTAGTTCCCACCATGACATTCGTCTCGATACAGAGGACGCAATGCCAGCAAACGAAGCAAAGGCCAAATTCCTAGCTTCAGGGTCTTAACGGCAAGTCATATAAAGCCTGAAAGACTATCGGAGATCATCCCACACCAGCGCGGAGTGGTTATGACTCATCGGGGCTCTCCAAAATGAGCCTAACCTCAAGTAAAAAGCGGCATGGCAAATTCCTAGCGCTTGCTCTTCCGACGGTCAAACTGCCAAGGAGGATTGCTTGAAGACGTCTTGTCCAGCCCCCGAAGGGATCAGAGACACGGCAGTCGCAGGGCTACTCGAACAGCACGATTGCCTATCGAGGACTATATCAGCTTATGCAACGGTACGATGGCTAAAACCCTAAGTACCACCAACCTTAACGGGCTTCTGTCGTAAAGAGCAGAGGTTAAATGCGACGTTAAGATGTTCTTGCGAGAAACGTTCGATTCGTCTCGACTTGTGAAAAATTGTCGAGGCGGCTCGACTCGTGAGATAAAGCCTTAGGCAGTGGGCATAAAAGAAGCCCATTTCCTAAGCATTGGGACCCCGTAAGTTGGCCCAAAACGGTCTCTTGCATACCATCCACGGGTCTCACTCTCCAACGTCGAACTTCGACAAGGAGGGAAACAACCGCTTACAAGTCCTCTCGACTCGTAAGAGGGAAAAATTCTCTTGTAGGATCCTTACGACTTACAAGAGAAAACCACACTTAGGAATCCTCACGATTCTTAAGGAGAAAAACCCGCCTACGAGATCCTCTCGATCCGTAGGGAGAAAAGTCTCTATGAGACCCTCACGGCTCATAGAGTTGAAAAGTCTTAGGCAGCAGATCTGAACCTGCGGCCTAAGCCCTCGCTATCTCATGAAGAAATCAAGAAGCTTACTCTATTACCTGCTAATTGTGACGACATGCTGAGAAAGAGGAAAAGCAACAGAAAGAGCACCCAATTTACGTTTGATCAAGCGTCCAAGACGTATTCATTCATGCATTGGCAAAAAGACTCAGGACAAAGATATATAATAAAGACAAGCTGGGATAAATTTTTTTTTTTTAATATTGCCCGAAGTTCTTACAGTCATAAAAACAATAAACGAAAGTTACAATGGAATAACCTCAGATCCAGGGCATGGATTGAGGAATTCAAAAGCGATCCTATCTATGACTTTCCAAGCCTCGCAGACCATCCTAGTGTGCTTCCTTTCACGAGCACAAGCGTCAGGGTCCCTCCCGATGTCTTCCACCCTCTGATAAGCAGCGAGTATGGCAGACTGTTGAAAGATCTCGTGCAAGAGGTCAATAAGACTGTCTCGCCGTCTCTTCGAGATAAAGTTCAATAGGTACACAGAGTGCATCTTGTCCTCAGCGGCATCCAACGCCCTAAGCGGCACGCCGGAACAGAATAGGAGAAGCGCTTCCCAGATAGCTCCCACGATAAGTTTAAGAAGAGAGGAACGTTGGGGAAGCAGTGGACCATTGTATGCGTCCAAGCGACTCATTATTTCAGCACACTCCTCGTTTGTGAACTCCCGATTTTGAGAGCGGCCAAGTCGGCGGATGTCCTCATGAGAGATGATCTCGTTAAGAGCATACATGTGGGCGTTCATTGTTCCTGTAAAAGAGGATCAACAGAATTATCAGAAAGACTGATTAAGCAAAACGATATAATGCACTAAGGAATAAAATGCCATCTTTGAGTTCCAAGATCCGTGAAGAATTCTTAAGAGTTCTTCTATATGATTTGGGAGGAGCAAAGCTCCATTAATGAATTAAGAAAATCCAAGGAAAATTTTTCAGAGAGCAGAGCTCTATGAAACCCTAGTAGGGTTCCCTTTAGTTCTCTTTAGATCCTTTTAAGACCTGTAGAGCAAAACTCTGCTAAGTGAAACCCTAAATAGGTTTCCTTTAGATCAGGGATCTATTGAGAGCGAGGCTCTATCAATGAAAATTAATTTAATTTAATTTAATACAAATTAAAATTTTCACCTAAAAGTTTTAAGAGTTTAACTCTTAAAGTTCTTGAAAATAAAGAGCAGGGCTCTCAGTTCTGAAAGTAAAATTTTAGAGATAAGAATTATCTAAGAGACCAAAGGTCCTATTTATAGGCATCAAGTGCCCTTTCAGCTTCCAAGGGATGGCGCGACGGTTCGGAGTCTGCCACCGCTGCGCTCACGTTAGGAGGCCACGTAAGCGCAACGGTGGGGGGCATTTGTTTACCCCAATCAGAGCAAAGCTCTGTTCAAATTCCAAGATGGAAAAAGAAGCAATGCTTCTGTTATTTCTCCAATCAGAGCAAAACTCTGTCTTAAAAAAAAAAAAAAAAAAGTTGCGCGCGCTGCGCGACACGTGTCAGCGCAGCGCCCAGCTGCGCTGCGCAAAAAAAAAAAAAAAAAAAAAATTGCGCGCAGCTCAGTTGCGCGCTGCGCGACACGTGTCAGCGCAGCGCAACTGCGCGCTGCGCGACAAGTGTCTGCGCAGCGCACAGTTGCGCTGCGCAGCAAATTAGAAAAAAAAAAAATTGCGCGCTGCGCGACACGTGTCAGCGCAGCGCACAGTTGCGCTGCGCAGCAAATTAAAAAAAAAAAAATTGCGCGCGCAGCGCAGTTGCGCGCTGCGCGACACGTGTCAGCGCAGCGCAACTGCGCGATGCGCGACACGTGTCAGCGCAGCGCAACTGCGCCGCGCGACAAAAATAAAGTTGCGCGACACATGTCAGCACAGCGCGACACGTGTCACGCGCTGGGGTATCTGCGCCAAACAGAATTAAAATATTCAAGAAATGTTTTCTGTTCTTGTTAAAACAAGAAGATTTTCTTCTGCAAAGCAAAAGCCCTTGGATCAAAGATTCAACGGTGGGGAAAATTCCCCAAATCACTCAGAGAAAGATCTCTTTAACAAATTTAACTAATTTATGGGCACTATAAAAAGGACCCCAGATCTCAATTAAAAGGCATCAAGATCTTGCTAAAAAAATAGAAAGAGAAGAGAACTCTTGAGAACTCTTGAAGAATAAAAAAAAGGTAAAAACCTTTGAAAGAAGAGAGATTTCTCTTGTGAACAAGATCATGGATCTTCAATAAATAAATAAATAAAAAAAATAAAATAAAAATAAAAATAGTGCCTTGCACTTGTTTTATGAACCATCGGTTCTTGAACCTAAAAGGTTCTTAAATTAATAGTGCTTTGCACTTTCATGATTGGTTATCTGAGATAAGAAAAATAAGAAAAACTTGTTTTTATATCTAAATTAAATAGTGCCTTGCACTTGTTTTATGAACCATCGGTTCTTGAACCTAAAAGGTTCTTAAATTAATAGTGCTTTGCACTTTTATGAACTTTTGGTTCTCTGAGATAAGAAAAACAAGAAAAAACTTGTTTATTCTTATATCTAAATCAAATAGTGCTTTGCACTTCTTTTTTTGAACCATCAGTTCTTGAATCTAAAAGATTCTCAAATTAACAGTGCTTTGCACAAATGCAATGCATTACTAAGAGGGCCAGGCCCAAATCAAAATGACCTGACATGCCAAAATAAATTGCAAGGCAATAAATGGGCAGAGCCCAAATAAATTGATGCTTTGCATCCTTTATACAAGGGCAGAGCCCAAATAAAATTGATGCCTTGCATCATTCCTAAAAGGGCAGAGCCCAAAACAAATTGATGCTCTGCATCCTTTCTGGGCAAGGCCCAAATAAAAATAAAAAAAAAGAAATGCAATGCAAAAGCAAATAAAATGTTGAACATTTCAACTGGACTTAGCCCAATTTTGGCCATTAGTCCTTAAATTAAATTGACTGACAAAATTGCTCTTCTAAATCAATTTACATCCGGTTCGAGGGTACATCTCCGAACTCCTTTGACATCCGTCGTTGTAATTCCTCAACGACGTCAAAGAGGTGACGGGTCCCAACGACCACACATCGATATGAACTGCGGGGTCCTTAAACTCATGGACCGAAACGTCCTTAAACTAATATCGGACCGAAACGTCCTTAAACTAATATCGGACCGGAACGTCTCTAAACTAATATCGGACCACCACGTCCCTAAACTGGAATATGGACCACCACGGCCCTAAACTGGCACAATAGAGCCTAAATGCTCTTTCGTCGGATCTAAACGGTCCCGTTAAGTTGATCTTAGTCTCAAACTGGACTAACGTATCCTTAACAAACGTTTGAGTCGATCTTAGCCTCAAAAATGGCTAACGTATCCTCCAAACAGACTTTAGTCCCAAATTGGACTATGAATCTCCCAAACTGGAACAATAGAGCCCAAACGCTCTTTTATCGGATCTAAACGATCACGTTAAGTTGATCTTAGTCTCAAAACAGGACTAACGTATCCTTAACGAACGTTTAAGTTGATCTTAGCCGCAATGCGACTAATGCATCCTTAAACTAAAAACACCAAACCCAAATCTAAGTAAATACGGATTCGGACTAATCCACGTCCTACGGGCGACGGCATTACGCGGTCTCCGTATACAATCCACGGGCAACCACAAACAAAACAAACACACACGACACGAAGTGAAATTCTGGAGAAGGAGAAAGTTGTTACCGCGATGCGGTAGCGTAATTAACTGCAGGGGCTTGCGCCTGCAGGGAAGAGCGTCCCCACAATCAAAAACCCCTCAAGCAAGGGGGAATCTGACGAAGTCTGTTACATCGGCCGCATCCGTCTAAACCTCCGATACACGGTGCCATAAATCAACTTGGTATCTTCGGAGAGGTGGACGGATAAAACCAAATAGCATCTGCCCCGAATCACAGCGTCAGGTCATCGCGGTCCTGTGCGCCGCCTTTCGGAGGGGAACATCGGCGCAAAGAATCCTGCAGAAAATCAATTATTGGAAGGGGGAAGAAGATTTTTAGCGCAAAAAATTCTGCAGAAGATTTGGCAAAAGATATATGGGGATTTGCAGAGGGGAGAAATAGGAAACAAACAGTGCAAATATTTCGCGATGAGGAGCACAGGGGACCGCGGATCCACGGCTTTGATGGCTTAATGCGGCGGAAAGGCGGCGCAATGATGGCTTCAGGTCCCGAGGAAAATTTTGCAGTTCTGTTGTGGAATTATCCCTCTGTTCTGATGTACCCTTTTCTGATTCGCCTTCTGTGTTGTTTCAGATCCGTCAATCCTGCAAAGGTTCACAAAAGAAACCCTTCAAACCATAAAAGTTGATAGAATTTTTATATTTTTGATTTTTTCAATTTTTTATGATTTTTATATTTTATATTAACCCGAAATTACAAGAAGGAAATTTTACGCCATCCCCGGCAACAACGCCATTTGATTTGTATCAAAAATATCTAGTAACCACAATCAAGAACGGCGTCGCTTAGAAGCTAGCCGGTGAGTACGGGTCGGTCCACAGGGATGTTGTGAATTTCCTAAATGCTCTTACGAGTTAATTCCGATGGGCATCGAATTGATTTAATCTAAAAACTGAATTAATCTAGATCTAAATCTTGCTAGGGTTAGGTCTAGATTAAGTTTGGAAAGTCTATAAATCTCACCGCTTTCTATACCCGTATTAAGATCTTATTAGGAGTTATGGTAATTATTAATAAAGGGGATTAGAATCATTTGGAAAGATATTTCTTTCTTTAGGTTCTTGTCCTTCCTTTATCAATCCTTACTCTAACCTCCATGGAAAACAATCACAACCGGGCCTTTATACTACGGTATCACCGCTACCTCGAGGGATAGGGTGCCGTAGGGTGCGGTATGTGCATGTATGCATAGAGTCCTATTAATTATATATGATGGGCAAGAAAGGGGTGAGAGATCTTCATCTCTCAAACCTTCCCTAAATCTAACCCTAATAAGCGAGGAGACTACTCTCTCATTAGGGGATTGAAGAACATTTATCTAGGGCAGAGAATAAAAGATTAACTAGGGCAAGGAATTAAATTTATCTAGGGAAAGAATAGAAAATTAACTTAGGGCTGAAATTAAAAACTAGAACTAGGGCAGAAAAATAAACCTACTTACGATTGATACTCTCCAACTTCAAAGAAACTGAAATTTTATTGATGAATAGAGGCATGAGAAAATACAATGACTTGGGTTCTATTTATAGGACATAGAAACCCTAGGTTACAATTGATTCGCACGTCTGAAATTACAAATTTGCCCTTAGGTTAACTATTCAGCGCCGCCTCAACATTTTGGTAAAAATTTCACGAACCCCGAGCTTAATGCGGGCACGGAACCGCGGCATAGGTAGGGGTAGGGCCGCGGTTCCGCGGCCCCTTGGTGAGGTCATCAGATAATCTTTTCTGGGCTCTTTCTGGACTCTTTGGGCTTTTTATTTCTTTGGTTCTTTTCTCTATTTGGCTTCTGGGTCTTCTCCAGATCTTTTAGTGAAAACTTATAGTGGTCTTTTAACTGTTCACTTTGACATTTTGGACCTTGCGTTGTCTTGTACAATTGTGAACTGTTTTTCGTCTAGGCTTGACTAGAATCCTTCTATTTGTTGGTCAAAAGTCTCTCCTTTGTATCATCTTTTGTCTTTTTCACTGTTTTCGCTCCAAGAACCTGTAAGCTGTACTATGTAGCAGACATGCGTCAAAAGCATCTGTTTTTATTGTAAAATGCATAAGAATGGGGAATATAAAATACAATATTATGATATGAACAGTCGTCAACACCAAAAAGGTGTCTCTTCACATGCCCTACCCCCCTGCATACTTTAAATCTGCAGACCACTTCTAGAGAGCTCATTATACCCTATTTACTCTAATTTTTAATGATTTTCAATATATTTTTACATTTTTTTTTATTTAAACTCTTCACCTATTCTAACCCTAGCCTAACCCTATAAATACACCCCTACCCTTTACCCTCTCACCCCAAAACTTTGAGCCAACTCTCTAAAATTTCCAAGAAACTTGTGTACTTTGAAAATGAGCACGAAACGAAGCTACGGCGAAATTCCCGGCGAACTTCCGGCGATCGTTCTAGGAGCTCTCGGCGACGAAGCGACGCACCGACGATTCCTCTCCTTCCATCTCACTCTCGTTATTGTCCAAAACCCGTAAGTCCCATTTTCTACCTCTCTTTTCTATTCTAAAAGTACGGATTTACAAAACCTGACGGAATCGGAACAAATCCGATTTCCGATTCGGTTTCTTATAAAACTTCACTTCTCATTAATACAATTATTCTTAAACTCTCTCATGTTGACTATTAAACACTAATCAACTAAATTGATCAAGTTTCATTTCATAAAATGATGGCTATTTCAATTTATCGTATTTTTCACTTAAATATCACATTGTTTCAATTCTACATTTAACTCCATTAAACTTGCTATGCCTTTAAGTAGATCACGAGGTGGTGACCTACCTCCTCACACACTCATATGCAACATAACACGATACCCTCGAGAACTTAGAATACGGGAAAACAAACATTTTCATTTAAATACCCTTTACTTAATAAAACCATTTCTAAAAGATTTAGTATTGATACATCTTTACAAATAAATAACCTTTGAGCTAATAATAAAAATATCTAGACTCAGCCAATTAAGGACTGTCGCACTCATTAGGACAGAGGAAGGTTGTGGGCATTTAGTCATTTATCTAAACCTGATTTTATGGTGCCTAGGTTAGACAAGTGAGAAAGGTAACTTTAAAAGGCCCGTCTCACGGTGATTCGTGAGCGGATCCCTCCTTTCTTCACTTGTACTTACATGGCCATAATTGGCGGTGAAGAGGCGATTTGAGGGATATCTCACAACTTGTCGCTTTTGACCAGTTAGTAGCAGTCTAGTTGACTTAGGAGACCGTAGAACATAGAATACGGGAAATCGACATCTTTACAAATAAATACCATTTATTTAATAAAACCGTTTTCTAAAGGATTTAGTATTTATACAAATCTTTGCAAAGCGCCGCTACAACCCATTTTGGGGAACCTGTTCGGGATGGTGCGGATTATCGCACATCCTCGGGCTTAGTAGTGCGAGATTCAGACCTCCGCAAGGAGCATTCGGTCTCGAAAGATTTAAAATACGATATCTTAAGAAAATGAGATTTTTAGAATATAAAATATATATTAAAATTATTTTTGTATAAATATATGTATATTTATCATTAAAATACCTATTTTATTATAATATAAATATTCCAACTCTTTTCAAAAATCACAAGAATCAATTTTACACTAAAATACCATGAATTCCATACAAAACCAATATTACAAGTAAATACTATTTATTATGAAATTAGGATATTTCCACTAGAATTATCACGATATAAAATCTACATTCATTACAACTCTAAAATCGATTAATAAATACTTGGGGTGTATTTTGAAAAGTATATAAAAGTATTTTTATATAAAAACCCCTCAAGTTCTATAAATTACACTAAGGACTCTAGTAAACATAAGTTTAAGCGGGACCAATCTCTTGAGCCTCATGGAGCCTGAGAAGTGGGTGCTTGCCTATCTAAGGTAGACAACTTAACAATGGTGTTATCAATACGGTAATCGTCTTTGAAAAAGACACAAATCCTGCCGTCCATGTGCAGCGGTTACCGATAATATCAAAACAATCAGGACTTCAATTTACTTTTCTAATTGTCTGACTCTGAGTGAGTCTCATTATAACCCGACTTGAATATAATTCAAGTACAATTTACAATTTACAATTTACAATCTACAATCTACAATTTACAATATTACAGTTCAACATGAACCCAGGAATCCATTATTCCATATATTCAATCTATCAACTTGACCGAACCGAACCATGGATATACATCCATTTACATGATTCTCCAGTTACATCCATTCACTGATATCATGGTTTCGGTCGGTCATCCAATTATACAATCTATACAGTTACAATACAAGACAAACAATACAATCAAAACACTACGGGTTTAAGGGGTAGATTGGTACGGAAGGTGTTAAAAGTGGAACGAGACAGTAAGATTAAGACACCTAACCTATATTCCGTTGCTGTTGTACCGTGGCTTAACGGTTCCTTGTACATTCCGTTTGCCCTGGTCTCTAGCATATAGAGACCCCTCTCATATACACTGGTATCCTTCTGTACCAAGCTACAAACAACAACGTTAACACAACATTACAACAATATAATACAACTTTAAAAGATACCTTCTTATTCTGTCTATTCTACTTTACTCTTATCTTTGGGACTTACTAAGCGACCTGTTCGCTGACGACATTCCATTTCTTTCTTCTTTGAATGTCGTCAGGTGATTTGGACCCGTCAGGGATTGAGCCCACTGCTGAAGACTTGGACCAGTTCAGTGAAGACCCCGAGCTCTAGACATTGTACATTTTCCATTCAGTACTTTTCATTTCCTGTTATGCCATTGTTTAGGCATCGCTTTTATTTCAGTTGTATTTACTTCTCATGCATTGTACAAAAGAATGTTAATAAATAAAGTTGTTTTTCAGTTTATATCTTGTCTCTTGTGCTTTTATTTTATATTGCTTAGATACGCTTAGCGTACGTACTTCTGAGTATATACGTAGCGGTCTCGTCCCGTCCCCTTCGCCATATACCGCGAAGCAGGGCGTGACACTAACAGGTTGGTCCTGCTCTATCGGAGGTTCACATTTGATGGAGAGCTTTCACCATCGGGTTATAAAATCCGTACTACTTTCGTTGTTCTTTGGCTTGGTCCTTACGAGGTCGGCAATGGTGATCTTGTCGCTGACACTCATGAACCTTTGTCGGAACAAAGATTCCATTTGGACGAAAGTGGTAATGGATCTATTCGGTATGCTCGCGTACCAGTCGAAAGCGACATCGGTCAGGCTATTAACGAACTGGCGGAGGAGAAGCGCATCATTGCCCCCGGTATTCCCGCATAAGGCTTTAAAGTGGGCGATGTGCTGATTCGCATTTCCCATCCCATCGAATCTTCCGAACTTGGGGATAACATAGCCGCTAGGAAATTCTACCAGATCATACTGAGCAGGATATGGTCTCCCACTACTGCTGATATCTTTTTGCGCATCGACTTCGGCTACCAACGTTTTGACTTTGTTGGCAACCAAATCCATGATTTGATCTTGAGTTAGCGGGCTACTGTCATCGGTAGCCAAGACATTTCCCGAGTAGGATGAGACTGACTTTCATGCGGTCTGCCCACCTTTGGATTTGAGGGAATAGGCGCCGGCTGTCTCGGAACACCGTTTCCCGGTTCATGAGCAGAACCCTGTGCTTGATTGGACGGCTGAGAGGCAACTTGGGCCGTGAGCTGCATCACGATATTCGTCAAGTCGTCAATTTTGGAGTAAAGTTTTGCCATCTCCTTGTCTTTTCTTCTGAGCTATTTTCGGAGCTCTTAGAGAAGTTGGTGCTTTGCGTTCTTAGGATGAAAGATTGGCTCATCTTCGCTTTCCGAGCTCGACTCCTCATGAACCGAGGGATCTCTCTGCTTATCAGCCTTGTTGGAAGGGTTTTCATTACCTCCCAGAGGATGCTGGTCTTGGGAAGTGGCAGCCACATTCATACCAGATTGGATCTGAGATGTGGTGGCCCCGTCCTTGCTCTTGCTGCGCGTGTCCACCATGTAGACAGTGTGGACCACATATCCAGCCGTCTCTTTATCTTTAGCGTGGTAACCCTGTTCTTGGAACCTCATGAAGTTCAGCCTAGCATGAGCCCTAGCCATTTTGTTGGCTTTGTATCTGAGCCTTTATGTATTAGCTTCTCGATTTTGAGGGCTTGACGGGCATCCGTCATCCAGGAAGCCATCGTGAGTCGATTGGCAGGGAGATTAGAGAAGATACTCGATTGAGCAGTCGTCAGGGGCGCCGCTGGAGCTTGCCCGAGATACCTTGTTGCTTTGTTGGTATTGATGGCCTTGCCCCCAGCTGAGGCCAAGGAAAGTTGTTCAAACACCGGCATGCGTTTAGGTAGTGGTGCCCTCGAGATCACCACATTTGGCCTCTTGCCTTTCGAGGCCGGTTTATCCATCACCGAGGCTTGAGGAGCAGAGATGGCGTTAGCTGGCACGAACAAAATAGAGCCGAATGGTAGCAGCGACTCCTCCCATTGTCGCTCGAGACTGGCCGGGAGGACCGTCCTGGCGTCCATCTTCATCGTGTAGGAGATGGGAGCTGTGCTGAGAGCTGAGATTGTCCTTGGAGACATTTTATTGCATCCGAAGATTGCATTCGAAAGTCATTAACCTGCAAATAGAAGCATGATTTCAGTACAGGCAAGCGATATGTATATTGATTGAGTTCGCATGAACGTTTAACCCGAAATATAGGAGGAGAGAAAAGGTCCCACTGGGCGTGCCAGAAACTGTAGGGTATTTTTCGTCACCCTATTGAGATGGGAATACACGCGCGCTTGTCAAGCGTACTACAGATTCCCCCTGTCTTGGGTAGATGGGGGTTTATTGATTGTAGGGATCCGAATCTCCGGCAGCTGCGGACTAAGCTGCTGTCAATTACCCCTCACCTTTGGAGCGAGGGAACCTCCGATTGACGGGTCAAACTGGTCATGCGAACTTGATATGCAGTGCGCGTATGTTTTGAAAGGGTTTTGGATATATCAGAGGGCCCGTAGAGTTTTACGGGGGTCCTGCTACCCGGATAGCGGGCTGGGGGTCAAGAGGGCTAGCAGCCCCTTTGCGAGGTGCGGGGCAGCGCCCTGTTAGAAAAAAATTCCTAAAGGGGGACGTGTTTCTGGTGTGGAGTGCATGGAAAATGAGGGGTGAGGAGCGTCTTAAAGACGCGTGCTTGGCACGTGGGCATCCGCGGGTCACGTGCCTAGTGCGTGGGTGCTGGGCGTCCGCGGGTCACGTGCCTGGCGCGTGAGCGCGTGGCGCCCGCGGGTCTCGTGCCTGGCGTGTGAGCGCATGGCGCCCGCGGGTCACGTGCCTGGCGCGTGAGCACGTGGCGCCTGCGGGTCACGTGCCTGGTGCATGGGCGCTGGGCGCCAGTGGGTCACGTACGCTGCACGCGACCACTGGGCGCTAAGCACCCGCGGGTCGCGTGAAGCGCACGCGACCGCTGGACGCCCACGGGTCGCGTGAGGCACACGTGGGCGCTTTAGCGCCCGCGGGTCACGCGCCCTGCACACGACCGCTGAGCACCCGCGGGTCTCGCGGGCGGCACACGACTGCTGGATGCCCACAGATTATGTGCGCGGCACGTGTAACAACCCCAAACTTTCTGTACAACTTTCTGTACAAATTTTTCAAAATTACAGAAAGGGGTATTTTTGCCTGAGCACAACTTATAAGTTTGTTTTGCTTTTTAATAGCAAGAAGGAGCTTGTAGCTCATTGGTAATACCTTGCACTGCTGAACCAAGCCACCAGAGTTCAAATCCTATACCCCATATTATTTTTAATATTATTTTCTTTTTAAACTTTTAGAATTTCAAGAGTCTACACATTCTAAACCCGTAAAACCCCACTACACATGTTAAACTAACTGTCCCAGGGGGTTAATGAAACGACGGGGAACCCAAAGCACCCCCGACTCGGCCGAATCGGCTGGCGACTCGGCCGACTCGGGCCGCCGCCGCCGGCCAGACCGTTGAGTCGTCAACTGCAAAGTTGCGCCTCTTGGACTCCCCTGTACACACGCATACTTTATTTCCTTAGACCAGATCCAGAGACCCTTTAAAGCCCTAATTACTCCATTTTAATATATTTTATTACAATTTAATACATTTTTTCTTTACACCCTTTCACATACCCTAAACCCTAGCCTTACCCTATAAATACAACCCCCAAACACACCCCCTCACTCTAAAATTCTGAACAAAAACTCTCAAGAAATCCCTAGAAGTTTAGTGTACTTTTGGAGTTAGCGAAGGCGAAAGCTTCGGCGATTTTCCGACGACAACCCTAAAAGCTCCCGGTAACGAAACGACGCACCGACGCCTCCTCTCGATTCCTCTTCCTCTCTTCCAATCTCTAAAACCGTAAGTCCCACCTCCCTCTTCTCTATTCTTTTCTAAAAACGCTTATTTCTAAATACCGACGGAATCGGAGTTAATCCGATGTCCGATTCGGTTCTTCATAAAAATCTCACTTTTTCTTAAATACCAACATATCAAACCATTACATGTTGACTATTAATCATTAACAAACATGTTGAACAAGTTTCATAACAATCTATATCATTCTGTAACTTTATCGCTCTTTTTTAGTAAAATACCATATAGTTTTATTTTGACATTAAAACATCACAATCTTGCTATACCTTTAAGTAGATCACGAGATAATGACCTACCTCCTCACAACACTCATATGCAATATAGCACAATACCTTTCGGGAACATAGAATACGGGAAAACGAAACTTTACATATTAATACCCTTAACTATTAAAACGGTTTTCTACAAGATACGTATTTAATACAAATCTTTGCAAAGCGCCGCTACAAACCATTTTGGGGATCCCGTTCGGGATGGTGCGGATTATCGTACATCCTCGGGCTTAGTAGTGCGAAATGTAGACCTCCGCAAGGAGCATTCGGTCTCGAGAGATTTAAAATACGAATATCTTAAGAAAATGAGATTTCTAGAAATATAATATATATATTAAAATTATTTATATATATATATATATATGTATCATTAAAATATCTATTTTGTGATAATATAAATATTCCAACTTTTTTCTAAAATCACAAGGATCACTTTACATTAAATACCATGAATTCCATACAAGTTCAATATTACAATTAAATACCATGTATTATGAAAAATAGGTTTATTCACTAGAAATGTCACAAATATAAAATCTACAACTATGAAAACTCTAAAGACGATAAATACATACTTGGGGTGTATTTTGAAAAGTATACAAATTATTTTTACATAAAACCCCCTCATGTTCTATAATTTACCCTAAGGACCCTAGTAAATATAGGTTTAAGCGGGACCAGTCTATTGAGCCTCAGGGAGCCGGAGATATGGATGCTTGCCTATCTAAGGTAGATAACTTAACAATGGTGTTATCAACACGGTAATCGCCTTTGAAAAAGACAAAAATCCTGCCGCCCATGTGCAGCGGTAACCGATAACATCAAAATTTAATTCAAGATTTCAATTTCTTTTCTAATTGTCTGACTCAGACTGAGCTTCATTATAATCAATCTGATTTGAATATGATTCAAGTACAATATACAATATAACAATTCAATATGATTCCATGAATCCATATATTCAATCTATTCAATCTATATTGACTGAACCAAACCATGTTCCCCTCCGAACGGCGGCCGGAACGCGAGGGTGTCTAGGCCTGGGATTCGGGGGCAGATGCTAATTGGTGCTATCCGTCCACCTCTCCGAAGATGCTAAGTTGATTTATGGCACCGTGCATCGGAGGTTTGAACGGATGCGTCCGATGTAGCAGACTTCGTCAGATTCCCCCTCGCTTGAGGGGTTTTTTGATTGTGGGGACGCTCTTCCCTGCAGGCGCAAGCCCCTGCAGTTAATTACGCTACCGCATCGCGGTAACCACTTTCTCCTTCTCCAGATGATCACTTCGTGTCGTGTGTGTTTATTTTATGTTTTGTTGCCCGTGGATTGTTTACGGAGACCGAGTTATGTCGTCGCCTGTAAGGCGTGGACTAGTCCAAATCCGTATTATTTTAGATTTGGGTTTGGGGGTTTGGTTTGAGGATACGTTAGCCATATTTGAGGCTAAGATCAACTCAAACGTTTGTTAAGGATACGTTAGTCTAACCTGAGACTAAGATCAACTTAACGGGATCGTTTAGATCCGACAAAAGAGCATTTGGGCTCCATTGTTCCAGTTTAGGGACATAGTGGTCCATTGCATATATGGCCGTCGGGACCCATCACCTCTCTGACGACGTTGAAGGATTACAACGACAGATGTCAGAGGAGTTCAGAGATGTACCCTTGAACCAGAGTTAATTGGGGGGATCTATAGTCCAGTTTGATACTAGAGTCTGTTTAAAAGGTTTAAGGATACGTTAGCCATATTTAAGGCTAAGATCAACTTAAACGGGATCGTTTAGATCCGACAAAAGAGCAGACGTGGGCTCTATTGTTCCAGTTTAGGGACATGGTGGTCCATGGATAGTTTAAGGACATTGCGGTCCATGGGTAGTTTAAGGACATTGCGGTCCAATATTAGTTTTAAGACATCTCGGTCAAGGTTAAGGACGTCGTAGTCCATGGGTTTAAGGACCCCACAGTCCACTGTTAGTTTTAAGACATCTCGGTCGAGGTTAAGGACGTCGTAGTCCATGGGTTTAAGGACCCCACAGTCCATTGTTAGTTTTAAGACATCTCGGTCAAGGTTAAGGACGTCGTAGTCCATAGGTTTAAGGACCCCACAGTCCACTGTTAGTTTTAAGACATCTCGGTCAAGGTTAAGGACGTCGTAGTCCATGGGTTTAAGGACCCCACAGTCCACTGTTAGTTTTAAGACATCTCGGTCGAGGTTAAGGACGTCGTAGTCCATGGGTTTAAGGACCCCACAGTCCACTGTTAGTTTTAAGACATCTCGGTCGAGGTTAAGGACGTCGTAGTCCATGGGTTTAAGGACCCCACAGTCCATTGTTAGTTTTAAGACATCTCGGTCAAGGTTAAGGACGTCGTAGTCCATGGGTTTAAGGACCCCACAGTCCATTGTTAGTTTTAAGACATCTCGGTCAAGGTTAAGGACGTCGTAGTCCATGGGTTTAAGGACCTCACAGTCCATATCAATGCGTGGTCATCGGGACCCATCACCTCTTTGAAGACGTTGAGGGATTACAACGCCAAGTATCAAAGGAGTGAAGAGATGTACCCTGGAACCGGAGTGGATTAAATAGTCTTTGGCCCAATTTGGGATCAAGACCAATTAATTATGTTATGAGCCCATTAGCCCAGTTAATTACAAATTGAGGACTTATGGCCATCTTGGACTAAGTCCAATCATGTCTGGGACATCGGCCCTCCTGTTGGTCCCTTGAAGGAGAGGCTTTGCCTCTGGCCATTTTATCCAATCGGGCTAACGTTAATTCAGCAGTGTTGAATGCTGGGATCAAGTTAGTGTTTTAACACTAAAAGACAGTTGGTGTTAAACACCAGCAACATGGGGGTTCAACTTAGTGCTAAACACTAGAGCAAATCAGTGTCAAACACTAGCAGCAGAGGCTTCAAATTAGTGTCAAATACTAAGAAAATTAATGTTAAACTCCGTCAACAGAGATTTAATTTAGTGTTAAACACTAAGAAATTCAGTGTTAAACACTGCAAGAAAGCTCTTTTATTAGTGTTGAACACTAAGGCAAAACAGTGTTTAACACTGGGTTCAGGGGTTCCACTTTAGCGTTAGACGCTGAGGCAAGAGGGGTCACGTGGTAGCACGTGAGGGTGCCCTCCCTTCGTTTGTTCTGCTGAGAAGATCGCATCTTTTGGAGCATCACGTGTCATTACGTGACGGGTGTTTAAATGAGGTATGTTAAAGCCTCTGCCAAGGGTCACGTGGGTCACGTGAGGCGCTGTCTCAAAGGGCTTTCTGTAGATCTTTTGGGGGGGTCACGTGGTGACACGTGACCCTGCTTTTCTGTAGTTGTTTAGAAGATCTGTTAATAATTTCAGAGGAATCAAATTCCTAGTTCCTTTTGAAGAGTTGAACTCTGAATTTCCTGTAGGAATTAAATTCCTCATATATGTGAAGAACTGAATAGGGTTAAACCCTAATAAAAGGTTTGGGGAATTAAACTCCCACTCTCTGTTAGAGAATTATTCTGGGGAATAAGATTAAGGGAATTAAATTCTTGTTGTTTTCACAGAACTAAATTCTTAACTAGGGTTAAACCCTGATTCTTTTCATTCTGAAGGAATTAAATTCCCATAACACAGGGTCAAACCCTAATTTTATTTTGAAGGAATTAAATTCCTATAGTTCAGTGAGAATTAAACTCTCGTGCTTCCATTCCCTCTCTATGCTTTGGATCTGCATGGCAGGATCTCAACCCATTGAGAATTAAATTCTCAACTCAAGGGGAGATGTGCACTTTACAGATCCTCCATCAAAGAGAAAAGAAATATGTCCTTTTGTTTTATATCAGAGTTAAACTCTGTTGAGAATTAAATTCTCTTTTCTTTCAATGAAACCTTCCCTTTCTTACCTAGGGTTTTCTTTTGCAGAAGATCCAAATTTCTGTAAAGTATCGAGGCTCTCTCTCTTTTCTTCCCTCTGCGTATTCTCCTCTTTTTTTTTCTTCTTCTTTTGTGTGTCTCTTGGCTCCTATTTATAGGAGAAGCAACCGAGTCAATTAGTTTTTGATGAATCTTCCATTGGGAGATTTGATTTGTATCCATCATTCGTTTTGGACCTTTGGATTATTAGGTGAATTTTATTCACCATTGGGTTTTAAATCCAGAGATTCTCCTTTGTTATTTTGGTTAAATTTTAAGGGGAAATCTTCCCAAATTCGAGATTTTCCCATAGATAGATGATATTTAATCACCTTTAAATTTTTAATTCAATCGGTTCTTTTGGAAAGATTTGAGAGGTCTTTTCTCAGAATTTAATTCTGTTAACAAATGGGCTTTGAAGTCGGTCACGTGTGGCCACGTGACCCTTGGTCACGTGTGGGCACGTGACCCCCTTGGAGCGAGCCTTCCTCTTTCTTTTGGCGCTTTGTCTTCTGGTTGCTGCTTAACCGTCACGTGCCACCACGTGACCCCTGGTCACGTGCCACCACGTGACCCCTGGTCACGTGCCACCACGTGACCCCTGGTCACGTGTGAGCACGTGACCCTCGTCTGGACTCTTTTTCTTGATTTAACCGGAGAACAAGTCTGCTGCTTTTGAGTATCACGTGCCAACACGTGACCCTGGTCACGTGGGAGCATGTGACCTCTTCTGAAGCCTTCTCCTTGATTTGATTAGGGAACCGGTTTGCCTTTGAAGCCGCTTTTAATTGTCACGTGCCAACATGTGATCCAGGTCACGTGGGAACACGTGACCCTCTCTGAAGCCCTTTTCTTTGATGCAGTCGGGAAGCCGAATTTGCCTTGCTGATGCTTTTAGATGTCACGTGCCAACACGTGACAGCTGGTCACGTGTAAGCACGTGACCCTTTTCTGAAGCCTTTTCCATAAGATTTTCTGATTTTAAATCAGGAAACAAATGCCCCCACAGCGTTGTTCTCACGTGTCCGCACGTGAGTGCAACGCTGTCACCTTTTGTGACCGTTGGATTCCTCTAGGGATTTGGGGAGACGAAACGTTTCCATCACCTCCTATAAATGTTCATGTCCTTTCCAAAGAGCCTTCACTTTGCTCATCTCCTTCCTTTGAGAACTTTTTCTGAGAATTTAATTCTCTTCTTCCAGAGCTTAGTTCTCTGCCTTGAAACATTTTCAGAGTTTAACTCTGTTTAAAAGGACTCTTCGTCCTCAGGTAATGGTGATCGAAGCACCTTCATTTTGACAAAACTCTCTGGATTTTAAATCCGTATCAAGGGTTTCACAAAGAACCCATTTTTCTTCAAGTTCTTTAACCAAAATATGAGACCACTTAACCTCCAACAGTAGATCTCTTAGGGTTTAGATGATCCTTAGGGAGATGATGATGGCGGTTTAAATCCATGGAATTTAATTCCATCCAAAAATGTTTCTGGGAATTTAATTCCCTTCTCTTAATAAGGAATTTAATTCCAATGAAGAACTCACTTTCTTCACACGAAGGCTTCTTGGGGTTTCCTTGTCATTCTATGATTAGTGAAGAAGAAGAGGGTTTGTAATAAATCGTCCTGATTTTTATTTCAGGTATCATGGACGCTCATTTGTATAATCTCAACGAAATCATTTCCTACGGGAATATTCGTGCCCTGGGCCGTAGTCAGAATCAGGAGTTCACCAACGCTCAGTGTGCTGAGATTATGAGCCGCTTTGACGAGTACAACCATCGGCTACTCCCCCGTCGCTCTTCTCTTCTGAGGCTCATCGTGCTGGCGATTTGGGAGGCGCTTCCTCTCTTCTGCGTCGGTGTGCCACTCAGGGCATTGGACGTTGCCGAGGATAAGATACATTCGGTGTATCTGATGAGTCTGATCTCGAAGAGAAGGCGTGACAACCTCATTGATCTTTTGCACCAGGCGTTTCAGCAGTCGGCCATACTTGCCGCCTACCGGAGGGTGGAGGACATCCGCGAGGACCCCGACGCTTGTGATCGTGAGAGAAAACATACTCGGGCGGATCGAAATGCTTGGAGGATCTTGGACAAGGTCAAGCTTGAGTTTCTCAATCCGTGCCCCGCGCCTGAGGTCTTGCCGTTGTAATCGTTTTCTTTTCATTTTGTATGAACCTTTTAAAGCATGAATGATAAACTTATCGTGTCCTTTTGTGTTTGCGTGCCCCCCCTTTTTTTGAATTTTGTCGTTCATTTTTTTTGCTGTTGATGTGTTTAGCGTGCAAGGCATTGTTTCACTTCTTAGTACGCACCAAGCATGGTGCTCACGTGCCCCACACGTGAGGGGCCTTTTATGGGGCTATTCAATTTTTCATGCCACATTTCTGTGCATGGCATTGGATGCAGAGAAGGCGCCTTGGAAATCGCTCCTTTTCCTGATTTCCAATGTCTTCCCTTTTTTAGGCCTTGGAAGGGTTCCATCATGCAGTTTTCTTTCGCGCGCAGCATTTAATGCTCCCCTTTATAGTCTTGAGGCCATAGCCTATTCCCTCTTCACAGAGAAATTTATTCCCATATTGACGTGATTTAATTTGAGGAGTAGCTGAGTGCCATGGCCTGTAACCGTCCACACGCTCGTCGACAGCCATGGAAAGTGCCTATCGAGGAGATGATCCCCCGCTTTGCTGCTCGGTTGGTGGATCCACTTCTTACCGACGACGAATGCGACTCAGCAATGTACGAACTCTCGATTCGTAGGGGGTCCCCCCTCCCAATGGGTTCCCTCTGGCTCCGGATGATTCTCACGGCCGTGCTTGCCGACATCCCTCCTCACCCGGCAGAGATGACCTTGGCGATGCTTGACGCGGCTGAAGAAAAGCTCGAGGGCTTTCATGAAGCACACCTGATTACTCAGGCTTTGAAGGATTGCTCAATTCATCTGCTGAGCCAGATAAAGGCCCGGCGAGCCATTATGTCTGCTTTCGCGGACGAACACGGCGCCAATCGATGGGGAGCGACTCCTCGTGAGAACCGTCGCTTTGATGTGCTGGAGAAAGCAGAGAGAGAGATGGAGAATTTTGTCCTCTGCTTTATTAACCCCTGTGCCGTTGATCCCGTGTTTGGTGACCTTTTCTCGTTAGCGTAGAACATTTTTAAATTAGTCCCTCCTTTTTTATGCTTTATGCCGAACTTCCATGTAGGCTTGGTACTAGTATGTATGTTTCCACTTGCATAAATAAACTTTGTATTCTTCTCATGAGAACTTTCTTTAATTGCAAATGCTATCATCACTTTCCTGCGCATCAGACCTTTTTGGGCATTATAAATGTTCATGCGATTGCAAATGCTATTATTATTTTTTGAATACTCATATAATTGCGAATGCATGCTTGAAATATGTCGGAAATCTTTCTTGTTGCCTTTCACGTCAGGTGATGTGAGCGCGTTTTAGATCGATTATTCCCGTCGACTGGAAGCCCATTTATACGGTCTTGTAAATGTCTTGTTTCCAAGGCTACGGTCACGAAAGCGAGCTTACGTGGCCTGATAGAGCGACACGTAGCGAACATATTGTTGTGCGAGAAAAGAGCTCGGCCGTAAATTTTCGGAGAGGGAGCTAGCTTCCAAGGCGCTGAGCGAGCTTCGCGCCACTCTTATCGCCAAGGCCAACAAAGCGTATGAACTCTGGCGGGTGCTTCAGGAGTCCATCAAAGAGGTAGTGGCTCTCGACAAAGCTGTCGCGTTCACTCGTGAAAGGGTCCAGGCTCATAAAGCCACCGAGAAAGAGCTCGAAGCTCGGCTTGCTTGGAGATCTTGCGTCATGAAGCCGTGGCTCAGCAACAAAACGATGAGCTGGTAAAATTACTACACCGCCCGCCGGCTTGAGGACTTGCATCTTTCCCCTTTTTTTTTGTACATACTCATGAATGAGAGTATCTTTCTTTTTAGTTTCTTTCATGAACTGTACTTTGTATCCATTTTGGTTTATGAATAAAAGATACATTTTTCTTCTCAATGGTGTGTCCTCTTTTTATGGAATGTATTCTGCGGATATTCTATCTTGATCTCCTTGCAGGACAGTGATGGCTTAGGATTCAGGGTTAAGATCTGCTTCCTAAGACTTTTGCATTTTATGAGCCATGAGGGTCTCATAAAGAGTTTTTCTCCCTATAGGTCGAGAGGATCCCATAGGTGTAAGTTCTTCTTAAGAATCGTGAGGATTCTTAAGCGGGTTTTCTCTTGAGAATCATAAGGATCCCACAAGAGAGTTTTTTCTTCCCTACAGGTCGTGAGGACTTGTAAGTGCTGGATGTGGTCACCCTTGCCCATGTTTTACGGAGTCAGGGGTTTCTCCAGGTATCGTAGTTTAAAGACGTCGCGGTCAAGGTTAAGGACCTCATAGTCCGTGGATTTAAGGACTCCACAGTCCGATGTTAGTTTTAAGACATCACGGTCAAGGTTAAGGACCTCATAGTCCGTGGATTTAGGGACTCCACAGTCCGATGTTAGTTTTAAGACATCACGGTCAAGGTTAAGGACCTCATAGTCCGTGGATTTAGGGACTCCACAGTTCGATGTTTGGTTGTAGGGACCCGTCACCTCTTTGAAGACGTTGAGGAATTACAACGCCAGGTATCAAAGGAGTGAAGAGATGTACCCTTAAGCCATGGCGGAATCCATAGGGAATCGGGGTGGTTGATCGTTAGTTTTAAGACATCACGGTCGAGGTTAAGGACATCATAGTCCGTGGATTTTAAGGACTCCACAGTCCGGTATTTGCTCTGGATGCTTCACACGGGTTCACTGCCGTGCTTGGCAAGGACCAGGCTCCGCTCTGGGCGTTTTCCGCGAGGTCAAAGAGTGACGTTATCCGCGTTCCACGTAACCAGGAACTTTGCACTAGATGCTTCACACGGGTTCACTGCCGTGCTCGGCGAGGACTAGGCTCCACTCTGGATGCTTCACACGGGTTCACTGTCGTGCTCTGCGAGGACCAGGATCCGCTCTGGACGTTTTCCACGGGGTCAAAGAGTGACGTTATCCGCGTTCCACGTAACCAGGATTTTTGCACTAGATGCTTCACATGGGTTCACTGTCGTGCTCGGCGAGGACTAGGCTCCGCTCTGGATGCTTCACACGGGTTCACTGTCGTGCTCTGCGAGGACCAGGATCCGCTCTGGACGTTTTCCACGGTGTCAAAGAGTGACGTTATCCGCGTTCCACGTAACCAGGAATTTTGCACTAGATGCTTCACACGGGTTCACTGCCGTGCTCGGCGAGGACTAGGCTCCGCTTTGGATGCTTCACACGGGTTCACTGCCGTGTTCTGTGAGGACCAGGATCCGCTCTGGACGTTTTCCACGGGGTCAAAGAGTGACGTTATCCGCGTTCTACGTAACCAGGAATTTTGCACTAGGTACTTCACACGGGTTCACTACCGCGCTCGGCGAGGACTAGGCTCCGCTCTGGATGCTTCACACGGGTTCACTGCCGTGCTCTGCGAGGACCAGGATCCGCTCTGGACGTTTTCCACGGGGTCAAAGAGTGACGTTATCCGCGTTCCACGTAACCAGAAATTTTGCTGATTGTATCCGCATTTCACGGGATGGAGGTTTGACTGTTGGCGATATGTATACCACCGAGCCATGGAACTGGGAGTTGCCGCTGTTCCGCTTAGCTTGAAGTTGTGTCCGTCGTTACGAGACGAATGTTGGGATGATCTCTAGGTCGCTTGTGGCCCGTCGAGATTTAGCTTCTTTCTTTGGTGAAACCTGGGGGGGGAGGTATGTTCCCTTTTTGTTTATGCCCTTGGATTGTGTACAGGGTATGATGGAACATCACCTATAGGGCATAAATTGAAACCCCTTTTTTTTATTTATTATTTCATTTTCCGCGATGCTCTATCATTTCAGCTTTTGTATCGTGGAGGTCGCGATTGTCCCATCATTTCGGCTATTTTTCGCGGTGCCCAATCATTTCGGCTATTTTTTATTTTCTGCTCGCTGCTTTTTATTGCGAGTTGCCCCATCATTTCGGCTATTTTTCATTCATACATTTTTACTTGCTGCTTTTTATTGCAAGTTGTCCCATCATTTCGGCTATTTCGTATGCATGCGTGGCTTGCTAGCTTTCTCGCCGCAAGCTTGGATTTTAGGTACCGATTTCGGAATCAGCACCGCTACAACTGGGATGTTGCCAGGAGCGAATCATCATTTGCCTCTGTCGATGTTGAACAAAGGTGGCTTAGTAAACAGGGTTAAGGGTCCTGTCGACCAAGGCTTTTGACTTCATGAGCCGTAAGGGTCTCACAAAGGTATTTCTCCCTACAAGTCGTGAAGATCTTGCAGGTGTATTTTCTCCTTAGGGATCGTGAGGATCCCTAAGTGTATGTTCCTCTGTAAGTCATAAGGATCCTACAAGAGGGTTTTCTCCTTATAAGTCGAGAGGAATTATAAGGGTTGTTCACCATACGGTCATGTCCCTAGTCACGGGTGTGACTTTGCTGGGGAAATGTTTGTTCGTGCCCGTGGATTGTATACAAGGGTCAGTATTGAGCCTCCTGTAGGGCAATATCAAAGGTTGTGGGGATTTGCTTAAGAACATGTTTAGGTTTCTGTAACTTAAGACTTTCAAGTCTTATGAGCCGTGAGGGTCCCATAAGAGAATTCTCCTTACGGGTCGTAAGGATCTCGCAAGTGCATTTTCTCCTTAGGAATCGTGAGGATCCCTAAGTGTGTTGCTCCTTTGTGAGTCGTAAGGATCTCACGCAGGTGGTTTCTCCTTACAAGGTCGAGAGGACTCTGTAAGTGTCTTTTAACGAGGTTGCGCCCTTTCAGGTTTTCACAAACACTCGCCGGTAGTCCTGCTGTTTTTACTCACGAAGCCCTTTCGGGTTTTCATCCGTGCCCCTTTTGCTTATGGACATACCGTTTTTTTTATTCCTTTTTTTTATTTTTCTTTTTCTCCCTTTTTTTTATTCATCTCGTCAGCCTAAGGATGCTGTGGTAGTAGTTTAGGGACGTTTCGGTCCGTCGTTAGTTTAAGGACATTTCGGTCAGTTGTTAGTTTAAGGACGTTTCGGTCCATCGTTAGTTTAAAGACGTTTCGGTCCGTCGATAGTTTAAGGACGTTTCGGTCCGTCGTTAGTTTAAGGACATTTCGGTCAGTTGTTAGTTTAAGGACATTTCGGTCAGTTGTTAGTTTAAGGACATTTCGGTCCGTTATTAGTTTAAGGACATTTCGGTCCGTTATTAAGGGGAAGGTCGGCTACTGCTTATAAGTTCTGAGCTTAGGAAGATAGCGAGCGGACATAGTCGTCGTCATCTATCATTGACCCAGGCTGTGGCTCGCTAAGCATAGTATTTCTTTAAAAAGCGGCCGTTTATCGGTCTGAAAGGCCTCTCACCGTGCATGTCCATGAGTAGATAGGCTCCACCCTGGTAGACCTTGTCTATGATGTACGGGCCTTCATAGTTCGGCTCAAATTTTCCCCGCTTGGCGCGATTGGGGATCATAGGTCTTTTGACCACTAGTACGAGTTCGCCTTGGCGGAATGTCCTCGGCCTGGTCAGTCTTTCATACGAGCGCGTCATCTTTGCTTTGTAGGCCTCTAGGTTTTGTTGCGCTATGAGCCGGGTTTCATCGAGGGCATCAAGCTCCTCGAGCCGAAGGTGAGCATTTTCTTCGTCCGTCAGCTCGTAGTGGACTGCCACTCGTAGAGAGGGTAACTCTATCTCGAGGGGGAGCACTGCTTCCGTCCCAAATACCAACGCGTACGGCGTTGTGTTCGTGGTCGTCTTGAATGTAGTTCGATAGGCCCAAAGGGCCTTGTTTCACCCAATCAGAGCAAAGCTCTGTTGAAATTCAAAATTCAAAATTTTGAAGCAACGCTTCAAATCTCGGGCGCAATGCGCCATATGTCAAGCGCTAATACGTCAGCACAGCGCCCAAGAAGGCGCGCCCAATCAGAGCAAAGCTCTATTTTAATGAAGCAACGCTTCAGCTGTGCAAGCACTGCGCTGCGCGACACGTGTCAGCGCAGTTGCGCTGCGCTCTGCGCTGCGCGACACGTGTCAGCGCAGATGCGCTAGCGCCAAACAGAATTAAATTTCTAAGAAATCTTTTCTGTTCTTGTTAAAACAAGAAGATTTTCTTCTGCAAAGCAGAAGCCCTTGGATCAAAGATCCAACGGTAGGGAAAATTCCCCAAATCACTCAGAGAAGAATCTCTCTAACAAATTTAACTAATTTATGGGCACTATAAAAAGGATCCTAGGCCTCAATTCAAAGGCATCAATTTTTCTTGAAAAAAAATCAAGAGCTTTAAACAGAGAGAACTCTGAGAAAATTTCAAGAAAAAGGTAAAGAACCTTCACGAAGTAGAAGAAATTCCTTCTAATAGATCATTGATCTAAAAACAAGATCAATGATCTTTACATAATAAACAGTGCTTTGCACTTCTTATGAACCTCTGGTTCTTTAAAACAATAAAACAATAAAAATAAAAAATAGTGCTTTGCACTTTTATGAACCTCCGGTTCTTCAAACAAAAGAAAAACTTATTTTTCTTTGATCTAATTTAGATCAAGAAATCAAATAGTGATTTACACTTCTGTTCTTGAATCTAAAAGATTCTTAGTGCTTTGCACTTCCAAACTGCGCTGTTGCGCTCTTAAGAGAGCGCCACGTGTCAGCTACAGAACAACTTGCGCTATGCGCTCTTGAAATAAAGCTTTGCTCTCTGGAACTGGCGCAACTCACCAGAGCGCGCCACGTGTCAGCTACAGAACAACTTGCGCTACGCGCTCTTGAAATAGAGCTTTGCTCTCTGGAATTGGCGCAACTCACCAGAGCGCGCCACGTGTCAGCAGCGCAACAGCGCAGCGCACTAGCGCTGCGCACTAGCGCGGCGCACTGCGCTGCGCACTAGCGCAGCGCACTGCGCTGTTGCGCTTGCGCTCACCAGAGCATGACACGTGTCATCACCATATGAGCTTGCGCTCATTACTTGGCGCAAAGCGCCAGACAAATGCACTGCATTGCTTACAAAAGGGGCCAAGCCCAATTAAAGAAGGCCTAACAAGTCTAATAAAATGCAATGCATTACTTGTAAAAAAAAAGGGGGGGCAGAGCCCAAACCAAAATAGATGCTCTGCATCATAAATAAAGGGATAGAGCCCAAATCAAAAGCCTAGCAGGCCAGAATAGAATGTAGTACATTATTAAATATGGGCAAAGCCCTAGCACAGGCCTAATAGGCCAAAGACAAAAAAAATGTTGAAACTGGACTTAGCCCAATTTTGGCCATAAGTCCTTAAATTAAATTGACTGAGCAAGACTGCTCTCTTAAATCAATTTACTTTGGTTCGAGGGTACATCTCCGAACTCCTCTGACACCTGTCATTGTAATCCTTCAACGACGTCAGAGAGGTGACGGGTCCCGACGACCACAAACTAATATTGGACCGAAACGTCCTTAAACTAATATTGGACCAAAATGTCCCTAAACTAATATCGGATCGAGACGTCCCTAAACTAATATCGGACCGAGACGTCCCTAAACTAATATCGAACCGAGACGTCCCTAAACTAATATCGGGCCACCACGTCCCTAAACTGGAATATGGACCACCATGTCCTTAAACTGGAACATGGACCGCTATGTCCCTAAACTGGAACAATAGATCCAATTGCTCTTTTGTCGGATCTAAACGATCCCGTTAAGTTGATCTTAGTCTCAAACTGGACTAACGTATCCTTAACAAACGTTTGAGTCGATCTTAGCCTCAAAAATGGCTAACGTATCCTTCAAACAGACTTTAGTCCCAAATTGGATTATGAATCTCCCAAACTGGAACAATAGAGCCCAAACGCTCTTTTGTCGGATCTAAACGATCCTATTAAGTTGATCTTAGTCTCAAACTAGACTAACGTATCCTTAACAAACGTTTAAGTTGATCTTAGCCTCAAAAATGGCTAACGTATCCTTAAACCAAAACCCCAAACCCAAATCTAAGAAAATACGGATTTGGACTAATCCACGTCCTACGGGCGACGAAATAAATAGACTCCGTATACAATCCACGGGCAACCACAAACAAAACAAACACACACGACACGAAGTGAAATTCTGGAGAAGGAGAAAGTTGTTACCGCGATGCGGTAGCGTAATTAACTGCAGGGGCTTACGCCTGCAGGGAAGAGCGTCCCCACAATCAAAAACCCCTCAAGTGAGGGGAAATCTGACGAAGTCTGCTACATCGGCCGCATCCGTCTAAACCTCCGATACACGGTGCCATAAATCAACTTGGCATCTTCAGAGAGGTGGACGGATAGCACCAAATAGCATCTGCCCCGAACCTCAGGCGAGACATTCCATGTCTCGGCCGTCTTTCGGAGGGGAACAGATTCTGGCACGTCCGGTGGGACCTTTTCCTCTTTCCACTCCACACTTCGTGTGTCGTCTTCGTGAACCAATCGTGGTTTGTTAACGGTTGCCTTTGGATTTCCAAGTTACTAAGATTTGGTCTTTTGTCTGGCGCAGAACTCAAGCATCCATGGATTCTAACTGCACCAACTGCGCGAAGTACCACTGCAACGGACGCTCCACCTCACCTAGAGGTGTAGCATATGGGCCCCAAGAGGTCTCTTTCCTCGCTCTGCCGGTAGAACAGGTGACCCAGGCCACCACCGGCCTGTTTTTCGGGACCATGGTCCCACCTACAAGCTTCTCTATGCCGATACCTGCACCGGAAGTGAACAAGAAGTCGGTGTTTGACCGGCTCACTGCCACGACGGCCCCTGTCAACGGGTCGCCCGCTACCAAACCGACAGCCTCTGTTTTCACCAGGCTAAATCAGAACTCTAAATTGGCTGTCCCAAAGGGGGCAACGGCCGCTGTTACGGAAGTCGTTAAGGCGGCTTCTCCCGCCAAAGAGTCAGTCTTTTCAAGACTGATGATTCCTGCTCCTGCCCCTGCACGAAGATCTGTCTTTGACAGATTGGATATTACCCCGCAAGGAACAACCTCAGTTTTTAAAAGGTTAACACCGGCGGTGCCTCATTCAGACAGGGGGCAAAAAGAAGCTATCTCTATCTCTGAGCCAGTCCCAACGGCTCGTCGTGCTCGACGTCGCCACTGGCAACGAGTGAGGAAGGCAGGGGGCAACTCCCTCTCAGGGATAACTCCACCGGCTCCAACGGTGGAAGTCAACGCTGCTGTTCCAACTGGGAACAGCTTTGAATTGCTGAGGAGGGTACGGAAGAACTCTCCAACCGCTACATTGAAGAGATCTCTTCCACCTGCGGAAAGAGTTCCAGAAAAAAAACGAGAACAACCCCCTCAATGGTTGTCTTCAAAAATTTATAAAGTTTGGCGGAGGGTTCAAGACTCTGTGATTGACCCAGGTCACTCTCGTCACCAGAAAAAGGCGAAAGTGGAAAAAGACAGGGACTGTCCCGTTAAACAGCAGGGGACAGCAGCTGCTAGGGTGCCCCTTCAATGGTTCCTTCAACCTCAACGGCCCACAAAAGAAGGAGGCCAGAAAAAACTCCCGCGTCAGCGGCAAAATTTAAAAATGATGAACCTAAACGCCCCAAGTCAGGGGGCATAACAGTCCATACGGTTTACATGGCATCTGGAAAAGAAGATAGCCGCATGTCAACAGGTCATAGACCGCACACGAGATCAGTGACCAAAGCTCAAGAGCAGCAGCAGAAGCTCCAGGAAATGATGAACGCTATGGCCGCACTTACAGGGCCAAAAGAAACCCCGGAAACATCCTTAGACGAGCGTCAAGAACAAGAGACGGACGCCGAATTCCTTCGGCGCGTGCTAGAGAAGAAAGATAAAGAAGCTGCGGAGCAGGCAGCCAACATAAAGAAAATGGCCCTCCTATTCCAGGATATGGTGGGTATGATGATTCAACAAGATCCACCTGCTGAAGATCCCCCGATCATTCTTGAAGACGATAGGGGAGAGACGTCGAATCCTCCACCGGCTCTATCCACAGCTAAAGAGGATACAATCTCAAAAACTGATTTGGATGAATACATCGCCCAGCAAATACGGGTGCATCATGCGACCGAAGCGGCCGGTCAGATCGTAAAAACGGGGTGGCCATACCCAAGTTGGTACGATCAAATCAAGTACCCGCCAGGTTATACAATTCCTAAGTTCCATGTCTACAAGGGGACGGGCAATCCTCATCAGCATGTTGCCCAGTTCAGGGCACTCTGCGGCAACACCGGCGGTGACGACAAGCTGTTGCTTCGCCAGTTTGTTGGAAGCTTATCAGATACGGCGTTCGAGTGGTATTCTGAACTTCCAAATGCTCTATTAAAACCTTCGCGGAGATGGAGCTGCTGTTTACTCAACGTTTTGCAAGTGCCAGTGAACATACCCCGATGACGGCACTGATTAACGCCAGGGTAAAACCCGGCGAGACGTGGGTTCAGTACGCTATACGATGGCGGAATTTATGGTCAAAGTGTGAGCAGCGCATTGAAGAAGCTCCCACAGTTGGTATGTTTGTGGGAACCCTCGATCCACAAGCAACCATCTCGCAGTTTATGATGCTTTTCAAGCCGACTACCTTCCAGGCCTTGATCGACAAATTAGCCCAGATGGATCAGATGGGCCATAAACCTCCTCTTCCAAGGCCGGACTCCCGAAATGACAAAGGGAAGGGAAAAGCGATCGTTGTCACTAATGCTCAACAACAACCGAGCGACCCGAAGCCAGTGGTTCGTCAAAATAATATGCGCCCGTACGTACCCCTTGAGGATAGAATGGGACGTCCTTATTCCTTTCCCCGCGATAAAACGAGAAGGTTATTCGAGCTGGCGTTGCGCAACAGACTCATAAATCTGCCGGATCCAAAACGTCTGTTGCAACCAAGTGACGTCAACGAGCCCAACTACTGTCCTTATCATCCAGTACTGGGCCATCCGATTGAAGATTGCTACGTTTTCAAAAATTGGCTTGAAAACCAGTACCGACAGGGCAAGTTCGCGTTATCTGACAAATGGAAAGTGAATCCCCCGCAGCCCCACACCGCTAAGGGGACGAGTACGCCGGGGGCAACCTGCTCCGTCATTGAAGAAGCTCCCTGGGAGGTTGTATTATCAGCCAAGACCAAGAAGATGCTAAACGATCTTCATGTATGTCCAGCGATCAAGTGGAAGAACCCGTTGGAACCGCAGGTCATTGAGGGGATGTTGAAGCCACGTCCAACTCTGAAGACCGATGGTGGTGGCTCAAGCACTCGTAACCAGCCGTCAAAATCTTCGAAAAAGAAGAAGAAATCTAAGAAACCCGTGAAGCTTGGCGACAAGCGCACAGACTTACAAAAGCAAATTGACGCGCTGGATGAATACAACCAAAAGGTGCGGACTCCCATTACGCTCCAAGAGTTCCTCAATCACCTCTTTCAAGAAGAAGATGAGGGAGAAAGTTCATCGGATGAATCCGAGGAATATGTAGCAAGCTGTCATATGATCTCCCATTCGATCACGAACGATGAGGAGACTTCTGGCACTAAAACGCTGGGGGCAGATACCGAATCAAAAATTCCGGAGCTATCAGTCGAAATGATTGACGCGTTCCTTAATGAAGCTCGACTGAAAAGTAAAGCTGATCGAGAACGCGAGATGGCTATATTTGAAAGGGCCAAGCGCCAGCGACTTGATGAAAGAGCTGAAATAATCCCGCCGGAGCGAAACGCCTCCGCCGCTGACAAAAGCCAATTCAAGATGAGGAAAAGGTTTGCTAAGGTCATATCAATAGGCATGAAGCTACCATCCTCTGAAGGAAAAATTACTGGTGAAATAGAAATGCACCCCTCCTATTGCTTATATCATCAGAAGGTTTCGCACCCCACTCAAGAATGCAAAGCTTTCGATAAATGGTGGCAAGGATATGTTGCTTGTCGACAACGCTTTAAGCGGGAAAAACGTAAAACTCGTCGAGAGCAAAGAAATACGACCGAAGAGCTTGAAAGAACTGCCGGCGATTGTCGTATGGTTAACACTGGAGGGTCACAAGTGCCTATATTCGGGAGCGATTCGGATGAGGAGCTGGAACTCGCCCCTCTCTTTAAAGAGTCAACTTCGGGAAAAGAAGAAGAGCCAAAGGTTTGCGAAAATATCCAGCTACGCAATCGGACGCTACCTGAAAAGAATCTCGGACCCTTAAACAAGAAAGATAAAGGGAAAGAAAAGGTCTTTGAGGATATTACTCTAGATGACCAAGTTGCGGAAGAGCTAACCGCCAAGAATCCGCCGAAGAGAAATAAGGTGGATTACAACGTCTTAGCGCATCTGAGAAAGCTGCCCTCACAACTCAGCATTCTTGATGCCCTGTTACTATCAAAAGAGGCGAGAGATTCGTTGATTAAGGCGCTACAGGATCCGGACCAGTTCCAAGCCTTCCTGGCCGAAGAAAAGATGAAGAATGAGTTGGAAGAGGTGCACACGGCCGACGTTGCTTTTGGCGATGAAGACCTGCTCCTCGGGACGTGTGAACACAATCGTCCCCTTTATGTCTCAGGATACTGCCATGACATAAAGATAAGTAAAATCTTGTTCGATAACGGATCGTCTGTTAATTTACTCAATGTGCGGGTGTTAAAGGAAGTTTGCATGAGTGTCCAACACCTCGCCCGAGACAAGATCACCATCTCCGGGTTTGACTCCCAGTCGTCAAAAACTCTTGGATCTGTGATATTGACGTTACGCTTCGGGTTGCTCGTCACAGATATTAAATTCCATGTCATAGATGCCAAAACATGCTACAATGCCCTGCTCGGTCGACCATGGTTACACGAGTACAATATCATCCCTTCTACACAGCATCAGTGTATGAAATATTGCAAAGATGGTCTCGAGTACACTGTGGCAGGAGAATTGAATCCGTTTTCCGTGAATGAAGTTCGTAAGTATGAAGATGCCAAATACTTCTTGCCGAGTTTCGAAGATACGGAAAGGTGTCACAAGCCTGAGAACAAAACTAATGCCACCATCCCTGTCTTCGGCAGCGATACCGAGGAAGAAGAGGATATAACTTATTCGGGTTCGCCCCAATACACCAAGCCGGGACCATCCGTTCCTTCATTGATCTTCGGTAGTGATTCGGAGGATGAAGTTCATGCTGTATTCCCTGCTCGGCTTTCAATACGAGCTTCTGCTGATGAAGAGCGAAGTCTGCAGATAGCCATGGTGCCGCTTAGACACCATAAAGAACTGGATGCACTTAATATCTACAGTGTAGAAGAGTTGCGGACATTCTATATCCCTCCCAGAAGAAAGAGAGAGAAAGCAATTCTGCTTTACCGCTCTGAAGAAAATAAAGTGGAGAAAGAAATCTGGTATGGAGCAGATCCAACGCTGGACAGGCTTCAACACATTCGTCTACCTAGATATTATACAGAAGGCTTGAAACGACTGTTAAAGCGCCAAGGGATACCCTTCGAACAGACTGTTAGGAAGGCCAAATTCTATGACAGGGTTTGGAACGTCCCCGGAACTCAACACAAGCTACCTAATGGGAGGATGGAGACGATCGGGCTCGGATACATCCGGACAAAGAAACGAGAGCTATTAAACAGCTGCTATGTCGTGTATGACTTCGATGAAGAAGCGGATGCTCAATGGGGGGAAGCTAATCCTGAAACAATGAAAGTGCCGGATGCAAAAGTGCCCAGTCCGTGGTTCGAAGAACAAATGGACAAGCTTATAAGGGAAGCGGGTCAAAAAGTCCGAGATGATCATAACCGCGAAATGGTCATCTACGAGAAAGCTAGAACGCAACGCCTTCTCCAACAGGCCGTGAAAGATGAAAAGGCTGCTCCCTGTCAACCTGTTATAAACAAGGCTCGACGCAAAAGCAAAAATAAGTCGAAAGGCCGAAAAGGCGCTCAACAGCAGCAAAGCGGGGCTAAGAAGCCACGCAAACGGGAGTCGAGCATTATCGATCTATCCCTTATGAAGAAAATGGGTCGAGCGTACTCGTTTCCTCGGGACAAGACGAAGAAGATACTTGACCTTGCTCTAAAACATCAAATGCTTACATTGCCGGAGTCTAAACATCCCGAACAAGCGGGCGAAGTCTCACACCCGGATTATTGCTCTTACCATCGAGTAATAGGGCATCCTCTTGAAGATTGCTTCACCTTCAAGAATTGGGTCGAAGATCAGTATCAGCTTGGCAAGTTCGCTCTGTCCGACAACTGGAGGGTAGCGCCACCACGAAAGCACGAGCCTAAGGCCACGAAAGAAAAACCAGTTCCACATTGGGATTGGAAGCGAATTCGTACTTGTCACGTGATAACGCTATCAAAAGAAGGGCCCGAGAATATAGATAACCTTCCTTGGTGCTTCGAGAACAGCAATGACGAGGTGATCTCAGAATTTCCGCCAGCGCCAAAAGAGCTGGAAGATGGAATCCATACCACTGCAGATAACCTTAAAAAAATTGAGTTGGGAACGGCAAATGGCCCGCGATCGACATTCATCAGCGAGCTGCTATCTGAAGAGAGGGTGGCCGCGTTAAAAGACGTGCTTCTACAACATAGAGATTGCTTTGCATGGAACTATTCCGAAATGCCGGGATTAGATCCAGAAATTGCTGTGCATAGGTGGGCGATATCTCCGGACGTCAAGCCAGTCAAACAGGTGCCGAGAAGAATGCGGCTCGAGCTTGAGATGAGCATCAATGCTGAGATTGTTGCGCCACGGCAGCGCCCCGGCCGTCTATCCGAGGCCAAAATGCGGAATCAAAATTTTCCTTACTCGGAAACCGGCGCTACCGCGGACAAAGAAAACCCGGATCGTTTACCATTAACCTAATGCTAGCAATCAAGAGATGGGAAGAGAAGTATACCGAGAGATCCGAGTCCTCCGGTCTTCTCGTCATCGTCCCGATCTCCCGCGGAAAGTGTTGCCTCCACATCGTCGCTTCCTTTGCCGGAAGGGCACCACATCGCCTGCGTCTTTTACGGGCTCCCGCCTCAATATCGAGACAACTCGGGCATGAAGCCGGCAAGTCGACATGCCCAAGATGTGCTATAGAATGTGGTGTAGATCATGCTAGTCTCATTTGGGGTTTGTTGCCTTTGATGGAGGAATGAGGTTGAGAAAAGAACTTGGGGATCTTTGGTAGCAATCAAAAATGAGATGAATGATTAATTTCCCTCACCAAAATGAAACTCTCTCATTTTTCTTCTCCCCCAAATAGTGGCCGGCCTCTCCTCTCATGAGAATGGTGGAGGGAATCAAGACTAATACAAAGGGAGGTGAGTGTAGGAGAATAGAAGAGGTGACCATATCCAAAGACAAGAAAACATCAACCATGCTTACACCTCCAATCACATAAATGCACCATCATGAAAGAATAAGATGCATATCCTATCATAATCAACACAATAGCAAGAAACCCCTTCCACAAATGTTATTTGCACAATTGCAAATAACCCCCTCCATCGGAAAAGTCCGGCCGGGAAAGAACAAAGGAGAACCGGCCGGGACGGAATGCAAACTGGCAACTCCAGAAAACTGGTCCCGTAATAAATTACAGGAAAACCCCGATACTGTGCATACACACCCGCATCTGTATTCCGACCGGATACAAATGCAATGAGACAAAATCTACACTGTACTAAACTAGGACCGGCTTAAACTAAAGCCGGCTAGTAAAATCCGTTCGATCCTGATCCGTGCAATACCGCACGTATCTGATCGAACCTTGCCATATAACTATACGGCCACTAGTACAAAACTGTCCGATCCTGATCCGTGCAATACCGCACGTATCTGATCGGACCCTGCCATATCTCCATACGGCCTCTACAGCGTTTCGCCCGAAAGCTTGAGTAACTGTAAGTGTGGTGGACTCTAAAGACTCGTTAATACTATGGCTGTGGATTTAACCACTAGCACGTCAGAGGTATTAGCCAATACGTGACGGGCCACCAGCTATTGACCAAAAGGGACGTCGATGAGCGAACTCATTCTGACACCCTACTGAGCCTGTCAGTGACAATATCCGTACAGTCCGGTCCGTTCGTCTATGAGTATCGCATGTCGGGCCTAGGGGGTTGGTAAAAGTCAGACCCCCAAAAGCGGTACAAGTCGTGTCGGAGTGTGGCCCAGAACGCCCTGAGATACTACTGGAATACCTACCAGTAAATCTCCTGCCTCGGCCGAGGGCTTTGCGTAATGGCTCTCCTAGACACAACGCGACCTCACCCCCAATACCGGGAGAGACGAACCCCTGAAGATCCGCTCACTGCCTCCATGTGGCTCGGGACTGTACCCAACTAAAACCTGTTTGCACGACTCCTTTGAGCCGTGGTAGGGTAGTAATCAAAGCACAGTGGGAACTCACACGAGACAAATGACGATCTCAGGTCGATGAACTAACCTGTACACATGTCACCAGGGAACTGCTATCTGACATCTGGTATAAGACCAACTAGCAGGTTCCCGGCGAGTCCTGTCCGGTGTACTCATAACCCAATGAGCACCTGTATACATCTTAGGTGAACCAACTGACACCAGTGGCTTGTGAGACCGGCCACCGCCCCTCGTCGGGGTCTCGACTGTATACACTAGTCTACTAATGGAGTATCGATGCCCTGTCTCGAAACTCCTACGACTAGGGACCTTTTAAGGATGTGCTTATAGACTACCAGCTCCCACGTATATGATCGCCATCATACTGCTGGTAGTCAAGCAAGAATCCTAGGGGCTCTATCAACGTGTAATAGCGACATGTCAGGTCACCTAAAGCAGTACACGATGATAAAGGTAAACCAGATAGCATATTATCATCTCGAGTAAGACTGTCCTACCGGGATAGGTCCTCCCTCAATCATTGCAATCACGTGCCTGTGATCCAATAATTGACTCTGAGGGCACTATCTCCAACAATCTCCCACTTGCACTCAAGGCTAATTATTGCGATGCCGCATACTCACAGCCCGTGTGATACCGAACACCCAACTCCTCTACTAGTCAGTCTCACAAAGCTCGTTTGCGAAACTATTGCATTCGAGGAATAGCCTCAGTGAGTGGATCCGCTGTGATGTTTCTTTCTATGTCTCTCTATATCTCAAGTTCGCGGAGAAAGCCATCTCCCGAAATGAGCAATACCTGTCTTAGAATGTCTGGATGTCTGATGGGACCTAGCTCATAAATGAACTCCAAATCCAAACTTCTTAGACTGTATCATCAACTGAACTTAATCAGTATCCTGCGCCATGCCACCCTCAGTATTGCCTTGGACCACCTGTCCAAAATACTGCCCCTCGTCAGAAGGAAAACTATAACTCTGACAACCTCCTTGTCGTCCATGTCACCTTGGAAGCCTGGAATGATAACTGTCTCCCAAATGAGGCCGTCGTTATCATATCCCTAGAACATCCACTTATGTTCTAAAACTGCTTCCGACTGTTTCTCCAGGATTGGATCAATGTCAACTTATTGCATCTAGTGCAAGAACAACATCTGGTGTGGTACTTGACATCTCATGATTGACTCAATTGCCTAAGCAAGTGATCTGCCAATCATGCACATCCCTCTCTCCTTTAGTCTGTAAGACACCTTTAGAGAGGGTGACTCCATTACCTGCAGGTACACTACCATGCCAGGAGTCGTTCATTCTAAATACTCTTAGAATGCTGTCTAAGTACCCAGATTGGGAAACCACCCAAATCTAGATCTAAAACCATAGATCTAGTAACCAGTATGTCTGACATAATGTCCAAATCCCATACGGAGAAAACACTGTGTGACGACCAAAGTATAACCGATTGTAGTATAGGAATATCACTTCCTACTACCTTCTCAACAGATCCACCCCTTATTCTGATGACGTCAAACCTATGACTGTCACATCAGAAATAGATGATCTATCTCCGCTACATCTGCTTTAGTCTATAAATAGACATAAGCCTGATGTCCACCAATGCTTCCGCTGCTCCCACTGACTACGACAACCCTCTGGCAGAGTCATATAGACGTGTACTTCCAAAGCTAGTTTAGAACGACGCTATACTCATCCTCCTGCCGGGTCTCGCAGTCTGGAACAACAGCAAAGGCAAGTCTGGGTAAACAAGAACCTCCCTGCCACTGTCCTTGAGCATACCGAAGTACCTCTCGAGTGCCTGAGGTTACCCATCATATCTGCGGAGTGGCCAATGGAATGTCAAATCAGATTGAATCTTTAGGTTCATTACCAAATCTTCAGTAATCGTTTGCGGTTCTGGAATCTCTTCCAGTTCTACCATACTCCCACTACTGTTTTTGAAAAATCCATTTTTAATAAAACTGTGGCGAGTCTAGAACAATATTGCTATTGTTCATCCAGATGGTAGAAAGTCAACCCTCGTCATAGCCTGGGTCAACCCACAAACAGCCATTATAGAAACGTGCCTTGAGTTGTCCAGTGTCTGGTTTTAATCATAAGCCGGACAACTCCCCGTACCTTAACAATGTCAAGATATGAACTGTTCTATATCCAATATAGAACCAGAGGCACTGATTTAATTGAACCAGATTCAAATCATGCAGCTGTCACCAGTGCATGTCAACTAAATGGAAGGAGGCCGATCAGCGTTACTCAACTTAGGAATGCTTCCAATTATGAGTAACCTGAAAGAGAAGCTAGTTCTCTTTATCATTACTATCAACTGAATACCATACACAAGTATCTACATCTTCGATCACTTTGAAGAATCCCGATACTTGCAATACCTGGTTCTCTACTTTATTCAAATACCTATAACTTCTCAAAATTCGGACCCTGTGTTTCCACGAAACACCTGTCTAAAAACTAGAGAGGTCATAAGTAAACCGAATATAGTACGAGGACCAACCCCTCTGTCCTGATGGACCCTGGACAACATACAATACTCTGTATAAGTCCCTTGAGTTTGATAACTCATTCACTGTGTGTCGTAGGTTGAAAACTGTACTTATGGTTAAGAAGAATTACACCGCTGTTTAATGCTCCTTACCTAACCATCCACTGATATAGGTAAATGTCATCGACATAATATCAAAAGGTATATCTCACTCTATGAAAATAGACGTACAGATATATCAATTTGAAATTGGTGCACAACAGCGGATATTCAAAACCAAATATTTGCCGACCGGCAAACAGCCCAGATGATCTCCTCAAATATCACCGATTTCAACGAATCCCGATATAATGAGGATGATCACCCTATTCCCAATAACTTACTCCCACTCATCATCTGTAAAACCATATAGATGTGAGAATCATACCTGGTAAATACATACCCTGGAGCAAGTGTCTAACTGGGAAATCAGTTTTCCATTAACAGTACACAGTGAAACTGAAACATTGAAATGTTTCGTCGAGGTATTCTGGTATTCCTAGTAATGCCTCTTCCATTATCCAGATTCACAACTGTAACCGTATATCTCTTTGCCATCTGTCCAAATCCCTTTATATGTCTTTAGTCATTACCGTATGTACACCCCTTTAGGCCAAATGGTTTTCTTCCTTCCCTACCGTTCGGCACCAGCCTATGGTTTGGAAGAAGACTATCCAATAAGCATAAAGGGTGTACTGTCCTAATCCTAGGAGCACTCGCATCGCGAGAGAAGGTGAAGATAAAAGACACCTGAATGTACTTTATTCTTATTTCTCCTGAACCAGAATCCATCCCCGAACTGGAACAAGTTCCTTTCGAGTTCGTATATAACCATACGATGGAGTATCCAAATAAACTGTGGATCTTTATAGTGATACGGAGTGTCCTGGAGAAATATAAAGGTGATTTAGGATTGGCGAAGAAATACTTGGTTCGGTCGTGAATAGCAGTCGCAATTTACTTTGCCCTCTTACTAATCCCTTGCTTTGTCTCAACTTAATACCTTCTGCACACCATCGTTATGCTAATTGGTTTTCTTCGTTCCCCACCGTTCGGCACCAGCCTAAGGTTTGGAAGAAGACTATCCAATTTGCGTAATAGGTGTACTATCTCCTAAACCAAGGAGTACTCGCAATGAGAGAAGGTGAAAAGAAAAGACAACTGAATAATCCTATTCGTTTTCTCCAGAACCGGAAACCATCCTCGAAGTCCTTCGAGTTCGTATCTAACCATACGATGGTTTTGTCCAATGGAAGTGGACGTTCGCAGTAATACGGGGTGTCCTGGAGAAAAGGGTAAAAGTAGGAGTGGCAATGAGGTCTACAACTCTGACAATCCAAAAGCTAGTGTTAAGAAGGTTCGGTCAACTTGGTTACTGAGTCATAGTCTTAGGGTCGGGTCAATGGTCGCTGCCAGAGAGAGAGAAAAGAAACACTCAGCGTGCACTCTAACCTAGATCAGAATGGTTGTCACTTTATCTAATCAGGAAACCTCCCACTGTACCTCAAATTCTCCTCCAAACCTGAAAGAAGAATTAGTCGGGATCACCCGAGGAGTAAACCAACTCATCAGTGGGAATCGGGATCCAACTATCATCGCATGATAACGTGACGGAATCCACTCACGTCACCACACTCCAGAAGGTATGCGCATGCCTGGCAAGTTTCAGTTCTTTTGAAACTCCCGATGTGTGTTTTTACCCCTAGGACTCAAGTGACCTTGACGGAGTCAACTAATCAAAGAGTTCTAGTCAAGTTCAACCCGTCATTATCTGGATTGCATTAAACCCACCCGTACGAGCCCTTGACGGAGTCAACAAGGCCGCACGACTGTCCTAACCAATCCCATTTATGCAACAAACAAGCACCACTTAGCTACCGTACACTACGCCTTGACGGAGTCAACAAACGCAGCACGAATACTAAATAATACTCATAGGAAATGACGGAGGGCTACGAATGGTTTTTGGCGAAAAACCTTTAACGTAATGAACTTGATATCGTTGAAGGAACTGCATAGCCTTTTATAAAAATATAGTGACGAAAACCTTTACTAAAGAGGTCACTCCCGGTGAAGGGATCTCGGCTCTTTCCCCGTAGAATGAGGTGCAGGATATTCCAACTGAATACCACGATGCAAAGCAAAAGTAATCGGCTATAGTGAAGTTATTGCCCTGACGTAAACTTCTGTCCAAGGGGTCACTCCCGGTGAAGGGATCTCGGCCCTTGCCTCGTCGACTGAGGAGCAGGATATTCCAAATGAATACCACGATGCAAAACAAAAGTGAACGTCCTTGCAATAACAGCTTTTTGAAAAATATTCCAACAACATCAGAATAGGTTTGTTTATCTTGCATTGATCCGAATCAACGCAGTCCCATCAATTAATCACACCATAAAGAACGAAAATATACTGACGTACGTATATGCCATCCGCATTCGCCACTGGGTCCCGTCATCATCCGTTAGGTTAGCTAACTAACGGCAGAGCGGGGACTGGACTAGCGCGGATGTAAAACATATACAACATCTACTAATATATATACCAATATATTATATTTCGCTCAAGGCGTGATAAAAAGCAACATCACAGAAATGTACAGCATCACAGAACAATACAGATATCTGGAAGCCCCGGGTTTCACAGAGCCGCTGCTGAAACCTGACGTTCCCCTGGTCGTGTGGATAGCCTGTGCAATGAAATCCTAGACCCCTACGGGCGCGGCAAGTCACCCGCCAAAACCTGAAGCGAGGCAGCCCCCTCCAGCACCGTGAATGGACCACCCAGCACTTCACGGAATCCGGTAACTTGGGCACCCCTCCTGGGTCAACCTGTACCCCCTACGAGTGCGGCGAATAGCCCGCCAATCCTAGAGTGAAGCCCCCTCCGTCTCAATGCCATGAGATGCGGGCCCGTTGCCCTCTAGAACCCGGCTATCCGTGCACCCCTCCGCGGGGTAATCCTAGTACAGAAAATAAAATATACATACAATAGGTACATCGACCGCAACCAGGTCGTGCCCCAAAAGAATAATACAAACAGGCAGTGACGGCAGTCCACATGTCGGACGCTCGCCCCGCAATATCAAATGTACATAATACAACAAAACTGTACTAGCATTGCATCCAGGCTATCCCCCACGACCGATCCGCAACATCACAGCATAAATATAGAACATCAACGTGAAAATCACGTTCGCAAATCCGTCTAACCGGGCTATAGCAGTTAGACAGGATTTACCGATCAAGTGATATTCACGGTCGCAGATATAATGTAAATACTGTGAAATAATGTGTTTAAAAATATCCGATCGATCAAACAATTAACAAGTGGGCCCCCAAGTAAAACTGTAGCACTCACAGAAATAATTGGCCCAATTTTAATATTCTAAAACCCCCAAAATAAGCCCACAAGCCCACTGGAAAAATCCCACACAGTGAAGACACTAGAGTGCGGCGGAACCGCGGCCCAAGGGGGGTTTGGCCGCGGTTCCGCGCTCAAGTAGTCGACTGAACTTGTCGAATTTTTACAGAGGTCTTATAATTTCATGTACATTAGTTTTCTGCAACCTGAAAAATTTTTAGACACCAAAAAATTTCAACAGAAACTGATGTGAACAAAAATGTGGTTTTTGGAATTTCGGTTGATCGGATAAGTAAAACACATTAGAACAAGCTAGACAAGGTTAATGGCGTGGCTCTGATACCATGTTGCGCCACGGCAGCGCCCCGGCCGTCTATCCGAGGCCAAAATGCGGAATCAAAATTTTCCTTACTCGGAAACCGGCGCTACCGCGGACAAAGAAAACCCGAATCGTTTACCATTAACCTAATGCTAGCAATCAAGAGATGGGAAGAGAAATATACCGAGAGATCCGAGTCCTCCGGTCTTCTCGTCATCGTCCCGATCTCCCGCGGAAAGTGTTGCCTCCACATCGTCGCCTCCTTTGCCGGAAGGGCACCACATCGCCTGCGTCTTTTACGGGCTCCAGCCTCAATACCGAGGCAACTCGGGCATGAAGCCGGCAAGTCGACATGCCCAAGATGTGCTATAGAATGTGGTGTAGATCATGCTAGTCTCATTTGGGGTTAGTTGCCTTTGATGGAGGAATGAGGTTGAGAAAAGAACTTGGGGATCTTTGGTAGCAATCAAAAATGAGATGAATGATTAATTTCCCTCACCAAAATGAAACTCTCTCATTTTTTCTTCTCCCCCAAATAGTGGCCGGCCTCTCCTCTCATGAGAATGGTGGAGGGAATCAAGACTAATACAAAGGGAGGTGAGTGTAGGAGAATAGAAGAGGTGACCATATCCAAAGACAAGAAAACATCAACCATGCTTACACCTCCAATCACATAAATGCACCATCATGAAAGAATAAGATGCATATCCTATCATAATCAACACAATAGCAAGAAACCCCTTCCACAAATGTTATTTGCACAATTGCAAATAACCCCCTCCATCGGAAAAGTCCGGCCGGGAAAGAACAAAGGAGAACCGGCCGGGACGGAATGCAAACTGGCAACTCCAGAAAACTGGTCCCGTAATAAATTACAGGAAAACCCCGATACTGTGCATACACACCCGCATCTGTATTCCGACCGGATACAAATGCAATGAGACAAAATCTACACTGTACTAAACTAGGACCGGCTTAAACTAAAGCCGGCTAGTAAAATCCGTTCGATCCTGATCCGTGCAATACCGCACGTATCTGATCGAACCTTACCATATAACTATACGGCCACTAGTACAAAACTGTCCGATCCTGATCCGTGCAATACCGCACGTATCTGATCGGACCCTGCCATATCTCCATACGGCCTCTACAGCGTTTCGCCCGAAAGCTTGAGTAACTGTAAGTGTGGTGGACTCTAAAGACTCGTCAATACTATGGCTGTGGATTTAACCACTAGCACGTCAGAGGTATTAGCCAATACGTGACGGGCCACCAGCTATTGACCAAAAGGGACGTCGATGAGCGAACTCATTCTGACACCCTACTGAGCCTGTCAGTGACAATATCCGTACAGTCCGGTCCGTTCGTCTATGAGTATCGCATGTCGGGCCTAGGGGGTTGGTAAAAGTCAGACCCCCAAAAGCGGTACAAGTTGTGTCGGAGTGTGGCCCAGAACGCCCTGAGATACTACTGGAATACCTACCAGTAAATCTCCTGCCTCGGCCGAGGGCTTTGCGTAATGGCTCTCCTAGACACAGCGCGACCTCACCCCCAATACCGGGAGAGACGAACCCCTGAAGATCCGCTCACTGCCTCCATGTGGCTCGGGACTGTACCCAACTAAAACCTGTTTGCACGACTCCTTTGAGCCGTGGTAGGGTAGTAATCAAAGCACAGTGGGAACTCACACGAGACAAATGACGATCTCAGGTCGATGAACTAACCTGTACACATGTCACCAGGGAACTGCTATCTGACATCTGGTATAAGACCAACTAGCAGGTTCCCGGCGAGTCCTGTCCGGTGTACTCATAACCCAATGAGCACCTGTATACATCTTAGGTGAACCAACTGACACCAGTGGCTTGTGAGACCGGCCACCGCCCCTCGTCGGGGTCTCGACTGTATACACTAGTCTACTAATGGAGTATCGATGCCCTGTCTCGAAACTCCTACGACTAGGGACCTTTTAAGGATGTGCTTATAGACTACCAGCTCCCACGTATATGATCGCCATCATACTGCTGGTAGTCAAGCAAGAATCCTAGGGGCTCTATCAACGTGTAATAGCGACATGTCAGGTCACCTAAAGCAGTACACGATGATAAAGGTAAACCAGATAGCATATTATCATCTCGAGTAAGACTGTCCTACCGGGATAGGTCCTCCCTCAATCATTGCAATCACGTGCCTGTGATCCAATAATTGACTCTGAAGGCACTATCTCCAACAGAGATCAAGAAGCTGATTGATTCTGGCTTCATCCAGGAAGTTCAATATCCGGAGTGGATCGCCAACATCGTCCCGGTGATGAAGAAAAATGGGACAGTGCGTATATGCGTAGACTTCCGGGATCTAAATAAGGCTTGTCCGAAAGACGATTTCCCAGTGCCAGTCACCGAACTGATGATAGACAATACGTCCACTCATGAGGTTTTCTCCTTCATGGACGGCTCATCAGGGTATAATCAAATAAAGATGCATCCCGAAGACCAGAAGCACACCGCCTTCAGGACTCCTCTGGGAATATTTTGTTACAAGGTGATACCATTCGGTTTAAAGAACGCCGGTGCCACCTACCAAAGGGCCATGACGAAGATCTTCGATGACCTTATACACAAAATCGTCGAATGCTATATTGACGATCTCGTGGTTAAAAGCAAATCATATGAGGAACATCTCGAACATCTGAAGACCGTATTTCAACGCCTTCGGCAATACAACTTGAAGATGAACCCGCTCAAGTGTGCATTCGGAGTTTCCTCAGGCAAATTCCTGGGATTCATTGTTCGATACCGAGGTATTGAAATAGATCCATCAAAGATCAAAGCGATCATGGAAATGCCTCCGCCAAGAACTCTTAAACAGTTGCGATCTCTTCAAGGGAAGCTCGCGTACATACGGCGATTTATAGCCAACCTTTCAGGAAAGTGCCGTCCTTACAGCCACCTGATGAAGAAGGGAACCCCGTTCGTCTGGGACCAAAAATGCCAAAGCGCACTAAACGAGATCAAGCAATACCTGCAGAACCCGCCGGTGTTGGCTGCTCCAGTTGAGGGAAAGCCTATCATTCTCTACACGACCGCCCTCGAAGGTTCCTTAGGCGCATTATGGGCACAAGAGAACGATCAAGGGAAAGAGAGAGCACTCTACTACTTAAGTCGAGTTCTGCTGGGGGCAGAAAGCAACTACTCCCTCATTGAAAAACACTGCCTGGCGTTGATCTTTGCGATAACAAAGCTCAGGCACTATGCGTTGGCGCATGAAGTCCGTCTCATTTCAAAGGTGGACCCCCTTAAATACTTGATGTCAAAGGCCATATTGACGGGACGACTCGCTAAATGGGCCCTGCTCTTGATGGAGTTCTCGATAACGTATCAACCTCTCAAGGCAGTGAAAGGCCAGGCCATCACCGACTTCCTCGCTGAACATCCGATACCGGCCGACTCTCCTCTGAATTGCGATCTTCCAGACGAACATGCGTTTGATGCGATCGACGGTGATGATACCCGATGGGAGCTTTATTTCGACGGAGCATCCTCCGTGAAGAAGCGCAAACAAAGTACCCCTATAATTAAATCGGGGGTAGGACTCATCTTTATAACTCCACAAGGAGGGATAATGCGCTATGCGTTCTCCCTGACGGAGCCGAGGACAAACAACGAAGCCGAATACGAAGCTCTGATAGCAGGCCTCGAGATCGCCATCGACATGGGAATTGAAAATCTCCTCATATATGGAGACTCCCAACTGATCGTTAGTCAAGTAAACGGCGACTACCAGACATGCAAACCAGAATTGGTGAAGTATGGCGAAAAAGTGCAACAACTGTTGACCCAAATTCCCTCCTATACTTTGGAAAGCATACCGCGTGCGGAAAATAGCAAAGCAGACGCGTTGGCCAAACTTGCTAAAGAACTGGCTGACGAGAACCTCGACGACGTTAGAATCGTGGTACAAAGCCGTCGAGTGCTTGTCCCAGCAGAAATATCTCCGGAATCATCCGAAGAAAAAGGAGAGAACGAGCAGACAACCCTGCAAGTAAAAGATTGGGAAAATACCGAGGATTGGAGGGAAGTCTTCATAGATTACTTTAAATCCCACCGAATGCCTGAAGAAGCGTCCGCAAAACATCAGCTTATGAAACGAGCTCTGTCCTTTGCCTTCGTCAATGATACTCTATACAAGAGGTCATTCGATTCTCTGTGGCTAAGATGCTTAGGACCTGACGAAGCGAAAAGGGTCGTCAAGGAAGTTCACGACGGACTCTGCGGTTCTCACCAAGCAGGCCCTAAGATGAAGTTGAAGATAAAACGGATGGGCTACTACTGGCCCACGATAATTCAGGACTGCATCGAATATGCGAAGCAATGCCACTCATGCCAAATTCATGGAGACTTCATCCACCAGCACCCAAATCCACTACATCCAACGGTGGCTAGCTGGCCATTCGAGATGTGGGGGACTGATATAGTCGGCCCCATCGAACCAGCATCGTCTAGGGGACATCGTTTCATCTTGGCGACGACTGACTACTTCTCCAAATGGGCAGAAGCAGTACCTTTAAGAGAAGTTAAGACGGAGAATATCCTCCATTTCTTCAAGACACACGTCATATATCGGTTTGGAACTCCGCGACGGATCATCTCCGATAACGGGCCAGCTTACAGAAGCCACAAGATCAGTCGCTTCGCGCAACAGCATAATATAGACTGGAGATATTCCTCGGTTTACAATCCGCGAGCCAACGGACTAGCTGAAGCCTTCAACAAGACCTTAACAAAGATCATAAAGAAAACGGTGTCCCGAAATAAGAAAGACTGGCACGAAAGACTGCAAGAAGCTCTTTGGGCATATCGAACAGCGTTCAAGACGGCCACAAACACAACGCCGTACGCGTTGGTGTTCGGTACAAAAGCAGTACTCCCCCTCGAGATAGAGTTATCCTCTCTACGAGTGGCAGTCCACTACGAGTTGACGGATGAAGAAAATGCTCACCTTTGGCTTGAGGAGCTTGACGCCCTCGATGAAACCCGGCTCATAGCGCAACAAAATCTGGAGGCTTATAAAGCAAAGATGACGCGCTCATATGAAAGATTGACCCGACCGAGGACATTCCGCCAAGGCGAGCTTGTGCTAGTGGTCAAAAGGCCTATGATCCCCAATCGCGCCAAGCGGAGAAAATTCGAGCCAAACTATGAAGGCCCGTACATCATAGATAAAGTCTACCAGGGTGGAGCCTATCTACTCATGGATATGCACGGTGAAAGGCCTTTCAGGCCAATAAACGGTCGATTCATAAAGAAATACTACGCTTAATGAGTTACGGCCTAGGTCAATGATAGATGACGACGACTATGTCCGCTCTCTGTCTTCCTAAGCTCAGGCTCTATAAGCAGTACCCAGCCTTCTCAATAACGGACCGAAACGTCCTTAAACTAACGACGGACCGAAATGTCCTTAAACTAATAGCAGACCGAAACGTCTTTAAACTACTACCGCAGCATCTTTAGGCTGACAAGATAAAATATATATATATAAAAATATATAAAAAAATATATAAAAAAATATAAAATTAAAAAAAAACGGTATGTCCATAAGCAAAAAAGGGCACGGATGAAAACCTGAAAGGGCTCCGTGAGTAAAAACAGCAGGACTACCGGCGAGTGTTTGTGAAAACCTGAAAGGGCGCAATCTCGTCAAAAGGCACTTACAGGGTCCCCTCGACCTTGTAAGGAGAAACCACCCGCGTGAGATCCTTACGACTCACAAGGGAGCAACACACTTAGGGATCCTCATGACTCCTAGGGAGAAAATACACTCGCAAGATCCTCACGACAGGTGAGGAGAACTCTCTTATGGGACCCTCACGGCTCATAAGATTTGAAAGTCTTAAGTTACAGAGACCTAAACCTGTGCTTAAGCAAACCCCCACAAACTTCCAATACTGCCCTACAAGTGGTCTTATATTGGCCCTTGTATACAATCCACGGGCGCGAATAAACATTTCCCTAACCAAATCTCATCCGTGACTGGGGATATGTTCGTATGACCCTTGTAGGTCCTCTCGACTTACAAGAAGAAAACCCTACTGTAGGATCCTTACGACTTACAGAGGAAACGAACACTTAGGAATCCTCACAATTCTTAAGGAGAAAATGCACCTACAAGATCCTCACGACTTGTAGGGAGAAATAACTTCGCAAGACCCTTACGGCTTATGAAGTCAAAAGCTTTAGTCGACAGGACCCTAACCCTGGTCGCTAAGCCACCTTTGTTCGACATTGACAGGTGCAGAGGATGATTCGCTCCTGGTAATATCCCAGTTGTAGCAGTGCTGATGCCAAAATCGGTGTCCAATTTCAGGTTTACGGCGGAAAGCCGATAGGCCGTACATGCAAACGAAATAGCCGAAATGATGGGGCAACTTGCAATAAAAAGCAGCAAGTAAAAATGTATGCATGCAAAATGGCCGAAATGATTGGGCAACTCGCAATAAAAAGCAGCGAGTGAAAATAAAATAAATAGCCGAAATGATTGGGCACCGCGAAAAATAGCCGAAATGATTGGGCAATCGCGACCTTCGCGATATAAAAGCTGAAATGATAGAGCATCGTGGAAATAAAATAAAATAAAAGAAGAGATGATAAAACTTTGGCCCTACAGTTAAGATCAAATCGATCCCTGTATACAATCCAAGGGCGTAAACAAAGAGGGAACCATACTTTCCCAGCAGGCTCCGCCAGAAGATGAAGCTAAATCTCGACGGTTCAGTCCAACTCCGAAGAAACCAGTATCTTCATCAAACTCCTCGACTCACGGATACAAACACTCCTTGACGAGAGCCTCCTGATCCGCGTCGACTCGCAGAGCCACCAGTGCCTCCGTGGGAATCCTCGACTCGTTTCAAACCCCAAGGAAACAAATAATCCTTGGCGCTTGGGAAACAAATAATCCCTAGCAAACTCCTCGACTCACGGATACAAACACTCCTTGACGAGAGCCTCCTGATCCGCGTCGACTCACAGAGCCACCAGTGCCTCCGTGGGAATCCTTGACTCGTTTCAAAACCCCAAGGAAACAAATAATCCTTGGCGCTTGGGAAATAAATAATCCCTAGCAAACTCCTCGACTCACGGATACAAACACTCCTTGACGAGAGCCTCCTGATCCGCGTCGACTCGCAGAGCCACCAGTGCCTCCGTGGGAATCCTCGACTCGTTTCAAACCCCAAGTAAACAAATAATCCTTGGCGCTTGGGAAACAAATAATCCCTAGCAAACTCCTCGACTCACGGATACAAACACTCCTTGGCGAGAGCCTCCTGATCCGCGTCGACTCGCAGAGCCACCAGTGCCTCCGTGGGAATCCTCGACTCGTTTCAAACCCCAAGGAAACAAATAATCCTTGGCGCTTGGGAAACAAATAATCCCTAGCAAACTCCTCGACTCACGGATACAAACACTCCTTGACGAGAGCCTCCTGATCCGCGTCGACTCGCAGAGCCACCGGCGTCTCCGTGGGAATCCTCGACTCGTTTCAAAACCCCAAGGAAACAAATAATCCTTGGCGCTTGGGAAACAAATAATCCCTAGCAAACTCCTCGACTCACGGATACAAACACTCCTTGACGAGAGCCTCCTGATCCGCGTCGACTCGCAGAGCCACCAGCGTCTCCGTGGGAATCCTCGACTCATTTCAAACCCCAAGGAAACAAATAATCCTTGGCGCTTGGGAAACAAATAATCCCTAGCAAACTCCTCGACTCACGGATACAAACACTCTTTGACGAGAGCCTCCTGATCCGCGTTGACTCGCAGAGCCACCAGCGTCTCCGTGGGAATCCTCGACTCATTTCAAACCCCAAGGAAACAAATAATCCTTGGCGCTTGGGAAACAAATAATCCCTAGCAAACTCCTCGACTCACGGATATAAACACTCCTTGACGAGAGCCTCCTGATTCGCGTCGGCTCGCAGAGAAACCATTGTCTCCGCGGGAAACTCCCGATTCGTCTCAACTTGCAAATGAAGCCTCAGGCAGCAGGGACTAAAAAAACTTGCTTCCTGAACAATGGGACCCTGCAAGTCAATCCAAAATGGTCTCTTGCATACTATTCACGGGTCTCACTCTCCAAAGTCGAATTTCGACAAGGAGGGAAACAACCGCTTATGGGTCCTCTCGACTCATAAGAGGGAAAAATTCTCTTATAGGATCCTTACGACTTACAAGAGAAAACCACACTTAGGAATCCTCACGATTCCTAAGGAGAAAACCCACCTACGAGATCCTCTCGATCCGTAGGGAGAAAAGTCTCTATGAGACCCTCACGGCTTATGGAGTTGAAAAGTCTTAGGCAGCAGATCTGAACCTGCGGCCTAAGCCATCGCTGATTCTTAGGAAAGTCAAGATGCGTGCCCTACTATCCGTCAACCATGTTCGCTAAGATGATATGCTGATAATGAAAGAAAGAAAAGACGGAGAAAACGACACATTACAAAAAAGGTGTATCTTTTATTCATAAACTTGATTGGATACAGGATACATTATGTTAAAGAAAAAATAGGTATATATATACATCCTTTTATCTACAAGCACAAACGATACAAAGATGGATAGCTACTGAGGAGGAAGTGTCTTTAGTAAGTTCACAAGCTGCTCTCGCACTTCCTTCAGCGCTTCCTCTCGAGTGACAGCCGCGGCCACCTCCGCCTCCACCTGGGCCCGCTGCTGCAAGAAGGATGAAAGTTGCTCCTCTGCCGCCTTCTGGGCTGCTTCCTGGCTGGGTGCAGCTCGCTCGACAACGTCAAGTTTTTGCCTTAATGATAACCCTTCGGAAAGACATTGCAGAAGGCCCTCAAAGCTAACCTTCAGCCGTGCGGCGTTGGCCTCCACCCGAGCATGCAGTTGAGCAGACTTGCTCGAAGTCTCACCACGCTCCTTACGCCTTGAAATGACTTCTTGTTCGAGATGGCGGAAGTAAGGAGCGCTCTACTCAATCCATGCTGTTCTTTAATTACTGGCAGCCAAGGTCTCGGGAGCGGGACGCAGCGACTCCAACTGATATAGGCGACCCTCAATCCCCTTAAAATGGTTAACCCAGGATGCAATGATGCCCTCATCATGAAAGTTCACGAGTATTGCTAGCATCGGGTTAACCACCATAGAAAAGTCTGCGGCAGATGTAGGAGTTTCAACGTCGAGTTCCTCGACGTAGTCACTCAACATGCGCAGACTATTCGCAGCGCCTTTTGAAGACAGACTCCTCAGATAAGGACCCGCCGACATTGTAATGCGAGGCTCGAAAGGCGCCGAAGCCAGAACGACAGCTGAAAAGAAACAGGATGCGATCAGATAACAGTACGGAAAATAAAGAGAGGAAAGTTACCAATGTGATGGTCACTGTACCAGTTGAGACAGATGGCAAGGTCGGAAGGACTGGTGGCGCAGCTGATGTTTTATCCCCTCCTTCAATCTGTAGCACTGCAGTTGAGATGAGAAAAAGAGGTTAGAGGTAATTCCATCAATAAGAAAAAAGAGAGGAAGGATGTCAACGGAAATCATACTCACCAACGCCACCAGAGGAAGAAGCAAGCTCAGATGGGAAGGAAAAGTGTGGGAGCAACATCTGATATACATGATCAAAAAGCACTCCTGAAAACACAACAGTGTGACTTTAGTACACGAATTATATGTCTGGAAAACAAGATTAATAAATCGTAAACACATACCTTCCAACATCTTCGAGGGTATGAGAGAGGGTTGAGAGGTGACCACCGCCAAGGCAGTCGTTGAAGGCGATCCCTCGAGCAGTGGGGCATCGGCACTGGCTGCACCTGCATTACGAAAAGGTGAACTTGTCAGAAAAGATTGTAAAGTAAAGAAAAGCAGCCACTTGGGGTTTACCTGAGGAGCTCCCGGCTGAAACGGAGGCGGCTCCCTCCTCTATCGACATGAGACCGCCGCCTGTGGCCTCGTAACCCGACTCGATGGGGACTGTCGTCGTGCTCGCAAGACCTGGAGACGGCGGAGGGCCATAGACGGGAAGGGCTATGATTGGAGTATTGCCAGATTCCAGAGAAGGAGCGGTTGGCTCGTCCTCGGGAGTCATGGCCACCTCACCCACTACTCTCTCAGGTTCAGTAGTTGCGGTTGTATCGTCCACCGTCGCCGGGGGATCGCCGGCCTCGAGCGCCTCATCCGCCACCACCCTGGACTCAGTTATAATGATCATATCATCTGCCACCACTTCAGGTTCGGCATCAATGACCTTCTCGGCGGTAGGCCCCTCGACCTCCACTTCAGGCTCCAAAACCACAACGACATTGCCCACCGTCGGCTCGAGTTCGGACGGTACCGCCTCTTCTGTTTCTTTGGGATCAACGGTTTCCGCCTCCCCCTCGATCGGACTTGGCCCTACAAGATAAGAGATATAAGGACCAACGACATTAAAATCCTTATAACAAAAACTCTGAGAGAAACATTACCTGAAGTGGATTTACCGTTTGCGCTCCGAACTGCGCGCGCCACCTCTCTACGGGCAGTGGATAGGGAGACAGGGGCCTCTTCGGATGGAGTATCAGCACGAGGAACAGTGCTGGGACCCGCTCCCATAGCCAAGGCAGCCCTGCGTGCCTTCGCCTCACGCCTCAGCCTCTTCCATTCCTCCCGGGCTGTCGCGATAGACCTTTGTGACACCTCCTTCAAGGCGTCGTCATCCTCGTTCAGGGATGCCTCCAGAGCCTTTAAGGCATCTCTCATCGGCTCTTCAAGACGAACCTCCTGCGGTGGCCCAGAGGAAGCAGGAATATCGGCGGCTGGCGGAACATTTGTGTCACTTGGTGGGAACAGCATTGAGGTTTCTGCAATAAAAAGAGAGAGGTTAGATCGACCATAACACGAGGGAGATGGAGACTTGATGAATTAAAACTTACTAAGGCCCATAGACGCTCTAAGACGTTCCTCCTCTTGGAAAGTCTTCAAAGAAGCGGCAATGGCTTCTTCATCAGTGATGCCTGTTGAAAGAAAGGAGAGAAAAGCGTTAATCAAGGGCGATAAGGAAATATGTTGTAATAAGGAAAATGTGACTAGTAGTTACCTGACTGCGCAAGCTTAGCTAACCACGCGTTACGCCTCGCCAACCATGCCGAAGCTTTGAGAGCAGCCTCCAAGTCTGTATCGTCCGGCGGCGGCATCACTAATCCTGCGTTAGTCCCATATTCGAGTAGACCTTCAGCATAGGGAGCATGGGGTTCCTGGCTGAACACAACGTCCGCAGCGAAGAGCGACTTCTTTTTCTTTTGCCCTCCGACCCTAGGCTCACGGGGGATCGACTTCCGCTTAGCAGCCACTTTGGGACGACGGGTCCCGATGTCCGCACCCACGCCAGACTCCGGCGAGGGTACAACCACTGTCTCCACTGGAGCACAGGGTGCGGGAGGTGCATCTGCGATATCAGGGAGCGGCAGCTCACGTGGAGGACTTTGCACACGTGATGGTCTGCCCCCGGCATCTTTTAGAGGAGGAGCCACCAGGATCCTTGGCGCTAAGGGAGCGTTACGATTGGTGCCGGGGGGTACTTCTTTACGGTCGATCAACACTCGCCTCTCTTCCTTTATAACAGCCCCCGTCGCATGATTGTACCACTCTTTATATACATTAAGGAGTCGTGGAGCACAGGCCGGCGTGCTGATGAAAAAACGAGAACCCGTGTTCAGGCGCAGGAAGTGATGTAACGCGTTCTCCATCCCTTCTTCATTGACAGCAGGTTCCAGTAAGAAAGCTTCCAAGGGTACCCCTTGATTGTAACCCAGTTGTTGGGCAAAACGATGCGGGTTATATCTCATAAAGACTGCTGCACCGCCCTGCCTGAAGACTAGGAAACCCTGTCTAATAGAATACAAATGGAGGATCTCCCGGGCCGTTAACACTGAAGCTCCATCCTTGAAGGAGTCCTGTAATGGTCGCACCGCAGTGGTGGACGCTTTTCCAATGGTTAATACCTTATCAATAAAGGACATCCCGACTCCAACGGTGTGAGGGCGAAGCAGTAAACCCCTGGCGTCCCGTGGTGAAGGGGTCACTATTGATGAGCCAATCAACTGTAAAATGCGAGGAAAACCGCACTTGTCAAAGAATGAAGGCCTTTTATGCATGCCGAAGACACCCGCCGTGTGTAGCTCGAGCCACGATGCAAAGTAGTGCATCGGGAAGACCACGTGCAGTACCCCGGGCTCGTTGGCATCCGCTGCTCGGCTGAGGCCATGATATAGGTGCGCCAGGCCAGCGATCCCCACAGCCACCTTTACCCCGATGACCATTCGGTGGGCTGGGTAGAAGACAGAAGGCCGCATGCGATGAGAGTGCATTGGGATCGCGAACCAACTCAGCCACAGTCCGAGAAATCCTAAGAAAAAGGCCTCCTCATCCATTCCGGGGGCCGCAATTTCTGCAAAGGACGTAGTTGGGGAGTTAGGAAGAAAGAATTCTTTTTGGTCTATATCTCTGGCTGGCAGGTTATCCAAACCTAAACCAAAAGGGTCCTCAAGGGTGGCAAACTTGGTAGCTTCTGCCGAGAGAACGTTTGGATGAAGAAACTGAGCAATAAAATCCTCAAAATTAACTCCACGACTCCCGCGTTTGATAAAGAGAGATTCATAGATGTTCAACACCTTAATCAAGCTCGGGAATTGATGTTGAACGGCATTCTCCGGCGTGACCCCCCTGACCACTGGCCTAGCACCAAAGACGTACACATCTGTCGGGAGCAGCTCCTCGTAATGTTCTCCCATGACCGGTAGGCCGGATACCTCCGCTAATTCCTCCAAAGAGATGGACACTTCCCGATCCATAGCAAGGAAAGTGTGGGTGGGAATATTCCATTGCTCCAAGAAAGCCTTGAACCACCAAGTGGGGAGCGTGGGATAATGGAAGAGGGAGACGTAGACCGCGGTGTACAGTCCTAGTCTTACCAACTGCGACTTCTTCGTCGACAGGATCTACCGGGCCCACGGCAGATAGCCAATCGGGTGACGGGGAATCAAACCAAGGTTATATGATTGCCCCCAGGGCCGTGCTTCTCCCTGACAAATACGGCGTCCTAGGATATCCAAGACCATGGGACGCTGAACCGGAACCGCATCCATAGCGGGATGAAGAAAGCTGTTCGCGGTCCAGTCTATCATCTCCACGGCATACTGCACCGAAGGTGGGATAGCGTAGTGAATTGCCGTGATGGGTTCTGACGGCACCGCGCAGGTGAAGCTCCGTCGGCCCATGATGATCTGATTGTACCACGACCCCCAAAGATGGAGACTCTTGTATTCCGGGTCGTACTCCTTGATCATAGCCAGGACTTCACGGTCCAGGGGCGCCTCGGGAAACCCCTCCTCTGAGCGGACGAACGGGAATGAAGTGTCTAAAGACATGATCGCTGCAAAAGAACAATTTAGCCGTTAGTGTTGTAATTCCAACGTTTGGCGTATAAAAAAAAGAGGAAAATGCATTTATTAAATTAAATTAAAATTAATTAATTACACCACAGAACAGTGCAGTGAGTAGGAGACCAAGGAGGGACCTACAAAATCTGGATGACAATACGTCGGTTAATAAGACAAACTCATCATTGGATGAGATCATCAGTTGGTCCCCAGGAAAACATTCCCATTAATAAATAATCTCTAAAGACAAGGAGGAAATCTCCTCTTTCAGAGCAAAGCTCTGTCACAGAGTGACACTTGTCAAACTCTGGTCTTAGAGGAATAAGATTCTTTAAGAAAGAGCTTAGCTCTGTGGTGATAATGAGAAAACTTATTTAAAACTCCTAAAGAGATTAAAACATTTTTGAAGACCCTTAGAAGTTCTTCATTTTTGGACCAAAAAGATCTATTCTTGGATCCATGAGCAAAGCTCTCTGTTCATGGGTTAGAACCCATGAGCAAGATCTTTTCAGATCTATGGATTTATGAGAGCAAAGCTCTATTGAGGAAACCCCAATGGGGATCTCTTTAGATCAAAAGATCTGTGAGAGCAAAGCTCTTTGGTTAAGATTAATTTAGATTAATTTGATTTAAATTAAGTTTTACCTAAAGTTTCTAACTGTGGGAAGGAGCAAAGCTCTGAAGTTCTTAAGAAAGAGCAAAGCTCTGTTGAAATAAAAAAATCTTAAAACGGTGAGATTTTTCTAAGGACCAAAGGTCCTATTTATAAGGCGCTTGCGCCCTTTGAGCTCACCCCTTGATCCAACGATCAGGAGTTTGCCACCGCTGCACTCACGTGTGCGCCACGTGAGCGCAACGGTGGGGGGGCATTTGTTTCGCCCAATCAGAGCAAAGCTCTGTTGAAATTCAAAATTCAAAATTTTGAAGCAACGCTTCAAATCTCGGGCGCAATGCGCCATATGTCAAGCGCTGATACGTCAGCACAGCGCCTAAGAAGGCGTGCCCAATCAGAGTAAAGCTCTATTTTAATGAAGCAACGCTTCAGCTGCGCAAGCACTGCGCTGCGCGACACGTGTCAGCGCAGATGCGCTAGCGCAGTTGCGCTGCGCGACACGTGTCAGCGCAGTTGCGCTGCGCGACACGTGTCAGCGCAGATGCGCTAGCACCAAACAGAATTAAATTTCTAAGAAATCTTTTCTGTTCTTGTTAAAACGAGAAGATTTTCTTCTGCAAAGCAGAAGCCCTTGGATCAAAGATCCAACGGTAGGGAAAATTCCCCAAATCACTCAGAGAAGGATCTCTCTAACAAATTTAACTAATTTATGGGCACTATAAAAAGGACCCTAGGCCTCAATTCAAAGACATCAATTTTTCTTGAAAAAAAATCAAGAGCTTTAAACAGAGAGAACTCTGAGAAAATTTCAAGAAAAAGGTAAAGAACCTTCATGAAGTAGAAGAAATTTCTTCTAATAGATCATTGATCTAAAAACAAGATCAATGATCTTTACATAATAAACAGTGCTTTGCACTTCTTATGAACCTCTGGTTCTTTAAAACAATAAAACAATAAAAATAAAAAATAGTGCTTTGCACTTTTATGAACCTCTGGTTCTTCAAACAAAAGAAAAACTTATTTTTCTTTGATCTAATTTAGATCAAGAAATCAAATAGTGATTTGCACTTCTGTTCTTGAATCTAAAAGATTCTTAGTGCTTTGCACTTCTAAACTGCGCTGTTGCGCTCTTAAGAGAGCGCCACGTGTCAGCTACAGAACAACTTGCGCTATGCGCTCTTGAAATAGAGCGTTGCTCTCTGGAACTGGCGCAACTCACCAGAGCACGCCACGTGTCAGCTACAGAACAACTTGCGCTACGCGCTCTTGAAATAGAGCTTTGCTCTCTGGAATTGGCGCAACTCACCAGAGCGCGCCACGTGTTAGCAGCGCACTGCGCTGTTGCGCTTGCGCTCACCAGAGCATGACACGTGTCATCACCATATGAGCTTGCGCTCATTACTTGGCGCAAAGCGCCAGACAAATGCACTGCATTGCTTACAAAAGGGGCCAAGCCCAATTAAAGAAGGCCTAATAGGTCTAATAAAATGCAATGCATTACTTGTAAAAAAAAAGGGGGGGGGGCAGAGCCCAAACCAAAATAGATGCTCTGCATCATAAATAAAGGGACAGAGCCCAAATCAAAAGCCTAGCAGGCCAGAATAGAATGCAGTGCATTATTAAATATGGGCAAAGCCCTAGCACAGGCCTAATAGGCCAAAGACAAAAAAAATGTTGAAACTGGACTTAGCCCAATTTTGGCCATAAGTCCTTAAATTAAATTGAATGAGCAAGAGTGCTCTCTTAAATCAATTTACTTTGGTTCGAGGGTACATCTCCGAACTCCTCTGACACATGTCGTTGTAATCCTTCAACGACGTCAGAGAGGTGACGGGTCCCGACGACCACAAACTAATATCGGACCGAGACGTCCCTAAACTAATATCGGACCGAGACGTCCCTAAACTAATATCGGACCGAGACGTCCCTAAACTAATATCGGACCGAGACGTCCCTAAACTGGAATATTGGACCACCACGTCCCTAAACTGGAACATGGAACGCCATGTCCCTAAACTGGAACATGGACCGCTATGTCCCTAAACTGGAACAATAGAGCCAATTGCTCTTTTGCCGGATCTAAACGATCCCGTTAAGTTGATCTTAGTCTCAAACTGGACTAACGTACCTTAACAAACGTTTGAGTCGATCTTAGCCTCAAAAATGGCTAACGTATCCTTCAAACAGACTTTAGTCCCAAATTGGACTATGAATCTCCCAAACTGGAACAATAGAGACCAAACGCTCTTTTGTCGGATCTAAACGATCCCATTAAGTTGATCTTAGTCTCAAACTAGACTAACGTATCCTTAACAAACGTTTAAGTTGATCTTAGCCTCAAAAATGGCTAACATATCCTTAAACCAAAACCCCAAACCCAAATCTAAGAAAATACGGATTTGGACTAATCCACGTCCTACGGGCGACGAAATAAATAGTCTCCGTATACAATCCACGGGCAACCACAAACAAAACAAACACACACGACACGAAGTGAAATTCTGGAGAAGGAGAAAGTTGTTACCGCGATGCGGTAGCGTAATTAACTGCAGGGGCTTGCGCCTGCAGGGAAGAGCATCCCCACAATCAAAAACCCCTCCTCAAGTGAGGGGGAATCTGACGAAGTCTGCTACATCGGCTGCATCCGTCTAAACCTCCGATACACGGTGCCATAAATCAACTTGGCATCTTCGGAGAGGTGGACGGATAGCACCAAATAGCATCTGTCCCAAACCTCAGGCAAGACATTCCATGTCTCGGCCGTCTTTCGGAGGGGAACATGCCTCTTGCAGCCTCTCGTGCCAGTCTCTCTTATTCCGGGACACCGTTTTTTTTATGATCTTCGTCAAGGTCTTATTGAAGGCCTCGGCCAGACCGTTAGCTCGTGGATTGTAAACTGAAGAATATCTCCAGTCTATATTATGCTGCTGCGCGAAGCGGCTAATCTTATGGCTTCTGTAGGCTGGCCCATTATCGCAGATAATCCGCCGTGGGGTTCCAAACCGATAGATGACGTGCGTATTGAAGAAGTGGAGGATATTCTCCGTCTTCACTTCCCTCAGTGGTACTTCTTTTGCCCATTTGGAGAAGTAATCAGTTGTCGCCAGGATGAAACGATGTCCCCGGGACGATGCTGGCTCGATGGGGCCGACTATGTCAGTCCCCTACATTTCGAATGGCCAGCTAGCCACCGTTGGGTGTAGTGGATTCGGATGTTGGTGGATAAAGTCTCCATGAATCTGGCACGGATGGCATTGCTTCACATACTCGAGGCAGTCCTGGATCATCGTGGGCCAATAGTAACCCATCCGTTTAATTTTTAACTTCATCTTTGGGCCTGCTTGGTGAGAACCGCATAGTCCATCGTGAACTTCTTGAACGACTCTTTCTGCTTCGTCAGGTCCTAAACATCTCAGCCATAGAGAATCAAACGATCTCTTGTATAGAGTATCGTTGACGAAAGCGAAAGATAGAGCTCGTTTCATGAGCTGATGTCTTGAGGACGCTTCTTCGGGCATTCGGTGGGACTTAAAGTAGTCTATGAAGACTTCCCTCCAGTCCTCGGCCTTCTCACGGTCTTTTATTTGTAGGTTCGTCTGCTCAGTCGCTCCCTTTTCTTCGTATGATTCCGGAGATATTTCCGCTGGGAAGAGCACTCGACGGCTTTGTACCACGATTCTGACGTCATCGAGGTTCTCGTCAGCCAGTTCTTTAGCAAGCTTAGCTAATGCGTCTGCTTTGATATTTTCCGCACGTTGTATACTTTCCAAAGTATAGGAGGGAATTTAGGTCAACAGTTGTTGCACCTTTTCGCCGTATTTCACCAATTCTGGTTTGCATGTCTGGTAGTCGCCGTTTACTTGACTAACGACCAGTTGGGAGTCCCCATACACGAGGAGATTTTCAATTCCCATGTCGATGGTGATCTCGAGGCCTGCTATCAGAGCTTCATATTCAGCTTCATTGTTTGTCCTCGGCTCTGTTAAGGAGAAGGCGAAGCGCATTATCCCTCCTTGTGGAGTTATGAAGATGAGGCATATCCCCGATTTGATCATTGGGATACCTTGTTTCCGCTTCTTCACGGAGGATGCTCCATCGAAATAGAGTTCCCATCGGGTACTACCGCCGCCGATCGCATCAAATGCATGCTCGTCCGGCAAATCGCAGTTTAGAGGAGAACCGGCAGGTACTGGATGCTCAGCGAGGAAGTCGGCAATGGCCTGGCCTTTCATTGCCTTAAGAGGTCGATACGTTATTGAGAACTCCATCAGGAGTAGAGCCCATTTAGCAAGTCGACCCGTCAATATAGCCTTTGACATCAAATATTTAAGAGGGTCCACCTTCGAGATGAGACGGACTTTATGTGCCAACGCATAGTGCCTGAGCTTTGTTATCGCGAAGATTAACGCCAAGCAATGTTTTTCAATGGGAGAGTAGTTGCTTTCTGCCCCCAGCAGAACTCGACTTAAGTAGTATAGTGCTCTCTCTTTCCCTTGATCGTTCTCTTGTGCCCATAATGCGCCTAAGGAACCTTCGAGGGCGGTTGTATAAAGAATGAGGGGTTTTCCCTTGACCGGCGCGGCCAACACTGGAGGGTTCTGCAGGTACTGCTTGATCTCGTCTAGTGCACCTTGGCATTTGTGATCCCAAACGAATGGAGTTCCTTTCTTCATCAGGTGGCTGTAAGGACGGCACTTGCCTGAAAGATTGGCGATAAACCGTCGGATGTATGCGAGCTTCCCTTGGAGAGACCGCAACTGTTTGAGGGTTCTTGGCGGAGGCATTCCCGTGATCGCCTTGATCTTAGATGGATCTATTTCGATACCTCGATGTCGGATGATGAATCCCAGGAATTTACCCGAGGAAACTCCAAACACGCATTTGAGGGGATTCATCTTCAAATTGTATTGCCGAAGGCGTTGAAATACAGTCTCCGGATGCTTTAAATGCTCTTCGTATGACATGCTCTTTACTACAAGGTCATCGATATAGCACTCGACGATGTCATGTATGAGGTCGTCGAAGATTTTTGTCATGGCCCTTTGATAGGTAGCGCCGGCGTTCTTTAGACCAAGGGGCATAACCCTGTAGCAGAATATACCCAAAGGGGTCCGGAAAGCGGTGTGCTTCTGGTCTTCGGGATGCATCTTTATCTGATTGTATCCTGATGAACCGTCCATAAAGGAGAAAACCTCGTGAGTGGACATGTTATCTATCATTAGCTCGGTTACTGGTACTGGGAAATCGTCCTTTGGACAGGCTTTATTGAGATCCCTGAAATCCACGCATATGCGTACCGTCCCATTTTTCTTCATTACCGGGACGATGTTGGCGATCCAGTCGGGGTACTGGACTTCTTGGATAAATCCAGAATCGATCAGCTTCTTGACTTCGGCGTTGATGCTCATTTCAAGCTCGAGTCGCATCCTTCTTGGCGCTTGCTTGACTGGCTTGATATCTGGGGATATTGCTAATTTATGCACAGCAACCTCCGGATCTAATCCTGACATCTCGGAGTAGTTCCACGCGAAGCAGTCTTTATGCCGTAGAAGCACGTTCTTTAACGCGGCCACCCTTTCTTCAGATAGCAGCTCGCTGACAAATGTCGGTCGCGGGTCATCTGCCGATCCCAACTCAATCTTCTTGAGGTTATCTGCAGTAGTATGTATGCCGTCTTCCAGTTCTTTTGGAGCTGGCGGAAATTCTGAGACCACCTCATCATCGCTGTTCTCAAAGCACCAGGGAAGGTCATCCACGTTCTCGGGCTCTTCTTTTAATAACGTAATCGTATAACAGGTGCGAATCCGCTTCCAGGACTGAGGTGGATCTGGTTTTGCTTTTGCGGCTTTGGGTTCGTGCTTTTGTGGCGGCGTTACCTTCCAACCGTTGGATAAAGCGAATCTGCCCTGTTGGTACTGGTCCTCGACCCAGTCCTTGAAGGTGAAGCAGTCTTCGGTAGGATGTCCTATGGCTCGGTGATAAGAGCAATAGCTCAGATGAGAAGCCTTGTTAGCTTGCTCAGGGTGTTTAGACTCTGGAAGTGCAATCATTTGATATTTTATAGCGAGCTTGAGTAACCTCTCCGTCTTGTCTCGGGGGAAGGAGTACGCTCGACTCATCTTCTTTATGAGGGACAAATCCGAGCCGCACGATACCCGATCACGTAACTCTCTATTCCTGCGTCGTTGTTGTCGGCTCCTCTTTCCGCTTCTTGATTTATTTCCGTCTCTGCGTCGAGCCTTTAGTACAACGGGTTGACAAGGATGAGCATCTTTGTCTTTTGCAGCCTGTTGAAACAGACGTTGCGTCCTGGCCTTCCCGTAGATGGCCATCTCACGGTTGTGGTCTTCCCGAGCTTTTTGACCCACTTTCCTGATAAGCTTGTCCATTCGTTCTTCAAACGACGGACTCGGCACTTCAATCGCGGGGTCTAGTTTTGATGAGGGGTTGGCATTTCCTGACAGGGCGTCCTCTTCTTCATCAAAGGTATATATAGCATAGCTACTGTGGGCCCGTTCCCATTTTCCGGTTCTCACGTATCCAAGCCCAAGTGTTTCCATTTTCCCGTTGGGCAATTTGCGTTGAGTCCCCGGGACATCCCAAATCCTGTTGTAGAACCGAGTCTGTCGAACAGTCTGTTTTAAGGGTACTCCTTGGCGCTTCAATAGCCTCTTTAGTCCATTTGTGTAGTATCTGGGCAGACGGATGGGTTGGAGCCTGTCGAGTGTAACATCCGTGCCATGCCAGATCTCTTTCTCTATTTTCGACTTTGAGGATTGGTAAAATAGGATTACCTTCTCCCCCATTTGCCTGGGAGGGACGTAAAATGTTTGCAGGTCCTGCACATTGTGAGCTTGAAGTGTGTCGAGATCCTTGTAGTGTTCTCGCGGCACCATGGTGATTTGCAAACTCTGATCATCGCTAGGGGGTGCTTGTATTGACAGCCGATTGGAGAACACGGCATTAACCTCATCTTCCGAGTCACTTCCGAAGACCAACATGGGGGCGGACGTCCCCGGGTTGTTGCGTTGAGATGGCCCGGCATAAACTATCTCTTCCTCTTCTTCGGTATCGCTCCCGAAAACAGGGATGGTGGCGGCGGCTTTGTTCTCCGACTTGCGACACCTTTCTGTATCCTCGAAATCTGGCAAAAATTACTTCGCATCTTCGTATTTGCGGACTTCGTTCACGGAAAATGGGTTCAACTCACCTGTTACGGTATACTCGAAACCATCCTTAAAGTACTTCATACACTGATGTTGTGTAGAAGGGATGATGTTGTACTCGTGTAGCCAAGGACGACCGAGCAAGGCGTTGTAGCAGGTCTTGGCGTCAATGACATGGAATTTGATGTCTGTGACGAGCAGTCCAAAGCGTAATGTTAGTATCACGGATCCGAGAGTCCGTGACGATTGTGAATCGAAACCGGAGATAGTAATTTTGTCACGAGCGAGGTGTTGCACACTCATGCAGATTTCCTTTAACACCCGAACGTTAAGGAGATTAACGGAGGATCCATTATCCACCAGGATCTTGCCTATCTTGATATCATGGCAGTATCCAGAGACATATAGGGGACGGTTGTGGTCGCACGTCCCGAGAAGGAGGTCTTCGTCACCGAAAGTGATGTCGGCCGTATGCACTTCCTCCAGTTCATCCTTCATCCTTTCAGTGGCGAGGAAAGCTTGGAATTGCTCAGGTTCTTGTAACGCCTTAATTAGTGACTCTCGCGCTTCTTTTGATAATAGGAGGGCATCGAGAATGCTAAGCTGAGAAGGTAGCTTCCTTAGGTGCGATAGGATGTTGTAGTCCACCTTACCCTTCCTGGGAGGGTCTTTGGTAGTTAGTTCTTTCATGACTTGGTCATCTAAAGTGATATCCTCAGTGACCTTTTCCTTTCCCTTATCTTTTCTATTCGCGGGCCCGAGATTCTTTTCTGGGAGTGTGCGATTGCGCAGCTGAATGTTCTCGCAGGCCTCCGATTTCTCCTCTTTCCCTAAAACAGATTCTTTAAAGAGAGGGCCCAGACCCAAAGGTGAGAACTTGTGACCCCCCGGCGTTAACCATGTAACAGCTGCCAGTAGTTCTGTTGTGCCCGTCGACAGTACTTCTTCGCTCCAGACGAATCTTGCGTTTCATGCGCTTAAAATATTGCCGATGAGCAACATCTCCTTGCCACCATATCTTAAAGGCGTCGCACTCCTCCGTGGGGTGTGAAATTTTCCGATGATATGCGCAATAATCAGGGTGCCTCTCCACACCGTTAAGCGTGTTTTCTTCCGAGGGTGGTAGCTTCATTCCCATTGACATGGCTTTGGCAAACCTTTTTCTCGTCTTGAATATCTTCTTGTCTGCCTCGGATGCTTTTCGATCTGGCGGGAGCACTTCAACTCTTTCGTTCGTTCGTCTGCATTTGGCTCCTTCCGATGCGGCCATCTCACGCTCCTGATCCGCTTTACTCTTTAGACGAATCTCGTCTAGAAAGGCGTTGATCATTTCATCTGTTGGCCACGCACGCTCTGGTTCAGGCTCTGTCCCCAGCTTCTTAGTGCCAGGAGTTTTTTCATCGTTGGTAAACGAGTGGGAGGTTACGTTACAACTCGCCACATATCCCTCGGATTCATCCGACGAGCTCTCTCCATCATCGTCCTCTTGAAAGATGTGGTTGAGGAACTCTTGCAGCGTGACAGGAGTTCGCGCCTTTTGATTGTACTCTTCCAGCGCGTCGATTTGCTTCTGCAAGTTCGTGTGCTCGTCTCCAGGATTCACGGGCTTCTTGGATTTCTTCTTCTTTTTCTTCGAAGATTTTGACGGTTGGGCGTGAGTATTTGGGCCATTATCACGAGTCTTCGTAGTTGGGTGGGGCTTCAACATCCCTTCGATAATTTGAGGTTCAAGAGGGTCCTTCCATTCGATCGCAGGGCACGCATAAAGGTCTCTCAGCATTCTTTTGGTTTTAGTTGATAGCACGACCTCCCATGGAGCTTCTTCAATAAAGGAGCAGGTTGCCCCCGGCGTATCTGCTTTCTTAGGAGTATGCGGCTGTGGTGGGTTCACCTTCCACTTTTCGGACAGTACAAACTTCCCCTGGAGGTATTGATCTTCAATCCATCCTTTGAAGACGAAGCAATCTTCAATCGGATGACTTACCATTTGATGGTAAGGGCAATAGTTAGGGTTATTCACCTCAGTGGGTTGCGGCGGTCGTCTTGGATTTGGTAGGTTTATAAGTCTGTTGCGTACTGCCAACTCGAATAACCGTTTCGTCTTGTCTCGTGGGAACGAGTAGGGACGCTTCATCTTCTCATTATAATACCGGCGTCTTTCTTTCAATTGATCTGCCGGCTTCGGGGCGTTAGGTTGCTGCTGGGCGTTCGCGACGAAGGTTGCCCTTCCTTTACCCTTGTCATTCCGAGGTTCTGACTTCGGGGGAGGTGGTCTATGACCCATCTGGTCCATCTGAGCCAACTTGTCGATTAAAGCCTGGAATGTGGTTGGCTTAAAGAACATCATAAACTGGGAGATAGTTGCGTGAGGGTCTAGAGTTCCCACGAACATGCCCACCGCAGGTGCTTCCTCAATGCGTTGCTCGCATCTCGACCACAAATTCCGTCAGCGTATAGCATACTGGACCCAGGTTTCGTCTGGTTTTACCCTGGCGTTAATCAGTGCCGTTATTGGAGTGCGTTTGCTGGCGCTTGCGAATCGCTGAGTGAATAGCAGCTCCATTTCAGCGAACGTCTTGATAGAATCGTTCGGGAGTTCTGAATACCATTCGAACGCTGTTTCTGATAAGCTGCCCACGAACTGGCGAAGCAACAGTTTATCATCACCGCCGGTGTTACCGCAAAGGGCCCTGAACTGGGCAACATGTTGATGGGGATTGCCGGTCCCCTTATATACGTGGAATTTTGGTATTGTATAACCCGGCGGGTATTTGATTTGGTCGTACCAGCTTGGATACGGCCGGCCTGTCTTTACGACTTGACCAGCTGCCTCAGTCGCATGATGAACCCGGATTTGTTGGGCTATATAGTCGACCAAATCAGCCTTAGAGATTGTCTCCTCTTTGGCCGTTGAGAGGGCCGGTGGTGGGTTTGGGATTTCTCCTCGGTCGTCTTCGAGAACGATTGGGGGATCCTCGGCGGGTGGGTCCTGCTGGATCATCATTCCTATCATATCTTGGAAGAGAAGGCCCATACGCTGTATGTTGGCTGCTTGTTCAGCAGCCTCTTTGTCCTTCTTCTCCAGTATCCGGCGAAGGAATTCGGCGTCGGTTTCTTCCTCATGGCGTTCGTCTGAGGACGTTTCTGGGTTTTCTTTTGGCCCGGTAAGTGCGGCCATAGAATTCATCATTTCCTGGAGCTTTTACTGTTGCTCCTGAGCTTTGGTCACCGACCGTGTAAGCGGTCTATGACCTGTAGACGCACGGCTGTCTTCTTTTCCTGATGCCATGTATACGGTGTGGACCATCATGCCCCCAGACTTAGGGCGTCTGGGCTCAGTGCTTTTAGCTGGGGGCGTGTGGACCATCATGCCCCCAGACATTTGTTCCTATTGAAACACAAGTCCGAACCTTTTGAGATATTCACAGAATATAAGTTAGAAGTAGAGAACCGATACGGGTATAAGTATTATGTCCTTTGATGAGATTAAGGAGGAGAATACTTGAGCACGGAAATCCTGGATTTTTCTAAAGGAGAATGAGATTCTCTCTCAGAATTACTCCTCCGTATACACCATAGCACGATGGTATATCGGGGCGGAGCAGATACACCATATTTGATATGGTGTGCTCTATGATGAGTACTACTGAGTTACCTTTTTCCTTTTGGGAATTATGCACTTGAGAAGCTGCATACCTATTGAATAGGGTTTAAATCAAATCAGTTGCCTACCACTCCATATGAGATATGGAAAGGGAAGAGCCCATATCTTAAGTTAGTTAAGATTTGGGGTTGTCCGGCCTATGTCTAAAAGCAAAATCCGGACAAGCTCGAGGTAAGGTCTGTTATGTAGAACTGGAAATGTTCCATTTATACAAACTGCAGCTGATGATTTGACAGAACAAAGGATTCAGTAGATTCCAACGAACCTCAGCCTCTCCGCCGATCTAGCAGGGTTCCTCACCCACCTGAGAGATACTTCGGTTTCTCTATGACAGTGGGAGCGAGGAATGCATCATGAGATGATGACCCAACTAGTTTCGAGCAGGCCATCAGGAGTGAGACTCTGTAAGAATGGCTGGATGCTTAGCGATCTGAGATGGAATCCTTATACACCAACAAAGTATGGACTTTAGTTGTTATATCTGAAGGGTTAAATCCCCATCAGGAGCAAGTATATCTTGAGAAGATTACTTGGTGTACATGGAAAAGTTGAGACTTTCAAAGCTAGACTTGTTAAAGGTTTGCATCATTGACCAGGTATGGATTATGTTGAAACCTTTTCTAAGGATCTATGCTTAAGTTCATCCAGATCCTACTTGCCACGGCTACATACTATGACTACGATATCTGGTGGTTGGGTGTCATGACAGCTCTTCTAAAATGATGTTTTGGAAGAGAGCGTCTATAAGTACACAGCCAGAGGGCTTCGTATACAGTGGGAGCAGCGGAAACGTGTGCAAGATGTTTTATGTGATGAAGCAGGCATCGCGGAGTTGGAACATCTGTTTTGATGAGTTAGTCAAACAGTTTGACATCATCAAAATGGTAGATGAACCTTGTATAAACAAAAAGGTTGTAGGGAGTATGGTAGTGATCCTCGTAGAGTACGTGGATGACATACTCTTGATAGGGAAGGAGTTTCCTATGCTACGCTCGGTCAATCTCCGCTTATCACAAGGATTCTCCATATAGGATCAAAATGATACCTACTTAATCCTGGATTTTGGATCTATGAGATAGATCTAATTGGATGTTAGGAATCTCACTGGTAGTAGTGAGATGGTATCAATCAATCCTGGGGAAAATCACTGGAAGTGTTCCAGGGTGATAAAGACGACTGAATGTCAGTCACAGGCATTGTCTTTACCCTCAGTAAAGGGACGGTATGTTGGAAGAGTTCCAAGCTAGATACCGTGGCATACTAGACGATAAAGGCTGGATACATCGCTACTTAAGTTGCTACCAAAGAGGCAGTCTGGATGTATATTTGTTCATGAGATGAACTTAGTTCCTCCCATTGTGTGACAATGGAGTTGTGGCTTATGCCAAGGAACACCCGTCCCATCAGTGATCCAGACATATTCTAAGGCAGTATCACCTGATCAGGGAGATGGCTGATCTCCAAGGTGATCGAGGTTAGGAGAGCAGACTCAGAGGACAACACGGCGGATCCACTCACGAAGGCCTTTTCCCAGAGAGAGACTTTTATGGGATGGTTGAGTATGAGATACTACAACCACTGCTACAGATGGCCCTAGTGCAAGTGGGAGATTGTTAGTTATATGTATGCCCTAGAGGCCATTACTGTACATAGGATGTATATTGTAGTGGATGCTGGGACATATATAGGGAGGACTTTCTTGCTCGACATGATAGTATGCTATCTGATTACTCTTTATCTTAGCGTGTACATTGATTGTCTCTCTGTTACATGTTAGTAAAGCCCTTAGGATGTGTACTTGACTACCTGGACTATGATGCGGATCATACTAGTGGGGACATGGTAGTCCATAAGTACATCCTTCAAGGTCCCTAGTCGTGGGTGTATCGAGACGGGGCATCGATATACCAGTATAGACTAGCGTATACCTTCTCGACCCATACAGATGGGCGATGGATGATCCCATATCCATTGGTGTTTGACATCAGAGATGATATACGGGTGCTCAGTAGAGACTGGGTACACTGGACGGACTCGCCGAGAACTCCCAGATGGTATTATACCTCACGTCAGATGGCAGTTCTCTGGTGACACTGGTACAGGTTAGTCTATAGACCCGAGATCGTCATAGAGTCTTGTGTGATTCCCACTGTGCTTTGATTTCCACCTTACCACATCCAAGAGGGCGTGCAAAACGGTGGCTTTTGGGTACAGTCCCGAATCACATGGAGACAATGAGTGATAGGAGGGGATTCGTCTCTCCCGGTATATGGAGTTGATGTTGCGCTGTGTTCGATTGGCTATAACCGGAAATCCCTGGCCAGGGTTGCTGAGATTTACTGGTAAGAGTTACCTGTAGTTTCCCGAATTGTTATAGACCTCATATCGACACGACTTATCGAGCTATTGGGGTCTGACGTTTACCACCCCTAGGCGAGATATGCGACATATCAGACGACGAGACCGGACTGTACGGTAAGTGTTACTGGTTGGATTCACAGGAGTATGAGCGGGCTTGCTCGTCGATCTTCTGATCGCTCAATACCCGGGTGGCCGTTACGTTTAGCAGACCGCTTGCGGCTTGTGGATGCTTGATATGACCATCATCTGCTGTCGGCGTATTGACGAGTCTTTAGAGTCCTACACAGAGGTTTCCTGGCTCAAGCGAAACGAAATAGGAGCGCATATGAGATATGTGCGGGACCGAGAATAATGCGTGTATGTGATACCGTATTCTATTCTCGCGATGAATATATCGATTGGTTGTATGCGATATAACCTAGTTATCGAATCAAGGATTGATTCGATAAGCCGATACATTGGATATTAGTCGGTTGTATGCGATATGACCGGATCGTTAAATCAAGTGTTGATTTAATGATTTATTGCATAATTATATATTTGATATATTACTTTGCATTAACTAGTATTGGTTCACTTTAAATGGATTTTTCTCACTTGATGTGCACATTGTATATGTGATATACTTTTGTGCATTTGATTGTATCATGTTTGATGATACATGATAGTTTGGTGTATGGTTTAAACCATGGTTGATCAATGGTTAGGGTTTCTTTTGATTTTATTTACTTATCTATTTATTTATTTATTATTCCTTTTGGCAAAAGAAAATAAAATGGTGGCTTGATTTGTTTTCAAGTTGAAGCTTCATGAAGCTTTGATCAAAGTGACCATTTTGTCTTCATGCTTAACCCTAACCATTCATCTAACCTTAGTTTATTCTCTACACCTAACTATGGTTGCAATATGATAAGTATTCATTTTTATTTTCTTTTTGAAAATAACTTATCATATATTCTTTCTTCTTCTTCTTCATCTTCAACATGAAGAAAGCTTGACTTCATCAATGGTGACTTGATGAAATGAGTGAGAAATCCAATTCTAAAGTGAACCCACCTCCTATTTATTCATCCTCTACCTCTTGCCAAGTAGTATAGGATGTTTTCTTCACAAGTTTCATGACTTGGTGAAGTGGGAGCTTGATCTTGTGATGCCTCGACGTAGATCATCTTCGGCATCGTTGTCGATGACCTAGCCCGCCCATTTCTCCGATGAAGCCGACGCTAGAGCCCGGGATTGGATTTGGACAGCAAGGGGACTTCATCACGGAGCTATGGAGGTGGAGGACCGGATCTACAAAGGTTGTATTTTCCGTTCACTTAGTTAAGTTGTTAACTAGTTGCTTGTTTCGCCTAAAATTCTAGTTAACGATCTAGTCAAGGGTTTCTCGGCACCGTAAAACTTGAAATTGGCATGGTTGATGCCTTGTGATACCCCTTGAGAGTGCCTAGGAACCCTACAGTGGTATCAGAGCCAAGCTAGAGCCTTAGGCAAAGTCTAGACGACGTTTGAAACTCGATCGAACCGAAACCCTAATTCCAAAATGCTCTCTGGACTATTTTCAAAAACTGAGTTTTTTCCAGATTAAAAATTCTTAAAATATTTAGCAGGAAATTTTAAGAATTACGGTGCAAAATTTTCCAAATGATACGTCCATACTGCGGCGGAACCGCGGCAGAAGCCTGGCTTCTGCGGCGGTTCCGCGGCCATTTGATGACGTCACACTTCTAATTTTGCACTGTAATTTGTTATTTGATGTGCTGAGTTTTCTGGGATTTTTTAATCTGAACTCAAGAGTTGAGTTTTCTGGGGTATTTTGGTGCTTCGTTGATTCGATCGGAAATTTCAAACTTTGTCTATGTGGCTTTCCGGATAATTTTTGAATATGTTAAAAAGTTCGACCGGATATAAATACCCAATTTTTCCCCTGTAGGGAAATTTCCAAGTGTTGGATTTTTCCGTGGTTTAATAACGTTCTAAGTAGTGCAAGTAACGCGATGGACCCTCTAGAAGACAACAAACCTTAACTCGATTATGTGACCGTCTCGAACTGCCCTTTGAACCTTCGGATTTGGGGCAGTACGGCGTGCCACATGTGAGGCGTTGGCTTGACCCTTCTACGGCTGGACCGTTGGTACTGAGGGATGAACTGGATGTTTTTAAACTTGTTTCATGTGTTGAGCTGTTTCGGGAAAACTTGGGTGTTCGATTGTTCGATCGGAAAGTTTAACATTTTCTGTTTATCTGGAATGTGATACAATAATTGGAATTCACAAATAGTTATGAGATAACCGAATGAATCTTATAAACACAGCACTTTAGTCTCACTTGATCGATTGCCACGGAATTTTGATGCGATCAAAAGTCCGTCGCAATCACGTAGTGTACGCGGATACTCGCCGGATAAACTTAATAGACAGCTACACCCCATAGCCCCGACCAAGTGACTGTAGGAGAACCCCGTCGCCGAAAGCATCCGTTCGGGTGCTCGCGGTAGCGGTGTTCCGCCTTGGTGCACTTCGTCGACGGTATCGGGGGTGCGGCCGTCTACTAAAGTTTGCGACGAGCATTCGATCAGTTTTTCGGGAATCTTGTTGAATTGCCTGACTTGATATTGAAAAGAGTTTTCGATAATGAGACTAAAATGCGGGGTTTATAATTGTTAGGCATGCGATGTCTAAGGAATTCATTTGATTAGGCATGCGATGTCTATGCTGGATGCGGATTCCAACTGTTGTAGTTTTACACTTTCTTTTCTGTGACCGTAAGTGTAATATGTGATATCGCCGGTTTCGTTGCTATATGTCAACGACAATTGGGATGTGCATATTTACTTACGTTGATGACATGTGATGTTATGTGTTGCTGGATATGTTATATTGGATCGTCGTGTTTGAATAGCCGGGGGTTTTTATGTGAAACGAGTGTTTTTCATTTTCATTCATGTAAAAACTTGTATGTAATATTCTTTTATTGGGGCACTTCCAGGTTGCGGAAGATTGTCACCGTTTGTATATTATTTTCTTTTCCGCATTAGGATAGACCCAAGGAGGAGGGCACAAGTAACCGGGTTCTGGAGTCCAGTGGGAGACCAACTCGAGGAGTCGAGTCCGGGTCTCCTAACTCTAGAATTGGTAGGGTTGCTTGCCGCTCTCGTAGGGGTCTAGGGGTGTGGGATTGGCTATTCATCACGACCGTGGAATCCGTGTTTTATACTGGCTCGTATTGAAAACACGGACATCCTATTATATCCAATATTTCATATGATTCTTCTGCTGCGATATCTGTGAAGTGATCATTTGATGTTCTGTGATAGATACAGTATATAGTATATATGATATATTATATAGACGTTACTTATGTTTTACACCCGCGCTAGCCCTACCCCGCTCTGCCGTTAGTTACCTAACCTAACGGTGCACGAGGGGACATCGAGGCGAATGCGGAAGACATAAGTGTACGTCGTATTTATCTGTGATGTTTAGGTGACTTAAATGATGGGACTTCATTAATGTGATTAATAAAAGAAAAAGAAACCTAAAGATGTTGTGGAATCGAATTTCAAAATAAAACAGATAGCTACAGTTCTTACTTTGCATCGCGGTGTTCCTTGTAGAACATCCTGCACCTTATTTGATAGGGAAAGGACCGAGATCCCTTCACCGGGAGTGACTCCTTTAGCAATAACTGGCAGATGCAACCCTCGGTTTGTTTTTTGATTGCTTCTATAGTTTCTGCTTTGCACAGTGATATATATGATATATTCCGCACCTTATTCGATGAGGAAAGGACCGACGATCCCTTCACCGGGAGTGACTCCTTTAGCAAAACTAGAAAAGCCTCAAAAACACTCCATTTCAAAATCATTCGATCCTACAACGATATCAAGTTCATTACGCAATAGGTTTTCAGAAAAACCTGTCGTAGCCCTCCGTCATTTCAGATAAGTAGTAGTTAGTATTCGTGCTGCGTTTGTTGGCCTTTGTCAAGGCGTAGTGTGCGGTAGCTAACTGGTGCTTATCTGCTTATGCATATGATGCAGATTGAGTTAGGGTAGTCGTGCGACCTTGTTGGCCTTTGTCAAGGGCCGTGCGGGTGGGTTTAATTCAATCAAGAAATGACGGGTTGAACTTGACTAGCATCCTATGGTTTGTTGGCCTTTGTCAAGGTCATAGGAGGTTAGGGGAAAATTATCGGGAATTTCAAGTGTTGAAATTTGCAATGAGATTGCATACCTTCTATGAGATAGTTAGATCCCGATACCTACTGCGAGTAATTGTTACTCCTGGGAGAGTTTTACACATTACAATTAGCCGATCAAGTAGGTGTCTAGAAAGGTGTTAACGAGGTTACGCCTCTGGGAAAATGAGGTTTACATTAATTAGGTTCGTGCGAAAGCACGGGGGACCTCCCTCTAAGTACCGACACCGGCCTGGCTGAAAGATTGGCGAACTTGTAGTGTGTAATTAATCCCGGCTGGTCTTTCCTTTTAGGGTTTGAACGAAGATTTGATTAAAACAGAGGGAGCCATCCTGATTAGATAAAATAATAACCAATCTGATCTTGCAAGAGCGCACGCTGAGTGTTTTCTTCTCGCTCTCTCTCCTGGTAGCGACCATGTCACGCCTTAATTAAGATAATAATACGGATTATTGACCGAACCCGCTTGTTATACTGAGCTGGGGAACGTTAGTCCCGCTCCAACTTATAATTGTTATAAGACAGAGCAGGAATTTGGGGAATACCAGATTTCCCGTGCCGCCAAACGAAGAAAGTGCATGTTGATGCATCATCTTCGGGTGTGTTCATTATAAAGAACTGTTTCTCAGTATCCTCTACGTCCTAGGTATTTGATACCGGATCAGGATCCCAGATATGTAATCTGTTACATAGGGCTACAGAAAGGTAGAGAACTGAGAACGGGTGACAAGTTTCATGAGGCAGAAAACGGGGTAAGTGTTGCAGCCAAGTCTGTTGGTCACTGTCACCCTGTATTACAAATACATTGATTCTGAACGAATGTTATTAGATACCGAACCTGATATACAAAATCATATCAGTCTCTTTATTAGTAAAGAAATGATAAAATTTTGTATTGTTGGATAATGTTTTGAACATTTTCTATATCAAAAGTTGATCGGTTCAGGCACGTTATCTAAAAGCATTGAGGTTCTAAATCAAACTACAGTTCTTAGTATATAGAACACACACAAGAGGAAGAGTTCAGAAATGAACGGATCCTTCTTGAGGTATTGTAGACTAGGTCATATCAATGCGACCCGACTAGCTAAGTTGCACATAGATGCATATTTAAATCTGTTTGAATTTACATCTTGTGAAACTTGCCAGTCATGTCATAGAGATAAGATGGCCATAGCTCTGTTTAATGGAAACAGAGAAAGAGTTAATGAACTCTTGGGGCTGATACATGATGATGTATGTTAGGTCCCCTGTCTACACATGCCAAGACCGGTTCTTTGTACTTCATTACATTCTCTGATAATCTCTCAAGATTCAGACATTTGTTCCTGTTGAAACACAAGTCCGAACCTTTTGAGATATTCACAGAATATAAGTTAGAAGTAGAGAACCGATACGGGTATAAGTATTATGTCCTTTGATGAGATCAAGGAGGAGAATACTTGAGCACGGAAATCCTGGATTTTTCTAAAGGAGAATGAGATTCTCTCTCAGAATTACTCCTCCGTATACACCATAGCACGATGGTATATCGGGGCGGAGCAGATACACCATATTTGATATGGTGTGCTCTATGATGAGTACTACTGAGTTACCTTTTTCCTTTTGGGAGTTATGCACTTGAGAAGCTGCATACCTATTGAATAGGGTTTAAATCAAATCAGTTGCCTACCACTCCATATGAGATATGGAAAGGGAAGAGCCCATATCTTAAGTTAGTTAAGATTTGGGGTTGTCCGGCCTATGTCTAAAAGCAAAATCCGGACAAGCTCGAGGCAAGGTCTGTTATGTAGAACTGGAAATGTTCCATCTATACAAACTGCAGCTGATGATTTGACAGAACAAAGGATTCAGTAGATTCCAACGAACCTCAGCCTCTCCGCCGATCTAGCAGGGTTCCTCACCCACCTGAGAGATACTTCGGTTTCTCTATGACAGTGGGAGCGAGGAATGCGTCATGAGATGATGACCCAACTAGTTTCGAGCAGGCCATCAGGAGTGAGACTCTGTAAGAATGGCTGGATGCTTAGCGATTTGAGATGGAATCCTTATACACCAACAAAGTATGGATTTTAGTTGCTATATCTGAAGGGTTAAATCCCCATCAGGAGCAAGTATATCTTGAGAAGATTACTTGGTGTACATGGAAAAGTTGAGACTTTCAAAGCTAGACTTGTTAAAGGTTTGCATCATTGACCAGGTATGGATTATGTTGAAACCTTTTCTAAGGATCTATGCTTAAGTTTATCCAAATCCTACTTGCCACGGCTACATACCATGACTACGATATCTGGTGGTTGGGTGTCATGACAGCTCTTCTAAAATGATGTTTTGGAAGAGAGCGTCTATAAGTACACAGCCAGAGGGCTTCGTAGACAGTGGGAGCAGCGGAAACGTGTGCAAGATGTTTTATGTGATGAAGCAGGCATCGCGGAGTTGGAACATCTGTTTTGATGAGTTAGTCAAACAGTTTGACATCATCAAAATGGTAGATGAACCTTGTATATACTAAAAGGTTGTAGGGAGTATGGTAGTGATCCTCGTAGAGTACGTGGATGACATACTCTTGATAGGGAAGGAGTTTCCTATGCTACGCTCGGTCAATCTCCGCTTATCACAAGGATTCTCCATATAGGATCAAAATGATACCTACTAAATCCTGGATTTAGGATCTATGAGATAGATCTAATTGGATGTTAGGAATCTCACTGGTAGTAGTGAGATGGTATCAATCGATCCTGGGGAAAATCACTGGAAGTGTTCCAGGGTGATAAAGACGACTGAATGTCAGTCACAGGCATTGTCTTTACCCCCAGTAAAGGGACGGTATGTTGGAAGAGTTCCAAGTTAGATACCGTGGCATACTAGACGATAAAGGCTGGATACATCGCTACTTAAGTTGCTACCAAAGAGGCAGTCTGGATGTATATTTGTTCATAAGATGAACTTAGTTCCTCCAATTGTGTGACAATGGAGTTGTGGCTTATGCCAAGGAACACCCGTCCCATCAGTGATCCAGACATATTCTAAGGCAGTATCACCTGATCATGGAGATGGCTGATCTCCAAGGTGATCGAGGTTAGGAGAGCAGACTCAGAGGACAACACGGCGGATCCACTCACGAAGGCCTTTTCCCAGAGAGAGACTTTTATGGGATGGTTGAGTATGAGATACTACAACCACTGCTACAGATGGCCCTAGTGCAAGTGGGAGATTGTTAGTTATATGTATGCCCTAGAGGCCATTACTGTACATAGGATGTATATTGTAGTGGATGCTGGGACATATATAGGGAGGACTTTCTTGCTCGACATGATAATATGCTATCTGGTTACTCTTTACCTTAGCGTGTACATTAATTATCTCTCTGTTACATGTTGGTAAAGCCCTTAGGATGTGTACTTGACTACCTGGACTATGATGCGGATCATACTAGTGGGGACATGGTAGTCCATAAGTACATCCTTCAAGGTCCCTAGTCGTGGGTGTATCGAGACGGGGCATCGATATACCAGTGTAGACTAGCGTATACCTTCTCGACCCATACAGATGGGCGATGGATGATCCCATATCCATTGGTGTTTGACATCAGAGATGATATACGGGTGCTCAGTAGAGACTGGGTACACTGGACGGACTCGCCGAGAACTCCCAGATGGTATTATACCTCACGTCAGATGGCAGTTCTCTGGTGACACTGGTACAGGTTAGTCTGTAGACCCGAGATCGTCATAGAGTCTTGTGTGATTCCCACTGTGCTTTGATTTCCACCTTACCACGTCCAAGAGGGCATGCAAAACGGTGGCTTTTGGGTACAGTCCCGAATCACATGGAGACAATGAGCGATAGGAGGGGATTCGTCTCTCCCGGTATAGGGAGTTGATGTTGCGCTGTGTTCGATTGGCTATAACCGGAAATCCCTGGCCAGGGTTGCTGAGATTTACTGGTAAGAGTTACCTGTAGTTTCTCGAATTGTTATAGACCTCATATCGACACGACTTATCGAGCTATTGGGGTCTGAAGTTTACCACCCCTAGGCGAGATATGCGACATATCAGACGACGAGACCGGACTGTACGGTAAGTGTTACTGGTTGGATTCACAGGAGTATGAGCGGGCTTGCTCGTCGATCTTCTGATCGCTCAATACCCGGGTGGCCGTTACGTTTAGCAGACCGCTTGCGGCTTGTGGATGCTTAATATGATCATCATCTGCTGCCGGCGTATTGACGAGTCTTTAGAGTCCTACACAGAGGTTTCCTGGCTCAAGCGAAACGAAATAGGAGCGCATATGAGATATGTGCGGGACCGAGAATAATGCGTGTATGTGATACCGTATTCTATTCTCGCGATGAATGTATCGATTGGTTGTATGCGATATAACCTAGTTATCGAATCAAGGATTGATTCGATAAGCCGATACATTGGATATTAGTCGGTTGTATGCGATATGACCGGATCGTTAAATCAAGTGTTGATTTAATGATTTAATGCATAATTATATATTTGATATATTACTTTGCATTAACTAGTATTGGTTCACTTTAAATGGATTTTTCTCACTTGATGTGCACATTGTATATGTGATATACTTTTGTGCATTTGATTGTATCATGTTTGATGATACATGATAGTTTGGTGTATGGTTTAAACCATGGTTGATCAATGGTTAGGGTTTCTTTTGATTTTATTTACTTATCTATTTATTTATTTATTATTCCTTTTGGTAAAAGAAAATAAAATGGTGGCTTGATTTGTTTTCTAGTTGAAGCTTCATGAAGCTTTGACCAAAGTGACCATTTTGTCTTCATGCTTAACCCTAACCATTCATCTAACCTTAGTTTATTCTCTACACCTAACTATGGTTGCAATATGATAAGTATTCATTTTTATTTTCTTTTTGAAAATAACTTATCATATATTCTTTCTTCTTCTTCTTCATCTTCAACATGAAGAAAGCTTGACTTCATCAATGGTAACTTGATGAAATGAGTGAGAAATCCAATTCTAAAGTGAACCCACCTCCTATTTCTTCATCCTCTACCTCTTGCCAAGTAGTATAGGATGTTTTCTTCACAAGTTTCATGACTTGGTGAAGTGGGAGCTTGATCTTGTGATGCCTCGACGTAGATCATCTTCGGCATCGTTGTCGATGACCTAGCCCGCCCATTTCTCCGATGAAGCCGATGCTAGAGCCCGGGATTGGATTTGGACAGCAAGGGGACTTCATCACGGAGCTATGGAGGTGGAGGACCGGATCTACAAAGGTTGTATTTTCCGTTCACTTAGTTAAGTTGTTAACTAGTTGCTTGTTTCGCCTAAAATTCTAGTTAACGATCTAGTCTAGGGTTTCTCGGCACCGTAAAACTTGAAATTGGCATGGTTGATGCCTTGTGATACCCCTTGAGAGTGCCTAGGAACCCTACAGTGGTATCAGAGCCTAGCTAGAGCCTTAGGCGAAGTCTAGACGACGTTTGAAACCCGATCGAACCGAAACCCTAATTCCAAAATGCTCTCTGGACTTTTTTCAAAAACTGGGTTTTTTCCAGATTAAAAATTCTTAAAAAATTCAGCAGGAAATTATAAGAATTACGGTACAAAATTTTCCAAATGATACGTCCATACTGCGGCGGAACCGCGGCGGAAGCCTGGCTTCTGCGGCGGTTCCGCGGCCATTTGATGACGTCACACTTCTAATTTTGCACTGTAATTTGTTATTTGATGTGCTGAGTTTTCTGGGATTTTTTAATCTGAACTCAAGAGTTGAGTTTTCTGGGGTATTTTGGTGCTTCGTTGATTCGATCGGAAATTTCAAACTTTGTCTATGTGGCTTTCCGGATAATTTTTGAATATGTTAAAAAGTTCGACCGGATATAAATACCCAATTTTTTCCCTGTTGGGAAATTTCCAAGTGTTGGATTTTTCCGTGGTTTAATAACGTTCTAAGTAGTGCAAGTAACGCGATGGACCCTCTAGAAGACAACAGACCTTAACTCGATTATGTGACCGTCTCGAACTGCCCTTTGAACCTTCGGGTTTAGGGCAGTACGGCGTGCCACATGTGAGGCGTTGGCTTGACCCTTCTACGGCTGGACCGTTGGTACTGAGGCATGAACTGGATGTTTTTAAACTTGTTTCATGTGTTGAGCTGTTTCGGGAAAACTTGGGTGTTCGATTGTTCGATCGGAAAGTTTACCATTTTCTGTTTATCTGGAATGTGATACAATAATTGGAAATCACAAATAGTTATGAGACAACTGAATGAATTTTATAAACACAGCACTTTAGTCTCACTTGATCGGTTGCCACGGAATTTTGATGCGATCAAAAGTCCGTCGCAATCACGTAGCGTACGCGGATACTCGCCGGATAAACTTAATAGACAGCTACACCCCATAGCCCCGACCAAGTGACTGTAGGAGAACCCCGTCGCCGAAAGCATCCGTTCGGGTGCTCGCGGTAGCGGTGTTCCGTCTTGGTGCACTTCGTCGACGGTATCGGGGGTGCGGCCGTCTACTAAAGTTTGCGACGAGCATTCGATCAGTTTTTCGGGAATCTTGTTGAATTGCCCGACTTGATATTGAAAAGAGTTTTCGATAATGAGACTAAAATGCGGGGTTTATAATTGTTAGGCATGCGATGTCTAAGGAATTCATTTGATTAGGCATGCGATGTCTATGCTGGATGCGGATTCCAACTGTTGTAGTTTTACACTTTCTTTTCTGTGACCGTAAGTGTAATATGTGATATCGCCGGTTTCGTTGCTATATGTCAACGACAATTGGGATGCACATATTTACTTACATTGATGACATGTGATGTTATGTGTTGCTGGATATGTTATATTGTATCGTCGTGTTTGAATAGCCGGGGTTTTTTATGTGAGACGAGTGTTTTTCATTTTCATTCATGTAAAAACTTGTATGTAATATTCTTTTATTGGGGCACTTCCAGGTTGCGGAAGATTGTCACCGTTTGTATATTATTTTCTTTTCCGCACTAAGATAGACCCAAGGAGGAGGGCACAAGTAACCGGGTTCTGGAGTCCAGTGGGAGACCAACTCGAGGAGTCGAGTCCGGGTCTCCTAACTCTAGAATTGGTAGTGTTGCTTGCCGCTCTCGTAGGGGTCTAGGGGTGTGGGATTGGCTATTCATCACGACCGTGGAATCCGTGTTTTATACTGGCTCGTATTGAAAACACGGACATCCTAGTATATCCAATATTTTATATGATTCTTCTGCTGCGATATCTGTGATATGATCATTTGATGTTCTGTGATAGATACAGTATATAGTATATATGATATATTATATAGACGTTACTTATGTTTTACACCCGCGCTAGCCCTGCCCCGCTCTGCCGTTAGTTACCTAACCTAACGGTGCACGAGGGGACATCGAGGCGAATGCGGATGGCATAAGTGTACGTCGTATTTATCTGTGATGTTTAGGTGACTTAAATGATGGGACTTCATTAATGTGATTAATAAAAGAAAAAGAAACCTAAAGATGTTGTGGAATCGAATTTCAAAATAAAACAGGTAGCTACAGTTCTTGCTTTGCATCGCGGTGTTCCTTGTAGAACATCCTGCACCTTATTCGATAGGGAAAGGACCGAGATCCCTTCACCGGGAGTGACTCCTTTAGCAATAACTGGCAGATGCTACAACCCTCGGTTTGTTTTTTGATTGCTTCTATAGTTTCTGCTTTGCACAGTGATATATATGATATATCCCGCACCTTATTCGATGAGGAAAGGACCGACGATCCCTTCACCGGGAGTGACTCCTTTAGCAAAACTAGAAAAGCCTCAAAAACACTCCATTTCAAAATCATTCGATCCTACAATGATATCAAGTTCATTACGCAATAGGTTTTCAGAAAAACCTGTCGTAGCCCTCCGTCATTTCAGATAAGTAGTAGTTAGTATTCGTGCTGCGTTTGTTGGCCTTTGTCAAGGCATAGTGTGCGGTAGCTAACTGGTGCTTATCTGCTTATGCATATGATGCAGATTGAGTTAGGGTAGTCGTGCGACCTTGTTGGCCTTTGTCAAGGGCCGTGCGGGTGGGTTTAATTCAATCAAGAAATGACGGGTTGAACTTGACTAGCATCCTATGGTTTGTTGGCCTTTGTCAAGGTCATAGGAGGTTAGGGGAAAAATTATCGGGAATTTCAAGTGTTGAAATTTGCAATGAGATTGCATACCTTTTATAAGATAGTTGGATCCCGATACCCACTGCGAGTAATTGTTACTCCTGGGAGAGTTTTACACATTACAATTAGCCGATCAAGTAGGTGTCTAGAAAGGTGTTAACGAGGTTACGTCTCTGGGAAAATGAGGTTTACATTAATTAGGTTCGTGCGAAAGCACGGGGGACCTCCCTCTAAGTACCGACACTGGCCTGGCTGAAAGATTGGCGAACTTGTAGTGTGTAATTAATCCCGGCTGGTCTTTTCTTTTAGGGTTTGAAGGAAGATTTGATAAAAACAGTGGGAGCCATCCTGATTAGATAAAATAATAACCAATCTGATCTTGCAAGAGCGCACGCTGAGTGTTTTCTTCTCTCTCTCTCCTGGTAGCGACCATGTCACGCCTTAATCAAGATAATAATACGGATTATTGACCGAACCCGCTTGTTATACTGAGCTGGGGAACGTTGGTCCCGCTCCAACTTATAATTGTTATAAGACAGAGCAGGAATTGGGGAATACCAGATTTCCCGTGCCGCCCAAACGAAGAAAGTGCATATTGATGCATCATCTTCGGGTGTGTTCATTATAAAGAATTGTTTCTCAGTATCCTCTACGTCCTAGGTATTTGATACCGGATCAGGATCCCAGATATGTAATCTGTTACATAGGGCTACAGAAAGGTAGAGAACTGAGAACGGGTGATAAGTTTCATGAGGCAGAAAACGGGGCAAGTGTTGCAGCCAAGTCTGTTGGTCACTGTCACCCTGTATTACAAATACATTGATTCTGAACGAATGTTATTAGATACCGAACCTGATATACAAAATCATATCAGTCTCTTTATTAGTAAAGAAATGATAAAATTTTGTATTGTTGGATAATGTTTTGAACATTTCCTATATCAAAAGTTGATCGGTTCAGGCACGTTATCTGTTCAGTCGATAAAACTGCACATTTGTAGTACATTTTTCCTACCATTTTTATATTAAAAAAAGGACTTTATTATAATATATTATACATATGAGGGTTTATGTGTAAAAACATTATTTTCCATGTGTTAATATATTTAATTATCATTTGGTAGGAAAATGTATGCAAATAATATTATTGGTCTAATCCTAGTAGAACAAAGTCTACTAAAATCTTATTTGAGTTGTTGTGCAGATTATTTCCAAGTTGTTATGAAGGATTTAACAAACAAATCAATTTGTTGAAGAAACTTGCCAAGTTAAGAAGCAAACTTGGAGACCAAGTCTGGAAGCAACCGAGAAAATATTTTCAGATTTTGAAGGTGCCTAGGATTGCCAAATGTCACCATCAGAGAGCCCCAGAAAAACGACAAAGAGATCCCTACCATTGAGCGCGGATCCGCGGCCAAACCCACCCTTGGGCCGCGGATCCGCCGCAATGATGAGGAGTTGGAAGCCTATATTTTTGGAGATCAATTATTGATGAATTTTACCAACTTCTCAACTAAAAGATTCTGGCTTTGCACTATAAAAGGGCACCGAGGGCCTCTTGGAAAATCTATCAAGCCGAAGAGATCACGAAGTCCAAGACAGCTCACGCATCCAGGCTGATCATCAACGGTTCATCTACCCCCTTGGAAGAGATCGAGAAGCAAACTAGTCTTTGTAATCATTTTCTAAGGAATCAAAGTGTAGATTGTTCGGTTGATTAATAAAGGTAGTTGTTTTATTTAATTCTTTTGCATTTTACATTATGTTTTCCCTCTCTTTCTTTTCATCTTCTTCTCCCAACATGCGCGAGTAATTCTCCGCTTGTTAGGGTTCGTAGGATTAGGGTAGGCTAATGGACGATGAAAATAATTAAACTCTTTTTAAGTCCTATAAAGTTTAGGAACTTTATCAAAAGAATCATTAACATCCTAATCGGGCGCGCTAGCAATTCTTTGCTAGTTCCGACCACGATTAGAGATTAGATTAATGATTGTTTTGGTAAAGGCTAGATAATGAACGGAGTTCCGTGTCGAGATAAGGGTTACGAGTGGGATTCCTTTTCCCTCCAGAAACCCTAATCTACACGCATCACCGTCGTTCTAGTTCTAAATCTATTAATGGATAAAAAGGGTAACTTTTAATTAATCTTCCATAACTACTAAATCCTAACGAACCCTACAAGCCCTATTATTATATTAATTATATCTTTAAAATAATCTAGATCTATATTTTACATTCTTGTTTAACGTAGATCTAGAAATCTTTCTATAAAATTCTTTATTCCTCCTCTCTTTCTCAACACATCTAAAGTAAAAGTAAAAGGTTCAACGTTTCCCAGAGGACGACCCGTACTCATCTCGGTCTAGCTACGCGCGACACCGTTCTGATTGCGGTTAAACTACAAACACGATTTTCACATCAATCAAATGGCGTCGTTGCCGGGGATACGTGCGTAATTTTTTGTTTTTACTATTTGTGTTGATTTCTTAGACGAGTCATATCATTATTAACACAAAACTGCAAATTGCATATTTAACGATTTGTGCGTGAATTTTGCCAGGAGATCTGGAGTTACAGAATTGAGGAAAACAGAAGACAGAGGCATTCATCGAGATCCAGAGGAGCACAGAGGGACACAGAAAAAAATTTCATCAAGCAATCCAACCACCTCGCGGCGGAAGCGCGGCACAAAGGGCTTCCTGCGGCGGAAACGCGGCGGCTTGAAGGGATTAGGGCTACGAAATTCTCTGGTAAGATTCTCAACTCCTTCTCTCTCTCCTCAAATCCAATAAAATCTATTTTCTGCAGGATTCTTTGCAAAATTGCGCCGCTAAAAAAAAAAAAATCTTTTTGCAAAAGTTTTGTGATTGGTTTTGTTTTGCATATTTAATACGGATTTTAAGGGGCAAAGACCAAATCAAGATTAGGTGGGGATTTCATCACCCTTCCTAAGCCCCACAAATCACAAACCGGGCATATAGAACAACCCTTCATTAATTTAAAAAATATCTAGACCAGACTCTAAGGACTGTCGAGCTCAATAGGAAAAAGACTAGTATAGGCATCAGCCGTTTATCCTAACTGACATTGCGGTGTCTAGGCTAGTGGTTTTTAATTAGGCCCACTGTAGCAGTGGTTCCTTCCCACTTACCTGGCCGTACTTGTCCGTGAAGAGGCGGTTTGAGGTCCTATTTCTAGCCTTAGTTAGGAGCTGTCTAGAGACTGACCTAGGTAACCCTAGTTCTAGGGTTGCTTGTGCATCTTAGGGTGATTTGTCTTGAGTCCCACTTTTTCAAAACAAGCCAATTTTAAATCACACACACGCTGCCACTTGCACTAAACCCGCTTAGTGCATGCTCGGCTGGACACGGGATCCTAGTGCCCGTCTTGTCCGCGTTCTTGCTATCGACGCCGAAGTTGGTACTTCTTCATCTTCTTTTCCCCCACCACACACCACATCGACCGAGATGGACGGCACTCCATCAGAGTATAACACCACGCTGCCACCGCCCAAAGGTGCGCAGAATCCACCGCGCATCTCTCTCCAAGAGAGATGCTATCCTATTCGTGGTCCTCTTCCTACTTGTCTATCTCTTCCACCACCTAACGGGGATAATTTCGAAATTAAACCCCACTACATCAATCTGCTGCCCAAATTTCACGGGCTTGAGTCGGAAGACGCGTACGTTTTCATCACCAAATTCGAAAACGTATGCGCAATGATGGGTACTTCACAATTGACTTTAGATGCTATGCGCTTACGTCTTCTCCCATTCACACTGTGCGACTTGGCAGAAAAATGGCTTTATAATACTGCCGCACACTCTATCGCTAATTGGGATGAATTCGTCGTAGCATTTCTTAAGAAGTTTTACCCAAATCATAAGACTGCACATGTTAGGAGCGAGATTAACCAGTTCACCCAGCTTCCCAATGAACCATTTTGGAAGTGCTTTGAACGTTTCAAAGATCTGCTTGTCCAATGCCCCCATCACGGGATACAAAGATGGGATTTATGTCGGATTATATATGAGGGCATTAATCCAGCGAAAAAGCAGATGCTTGAAACAATGTGTCAATGCAATTTCATGTCTAAAGATGACGGTGAAGCATGGAAATATCTGGAAGATCTCGCTGAACACACGTTGCAGTGGGAAAGCGTAAGACCACCTTCAACTAAGGGAGGTATTCACCAGCTCGATGTTTCCATCGCAGTAAAAGCCGAAATGGCAGCGATGCAGAAGAAACTCGACGCTATTGAGAGCAGATTCTCATCAGTCTCCCTAAATCAGGTTACGCTTCCTAAGACCGTCTGTGGTTGCTGTTCGGATCCTTCACACTTAACGGAAGAATGTCCTATGAATGCATCGTTTCAAGCTAATGCTGCTTTTCAGCAGCGACCTAGAAATGATCCTTATTCTTCCACATATAATCAAGGATGGAGGAATCATCCTAACTTTGCTTGGAATCAAAACCAACAAAGTAATTATCAAAGACCTCCTCCACAGCAACCACAACCACAAAATCAGCTCCCCTTTCAGTCACAGAATTTCCAAAATCTGGCCAACATTTCTACACCACAAGTGGCCGGTATTGACAACTCACTTGCACAAACTTTGGATATGTTCATGAAACAATCCATGCAAAATTCGGCTGAGATGAGGTCTTCTATTGATGCCCTAACGAAAAACTCCTCCTCCCATGGTGAGAGTATTAAATCAATAGAAAACCAAATCGCACAGTTAAATGCCGCAATGAGTGCGAGAGAGAAAGGGAAACTCCCATCTCAACCCCTACCGAATCCTGGCCATTCACAAAGTCATAATGTGAATGCCGTTACTACGTTGAGATCGGGGAGAGTGCTGAACAACCAAGTGGGTGAGCAAGTTGATGATAGTGACACATTTGATACCCCTTCTTCTTCTTCTTCCCCTAATTCGTCTAATCTCCCACCTTCATCCGAGCCTATTCTCCGTTTTCCCCAAGGCTCAAACATTTCACCAAATCTATCTAAGTCGATTCCCACTCCAATTTTGGGATCGAATCCGTCGCCACAGTCTTCTCCACAAACGTTGGACCCAAAACTTATTGATCGTGCTCCATTTCCAAACCGATTAAGGGCCAACCGACCTAACCCGCAAATGGAGAAGATTGTGGAAATGTTTAAGTAAGTTAGCGTGAATATTCCTCTCCTAGATGCTATTCAACAAGTCTCATCTTATGTAAGAATCCTTAAAGACTTGTGCACTAGGAAGAGAAAAACTCAAGTGCCTAAAAAGGTTTTTATGACGAGTAATGTTAGCACAGCTTTTACCCAACAAATACCAAAGAAACGTAAGGACCCCGGCTGTCCTATAATCTCTATCTCTATTGGGGGTAAAAATATAAATCGTGCTTTACTCGATCTAGGCGCTAGCGTCAACTTGCTTCCTTATTCGGTATACGAGCAGTTAGGAATTGGAGAGTTAAAACCCGCCCATTGTACTCTCCAAATGGCAGACCGATCTATCACCAAACCTCGGGGCGAACTAGAGGATGTGTTAATTAAAGTCGGGGAATTCATATTTCCCGTGGACTTTATTGTTTTAGATACACAACCTGTGGCAAACCCACGCAATCAAATCCCGGTGATACTTGGTCGACCCTTCCTAGCAACTTCGAACGCTGTGATTAATTGTCGTAACGGTTCTATGAACTTATCCTTCGGGAAAATGACAATTGAGCTTAATATTTACAAGCTAGGAAGTCAGCCATCAGAACCTTCTGGTCATTTGCTGGATGTTTGTTCCATCCACGAGATAGCTCCCGAAAGCTGCATGGATGAGGAACTTTGCTTTGATGTTCTCAACAACACTAATGAGACATCGTTTGATCTTGCACCACTTCACAGTGAGGATATGTTCAATGAGTCCGACCTTGAGATTGAACCCGTTGACTCGTTTTAAAAGTCAGCAGCACTTTCCGAGTCAATATCTTATGCAAGTTTTGAACCTCTTAAGGAGTCCGAATATCATTCCGTTACCCCTCCTTCTATTGTCTCTCCGCCAATTCTTGATCTCAAACCACTACCTTCTCATCTTAAATATGCATATTTAGGAAAGAATGAGACTTTGCCAGTGATTATTTCCGCTTCTCTAGCCTTAGAGCAAGAGAATGCACTTTTGGCGGTGTTGAGATCGAATCGGGAAGCATTTGGTTGGACAATGGCCGACATCAAAGGGAATAGTCCCTTAATTGTTGAACATCACATACATCTGATGGATGAAGCCAAACCAACCCGAGACCCACAAAGACGGTTAAATCCCGTTATGAAGGAGGCGGTAAAGAAAGAAATCGTCAAGTGCCTTGATAGTGGAATAATTTACCCCATATCTGATAGTCAATGGGTAAGTCCAATTCATGTGGTCCCTAAAAAGTCTGGCATCACGGTCATCACTAACGAGGCTAATGAGTTAATCCAAACACGCACCCAAACTGGGTGGCGCGTATGTATCGATTACAGGAAACTCAATGCCGCGACGAGGAAAGATCACTTCCCTCTACCTTTCATTGACCAGATGTTAGAACGATTAGCGGGACACGAATACTACTGTTTCTTGGACGGATACTCTGGTTACAACCAGGTCCCCATCGCCGAAAAGGATCAAGATAAAACCACTTTTACTTGTCCTTTCGGAACTTTTGCTTATAGACGCATGCCTTTTGGGTTATGCAACGCTCCCGCTACATTTCAGCGGTGCATGATGGGATATTTTCAGATCGTCCATAAAATTTTCTAGAAATTTTTATGGACGATTTCTCCATTTTTGGGGACTCCTTTGAGGACTGCCTTCGTAATCTTGACGCTGTTCTTACCCGCTGTAAGGATAAGAACTTGACTTTGAATTGGGAAAAATGCCATTTTATGGTTCAAGAAGGTATTGTACTTGGACATATAATTTCACATAAAGGCATTGAGGTCGACAGAGCTAAAATAGATGTCATTCAAAACCTCCCTCGTCCCAATTGCGTCAAAGATATACGATCCTTCCTTGGTCATGCAGGATTTTATAGAAGATTTATTAAGGACTTTAGCAAAATTGCTAGACCCTTAACCCTTCTATTGGCCAAGGACACTACATTTCACTTCGATTCGGATTGTGAGGCTGCTTTTGAATCACTTAAAGAATCACTCACTACAGCCCCCGTTCTATCATCTTCGGATTGGAACCACCCGTTCGAGCTTATGTGTGACGCATCAGATTTTGCTATTGGTGCTGTTTTGGGACAGCATATTGATAAGATGCCACATGTAATTTACTATGCAAGTAGGACCTTGAATGATGCACAAATAAATTACACAACTACCGAGAAAGAACTCTTGGCAGTTGTATTTGCATTAGAGAAATTCAGGCCCTACTTGATCGGCTCGCCTATTGTGGTTTACACAGATCACTCCGCCCTACGACATCTTTTAACGAAGAAGGATGCAAAGGCCAGGCTAATACGTTGGATCCTATTGTTACAAGAATTTGATCTTGTTATCAAAGACAAAAGTGGATGTGAAAACGTAGTAGCCGACCATCTTTCACGCATCACTTCTTCGCCAACTGTGACCATGCCGATAAATGACTCATTTCCCGACGAACAGCTCTTGAATGTATCCTACGAACTTTGGTTCGTGGATATCGTGAACTATCTTGCGACGGGACTTATACCTAGCGATTGGTCGAAACAAGACAAACTTAGGTTTTTATCCCAAGTAAAATATTTTTACTGGGATGAACCATATCTATTCAAGTATTGTTCCGATCAAATCATTCGCAGGTGTGTCCCTAACGATGAATTCAAGAGTGTGTTATCATTTTGTCATGATCAGGCGTGCGGCGGTCACTTTGGACCTCGAAAAACGGCGGAGAAAGTTTTGCAATGTGGCTTTTATTGGCCAACATTATTTAAAGATGCATTTGAACATTGCAAAACTTGTCCGCAATGTCAGCATTTGGGTCGGATTTCACGAAGGAACGAGATGCCGCTCCAACCTATATTGGTTGTGGAAATATTTGATGTTTGGGGTATTGATTTTATGGGCCCTTTTCCCAACTCCTTTCGGAATCTATATATCTTGTTAGCGGTTGATTATGTCTCGAAATGGGTGGAAGCTATACCGTGTCGCACTAATGACAACAAAGTTGTCATTAAGTTCCTTAAAGAAAATATCTTCTCGCGATTCGGACACCCTCGCGCTATCATTAGCGACAACGGGACACATTTCTGCAATAGGTCTTTCGAGGCCTTGATGCGGAAATATTCAATCACTCACAAGCTTTCTACGCCCTATCATCCCCAAACAAGCGGGCAGGCTGAGATCTCAAATAGGCAGATCAAACAGATTTTGGAGAAGACGGTTTCGAAAAACCGTAAAGATTGGTCAACCAAATTGACGGATGCTCTTTGGGCATTCCGCACCGCTTATAAGACCGATCTTGGTATGTCTCCATACCGCCTTGTGTTTGGGAAGGCATGTCACCTCCCTGTCGAGATTGAACATAAGGCAATGTGGGCTATTAAAGAGCTTAATTTTGATCTTGATCATGCAGGCAGCTATCGGAAGCTGCAATTGAATGAGCTAAGCGAACTCCGCGATGAAGCTTACGATAATGCGGTGATAGTAAAGAATAGGACTAAAGTGTTCCACGATAAAAATCTTTCTAGAAAAACCTTCACATCGGGGCAACAAGTCCTTCTTTACGATTCCCGTCTCCATCTTCATCCAGGTAAGCTTAAATCTCGTTGGAAAGGACCTTTTGTGGTGCGGTATGTACACCCGCACGGGGCGGTTGAAGTCGAAAATTTGAAAAACGGTTCGATTTTTAAAGTAAATGGGCATAGATTAAAACCGTATTTTTCTACTGACCCCGCGGAGGAGCTCCTGTTTTTACAGGAGCCGCTTTATCAAAACTAAATTTCCTCCGCCTCACCTCCATGTTTTGGTAACTTTTTCACATTTTAAGAATGGAGGTGAGTAAAAATGATTTGATTGAATATCTGTGCGTGTCAAAGAATAAGTTTGGGGGAATTTATCATTTAACTATTATTTTACCCCTTGTATCTCTCCTTTAGTATACAGGTCCATGTTCTCAAAAGGCTACATCAGTGAGGACACTGCTGAAAACAGGTTTGGGGGGGAGGTTTGTATTCACTGAATTATCTTTGACACCGGGCATTAAAAAAAAAAAGAAAAAAAAATTATATAACAAAAGAATAGAAAGTGAAACATTACATCCAAAAGATAGGAATAGTTTAAGAAAACCAAGAAAATTAGAAGTTTTCTTATACGAACTAGTAATCAGTAGTTATGAGCTGTTGTCCAAAGGGTTAGTAAGATGAAGGAAGTCACTAATCTGAGGATAAAAATAAGTCTGAAAAATAGTTTCTATTCTGGAAGCCAAACATTTGAATATTGATACCCTACAATATGCACCTACACACGTCTTGAAACTCGGGATAGTAGAGGATACCTTGAAATGCTCTTGTCTAAAAGCCGAAGTATGAAGGAAATGATGAAGAAAATAAAAAAATGGTGAAAAGAAAAATGAACACTGGTTTTGTTATCGCCAAGGCAGCAATAAAAAAATATAGCGAGGGTGCCTCTTCACCTAGTGCCCTAAGGCCAACTGGTCTGGGAGTCACTGCTAAGCCTTAGGTGGTGCAAGACGAGGAAAATATTATCACCAAATCTGCAAACACATGAGTAATCGGTCGGTTAGTACCTCAAGAAGTATTAACGGTCGCATGAAAATGTGTGAGCAGTTCTAAGTACTCATCAAATTAAAAAGTACTAAGGTAGATGGACAAGAGTATGATAACTTGAATTGAATTCTCCGAGTGTAGGGATGTTATTTACACACACGTGGGGTTATATGATCAATGTTTGGATGAAAGGTAGGAATGAAGAATAAAGACGATGTTTTATTGAGGGATAATGTGATTTCTAACATCTTTTCATGACTATTAAGATAGGGCTCATGACAACTGAAAAGCTGGCATAGTTGGAAACTCTTTTTTTCAAAGTATTTCTTTTATGGTTCTTGTCTTTATATGTAAATTTCACCATCTTTCTTTTGTTATAGGATTTTGTGGGTGTAATCCGCTGAAAACCCTCAGGAGACAACACTCCTCCTACTAGGGACACCTAGAGGTTTAACGGCTTGTTGCACATGCTCAGTGCAATCGTGTCTGCCTACGAAAGTGTGCTTAGTTTTCTCCTTTCTTTTTTCTCCTCTTAAATAAACTAGTTTGCTCGGGACGATCAAAGATAAGTTTGGGGGTATTTGTTCAGTCGATAAAACTGCACATTTGTAGTATATTTTTCCTACCATTTTTATATTAAAAAAAGGACTTTATTATAATATATTATACATATGAGGGTTTATGTGTAAAAACATTATTTTCCATGTGTTAATATATTTAATTATCATTTGGTAGGAAAATGTATGCAAATAATATTATTGGTCTAATCCTAGTAGAACAAAGTCTACTAAAATCTTATTTGAGTTGTTGTGCAGATTATTTCCAAGTTGTTATGAAGGATTTAACAAACAAATCAATTTGTTGAAGAAACTTGCCAAGTTAAGAAGCAAACTTGGAGACCAAGTCTGGAAGCAACCGAGAAAATATTTTCAGATTTTGAAGGTGCCTAGGATTGCCAAATGTCACCATCAGAGAGCCCCAGAAAAACGACAAAGAGATCCCTACCATTGAGCGCGGATCCGCGGCCAAACCCACCCTTGGGCCGCGGATCCGCCGCAATGATGAGGAGTTGGAAGCCTATATTTTTGGAGATCAATTATTGATGAATTTTACCAACTTCTCAACTAAAAGATTCTGGCTTTGCACTATAAAAGGGCACCGAGGGCCTCTTGGAAAATCTATCAAGCCGAAGAGATCACGAAGTCCAAGACGGCTCACGCATCCAGGCTGATCATCAACGGTTCATCTACCCCCTTGGAAGAGATCGAGAAGCAAACTAGTCTTTGTAATCATTTTCTAAGGAATCAAAGTGTAGATTGTTCGGTTGATTAATAAAGGTAGTTGTTTTATTTAATTCTTTTGCATTTTACATTATGTTTTCCCTCTCTTTCTTTTCATCTTCTTCTCCCAACATGCGCGAGTAATTCTCCGCTTGTTAGGGTTCGTAGGATTAGGGTAGGCTAATGGACGATGAAAATAATTAAACTCTTTTTAAGTCCTATAAAGTTTAGGAACTTTATCAAAAGAATCATTAACATCCTAATCGGGCGCGCTAGCAATTCTTTGCTAGTTCCGACCACGATTAGAGATTAGATTAATGATTGTTTTGGTAAAGGCTAGATAATGAACGGAGTTCCGTGTCGAGATAAGGGTTACGAGTGGGATTCCTTTTCCCTCCAGAAACCCTAATCTACACGCATCACCGTCGTTCTAGTTCTAAATCTATTAATGGATAAAAAGGGTAACTTTTAATTAATCTTCCATAACTACTAAATCCTAACGAACCCTACAAGCCCTATTATTATATTAATTACATCTTTAAAATAATCTAGATCTATATTTTACATTCTTGTTTAACGTAGATCTAGAAATCTTTCTATAAAATTCTTTATTCCTCCTCTCTTTCTCAACACATCTAAAGTAAAAGTAAAAGGTTCAACGTTTCCCAGAGGACGACCCGTACTCATCTCGGTCTAGCTACGCGCGACACCGTTCTGATTGCGGTTAAACTACAAACACGATTTTCACATCAATCATTATCTAAAAGCATTGAGGTTCTAAATCAAACTACAGTTCTTAGTATATAGAACACACACAAGAGGAAGAGTTCAGAAATGAACGGATCCTTCTTGAGGTATTGTAGACTAGGTCATATCAATACGACCCGACTAGCTAAGTTGCACATAGATGCATATTTAAATCTGTTTGAATTTACATCTTGTGAAACTTGCCAGTCATGTCATAGAGATAAGATGACCATAGCTCTATTTAATGGAAACAGAGAAAGAGTTAATGAACTCTTGGGGCTGATACATGATAATGTATGTTAGGTCCCCTGTCTACACATGCCAAGACCGGTTCTTTGTACTTCATTACATTCTCTGATAATCTCTCAAGATTCAGACATTTGTTCTTGTTGAAACACAAGTCCGAACCTTTTGAGATATTCACAGAATATAAGTTAGAAGTAGAGAACCGATACGGGTATAAGTATTATGTCCTTTGATGAGATCAAGGAGGAGAATACTTGAGCACGGAAATCCTGGATTTTTCTAAAGGAGAATGAGATTCTCTCTCAGAATTACTCCTCCGTATACACCATAGCACGATGGTATATCGGGGCGGAGCAGATATACCATATTTGATATGGTGTGCTCTATGATGAGTACTACTGAGTTACCTTTTTCCTTTTGGGAGTTATGCACTTGAGAAGCTGCATACCTATTGAATAGGGTTTAAATCAAATCAGTTGCCTACCACTCCATATGAGATATGGAAAGGGAAGAGCCCATATCTTAAGTTAGTTAAGATTTGGGGTTGTCCGGCCTATGTCTAAAAGCAAAATCCGGATAAGCTCGAGGCAAGGTCTGTTATGTAGAACTGGAAATGTTCCATCTATACAAACTGCAGCTGATGATTTGACAGAACAAAGGATTCAGTAGATTCCAACGAACCTCAGCCTCTCCGCCGATCTAGCAGGGTTCCTCACCCACCTGAGAGATACTTCGGTTTCTCTATGACAGTGGGAGCGAGGAATGCATCATGAGATGATGACCCAACTAGTTTAGAGCAGGCCATCAGGAGTGAGACTCTGTAAGAATGGCTGGATGCTTAGCGATCTGAGATGGAATCCTTATACACCAACAAAGTATGGACTTTAGTTGCTATATCTGAAGGGTTAAATCCCCATCAGGAGCAAGTATATCTTAAGAAGATTACTTGGTGTACATGGAAAAGTTGAGACTTTCAAAGCTAGACTTGTTAAAGGTTTGCATCATTGACCAGGTATGAATTATGTTGAAACCTTTTCTAAGGATCTATACTTAAGTTCATCCAAATCCTACTTGCCACGGCTACATACCATGACTACGATATCTGGTGGTTGGGTGTCATGACAGCTCTTCTAAAATGATGTTTTGGAAGAGAGCGTCTATAAGTACACAGCCAGAGGGCTTCGTATACAGTGGGAGCAGCGGAAACGTGTGCAAGATGTTTTATGTGATGAAGCAGGCATCGCGGAGTTGGAACATCTGTTTTGATGAGTTAGTCAAACAGTTTGACATCATCAAAATGGTAGATGAATCTTGTATATACAAAAAGGTTGTAGGGAGTATGGTAGTGATCCTCATAGAGTACGTGGATGACATACTCTTGATAGGGAAGGAGTTTCCTATGCTACGCTCGGTCAATCTCCGCTTATCATAAGGATTCTCCATATAGGATCAAAATGATACCTACTAAATCCTGGATTTTGGATCTATGAGATAGATCTAATTGGATGTTAGGAATCTCACTGGTAGTAGTGAGATGGTATCAATCGATCCTGGGGAAAATCACTGGAAGTGTTCCAGGGTGATAAAGACGACTGAATGTCAGTCACAGGCATTGTCTTTACCCCCAGTAAAGGGACGGTATGTTGGAAGAGTTCCAAGCTAGATACCGTGGCATACTAGACGATAAAGGCTGGATACATCGCTACTTAAGTTGCTACCAAAGAGGCAGTCTGGATGTATATTTGTTCATGAGATGAACTTAGTTCCTCCAATTGTGTGACAATGGAGTTGTGGCTTATGCCAAAGAACACCCGTCCCATCAGTGATCCAGACATATTCTAAGGCAGTATCACCTGATCATGGAGATGGCTGATCTCCAAGGTGATCGAGGTTAGGAGAGCAGACTCAGAGGACAATACGGCGGATCCACTCATGAAGGCATTTTCCCAGAGAGAGACTTTTATGGGATGGTTGAGTATGAGATACTACAACCACTGCTATAGATGGCCCTAGTGCAAGTGGGAGATTGTTAGTTATATGTATGCCCTAGAGGCCATTACTGTACATAGGATGTATATTGTAGTGGATGCTGGGACATATATAGGGAGGACTTTCTTACTCGACATGATAGTATGCTATCTGGTTACTCTTTATCTTAGCGTGTACATTGATTGTCTCTCTGTTACATGTTGGTAAAGCCCTTAGGATGTGTACTTGACTACCTGGACTATGATGCGGATCATACTAGTGGGGACATGGTAGTCCATAAGTACATCCTTCAAGGTCCCTAGTCGTGGGTGTATCGAGACGGGGCATCGATATACCAGTGTAGACTAGCGTATACCTTCTCGACCCATACAGATGGGCGATGGATGATCCCATATCCATTGGTGTTTGACATCAGAGATGATATACGGGTACTCAGTAGAGACTGGGTACACTGGACGGACTCGCCGAGAACTCCCAGATGGTATTATACCTCAAGTCAGATGGCAGTTCTCTGGTGACACTGGTACAGGTTAGTCTGTAGACCCGAGATCGTCATAGAGTCTTGTGTGATTCCCACTGTGCTTTGATTTCCACCATACCACGTCCAAGAGGGCGTGCAAAACGGTGGCTTTTGGGTACAGTCCGGAATCACATGGAGACAATGAGCGATAGGAGGGGATTCGTCTCTCCCGGTATAGGGAGTTGATGTTGCGCTGTGTTCGATTGGCTATAACCGAAAATCCCTGGCCAGGGTTGCTGAGATTTACTGGTACCTGTAGTTTCTCGAATTGTTATAGACCTCATATCGACACGACTTATCGAGCTATTGGGGTCTGACGTTTACCACCCCTAGGCGAAATATGCGACATATCAGACGACGAGACCGGACTGTACGGTAAGTGTTACTGGTTGGATTCACAGGAGTATGAGCGGGCTTGCTCGTCGATCTTCTGATCGCTCAATACCCGGGTGGCCGTTACGTTTAGCAGACCGCTTGCGGCTTGTGGATGCTTGATATGATCATCATCTGCTGCCGGCGTATTGACGAGTCTTTAGAGTCCTACACAGAGGTTTCCTGGCTCAAGCGAAACGAAATAGGAGCGCATATGAGATATGTGCGGGACCGAGAATAATGCGTGTATGTGATACCGTATTCTATTCTCGCGATGAATGTATCGATTGGTTGTATGCGATATAACCTAGTTATCGAATCAAGGATTGATTCGATAAGCCGATACATTGGATATTAGTCGGTTGTATGCGATATGACCGGATCGTTAAATCAAGTGTTGATTTAATGATTTAATGCATAATTATATATTTGATATATTACTTTGCATTAACTAGTATTGGTTCACTTTAAATGGATTTTTCTCACTTGATGTGCATATTGTATATGTGATATACTTTTGTGCATTTGATTGTATCATGTTTGATGATACATGATAGTTTGGTGTATGGTTTAAACCATGGTTGATCAATGGTTAGGGTTTCTTTTGATTTTATTTACTTATCTATTTATTTATTTATTATTCCTTTTGGCAAAAGAAAATAAAATGGTGGCTTGATTTGTTTTCTAGTTGAAACTTCATGAAGCTTTGACCAAAGTGACCATTTTGTCTTCATTCTTAACCCTAACCATTCATCTAACCTTAGTTTATTCTCTACACCTAACTATGGTTGCAATATGATAAGTATTCATTTTTATTTTCTTTTTGAAAATAACTTATCATATATTCTTTCTTCTTCTTCTTCATCTTCAACATGAAGAAAGCTTGACTTCATCAATGGTGACTTGATGAAATGAGTGAGAAATCCAATTCTAAAGTGAACCCACCTCCTATTTCTTCATCCTCTACCTCTGCCAAGTAGTATAGGGTGTTTTCTTCACAAGTTTCATGACTTGGTGAAGCGGGAGCTTGATCTTGTGATGCCTCGACGTAGATCATCTTCGGCATCGTTGTCGATGACCTAGCCCGCCCATTTCTCCGATGAAGCCGACGCTAGAGCCCGGGATTGGATTTGGACAGCAAGGGGACTTCATCACGGAGCTATGGAGGTGGAGGACCGGATCTACAAAGGTTGTATTTTCCGTTCACTTAGTTAAGTTGTTAACTAGTTGCTTGTTTCGCCTAAAATTCTAGTTAACGATCTAGTCTAGGGTTTCTCGGCACCGTAAAACTTGAAATTGGCATGGTTGATGTCTTGTGATACCCCTTGAGAGTGCCTAGGAACCCTACAAGGACGTCGTAGTCTATGGGTTTAAGGACCCCACAGTCCATTGTTAGTTTTAAGACATCTCGGTCGAGGTTAAGGACGTCGTAGTCCATAGGTTTAAGGACCCAACAGTCCATTGTTAGTTTTAAGACATCTCGGTCGAGGTTAAGGACGTCGTAGTCCATGGGTTTAAGGACCCCACAGTCCATTGTTAGTTTTAAGACATCTCGGTCAAGGTTAAGGACGTCGCAGTCCATGGGTTTAAGGACCCCACAGTCCATATCAATGCGTGGTCATCGGGACCCATCACCTTTTTGAAGACGTTGAGGGATTACAACGCCAAGTATCAAAGGAGTGAAGAGATGTACCCTGGAACCGGAGTGGATTAAATAGTCTTTGGCCCAATTTGGGATCAAGACCAATTAATTATGTTATGAGCTCATTAGCCCAGTTAATTATGAATTGAGGATTTATGGCCAGCTTGGGCTAAGTCCAATCATGTCTGGGACATCGGCCCTCCTGTTGGTCCCTTGAAGGAGAGGCTTTGCCTCTGGCCATTTTAGCCAATTGGGCTAACGTTAATTCAGCAGTGTTGAACGCTGGGATCAAGTTAGTGTTTTAACACTAAAAGACAGTTGGTATTAAACACCAGCAACAGGGGGGTTCAACTTAGTGCTAAACACTAGAGCAAATCAGTGTCAAACACTAGCAGCAGAGGCTTCAAATTAGTGTCAAACACTAAGAAAATTAATGTTAAACTCCGTCAACAGAGATTTAATTTAGTGTTAAACACTAAGAAATTCAGTGTTAAACACTGCAAGAAAGCTCTTTTATTAGTGTTGAACACTAAGGCAAAACAGTGTTTAACACTGGGCTCAGGGGTTCCACTTTAGCGTTAGACGCTGAGGCAAGAGGGGTCACGTGGTAGCACGTGAGGGCGCCCTCGCTTCGTTTGTTCTGCTGAGAAGATCTCATCTTTTGGAGCATCACGTGTCATCACGTGACGGGTGTTTAAATGAGGTATGTTAAAGCCTCTGCCAAGGGTCACGTGGGTCACGTGAGGCGCTGTCTCAAAGGGCTTTCTGTAGATCTTTTGGGGGGGTTGGTGACACGTGACCCTGCTTTTCTGTCGTTGTTTAGAAGATCTGTTAATAATTTCAGAGGAATCAAATTCCTAGTTCCTTTTGAAGAGTTGAACTCTGAATTTCCTGTAGGAATTAAATTCCTCATATATGTGAAGAACTGAATAGGGTTAAACCCTAATAAAAGCTTTGGGGAATTAAACCCCCACTCTCTGTTAGAGAATTATTCTGGGGAATAAGATTAAGGGAATTAAATTCTTGTTGTTTTCACAGAACTAAATTCTTAACTAGGGTTAAACCCTGATTCTTTTCATTCTGAAGGAATTAAATTCCCATAACACAGGGTCAAACCCTAATTTTATTTTGAAGGAATTAAATTCCTATAGTTCTGTGAGAATTAAACTCTCGTGCTTCCATTCCCTCTCTATGTTTTGGATCTGCATAGCAGGATCTCAACCCATTGAGAATTAAATTCTCAACTCAAGGGGAGATGTGCACTTTACAGATCCTCCATCAAAGAGAAAAGAAATATGTCCTTCTGTTTTATATCAGAGTTAAACTCTGTTGAGAATTAAATTCTCTTTTCTTTCAATGAAACCTTCCCTTTCTTACCTAGGGTTTTCTTTTGCAGAAGATCCAAATTTCTCTAAAGTATTCTGGCTCTCTCTCTTTTCTTCCCTCTGCGTATTCTCCTTTTTTTTTTCTTCTTCTTTTGTGTGTCTCTTGGCTCCTATTTATAGGAGAAGCAGCCGAGTCAATTAGTTTTTGATGAATCTTCCATTGGGAGATTTGATTTGTATCCATCATTCGTTTTGGACCTTTGGATTATTAGGTGAATTTTATTCACCATTGGATTTTAAATCCAGAGATTCTCGTTTGTTATTTTGGTTAGATTTTAAGGGGAAATCTTCCCAAATTCGAGATTTTCCCATAGATAGATGATATTTAATCACCTTTAAATCTTTAATTCAATCGGTTCTTTTGGAAAGATTTGAGAGGTCTTTTCTCAGAATTTAATTCTGTTAACAAATGGGCTTTGAAGTCGGTCACGTGTGGCCACGTGACCCTTGGTCACGTGTGGGCACGTGACCCCCTTGGAGCGAGCCTTCCTCTTTCTTTTTGCGCTCTGTCTTCTGGTTGCTGCTTAACCGTCACGTGCCACCACGTGACCCCTGGTCACGTGTGAGCACGTGACCCTCGTCTGGACTCTTTTTCTTGATTTAACCGGAGAACAAGTCTGCTGCTTTTGAGTATCACGTGCCAACACGTGACCCTGGTCACGTGGGAGCATGTGACCTCTTCTGAAGCCTTCTCCTTGATTTGATTAGGGAACCGGTTTGCCTTTGAAGCCCCTTTTAATTGTCACGTGCCAACACGTGATCCAGGTCACGTGGGAACATGTGACCCTTTCTGAAGCCCTTTTCTTTGATGCAGTCGGAAAGCTGAATTTGCCTTGCTGATGCTTTTAGATGTCACGTGCCAACACGTGACTGCTGGTCACGTGTAAGCACGTGACCCTTTTCTGAAGCCTTTTCCATAAGCTTTTCTGATTTTAAATCAGGAAACAAACCATGGATATACTTCCATTTCCATGATTCTCCAGTTACATCCATTTACTGATATCATGGTATCGGCAAGTCATCCAATTATACAATCTATATTAAAAGACAATACAAGTTGCAATACAATACAAACAATACAATAAATACTTCGCGGGGTTTAAGGGGTAGATTGGTACGGAAGGTGTTAGAAGTGGCACGAGACAACAAGATTAAGACACATAACCTGAATCCAATTGTCGTTATTCCGGGTTGTATAACGGAGCCTTGTACTTCCATTTTCCCTAGTCTCTAGCATATAGAGACTCCTCTCGTATACACTGACATCCTTCTGTACCAAGCTACAAACAACATCGTTAACACTAAATACAACATTATAACAATATAATACAACTTTAAAATCTATACTCTCTCTTTATCTATTCTACTTCTACCTTATCTTTGAGACTTACCGAGCGATTGTTCGCTGACGACATTCCTTCTCTTTCTTCTTTGGAATGTTGTCAGGTGATCTGGACACTCAGGAGATCGAGCTTACTAGTGAGGACTTGGACCAGCTTGCCTACGACCCAGAGCTCTAGCTTCATTGTACACATTTTTATTTCAGTACTTTTCATTTCTGTTATGCCACTGTTTAGGCATTGCTTTCATTCAGTTGTATTTACTTTTCCATGTATTGTAAAAAGAATGTGAATAAATAAAGTTGTTGTTTTATTATATCTTGTCTCTTGTGCATTTATATTTATATTGCTTAGATACGCTTAGCGTATTTACTTCACAGAAATACTTCACAGTAAATACGTAGCGGCCTCTCACGTCCCCTTCGCCGTACACCGGGAAGCGGAGTGTGACAGCACGCAACCGCTGGAAACACCAGCGATAAAGGGGCTTAGCCCCTGGGTTAGGAGTTAAACTCCCAAGGGGGCTTTGGAGTTGAACTCCTAACAGAGATTATGTATAGAATTGGAGTTAAACTCCTAAAAAGGGGTTTGATTTATGGAGTTAAACTCCAACAGATATTGAATGGAGTTAAACTCCTAGAGATCTTTAGATCTTCTTTTGAGCCTTGGATCCTCCCGGAATGGAATTTTTAGAGAGGGGTCTCATTCTTCCTCATCTTCGTTGGCTGGATCTTGAAGGAAAATGGGGATGAGATTCAAAATCTCCCCTTTGGAGATCCGATGGAAGATCCGAGCTCCCCTTTGTGGGTTTTATGGTGAAAAACTATTTCTTTTTGAAAAAGGAAGAGTTAAACTCTTGATTTAATTCAAAAGGTGGAAGAAGCTTTAGAACCTTGAGGAAGGAGGAGGCATATACCCTAAATTTTGAGGGGAATGAAAATTATGCTTTATTTCATTATCATATTGCTTTATATATGCTTATAAATTTACATATATCCTCTTGGTCTTTACAAAATGGCATTTTGCCCATCCCATACCTCATGTGCTCATTTGTTTTGCACATGAGCCATGAGCTTTACAAAAATTTGGCTTTATGCCCATTTTTCTTACATTCATGCATAAAAAAATTACATCAAAATTATTTATTACATGATTTCATTTTGGCATGGGAGAGGCCCATCAAAATTATTTATTACATGATTTCATTTTGGCATGGGAGAGGCCGGCCGCGGGGCTCGACTTGGGTATGGGCCCACTTGATCTGGGCTTGGGCTCGCTTACTTGGGGTTGGCTTTGACTTTGACTTGGTCAACCGGGGTGTAATTTTTTATCCCAACAAATACAATTCAAATATAATTCTAATACAACATGAATCCATATATACTGAAACTTGAACATGAATACCAAAATACTATCAAATATCAACATGACTCGACTGGACCGAACCATGGATATATATTAATTTGACTACATGACTATCCGTTTACATCCTTATTCGTTTACATGAATAATTTATACCATGGTTTCGGCAATTCTTATACAACAAATCATTACAATCAATACAATATGCATTACGGGGTTTTTAAGGGATAGACTGGTACGGAATGTGTTAAAAGTGGTACGATGATGGTCACTATAATACACCTAAGCTGAACATCCATTGCCATTGTCCCGTGGGTTTTGACGGGGCCTTGTACTCCATATACCTTAGTCCACGGAGTAAGTTGGACTCCTCTCATATATACTGGCACATTCTGTACAAAGCTACAAATAACTACGTTAACATAGCAAACATAACCATATATACTTTACTTATTCTATTCTCTGTCTATCCTTCTTTATCTTTTGGGACTTACCGAGCGATTGTTCACTGACGACATTCCTTTTCTCTTCTTTCTTTGGAATGCTGTCAGGAGGAGCCGATTCTCTGGAGATCGAGCCCAGCCAGGACGATTTGGAGCAGTTCATTGAGGACCCAGAGCTCTAATTCACTTGTATATACTTTTACTTTCAGTTCATGCCATTATTTAGGTATTACTTTCCAGTATTATATTTACTTTCCAGTGTATTGTAAAGAATATTTAATCAATAAAAAGTTGCTGTTTATTTATATATCTTGTCATTTCTTATGTACATTTATTATATTGCTTATTTATGCTTAACGTGTGACTTCTGAGTAAATACGTTGCAGGTCTCTTCGCGTCTCCTTACCCGTACACTGGGAAGTGGGACGTGACAGACTTCTACCCTACCACGGCTCAAAGGAGTTGTGCAAGCAGGTTTTTGTTAGGTATAGTTTCGAAGCACGTGGAGGCAGTGAGCGGTCGATGAGATTCGTCTCTCCCGGTACGGGGAGTTGATATCGTGCTGTGCAGGACATGACTGCAACCACAAGTTGGTGTCCACCGCAGTGGAGATAAATTAATAAGTGTTATCAGTTGTATCTCCGATTGGTTATGAGTTCTCTTTCGCGCGACTTATCGAGTTATTGAGGTCTGACAGATTCCAAACTCTAAACCCGATATGCAATACTCTTAGACGAAGAGACCGGACTGCACGGTGATATCACTAATAGACTTTGCAGGGTTCAGATGAGCTTGCCCATTGACTTTCTTTCGATCAATACCTGGATAGCCGTTACGTGCAGCTAGTACCGCTGACGTGTTTGTAGGCTATGGATATGATACTAAGCTACTGACAGCGTGTTGTCGAGTCTTTAGAGTCCCACACAAAGGTTTCCCAGCATAGGCAAAACGATGTAGGGCACATATGAGGATACGTCCAAGAGTTCGATTAAACACGTGTATGTGATATATGTATTTTAATCGGATGTTTAATGATATTATCCGGTTCATATATGATATAACCGGATTATTAAATTAAGTGTTGATTTAATAATTAGATATATATTTATATATGCTATAGATATGTATTAAACTAATATCATGTTCACTTTATTATTTCATCTCTTTAATAGTATTTATATTTGATATAAATATTATTTATACATTTTGTCATGTGTGTTTACACATACAAGTTGCATGTATAAGAATCATATAGGATTAAAAATGATAACAAAGATATTTATTTATTTTTATGAATAAAAGAAAATGAGTCATTCTTTAGTAAAGTGTAGAAGGTTCTGACTCATTCTTGTTTTATTTTATTAAATAAGTATACATATCTTTAGTTCTCATTTTTTTGATCCTTAGCCTTTCTCATCACCATGGTTGTCTCTCTTGAGTTTTCTCAAGTAAGAAAGGAAAAAGAAAATAGAAGAAAATTAGTGAGCAATATTTTCTACATCGCTTACTAATCATTCTTAGCAAGTTTGATCAGTGGGTTGCTTCACTTTGATATGATCATTTGAAGCTAAAACATATGTTGGAGTCATTTTAAGGTGTATCATTTTCGGCAAGACGATCACCGAGCGAGCTTATTTTGGAACTAGCGGAGACTAGCCGGAGTTCAAGGAGAGATGGATAACGTGCTATAAAAGTTGTAGTTCGCCAAACTTATCTTGTTTTAGCTTTCTAGTTTGTATCAAGTTTTATTCTTTATTCATGATTCTATATATGCATGCTTTTGCTCTTTTGATTTTTGAAATTCATTGCTTTACGTTTGTTTTAAAATCGTGTCTTGATTGCAAAGCTTGCCTACAGTAATGCTCCAGGAACTAAGTTAAATCCAGCAAAGAGCGAAAAGAATAAACATCCAAATAAGATTTAAACAAATTTTCAACACGCATTAGGAACTTATGCTAACGATCCACTTGCTGGCAACGGAATCGGCATCTTGTGTTAAAATTGTTTATAAGGAGTATAAATAATTATTATTTATTTTATGTTGCCTGGTATGAGTATTAATCCTATAAATATACTAGGCTTAGCGTATTTAATTCTAGTTTTATTAGGTCTTTGCACGCACAGCGCACGTGCCATAAAACCCAATCTGCGTCGAAACCCAAGGAAAATGCCGTTGCCGTCAGCACAATGCCGCCGACGCCCAACGCCACGGCGGTGGCGCCGCCGCCTCCGCCGACGATCTCTCCTCCATCTCCGCTCTTAATCTCCTCATCCGCCACTCTCTCACCTGCCTGAAGATCTCTTCGTATCTCTGGTGAATATAGTTAAAATAATCTCAATAAATTGTTCGTTTTTTTTTAAACATTAAGTTATGCTCTTTTAATTTATTCCTTATGCTATATAATGCATGAGATTTTCTTGAACATCTAGTTGATGAATCAACGCCTTCTAGCTAATTGCAGAATTCAAGCGGTTTTTTTGTTTGAATCAATGAAGTATTTCAGATATAAGAAGCCCGAAAATTTTAGGGTTTCTATCTGTTACTCCCCTTTGTTAATGTTCAGTTTGCAGCTTTTAATGGCGTTATTAAGTGAATTGTGATTTTTGTGATGGGTATCATAAATTGGTTCAGATGAGCGACAGGAGTTAGATTGGATATTGACATTTCAATTCGATGATCTTTAGTGGTCCTGTCAAACCTAGTTTAGATCATGGTGTCGTTATTTTCTGGCAATAATCCATTATTGGTTTTATTTGATTTAGCTACTAACATTATTCGGTCTCAGTAGTTGATTCGTTTCAATGTATCCTGAAAGTTAAGGATTCTGGATTTCATTCGGAGAATATTTGATTAGTGACTTAGTTTGATGGCCGACGGTGCTGTAAAAAGCGGTCTAGAGGGCCGCCTAAGTGGAAGCGCTTTTCACCAAGCAGTTGAATTAAGCGGGTTTTGTGCTTAAGTGGGTTGGGCCACCTAGGTGTTCGCTTCAGTGGGACCTAGGACGTCTAGGTGGGGACATAGGCAGCCACACCTGTTTAACTATTTCACCTTTATATAGTAAATGGTCGAAATTTGTATGTTTTTGTCCCCCTTAAACAAAAATAAATGCATACCATCTATATCATTTTTTTAATTAGAAAACTTTATATGTCCACTCCTAAACATATTTAACTAAAAATTCTAAAACCGCCTAAACATAGCTCTAGACGCTAAACGGTACCGTAACTGCCTAACACCGCGTAGCGCTTTTTCCAACCTTGGTCTGATGTCAACTCACATATTGACGTCTCATGAGCAATGGTTGAAATAATAATGTCATTACTGATTCAACAGTGTAGCTAAATTGCAAGAGACACCCCGTACTTTTGCTTGAATAGCAGAAAACTTCCTCAAGCTATGAAAACGCAATTTGCTCCATCCGATCCTAACGGCGTTATTACCTCCGTTGTTTATTCCCAAACTGTCTTTGAACTTTTGTAATTTTTCTGCTATTGTTTTATTAACCGGTCATAATTAGTATTTTGATCTTGGGGTATTTTGGGGTTTAAAAATTATTAGAAATGGTAAAAAAAATTACAGGGTTATAACAAGGGCAAAGGGGCAAAGTGCAGTTTTTTCAAACTAAGGGAGGTTTCCTATTTGGAAAAAAAAGTGAGGTGGTTTCCTGCAATTTAGCCTAAAAGTTTTCATTAACAACTTTTAGAAGTGCGTTACTATAACCATCCTTTTATAGAATCACAAATGTCATTTCATGCGCACAGGTTATGACATCAGGTATGATTTGATGTTTAATCTACAATATTCCTAATGGACGTAAGCCCTTTGGTTGGAAGAGCTTTGTATTCGTATATTTAGGCTGAATCTGTGTTGAAACGCAAACATCATCTTAGTACTTTGCACACCAAGTCACTAATCACTTGAACATGATCCAAATTGGTTTTGTTTCAATTTGATTGAGCATGGTTGTATTTTCTTCTCCTAACGATTTGGATCACCCAAATAATGAGGCTTTTTTCCTTATTCTAATTTTCGGCGTGTTTCTCTGACAGTTGCTTCGTAGCTTTTGGTTTTGGCTTGTGAAATTCTGGTAAGGTTGACATGAATGCATAGTCCATCTACTAAGTATGATATAATGAACGAATATATCTAATAAGGAGTTGTACGATTGATTAAAGATGGATAACCTACACCCTAAGCAAAAAATTAGGGGGAAAAAACTAAATAAATAAGTGAAAATAAAATAAAATAAAAATGCAAGGATACTAATTATAATAAAATGTTTTGTTAAGAACTTGTAAGAATGATTGGCCAACAAGGATATCTCGACTATTAGGGGCAAAAGCTTGGTGGTTATGCTTTTATAGCGTACACTTAGGAAATAAGAGTAAAATACCAGAAGGCATAAATGATATGGTGAACGGTGTGATAAATGGTTGCTATTATGATACAGTCTCGGTATAGCTACCCTTGGTCTGCCAAAGAAAAACCCGGCTTTCTTTCTAAGGAAATTATCAATAGTTATGCCTAAGAAGCCAGTTTAGGTTACGAATGGAAGATAACAAAATTTTAAACAAACTCATTCATTTCCTCGAAGTAATGAGAGAAATATTACATAAGCAATTGAGGGTTTTTTGAAATAGTGCAAATAATCATGATGCAGACAACATAATATTCAGGACAGGGGCTTTAGTTCCAATATTGCATGTGGATTAGCCCACTGTAACTTCTTTAACTTATCCTCCACCAAAATATTGCTCCATTGATCGCCTATGAATCGAACATTCATCCTCTCACAAACGCATGCATTGATCAGCAAAAATTTGACAAATCCTATCCAATAGCTTCTATGCAAGTTAACTCCGCTTATTTTGACGACCTTGAGACGGTCTATTAAACACCGGGTTGGATTTTGGCTCATCCAGAAATTTCCTGTTGTATCCAAATGCTCCTTATCCTGTAATCAGTAAAATGGATTATATTATTTGGAATCGTTCTTTGTAATAAAGCAGTAGTCAGCTTGAAATTTAAATCGATCTTGGCATACCAGAATTATTAGTTCATGTAAGTTTGGACAAATGTTGAGCAGACAAGATAAGATAGTAGCTACTTGAAGATTGCTTAAGCTTATTTCCAAATTCAGCGTCTTTACTGCTTGCAGATGGTATTGTGGTGGCAAGCTCAGTGGAAATTCTGCTCTCTGCCACTGAAGACACTGTAACAAAAGGAAGAAAATTGAGTCCCTATATTATCATTAGAAAATACAATCTTCCTCTTTAAATTTTAATGTCCCTGCCATTACACAAAACCTCCTAGGTTGTGGTGAAGGTTAAGGGTACATTTTTATATTTAAGCATGCCCTGCAGGTTGAATTTCTTTTTTATCGGTTAAACCAAAGAAGCCTGATACCTCGGTTTTCACACATGGTGTTTTCTTTAATCTACTATTTTAAATGCGTGTCCATATGGAATTTATTTAGGGTTTTTTTTTTACGTAAGAGCAAGGCCTGAAATAGAAACCTGTCCCATGGATTTTAATTAGGGTTGCTCTTATATCCTCTTATTATACTGTCATCAAAACTCAAAAGTTGTTGTGAGGGTTAAAACATACATTTAATTTTCAAACAGAGGCATCCAATTTGAGATTTTGGAAGTACACTCCGAAATATCCTTACTTCCAATTTGTTTTGACAAGAAGTAATATTAAAGTTATTTTCTTGGTAATAAGTGGGTTTTATGTGTGACATTACTGCTCCTTTCTACTTCCAAGCAATGTGGACTTGAAGTACATGTGGATCGTGATGAAGTACCAATTTCTGTTTTAAAGTTATATGATATTTTTATTTGTGATAAACGATAAAAGAGAAAAAATTTAGATACTTTATTATATGACCAATGGTCTCTTTATATAGGGATTACAGTTACTTGACGCCCAAGTATCATGGTATGGCGTACCCTAATAGCAATATATTCTAAACTATTCCAACACCCCCCTCAAGCTGGAGTATAGATACCAGTGATGCGTAGCTTGGACAATAGATGAACAAATACGGGTCTTGGAAGAGCTTTCATCAAAATGTCTGCAATCTGTGCATGAGTGGAAAAATGATAAAGATTGACTTCCCTTTTAACAATTTTCTCCCGGATAAAATGGCAATCCACTTCAATGTGTTTTGTTCGTTCGTGAAACACTGGATTCTCATAAATATGAACTGCAGTTTTATTGTTACAGAACAAGGATGCTGGTGTTGTAAAATTAACACCGAGATCTCGAAGCAATGTGGAGAGCCATATCAATTCTGAGATGGTATGGATCATAACCCTATATTCAGCCTCAGTTGATGAGCGTGCAACAACATGTTGTTTCTTGTTGCCCCAGGCAACTAGGATCCCCGCAAAGAAAACACAAAATCCACTTGTAGAGCGACGGTCATCCACATATCCAGCAAAATCGGTATCAACATATGCTATAAGAGACAAATTAGATCAGGGTTTATACACAAGACTTTGCTCAGATGCACGCTTCAAATAGTGGAGAATGCGCTCAACGGCATGAAGATAGGAACCTAAGGGCGCCTGTATAAACTGGCTTATTGTGCTGACTGCAAAAGAATATGTCTGGACGAGTAACCGTGAGATAGATCAGTTTCCCAACTAACTGTCAATACCGACCTGGATCGGAAAGTGGCTGGTCATTAGATGAGCTAATACGAGAGAGCTTTACTGTTGTATCAGTAAGTGTATTAGCATGGCGACAGCCAAGAAATCCTGTTTCTTTAAGAAAATCATGAGTATACTTCCACTGTGATAGAAATAATGATCTCTTATTTCGAGATACCTTTATATCAAGAAAGTACCATAGATGACCAAGATCTTTGGTGTGAAAGTGTGAGGCCAAATAAGTTTTGACCTTAGATATACCTTCAGAATCATCTCCAGTGATGATTATGTCATCAACATAAATAAGAAGAATAACCAATGTTTCTTTCCGTTTATCTATAAAAAGAGATGGATCTGTCGAGCTTCCTGTGAAATTTATCTTTTTAGGACCATGCTGAATTTATCGAAGTATATCCGAGGAGATTGTTTTAGCCCATAAATAGATTTTTTAAGATGACATACAACAAGAGACTCCTTTTTATGCTCAAAGCCAAGAGACTGCTGCATATAAACCGTCTCGAAAAGATCGCTATTGAGGAAGACATTTTTGACGACTAGTTGATGTAGATGCCAATCGCGGGTAACCGCAAAAGAGTAAAGACACGAACAGTAGTGAGTTTGGCAACTGGAGTGTCGGGCTCCGGTCCTTGCTCTCGGAACAAAGTGCCACGCCAAGAGACGTGGATCACCTCTTGAATCCATGGGGGCCACTTCTTGAGTTTGTGTGACCTACTCTTGAACAGTGGGATCGTCCCTAAAACACATTCCGAAAGATGACAGATCTATACTATAAATGGAATGATACCACTCTTCAATGTAGAGCCGCCTTTTAAGTGAACCAACATTACAGAAGCTTGAGAACTCCGTAATTAAGCGTGCTTGAGTTAGGGAAATTCTGGGATAGGTGACCTTCTGGGAAGTGGCTCCTGGTCAGGTCCGGTTCGCTCCGAAGGACAAAACTGTACGGTTTCGGTTAGAGCGGACAATACTGTCTGTATTGGGAGTGGGTCGTGACAAAATGGTATTAGAGCCAGTCTCTCAGTAGTAGGACTGTGGTTCGAGGATGAACCAATGTTCTAAGGAGGAAGAGGTGAATGCTCGCCAGCTTCTAGCTGTATATATAGAGGAGGAGTTACAGTATTTACTGTTGAATCTATTAATGTTTTCGGTCGACGCCGATAGACTTGCGTAACCAGAGGAGGATGAGATATTTCGACAGTAGTATGTTCGGTTTGAATTGGTTGGTCATCTGGAGATATAGGAAGTGGTGGTGGTGAGACATGAGAAGGACTTTCTGCAGGGAGTAAAAGGGCCGATCCTCAAGAAAGATGACATCATGAAAGATTACGACAGTGGATGTAGAAGGAAGCAGGAAAACGTAATCTTTTTGAGTCCTAAAATAACCAACAAACATATATTTGACGGTCATAGGATCCAATTTATCGCGATTTAATAGTGAGTATGAACGTAGTAAACACACCCAAATACTTTAGGAGGAAGAGGAAAAGGGTCTTGGTCGGAATATAAAATAGAGAACGGTGTTTGATTTTGAAGAATCGTGGAAGGCATGCGATTAACCAAAAAACATGCAGTAAGTAAAGCAAAATTCTAAAGGTATTTTAGGATATGCATGTTAAGTATAATAAAGTGAGCAACGTCAAGTAAATGACAGTTTATTCTTTCAGCAGTGCCATTTTATTGTGGTGTGTATGAACAGGAAGTTTGATGAATAACACGGGATTGGCAAAAAGTTTGAAAAATACGACTTATGTATTCTTTTACATTATCAGTTCATAGAGTTTTAAAAGACATATTAAACTGATTAACCATTTCATTAATAAATATTTTTAACACATGTGATTCAGATCGATCATGTAAAAGAAACAATCATGTCATTCTAGAGTGATCATCAATAAAAGTGACAAAATATTTGTAGCCAAATATACTAGTATGCTTGTAAGGACCTCAAATGTCAGAATAGGCTAATTCAAATATCGAAAAAGTACGTTTATTAACTGAAGAAAAAGATGAACGAAAATGTTTGCCCAAAATACAAGACTCGCATGAAAAATCGGATAAAGAAAAATCGGATAACATAGTACGTAGTATAGGAAGAGATGGATATCCAAAACGTCGATACCAGCAAATGGTAGAAACAGCAGCAAATACGGAAGGCGACACATCCAAATAGTACAGGCCATTAATTTCATTACCTTTACCAATCGACTCTTTCGTCAGGTTGTCCTGAATCACAAAGTAATTAGAAGAGAACGTTATTAAATAGTTGAAATTTTTGGTAAAACGATGAACAGATAAATGATTTGTACGAAGTGAAAGAACAACGAGAACATTTTCAAGCGATAAGGAAGATGTCACATCAATATTGGTACAATCAAGAACAGGAAGGATATCCACATTAGCAATGGAAATGAATTTATGCGAAGTGGAAAATATAGAGTTAGAAGCAGTATGAGTCATGTGGTCGAAAGTCCCGGAGTCTAGAACCTAAGAGTTTGACTGAAATAGTAAAGATATACCTGATATGGTTAAGTTGGTAGTAGAGATATAAGAGAAAATACGTTGCAGGTGTTGTAAGTTTTCAGAAGAGATCTGCGAGGATGATGCTGGCGGTTGGGTCACTATAGATGGAGGTGTCGTACTTTGTCGGGCAATAGAAGTCTGATCCGAATAGTCATGTTTTTCCCAGCAGAATTGATCTGTACGGTCAGTACTACCACAATGAGAGCAAGAAAGGGAACCACGTCCGCGACTCCACCCCACAACCCCGAGTACCATTAGGAGCACAGCCACGATCAGGAGAAATCCTCGGCCACGACCCTGAACAACTAGGGCAGAAGATGGAGCCTCTACTGTAGAAGCGTCTGACGGAAGGACGCGATAAGTAGCAGGGAGAATACTATTTAGAATAGACGTACCGTCTTGAAAGAGAAAAAAGGAGCGAACTTCATCCAAGTGAGGCTTTATCTTAGCCAAATAATGAGTCCCAATAAGTGTCTCACACTGATTCTTGGTAACGGCTGGATCAGAAGAGGTGGGTTGATAGATGTTTTATTCTTCTATAAGCCCCCGGAACTTGGCCCCAAAGACATGCATATCATTATCTGGAGTAGCGGTAGTGAGTTCTTTGAAAATATCATAGAGTCGTTGAAGGCTATCTTCTGACGAGTAAAGAGATTTAAGATGGAACCACATCTCCTTCGCAGTTGGGAGATACATAATAGTCCGATAACAGCTGGGTTCCATAGAGTTTGTAAGCCAAAGTGCAGGTTTTGTTATCATTTTGAGACGAAGATGAATATTGTGCATCGGAGTTTGGTGGAGTTTTCTGAAAGAGATGGTGATGAAAGACCCTACTTTTGAGGGCTCGTTCAATGGTGTACGTCCATTCCAAAAAAATGTTAGAACTAGAGAGAGTCAAGATAGTTAGACATGGATCCGTTTTATAATCGGAAGCAGGAGGATCAATTTTGTTGTTCGTCATATTGAACATCGTATGCAAAGAGAGTAATCAATAGAAAGTGCAGATCTAGAATATAAAAAGCGAGAGAAAAATACTAGAGTTTACCGAAGCCAATTCCCGATCATGAAAAGGACGAGGGCGGCTTGGAGAGGACGAGTCGTGATCCGGTGAGGGGTGAGGAATGAGGAGCAGCGAGGAGATAGGCTGCGGCTTGGCAGTGAGGCGCAGAGAGGGAGCGAGGTGCAGAGGCGGGCTACGGCGATCTGGAGTCGAGATCTGGGCTACAGGCGATCTGGAGTCGAGATCTGGATAGATCTAGGCTGCGGCGATCTGGGATGTGAGGGCGAGGGAGGAGGGCGAGGGTGAGCATGAGGGTTGCGGGGAGGCGGCAGCAGGTTTTTTTAAAAAAAATTTATTTTATGTTTGCGCAGCGAAAGCGTGGTGGGCACATAACCCACAGGTCCCGGGATCGAAACCTGGTTCTGATACCATGATAAACGATAAAAGAGAAAAGATTTAGATAATTTACTATATGACCAATGATGTCTTTATATAGGGATGGCAATTACTTGATGCGCAAGCATCATGGTACGTTGTATCCTAATAACAATATATTCTAAACTATTCCACCGCACCGACAAAATTGTGCAAGAAATGGGAAATAATAACAGCTACTAAGCTTCCAAGTTAAGCTATATGATTATTTATATATAGCTATTTCTTGGGTCATTTTGTACCACACAAACACTAGATTAATTTATGTGTTATCATTTGTTATTTTTTCATTTATCACTCGTGCTCCATGCACTTTCATGGCTTGCTATTAAAGTTTACTTCTAGTGGTATGATTTTCTTATGTTTATGCTGTGATTTTCAACTTATTACCTCAGCAAACACTACGCAAAAGTGTAAAGAAAGCATCTGCAAATCACAGTGTGAGAGATCCATGAGCAGGCGAATGAGCTTAGGGGCTTGATCAGCATCCTCTTCCTGACTTGAATCGTCACAGTACAGGATATAAGTATTCTCAAATGCAAATTGGAACCTGAAGATAGCCCGTCTCATATTAGGCGTATCCTTCAACGAAATTCGTACTCTCTTCAATGTGGTGATCTCCAATGATAGTAACTTTGGAGCACAAATTCTGTAATGTCGTATTTTCACACAGCAGTCGACCTTCAAACTCTCCAGCAACCTGCAACAAGAAATCAATTGCTGGAACTGATCGTTCGTGGAGTAAACCCTGAATAGAATTAGGCTCTTGATGTTGTTTAATGGATTCATCGTTGGTAGAAAGCACTTTCCCAATTCTAACTTCTCTAAGGTTGGGCTAAAAAAAGTTTGCGAAGGCAGTTCATAGCATCCCACTCCTCTGTTCACAACTGATAGCTCTTTGACGCCTTTCACGATCAATGAGAGCAAAAAACTATTCAGACGAAGAATGTAGTTATCGAAGAAGTGATTTGATGGGTTGAACGAAATTCTGCAGCTCTGAATTGGGCCTTGGATAGAACGATCGATCGAATTCAACATTGATTCCCATATTTCTATGGCGGATCGATCATCATCATCAGAGGTGGGGAAGAGATTTCCGTCGAGGAGTTGAAGATGGGTGACTGAGTGCCAGAGATATCTCCACTTCTTTGAAAGGATTGAAGTTGTTACTGCTTGTTTGGTTGGAATCATCGAAAGGATCGAGGTGAGGAGAGCTTCAGGGAGATTGCTTAGCCGATTGGGGATTTCTTCTTCGTCTTCCATTGGATTTTTTCTCTGGTATGTTCTTTCTTTCTGCTTTTGAAAGTTTTTGGGAATATATGCTTTAGGAGAATATACAGCCAAAGATAAAGGAGGATAGGATGTCACTATGAGCTCAAGAATTTCTTTATAATGGTGGTTGGAATTAGACTCCAACCAAAGCGTCAACAAGATTTTTAAGTGAGAGACGTGTGGTACAACAACGGCAAGGGATCAGGTTAATGAACATAAATAAACTATATGAATGGTCAATTTTAAGGACAAAATTCGGCAGCACCGGCGACAACCGATGCTAAAATAAAAAAGAAGGAAAGCAAGAAATTGGAAATGGTCCTGGAATCAAGATTGGACTGCTATAAGTTTACTACCCTGATGTAATCTCATGGCCCAACAAACACATAGTTAGGTAGCCAACTTAAAAAGAATAACATAGTTATAATTTTAATAGTTTAGTGTATTGAAATCTGGGTAGATATGAGAAATTAATTAATCTTGCAATTTATTCTTGTTTTTGTATTATAGTTTGCAGAGTGTTTTTCGTCATCCTGTTGAGATAGGATTGCCCTCGCTTGTTAGGCGTTGTACAGATTCTCTCTGTCTAAGATAGGCAGAGATTTATTGATTGTGAGAATTCTAATCTCCGGCAGCTGTAGACAAAACCGTCGTTAATCATCTCTCGTTTTGAGGCGAGGGAACCTCCGATTAAAGGGTCGAACATGTCATGCGAACTCAGTGTGCAATATACGCGTGTTGTGTTTTGAAAACAATTTGAGGGTGCTTTGGGCATATCAGGGGTCACAGAATTTATGGGGGTCCCGCTACCCGGATAGCGGGCTGGGGGTCAAGAGGGCTAGCAGCCCATTTGAGTGGTGCGGGACAGTGCCCCGTTAGAAATTTTTTTCTTGAAGGGAAAGTTTTTTTTGTTGGCGCTGGCGCAAAAATGGATTGGCTGCTGTGCACTTGTTTTGGTTGGCGCTAACGCAAACAGTGGATTGGTGCTTGCACCGGTGCATTGCATGAGCGCTGGCACACATGAGATTGCTGCTTGCGTCACTATGGAGCTTGAGCTCCTGGATGTGAAGCTTGAGCTTCTAAGGTTCTCCAAAGGAAAAGCCAAGAAGCGTTCCCTTTGATAGGGTCATCACTAAACTTCTCATATTTTATCCAAAATTGTGCTCTTGCATCTTCAAATTTTTGAGTTTGGATTTTCAATGCTGAAAAGGGGTCCATTTTCCCTTTTCCAAGGCTTGGATCTTGCCATAATGGAGTTTTTGGAAATGGGTTCTCATTCTTCTTCCTCTTCCCTCTTTGGATCTTGAGGAGAAAGGAGGAATGCAAAAATCTTTCATTTTTGGGATTTTATGGAAGATTCAATCTCTTTTCAATGGGTTTTGTGGTCCAATCCTATTTATTTCAGAAAAAGAGAGATTTCTCTCTTAATTTAATTCAAAAAAATGAAGAAGAAGAACCTTGAGTAGAGAGAGAGAGAAGGCTCAAAACCATCGAATAGAAAATGGGATCAAAATTCTTATTGATTTTTTGTTATGTTTGCCCTATATAGGTTTTACATTTTACATTTTGCCTCTTGGGCTTTTCAAAATGGCTTTTTTGCCTCTTCCATGCCCATGTGCTCATTTCTTTATGCACATGAGCCATGGGTTTTACATAATTTCGGTTTTTGCCCACTTAATTTACAATTCCATACTTATTACATATTAAATCTATTCAATTACAATTTTAATTTTTTTCTTGAGATGGGGTCGGCCTTCATGCTTGAGCTTGGACTGGTCTGGGCTTGGGTCTACCAGCTTGGACTTGGGTTCGGGCCTGGGCCCTAACTTTGACTCTTTTGGGCAAAAGGGTGTAAATTTTGACCCCAACAAAGTGCCCCCCATCAATAAATGCACACCACACGTTTGGATCACGTGCATGAAATTGATGGATCTTCTTCATGGATAGGTTGACTTGGTTCCCTTTTAGTGACGTGGAGGTCAATGTTTTGAGACGGAGGTTGATTCCGACAGGGAAGTCGTTAGTTGACTTATTTCCGAGACAGAGTTTGATTCTGATGCGGAGCTTGATTCCGACCGGAAGGTCGTTGGTTGACTTGTTTCCGACGCGGAGGTCTTTGGGGTTGACTTGTTTCCGGCGCGGAGGTCGATGCTGCCATTTTTGCGACGTGGACTGTCGATATTGCCATTTTTCCGACGTGGACGGTCGATGCCGCCCTTTTTGCGATGTGGACGGTCGATACTTAGTTTAGTTGGTTTGATTTGTTTTGGAAGTTTTATATCTGTCTGGCGGGGCTTTTGAGTTTGGAAGCACTGCCGGGTGAGACTTTAATTTGATTTATTTGGTTCTCGCTTTTTCGGCGGGACTTTTTGAGCTTGAAAGCATTACCGAGTGGGACTTGGAATTTGGGTTTTTGTTTGGGATCAGTACCGCTAACACTGCAACGTAATGCCAGGAGCGACTCATCATGTGCTTTTGGAGGATTTGTAATTTTGGTTTGGTTTGGCATTTGTATCACTGCACTTGAATAGTACCATGAGCGACTCATCATTCGGAATTTGGGGATTTGGATTTTGGTTGACGCCTGCATCGCAATACTGGAATAGTACCAGGAGTGACTCATCATTTGTCTTTAGAGGATTTTATTTGTCCGCGGTTTAACGACTTAGGAGTCATTTATTCTCAATTTAACGATATAGGGGTCATCTATTCCCAGTTTAATGACTTAGGCACCATTATTGTTAAAAATTGAATTAGGACTTGAGGGTCTGGATTTAGGGAGTTGAAATTTGGACTTTGTCTGGATTTTAACCAGGATTTGCATTGAGTTGGATTTGAAGTTGAGGATTAGATTTTGGATTGTGTTTTGATTGTAATTTGAAGATGAATAGAATTTAGACCGGCGTCTTCATCGCTGCATATGAATGGTACCAGGAGCGACTCATCATTCGCCGTTGGGGGATTTGAAGATTTGGATTTTTGTTGGGTTCTGCATCGCTGCAGTGGAATGGTCTTAGAAGCGACTCATCATTCGTCTTTTTTTCATATACGAGTTTGCGCCCTTGCGAGTTTGCACAAGCTTGCGGGTAGTCTCGTTGTTTTTACTCACAAAGTCTTTTCAGGTTTTCATTCGTGCCCTTTTGCTTATGGATTGACCCTTTATTTTTTTTCTTTTCTTTTTTTATTTCCTTGTTTAACGACTAAGGGGTCCAAGCTGTACTTATTCTTTAAGACTCGTGGATTTTGATTTTGATGGAGTCGAATTGAAGGTTGGGAAACAAGTTTTATTTGATTCCAGGCTCTTTCTGAAGCAGTTTCAACATCTTCTCCATCTTATTGGATGTTATACGCTCTGCGGAGGTTGCGGCAGATTGGCATAATTTCTTGCAGTGGATGATTGAGCCATCTGTTCCCAGAGGACTTCGGTTTCTGTCTGTATGAAGTTTGGCGGTCGCGGCTTGATTGCTTGCTAACACGCCGTTGGACAATTCGATTTCTCCGGTCTTGTATTGTCTCTTAACCCAATTTTTGAAAACATAGCAGTCTTCAATTGTATGACTCACTACTCTGTGGTATAGGCAATACAGGGGATCGTCGGTCATCTTGGCTTCATCCGGTCTTTTCGACTCTGGCAGTTGCAAACCATTCTTCAGGACGTCCTTGAATATTTTTCGGACTTTGTCCTTTCTGAAAGAGTAACCTTATTCAATTTCTTTTTCAGGGGCGGTTCTCATCCACCCCAACACCGGTTTTCGAGATTGGTTGGTCTTTGCTCTGCCCGTTCTTTGCTTGCTAAAAGAATCGGTACTGTTGGAACTTTCGCCTTTGCGGTTGTCGTTCCTCCGGTTATTCCAGGATTTGTTGTTACTTCGGGGGTTCGGAGTGGATTCGTGTCTTGAACGTTCCAACATTTGAACCTTCTTGGTAAGCTCTTGTAATGTCTTGAGACCCGCTGTGTATAGGAACAGAGTCATCCAATTGCCGAGATTTCCTATGAGGAGCTTGACGGATTGGTCCTGTTCTAATGGCGGTTCACACTTGATGGAGTGATTGCGCCATTGAGCTATAAAATCCATGTTGCTTTTGTTGCATTCTGGCTTGATCCTCACAAGGTCAGCAATGGTGATTTTATCGCTGACACTCATGAATCTTTACCTAAGCAGAAATTCCATTTGGGCAAACGTAGTAACGGAGCCGTCCGGTATGCTTGCGTACCAGTCGAAGGCAACGTCGATCAAGCTATTAACGAATTGGCGGAGAAGAAGCGCATCCTTTCCCCCAATATTCCCGCACGATGCTTTAAAATAGGCTATGTGCTGGTTTGTATTTCTTGTCCCATCGAACTTTGCGAATTTGGGGACGGCGTAGCTGTTAGGAAACTTCACAAGATCATATTGTGCGGCGTACGGTCTCCTACTACTACCGACATCTTTCTGTATTTCGGCTTCGGCCACCAACGTTTTAACTTTATTGGCGACCAAATCCATGATTTTATCTTGAGTTGATGCGCTACTGTCGTCGAGAGTCAGAACATTTCCCAAGGCTGAATATGGTCGACATCCCAGTGGCTCGCTTACCTTTGGACTCAGGGGGACAGGCGTCGCTGTTTCGAGTCGTTGTCATCCGGCTCATGAGTAGAGCATTGTGCTTGATTGAGTTGCGGAAGGGCAACTTGGGCCGTGGGCTGCATTATGACATTCGTCAAACCATTAATTTTGGAGTAGAGCTTGGTCATCTCATTGCCTTTGCTTTTGAGATGTTTCTTTTCTTGGGGCAGCTGTTGTTCTGTGGTCTTGGGGGTGAAAATTGGCTCCTCATCGCTTTCCGAGCTCGACTCCTCCTGAATTAAGGGATCTTTCTTCTTATCAGTCTCACTAAAAGGGTTTTCGTTGGCTTCCGGAGGATGCGGGGCTTGGAAAGTGGCAGCTACATTCAAACCAGATTGTAACGTCCGTGTTTTCTAATACCTAATAAATGGTCTTTTTATTAATTTTTCTTGTATCAAGTATTTAATTGAGTTCTTCGTTTTGATGGAAAATACTTTTAAAAGATGATTTTATATTTAAAACTAATTTAGGAATTTTCAAAGCATTTAAATATAATTACTGGAATTTTCTAAAGTTTGTTTTAAAGGCTTTTACAAATTTTCCTTGCTTTAAATATTTTTCTAAGATCTTATAATGCTTTGGCATAACTTATATATTTTTTTCACTAATTAAAATGAATTTTTAAACCTAGAATAGAATTTTAAATATAATAAGTATATGATATTTTAAAAAAATAGGGAAAAGATAGTTGTTTTAATTATATTATATATTTAAACTGAAGATAACATAAGAATATAATTTCCAGATTTTCTCGTATTTTTCCAAGATTTTATGTTATTTTTAACGAATTTTACAGAAAATCGTTTTAATAAAAAACAATTTAGATTTTAAATTAAAAAGGAAAAAAATATTAAAGGTGTATTTAACTTGAGCCGTTGGATTCTCAGGGCGGCGGCGGCGGCCACATGCGGGGGCCTACGCGTCTGCTGTGGCAGGCACGTGCCAGCAGCACGCGGTCACGTGGCCGCGATCACGGGCGCGTCTCAGCCGTTGGATCAAAATTGCAGGCGGCGGCCCAATCATTTGGGCGTGATTGGTTGATAATTTTTGCGCGGTTTTCGTGAATTTTTTGGGAGTGAAAATTGGTTTGCGCGGTTGTCCCGGCCTTCCACAAAAATACCCTTGCCTTATTTAAAAGGTTTCCTTTAAATTAAATACCATTATAATATAAGTTAAGTATTAAATAAAATACCTTAGGTTTCTAAAAATAATATTTTTGTTTAATGCTATAAACTAATTATTTTACTTTTAATAAAATCCCTCGACCTTTTGGAGAGTCGTATTTTTAAATATATATACCCTAAAATTTCCAAACAACATATTTTTACATAAATACCCTAAGGTTCCTAAATATAGTATTTTCAAACAAATACCATGTTTTTCTAAAGTTATTTAATTAATTATTAGTGAGTCTAGGAAGGATTAAACTATATCAAATTAAATGAAATATCTGATAAGGCAATCGTCCTTGAAAAGGATACAAATGCCGCCGCCCATGTGCAGTGGTTGCCAACTCAGACGATCTTTTCTAAAATCAATATTTACATTAAAATACCATAAATCTTTATAAAAAAGATATTTTCATATAAATACCATAATCTTTTATAAAAAAATATTTTCATAAAAAATGTTGTTATATGTATGTCCTAGAGGCCATTATTATACATGATTGTATATTATAGTGGATACTTGGATATATATAGAGAAAACTTTCTTGCTCAACATGATAATATGCTATCTGGTTGATCTTTATCTTAACATGTACACTTGTATCATTATACAGTCTCTCCGTTACATGTTGATAAAGCCCTTAGGATGTGTACTTGACTACCAGCACTATGATGCAGATCATACTAGTGGGGCCAGAGTAGTCGGCAAGTAAATCCTTTAATTGTTCCTAGTCGAGCGAGTATCGAGACAGGACATCGATATTCCAGAGTAGACCAGTGTGTACGTTTCTTGACCCTATATGGGGCGATGGTTGATCCCACAACCATTGGTGTTTGACATAAAAGATTGTACACAAGTGTTCATTGGAGAATGGGTACACCGAACATGACTCGCCGAGAACTCCTAGATGGTATTATACCTATCGTCAGATAACAGTTCTCTGGTGACACTGGTGCAGGTTAGTCTGCAGACCCGAGATCGTCATAGAGTCTTGTGTGATTCCCACCTTGCTTTGATTTCCTCCCTATCACACTCAAGAGAGCGTGCAAACGGGTGGATTTTGGGTACAGTCCCGAATTACATGGAGGCAGTGAGCGATAAGTGGGGTTTCTTCTCTCCCGGTATTGGGGGTTGATGTTGCGCTATGCTCAATTGGCTATAACAGGAAGTCCCTGGTCAGGGCTGATAATGAGATTTACTGGTAAATGTTATCAGTAGTTTCTCGACTCGTTATGAGCCTCACATCGGCATGACTTATCAAGTTATTGGGGTATGACGTATACCACCCCCAGACTCGATATGCGACATATCAAATGAAGAGACCGGACTGTACGGTAGTGTTACTTACTGGATTCATGGGAGTTTGGACAAGCTTGCTTGTTGATCTTCTGATCGCTCAATACCTGGGTAGCCATTACGTCCAGCTAGTACCGCTGACGGCTTGTGGGTGACTGATATGATCATTACCTACTGCTGGCGTATTGACGAGTCTTTAGAGTCCTACACAGAGGTTTGCTAGCTCAAACGAAACGAAGTAGGGCACATATGTGATATGTGCGGGATCGAGATTGATACGCGTATGTGATACAATATTTTAATCTCGCGATATAGGTTATATATGATATAACCGGATTATTGAATCAAGTGTTGATTCAATAATTTGTTATATGTATATTTGATATACATATAAATAATATTAGTCGGTTGTATGTGATATAGCCGGATTATTAAATCAAGTGTTGATTTAATAATTTAATATATAATTATATATTTGATATATTAATATATATTAACTAGTATCAGCTCACTTAAGAATTTCTTTTCTACAAATACATTTAAATATATATGAGATATATATTAATGTATTTACTATTGTGTCATGCTAGATGATACATTGGATATGGGTGTATGAGACTCACACTAAACTAAAGATAATTTGGATGATTAATTATTAAGGGAAAAATCAAAATTAGGTGGAAATTAGCATGGCTAATGATGCTTGTGGAAGTATGTAGAAGGCTTGACTTAGTTCACTAATTTTGTTTTACTCTAGATATTTATTAACACAACCATTATCTTTAGCCATGGTTAAATCTCTACAAATATCATTGGAGATATTTTCTCACCCAAGGGTTCACATTAGTTCATCTTCTTCATCTCCTTCTTTGCTCTCTAGTTTTGAGTGAGGTGAGAAAAGAAAGAAAGAAAAATTATTCTAAAGTGAGCAAAATTCCTACTTCATCAATCTATATCAAACTAGCCATTTAGTATAGGTTGTTTACTTCACTAATTCCTCAATTAGTGAAGAGGTAGCTTGAGTTAGAGATTTCTCAAGATAGATCATCTTCGGCCTCGAAGATCCTTAAGCAAGCTCGTTCCTTTCGCCTAGTGGAGCCTAAGAAGAGTTCGGGGACCACTACTTGGAGCTAAGTGACTACTACACGGAGCTTTAGAAGTGAAAGACCGGTCTACAAAGGTTGTATTCTTTGTTCACTTAGTATAAAGTTTGTTTATATGCAATAAAACTCTAATTCTCTAGTTCGATTCTAGGTTTGTGTTCCTTAGCACTCTAGATTTTTTAAAATTGCATACTCGATGCTTGCTAAAACCTAGTGGTCGTGCTAAGAAACTCCAATTTGGTATCAGAGCCAAGCTAGAGCATTAGGAGTGGTCTAGGCGAAGTTAAAGTGTTCGATCGACTTTTCGAAACCCTAAAATCCGGGTTTCTGGAAATTTTTTCAGAAGTTGGAATTTTTGAAATTAAACATATTCAGAAAATTGTGCAGGGTTTTCTATGGATCCCCAAGAAGAACGAGCGCCTAACTCGATCAAACGGCCGCGCAACCGTGGCAAAACCATGGGTTTAGCCGCGGTTCCGCGGCACATTTGGTGAGGCATAGACCCCCCCTTCTTGTGCTTCTCTGTAGGTACATTTGGCACTATCTGGGTATTTTTAAATGAGACTCAAATGTTGAGGTCTCTGGGAATTATGGGTGTTTGATAACTTGATCGAAATATTTAACATCGTCTAGATATCTGTGATTTGTGATGCAATATTTGGAATCCGCAATAATTGGTTTTGTGAAAACTAGTTAGTGTTTTGTAAATCTAGCAATTTAGTCTCTTTTGATTGGTTGCCACGGGGTTTTGATTCGAACCAAAACTCCGTCGCAATCACGTATAGTACGCGAACACTCGCCGGGTAACACTAATAGATTGCCACGCCCCATCGTCCCGATTAAGTGACTGTAGGAGAACACTGTTGCCAAAAGTATCCGCTCGGGTGCTCGCGGCCGCGGTGTTTCGCCTAAGTGCACTTCGTCGATGGTATCGGGGGTGCGGCCGTCTACTAATGTTTCCGACGAGCATTCGATCAGCTGTCGGCAATTTTGTTGAATTGTCCGACTGGTTATTGAAAAGTATTTTCAATTTGAGACTTTAATACCGGGTTTATAACGTTAGGCATGAAATTCGGAATATGTGATATTCCGGGTTTATGATGTCTAAGTAATTTATATGGTTAGGCAAGAAATCCGGAGTATGAGATATTCCGGGTTTATGATATCTAAGGTGGTTGCGGATTCTAATTATTGTAGTTTTCATTTCTTTTCTGCGACCGTAAGTGTAATATGTGGTGTATCGCCGGTTTCGTTGTTATACGTCAACGACAATTGGGATACGCATATTTACTTACGTTGAGGACATGTGATGTTATGTGTTGCTGTGATATATTATATTGGTTCGTCGTGTTTGAATAGCCGGGTTTTTTTGCGTGAGATGAAAGTTTTTCATTTTCATTCATGTAAAAAATTTGTATGTAATTTTCTTTTATTGGGACACTTCCGGGTTGAGGATGGTGTCACCATTGATGTATATTATTTACTTTTCCGCATTAGGATAGACCCAAGACGGGGAGTACAAGTAACCGGTTTCTAGAGTCCAGTGGGAGACCATCTCGAGGACCATCTCGAGGAGTTGAGACTGGGTCTCCTAATTCTAGAATTGGCGGGGTTGATTGCCGCTCTCGTAGGGGTCTAGGGATGTTGGTTTGGATATTCATCACTACCGTGGAATCCGTGTTTTTTACTGGCTTGATTTAAAACACGAACCTCCCAGTATATCCTATATTTCATATGTTGACTTCTGCTGCAATGTTCTATGATGATATCATATAACCGCGTGAGACGAATGTTTGATTATATATATGATATATAATAAACGTTGCTTATGTTTTGCATCCGCGCTAGTCCTGACCACACTCTGCCATTAGTTAAGAACCTAACGGTGCATGACGGGACCCCGTGGCGAATGCGTGGCATAAGCGTACGTTCTATTTTCGTTTCTTCTGTGATGTTTAGGAAATATAAATGATGGGGCTTCATTAATGAAATTAATGAAAAGGAAAGAAACCTAAAGATATTGTATAATCAAATTTTCAAAAAGATAGCTCTAGTTCTTGCTTTTCATAGTTGTATTCCTTGATGAATATCCAGCACCTCATTCGATGAGGAAAGAGCCGAGATCTTTTCACCGGGAATGACCTCTTTAGCAAAAGCTAGCAAACGCTACAACCCACTCGGTTTGTTTTGAAAACTATTCGATTTTAAAAGGCGGAGTTTAAACCATTCCTTTTCAAATCACTCGATTCTACAACGATATCAAGTTCATTACGCAAAAGGTTTTCTTAAAAACCTGTTGCAGCCTTCCGTCATTTCATATAAGTGCTATTTAGTATTCGTGCTACGTTTGTTGACCTTAGCCAAGGCGTAGTGTGCGGTAGCTAATTAGTGCATATCTGCAACTATATGATGCGATTGGATTAGGGTAGTCGTACGGCTTTGTTGACCTTAGCCAAGGGTTGTACGGATAGGTTTAATTCAATCAGGAAATGACGGGTTGAACTTGGCTAGCGATTATGATTTGTTGACCATAGCCAAGGTCATAAGTTGCTAGGGGCAAAAACAGATATTGGGAATTTCAAGTGTTGAAATTTGCAATGAGATTGCATACCTTCTATGAGATAGTTGAATCCCGATACCCACTGCGAGTAAGAGTTACTCCTGGAAGAGTTTTGCACTTTGCAATTAGCTGATCAAGTAGGTGCCTAAGAAAGGTGTTAACGGGGTTACGCCCCGCGGAAACGAGGTTATTTAATTAGTTCCATGCGTAAGTATGGGAAGACTCCTTCGGAGTACTAATACCTGCCTGGCTGAACGATTGGCGAACTTATAGGGTGTAATTAATCCCGGCCAGTCTTACCTTTTATGGTTTGAAGGAAGATTTGATAAAAACAGTGAGAGTTATCCCGATTAGATAAAATAATAACCAATCTAATTTTTCAAGAGCGCACGCAGTTTTTTCTTCTCTCTCTCTTGGTAGCGACCATGACACGCTTTAATCAAGATAATAATATTGATGTATTGACCGAACCCGCTTGTTATACTGAGCTGGGGAACGTTAGTGTTCCCCTCCGAACACGGAGACGCGACCGCGTAGGTCTGTCTTGCCTGAATTCGGGGCATATGCTAATTGGTGCTATCCGTCCACCTCTCCGAAGATGCCAAGTTGATTTATGACACCATGTATCAAATGTTTAAACGGATGCGGCCGATATAGCAGATTTCGTCAGATTCCCCCTCGTTGAGGGGTTTTTGATTGTGGGGACGCTCTTCCCTGCAGGCGCAAGCCCCTGCAGTTAATTACGCTACCGCATCGCGGTAAGCACTTTCTCTTTCTCCAGATGGTCACTTCGTGTCGTGGGTGTTTGTTTTGTTTTTGGTTGCCCGTGGATTGTATACGGAGACTAATTTATGTTGTCGCCCGTAGGGCGTGGATTAGTCCAAATCCGTATTTTCTTAGATTTGGGTTTGAGGTTGGGTTTAAGGATACGTTAATCTCATTTGAGACTAAGATCAACTTAAACGTTTGTTAATGATACATTAGTCTAATTTTAGACTAAGATCAACTTAACGGGATCGTTTAGATCCAACAAAAGAGCATTTGGGCCATATTGTTTAGTTTAGGGACATTGCGGTCGATTAGTTTAAAGACATCACGGTCCAAGGTTAAGGACATCATAGTCCATGGGTTTAAAGGACCCCACAGTCCGAGATTAAGGACATCATAGTCCATGGGCTTAAGGACCCCACAGTCTGAGGTTAAGGACATCATAGTCCATGGGCTTAAGGACCCCACAGTCCGAGGTTAAGGACATCATAGTCCATGGGCTTAAGGACCCCACAGTCCGTAGTTTAAAGACATCATAGTCTATAAAGTTTAAGGACATTATAGTCCATGAGTTTAAGGACCCCACAGTCCATGGAGTGATTGGTTATCGGGACCCTTCACCTCTCTGAAGACGTTGAAGGATTATAACGACAAATATCAAAGGAGTGAAGAGATGTACTCTTGAACCAATGTTGATTGGGAAATTTGTAGTCCAATTTGGAACTAAGATCAATTAATTAGATTATGAGCACATTGGCTCAGTTAAATCTGAATTGAGGACTTATGGCCAACTTGGGCTAAGTCCAATTAGGTTCGAAGTGTTGGACCTTTGTTTGGACTGTTGAACACTTGTCTGGATTCACCCCCATTATTTAGCAATGCTAAACAGGGGTTTGGGGCTCTGACAACATTTTGTCTTTGGCTGAGCACTAGCCATTCATCATGGCTCTGGATTTTTAGGTTCTGTTGAAGGGGAGATTTGCCTCTGGAAAACTTAGTTGATTTTGGGCTAAGACTGGTTTGAAAATAGTGTTAAGCACTAACACATATTTGATGATCACGTGTTCCCACGTGATGCACTTAAAATAGTGTTTAACACTAGGGATAAAACGCTCAAAATAGTGTTAAACACTAGAAATGAGGTGGTCGCGTGGGGACACGTGAGGCGCCTGAGAATGGGCCAAACCTCCTTTATTTTACTCTCAAAATATTCAAATAAGTGTTAAACACTTTCAGTTCTTTGAAATCATCACGTGTGGACATGTGACAATGCCTCTGCGTTGGGCATCCATTCCTCTGTCTTCCCTTATTTTATTCTTTTGAAAAGGGTGTTTGTCAGGGGTCACGTGGGGTTACGTAAGACATCTAAAGATGGGGCCAGACTTCCTTTATTTTGTTCTCAGAATATTCAAATAACTGTTAAACACTTAAGTCTTCACGGCCATCACGTGTGGGCACGTGATGGGTATCCATGCACGGGATATTAACGGGATTTGCTAGGGGTCACGTGGGGACACGTGAGGGCGCCCATGCATTGGATTTTAATCCTTCATTTCTTTCCATCTTCTCTCTTTTTTTTAAAGAAGTATTTTTCAGGGGTCACGTGGGGACACGTGAGAGCGCCCAAAATTGATTCTACCCTGGCCTTGTTCTGTTTATCTTGAGGAATTTATCCAAGGGTCACGTGGGAGCACGTGACCCCATCTCATTCATTATATTCTGTCCATTGAGGGGGAAGGTCACGTGTTGCCACGTGATCAAGTTGGGCACTGACTTCTTTTACGTGCATGAAAAGTCTAAGTCCCTTGTTTAAGAATTAAATTCTTTTGTAGGGTTAAACCCTAATTTTGCTTAGAGGAATTAAATTCCTATATATATTTGGAAGAATTAAATTCTTTAAACTCAACTCTCCTTCTAAGTTTTGGATCTGCATGGCAGAATCTTCCCGATGAGAATTAAATTCTCAACTTATGGAGAGATCTGCTTACCATGAAGAAGAACTAAGTTCTTGTTTTAAGGGTTAAACCTTGTTTCTGTTGGAGGAATTAAATTCCTAAGTATTTGGAGGAATTAAATTCCTTAAACTCAATTCTCCCTCAAAGTTTTAGATCTGCATGACAGAATCTCCCCGATGAGAATTAAATTCTCAACTTATGGGGAGATCTGCTTCTGTAGATCTTCAACCAAAGAAAGAACTAAGTTCTTATTCAGAAGAGTTAAACTCTTAGTTTGAGAATTAAATTCTCTTTTTGTTTTTTGGAGCTTATGATCTCTTTCCCTTTCTCACTTAGGGTTTCTTTCTCTTCTGAGGAAATCTTCTTCTCTCTCTAGAGAATTAAATTCTCTTTTCTTTTGTACTCTCTCTCTGTTGTTGTATATCTTTTTTTGTTCTCTCTTGGCTTTTATTTATAGGAGAGAAAAAAGAATCAGTTTGTTTAGTCAATCTTTCATTGAAAGATTTTAATTGATTTTGTAACCAACATGATCTTTTAGATCACTCAGTGAATTTTATTCACCATTGGATTTTTAATCCAAAAGATCTTTTATCTGTTATTCCTGGCAAATTTCAGGTAAATCTTTCCTTGTATAGAATCTTTCTATAAATTGGTGATTTTTAATCACCATTGGATTTTTAATCCAACGGTGCTCCACTTTACAGAGCACAATCTTTTTGTTTGGAAAGATCTAGGGAAATATTTTTCCAACTAGGGTTTTTGATTTCTCTTAATTAGAAGTTAATTCTATTAGTTCAGAAGGTTTAAGAGCCTATCACGTGTTAGCACGTGACCACATTGATTGACCAATTAATTAGAAATTAATTCTATTGGTTTAGAGGGCTCGCGAACCCATCACGTGTTGGCACGTGACCCCACTGATTAATTATTTAATTAGAATTTAATTCTATTGTTTCAGAGGGTTTAAGAGCCTATCACGTGTTGGCATGTGACCTCACTGATTAATTATTTTCAATTATTTATTTTATTCAGTGCCTACAAGCTTTGCCTGTAAATGGTCACGTGTCTGCACGTGATGCCTGAAACACAGAATCGGTTTTCCTCCGAAACACAGAGACGGAACCGCGTAGGTTCGTCTTGCCTGAATTTGGGGGGCAGATGCTAATTGGTGCTATCCGTCCACCTCTCCGAAAATGCCAAGTTGACTTATGACATCATGTATCGAAGGTTTAAATGGATGCGGCCGATATAGCAGACTTCGTCAGATTCCCCCTATTTGAGGGGTTTTGATTGTGGGGACGCTCTTCCCTGCAGGCGCAAGCCCCTGCAGTTAATTACGCTACCGCATCACGGTAACCACTTTCTCCTTCTTCAGATGGTCACTTCGTGTCGTGGGTGTTTGTTTTGTTTTCGGTTGCCCGTGGATTGTATACAGAGACTAATTTATGTTGTCGCCCGTAGGGCGTGGATTAGTCCAAATCCGTATTTTCTTAGATTTGGGTTTGGGGGTTGGGTTTAAGGATACGTTAGTCTCATTTGAGACTAAGATCAAATTAAACGTTTGTTAAGGATACGTTAGTCTAAATTTAGACTAAGATCAACCTAACGGGATCGTTTAGATCCAACAAGAGAGCATTTGGGCTCTATTGTTTACTTTAGGGACATTGCGGTCGATTACCAGTTTAAGGACATGGTGGTCCAACATTAGTTTAAGGACATTACGGTCCATGGGTTTAAAGGGACCCCACAGTCCGAGGTTAAGGATATCATAGTCCATGGGTTTAAGGACCCCACAGTCCGAGGTTAAGGACATCATAGTCTATGAGATGTATGGTTGTCGGGACCCGTCACCTCTCTGAAGACGTTGAAGGATTACAACGACAAATATCAGAGGAGTAAAGAGATGTACCCTTGAACCAATTTTGGTTGAGAGATCTGTAGTCTAATCTGAGACTAAGATCAAAAGATTTATGAGCATATGGGCTCAGTTAATCTGAATTTGAGGACTTATGGCCAATCTTGGGCTAAGTCCAATCAAGTTAAAATGTTTAACATTTATTTTGGACTATTGAGCATTTATTTGGGCTTGGCCCTTTTAACAATGCTGAGCATTGATTTGGATTCTGACAATGTTTTTGTTTTTTGTTGAATGCTGATCATTCATCATAGCTCTGGGGCTTATTAAAGAACAATTTATGTTCTATCAACGCACACGTGAGAAACACGTGGCGCGCTTGGCGCCAGTCAAAGAGCGCAGTGCGCTTCTGTCACGCCCCGCTTCCCAAAATACGGAATACGAGGGGTAGACAAGGCCAGCCATGCTCCTACGGTCAAGGAAATGTCCTGCCGTAGTCACACTTCGGCTTCTAGTTTATCATGGTAAACAGTAAAGAAGCGCAGATAATGAGAAATGCAGTAACTGAAAGGAACAATGTGAAGACTGACCTGAAGTGGAACAAACGAATGTAACTCGGAATAGCAAGACAAGAAGTCTGTGATGCACTGGTCCAGCCTAAATCTTCTCCTCATACTGAGCATGCATACTCAGGTCGTCAGAGCGACGCGACAACAATATTATTATAATAAGATAAAACAGGTAAGTGAGGTAATACTAGTATAAGAACAATGTAAGTAATCACGGTGTCACTATATGATGCAGAATATGTTATGTGTCCCTATTGGTCTCTAGGTCATGTTTGAAATCACATAGTGGAAGGAGGATCATGTTTAACAGGAGTCTCGTACATACCCGAGACAACGGCCCACATGCCCGGGACATAACCCTGTCAGCCGGATCGCTAGATCCTATCCTACACGTATAAGTATCACGGTTCGAATGATCATCCTCTAAACACGGTCCCGCTAAATACGATACTCTTTCCACTTTGATTTCCCCTTTTTCCCCAGGTTACACTATTAAGATATTGATCTAGTTGTGTACAAGTATACCAATGGCACGGTTTTATCACTGTTCACTGTATTTATCACTGTCACGAATATTCACTTTCCATTGAGCACGATTTTATCACTGTTCACTGTATTTATCACTGTCACGAATATTCACTTTCCATTGAGCACGATTTTATCACTGTTCACTGTATTTATCATTGTCACGAATATTCACTTTCCATTGGTGTACTCGTCACTCCTAAACCAATATCTATCACGCACGATAATGCAATGTCCACACGCACTAACACTGAATATATGGCAGGGTTATGATATATGTGTATTGTATGCTACCAATAAGCTCTATATGTTATGAATCAACATGCATGTCATGAACTAAAATAAATTGCACAAATTAATATGTTACGAATTCGGCAAAAATGATGTAAGTAAGATATATAGAACAATCAGTCAGTAATTCATCAAAATTTGTTTCAGTTCAATCGGAGTTTCGGTTTTCAAGATATAACTGTTTCAGTTTAAGTGCTCGCGGCTGGAATTTCAATTTCAGAACTGAACGTCTGTTTCGCGGCACGAATTGCACCCAGTTGGGCTCAAAATTTTGTGATGTCACAGTTAAATGAAATTTAGGGTTTTCGATAAAGTATTCAACGTAACAGACGGATCCTCAATCGCATCTGTACGTTGAAAGTTATACACAATTTTATTCAATATGTCGTTTCAGAAATTGTTCTGAACAGCTTCACGTTCTGCCCTTTTAAATATAATTTAAAATAACAAACGGCGATGAATCGGAATGAAACCACTTGTTTTCTTTCACTAACAGGAATATCTTATAACTACTGTAAAGTTCCGTATCATACGATTTCAGGAAACACGGGGACGCAGGTCTTTGGACAGAACACACTAATCATAAACGCTCTGGACTGCAGTCCAGAGTCGTGTTCCGATCCAATTACCTTCATGGTTACGAAACAGAAATGATCAGAAATTTACGTAGGATTAAAGATCGTCAAGTCGGCTTCGATTTAAGCCCTCGAACGCATCTTTCCAATATGTGTATGATTTATGGTGTTTTTATTCGTTTTCAGTTACGGGAGAATTCTAGTTTTAACGACATATTTGGGGTATCAATTTTTGTCACGAACGATCGTATTTTCCAGCAATATTTATACACAATATTCATTATCAAGTGGGCCAATAAAAGGTATCAGTTTCCGTCAAAATAAATTATTATTTCCATAAGAGACTAGCATCGAACACTTATGTCATATTATGTATCGGTATTCGGCAAATCCGTAAACTAGATATTTTAGGTTTATATCACTAGTATTTTAGCATGAAGCAAGTAAACACTTGCCTGGTAACGTCTCGGGGCCGCGAGGCAGCAACGTCGTCACGAACGTGTAGGTGAGTGCTGCATGCTCCCACAACTCTTGATGATACGGTCCTTCGGGTCTTCTCTTTGACGTCCCGATCTCCCGCGGAATGTCCGGTCTCCATCTCGTCGCTGGAAGGGCACCACATCGCCTATGCCTTTTACGGGCTCCCACCTCAATGCCGAGGCAACTCGGGCACGAAGCTGGCTAGTCGACGTGCCCAAGACTTGCTGTAGAATGTGTAGTGAAGTTGTCTCTTTTGGGGTTTTGGATGGTTGCCATGATGGAGGAATTTGTACAATGATTTTTCATGGACACTTGATGAAAAAATGGAGGTTGCCATGGAGCAAAAAAATGGGCTCGGCCAAAGGCATTTTTCCTCACTCGAAATTGGAATGAAGCAAGCTCTCTAATCAGCCCCTGCACACATCCTTGTGCTCTGTGGAACAAAACAGCCCCCTCATCTTATATAATGTGATGCTCAATGCAACATCCATTAAGCTCTTTAATTAATCCCCACTTATATACATGTTGCCTGCACACTCAAGATTCCAGCACACATTATTCCCATCATCATAATGAAGCACCAGCACACATCATAATATGCTCAAGGTTTGGCTTATTCCTTTCCAATAAATTAAACCCTCTTTCCATCAAAAAGTCCGGCCGGGAAAGAACAAAGGAAAACCGGCCGGAACGAAATGCAAACTGGCAATGGGCCGGGGAGATATTATAAAAGGAAATGGAAAGTTGGGCTGAGGGTTTTTAACTTTTAGGTTTTGGGAAAAATATAAATATCTTGCTTAACCAACCAATTCAAAATATGAGGGAAAAGAGAAAAGAACTACTGGAATTCAGAGAATCGGAAACTTTTATTAGAATGAAAACGGGGATTTACATCATACCCTCCTTAACAAAAATTTCGTCCTCGAAATTTAACAAGAATACAAAAAAAACGAAAGTACTAAACAAAGAGATGTGGATAACGATCACGGATGTCTTCCTCCTGCTCCCAGGTGGATTCTCCTGGGGAACGACCGCCCTATGACACTTGGACAAAAGGAATGATCTTATTTTTCAGCACTTTCTCTCTGCGGTCGAGAATGGTAGTAGGCTGCTCCTGTAAGCTCTTCCAAAAGTGCGACAAGAATCTCGTGTCCCGGTCTGACACAATGCTGACTGGAACACCGTGAAGTCGTACAATCTCCTGCATATATCTTTCTGCCAATGATTCTGTCGACTGTCCTACTCGGAAAGGTAGAAAGTGTGCAGCTTTTGTGAGGCGATCGACGATAACCCAAATAGCGTTATTGCCTCTAGGGCTCCGTGGTAAGGCCGTCACAAAATCCATAGTAATGTGCTCCCACTTCCATTTAGGTATCGGCAATGGTTGTAACAATCCTGCTGTTCTCTGATGTTCCGCCTTCACCTGCTGACATACCAAACACCTGGATACGAACCTCGCAATTTCCCGCTTTATTCCGTTCCACCAAAAGTGCTGCTTTAGATCCTGATACATTTTTTGTACCTCCTGGATGCACAGAATAAGCTGAACTGTGTACATCTCCTTTAGGTACGCAGAGTCTGCTACCGAATCTCAGAGAGCCATCTTCGTGTATAATCAAATCCGTTCTCAATCCAGCTTCCACTTGCTCTCTGAACTTTTGCAATCGAGGATCATCCGCTTGTGCAATCTTGATGCGATCCACCAGGGAAGATTGCACCTGTAGTTGCCAAAATTGACTGAGTGCGTTCGGAGTAATGACCTCAAGTTCAAGTCTCTGGAAATCCTCAATAATACTCCTCTGATCGGTCAACATCATGACCGCTGGTTTGCGACTGAGTGCATCTGGTACAACATTGACCTTCCCCGGGTGATACTGAAGGTCCAAGTCATAATCTGCCATTAGCTCTAGCCATCGGCGCTGCCTCATGTTCAGTTCCTTCTGAGTGAAAACATACTTCAAACTTTTATGATCCGTGTAAACCTCCACTTTCTCACCCAATAGATAGTGCCTCCAAATCTTCAACGCAAAGACTACCGCGGCTAACTCCAAGTCATGCGTGGGGTAGTTCCTCTCGTGGTTTCTCAGTTGTCGTGAGGCGTAAGCAACCACACGGCCGTGCTGCATCAAAACACAGCCTAAACCCTTTCCTGAGGCATCACTGTGTATCACCAAACCACCTGAATTATCTGGTACAGTAAGAATAGGCGCCGTGGTTAGTTTCTGCTTTAGTGTGTCGAATGCCTGAGTGCACTCCTCTGTCCATGTAAACGGCACGTCCTTCCGTGTCAGCCTCATCAATGGTTCTGCGATTCTTGAGAAATCTTGGATGAATCTCCGATAATAACCTGCCAATCCCAGAAAACTCCTGATCTCGGCTACTGACTTCGGCGTTGGCCAATCTTGAACTGCTACAATCTTCTTAGGATCAACAACGATTCCATCTCCGGATACGACATGCCCCAAAAACTTCACTTCTTCGAGCCAAAACTCGCACTTGCTCATCTTCGCATACAATTGTTCTTGCCTCAACGTTTGCAGTGCGATCTTCAAGTGTTCAGCATGCTCTACCATACTCTTCAAGTAGACCAAAATATCATCAGTGAACACTACAACAAACTGGTCTAAGAATGGTGAAAAGATTCGGTTCATCAAGTCCATGAATATTGCCGGTGCATTCGTCACTCCGAAGGGCATTCGTAATGTCCATACTGAGTTCGGAACGTCGTCTTGCAAATATCTTCTGATTTAACTCGGACTTGATGATATCCGGATCGCAAATCCAGCTTCGAGAATACCCTCGCGCCATAAAGCTGCTCAAATAATCCGCCAATGTGAGGGATCGAGTACTTGTTCTTAATAGTCACTCGGTTTAATTCTCGATAATCGATGCACATCCTCCTTGTGCCATCTATCTTCTTGACTAGAAGAACTGGAGCTTCCCAAGGTGAATCGCTGCTGCGAATCCAACCCTTTCTCTAGCAATTCGGCAATCTGCTTCTTGACTTCCTCCAATTCCACTGGTGCCATTGGATAGTATACCTTAAGATTGGCGCTGCACCAAGATCAATCGCGAACTCTATGCCTCGCTTCGGCGGTAAACCTGATATGTCTTCGAACACGTCCATGAAATCTCGAACAACAGCTGGCATATCTTCCTTATCCACTTCTATCGACGAAAGAACATTGTTTGTCGGCCTAGCCCTAATCTCGACTGGCCCTACAGAACTGCCTCCTCCAGCAAAACAAACTCCGGATGTCCGGGAATCTGGAGAATCACTTTCCTTTCCTTACAATCAATATGAGTGTGGAAAGTGCTGCGAAAATCCATTCCCAAGACAACAACAAAGGGATGCACCATAATTTAATAATCCTAATGCGGGGAAAAACAAGAACAAGTAAGATACCGAGATGACTTCATTCGACGTCAAGATACTGAAGAGGATTAAGCACGGTAAACAGGATTCAAGCTTGCGATAAAATATGAACTGGAAAGTAAGAGAATCAAGGCAATATGAAGACCATGGAACACGGAAATTAATCAAGACCAGGACTCCAAGTTACTTAAATAGAGTACCGCATTGTAACCATGCTGCAGTTCATAGTTACAATCACATAACTCCACTCAAGTCGCCCAAATCCTAGTATTAGAATCAAGGAACATGGAGAAACAATAGAGAACCAAAAGGTTTCAAGTCGAGATGCAAAGTGGTTTGCATATCGTCAAGACGAAGGATAAAAGAAAGATATGATTCAAGAATCATGATAGCAATGTGGCACGACATGTTCCTAATCACGAGTATTCGGATTCGTGTATTGGGTCCAATACCCAACTACAAAAAGAATCAAACCCGATTAACCTATAACCTATGCTCTGATACCAACAAAACCATGTCACGCCCCGCTTCCCAAAATACGGAATACGAGGGGTAGACAAGGCCAGCCATGCTCCTACGGTCAAGGAAATGTCCTGCCGTAGTCACACTTCGGCTTTTAGTTTATCATGGTAAACAGTAAAGAAGCGCAGATAATGAGAAATGCAGTAACTGAAAGGAACAATGTGAAGACTGACCTGAAGTGGAACAAACGAATGTAACTCGGAATAGCAAGACAAGAAGTCTGTGATGCACTGGTCCAGCCTAAATCTTCTCCTCATACTGAGCATGCATACTCAGGTCGTCAGAGCGACGCGACAACAATATTATTATAATAAGATAAAACAGGTAAGTGAGGTAATACTAGTATAAGAACAATGTAAGTAATCACGGTGTCACTATATGATGCAGAATATGTTATGTGTCCCTATTGGTCTCTAGGTCATGTTTGAAATCACATAGTGGAAGGAGGATCATGTTTAACAGGAGTCTCGTACATACCCGAGACAACGGCCCACATGCCCGGGACATAACCCTGTCAGCCGGATCGCTAGATCCTATCCTACACGTATAAGTATCACGGTTCGAATGATCATCCTCTAAACACGGTCCCGCTAAATACGATACTCTTTCCACTTTGATTTCCCCTTTTTCCCCAGGTTACACTATTAAGATATTGATCTAGTTGTGTACAAGTATACCAATGGCACGGTTTTATCACTGTTCACTGTATTTATCACTGTCACGAATATTCACTTTCCATTGAGCACGATTTTATCACTGTTCACTGTATTTATCACTGTCACGAATATTCACTTTCCATTGAGCACGATTTTATCACTGTTCACTGTATTTATCATTGTCACGAATATTCACTTTCCATTGGTGTACTCGTCACTCCTAAACCAATATCTATCACGCACGATAATGCAATGTCCACACGCACTAACACTGAATATATGGCAGGGTTATGATATATGTGTATTGTATGCTACCAATAAGCTCTATATGTTATGAATCAACATGCATGTCATGAACTAAAATAAATTGCACAAATTAATATGTTACGAATTCGGCAAAAATGATGTAAGTAAGATATATAGAACAATCAGTCAGTAATTCATCAAAATTTGTTTCAGTTCAATCGGAGTTTCGGTTTTCAAGATATAACTGTTTCAGTTTAAGTGCTCGCGGCTGGAATTTCAATTTCAGAACTGAACGTCTGTTTCGCGGCACGAATTGCACCCAGTTGGGCTCAAAATTTTGTGATGTCACAGTTAAATGAAATTTAGGGTTTTCGATAAAGTATTCAACGTAACAGACGGATCCTCAATCGCATCTGTACGTTGAAAGTTATACACAATTTTATTCAATATGTCGTTTCAGAAATTGTTCTGAACAGCTTCACGTTCTGCCCTTTTAAATATAATTTAAAATAACAAACGGCGATGAATCGGAATGAAACCACTTGTTTTCTTTCACTAACAGGAATATCTTATAACTACTGTAAAGTTCCGTATCATACGATTTCAGGAAACACGGGGACGCAGGTCTTTGGACAGAACACACTAATCATAAACGCTCTGGACTGCAGTCCAGAGTCGTGTTCCGATCCAATTACCTTCATGGTTACGAAACAGAAATGATCAGAAATTTACGTAGGATTAAAGATCGTCAAGTCGGCTTCGATTTAAGCCCTCGAACGCATCTTTCCAATATGTGTATGATTTATGGTGTTTTTATTCGTTTTCAGTTACGGGAGAATTCTAGTTTTAACGACATATTTGGGGTATCAATTTTTGTCACGAACGATCGTATTTTCCAGCAATATTTATACACAATATTCATTATCAAGTGGGCCAATAAAAGGTATCAGTTTCCGTCAAAATAAATTATTATTTCCATGAGAGACTAGCATCGAACACTTATGTCATATTATGTATCGGTATTCGGCAAATCCGTAAACTAGATATTTTAGGTTTATATCACTAGTATTTTAGCATGAAGCAAGTAAACACTTGCCTGGTAACGTCTCGGGGCCGCGAGGCAGCAACGTCGTCACGAACGTGTAGGTGAGTGCTGCATGCTCCCACAACTCTTGATGATACGGTCATTCGGGTCTTCTCTTTGACGTCCCGATCTCCCGCGGAATGTCCGGTCTCCATCTCGTCGCTGGAAGGGCACCACATCGCCTATGCCTTTTACGGGCTCCCACCTCAATGCCGAGGCAACTCGGGCACGAAGCTGGCTAGTCGACGTGCCCAAGACTTGCTGTAGAATGTGTAGTGAAGTTGTCTCTTTTGGGGTTTTGGATGGTTGCCATGATGGAGGAATTTGTACAATGATTTTTCATGGACACTTGATGAAAAAATGGAGGTTGCCATGGAGCAAAAAAATGGGCTCGGCCAAAGGCATTTTTCCTCACTCGAAATTGGAATGAAGCAAGCTCTCTAATCAGCCCCTGCACACATCCTTGTGCTCTGTGGAACAAAACAGCCCCCTCATCTTATATAATGTGATGCTCAATGCAACATCCATTAAGCTCTTTAATTAATCCCCACTTATATACATGTTGCCTGCACACTCAAGATTCCAGCACACATTATTCCCATCATCATAATGAAGCACCAGCACACATCATAATATGCTCAAGGTTTGGCTTATTCCTTTACAATAAATTAATGTATCCATTATCATGATACAAACAGCACATTCATTCCTCATTTCATTACTAGTGGCCGGCCCATACTCATTCACAAAGCATCATGGTTATTTCTTTCCAATAAATTAAACCCTCTTTCCATCAAAAAGTCCGGCCGGGAAAAAACAAAGGAAAACCGGCCGGAACGAAATGCAAACTGGCAATGGGCCGGGGAGATATTATAAAAGGAAATGGAAAGTTGGGCTGAGGGTTTTTAACTTTTAGGTTTTGGGAAAAATATAAATATCTTGCTTAACCAACCAATTCAAAATATGAGGGAAAAGAGAAAAGAACTACTGGAATTCAGAGAATCGGAAACTTTTATTAGAATGAAAACGGGGATTTACATCTTCTGCCGAATAGCGCACACGTGAGGGACACGTGGTGCGCTTGGCGCTGAGCGCCAGTCTATGAGCGCATTGCTCTGATTTATGAGCGCAGAGCGCTATTAGTTCAGTGGCGCACACATGAGGAGCACGTGGTGCGCTCGGCGCTGAGCGCCAGATCAGGAGCGCTGAGATGCTTCTTTTAAGTAGCGCACACGTGAGGAGCACGTAGAGCTGAGTGCCAGATAATGAGCGTAGTGCGCTATGTTTGGAGCGCTAAGGCTCTGCAAAATTAAGAGCGCCAAGGCTCTGTAGCGCTTTGCGCTAGATGTGGAGCGCTGAGGCTCTTCTTTTATGCAACTTAGATCGGTTTACGCCCTGAGATTTAAATTCTCTTTTTATGAGAGACTTTGTCTCAAGGTTTTAAGAACAAAGTTCTTACTTTGTAGGAGATGTTTCAATCTCTTATGTTGATGAAAGTCTTTGCCTTTATGGATCTGTGATCCTAAGAGAATTGAATTATTCTCCCCCCTCTTGTAATGAGATATTATGATCTCCTTGAAAAAGACCTTAGTCTTATAGATCTATGATCTGTGAGAAAAATTATGTTCATCTTCTTGTTTTAGGATGAGGTCTTTTTGATCTCTTTTTGAAAGACTTTGGTCTTGTAGATCTATGATCTTTAAAGAAGTGAATTCTTCTTTTTAATTATGAGATGATTTCATCTCTCTGTTCATCATTTTTTTTATCTTGAAGAAACTCTTCTTTTTCTGAGAGCTTGACTCTTCTTTCTGAGATCTCTCAAAGCTTATGGAAGGGGATTTTCTCTAAGTTCTGTATGTCTTTTTTTTTGTTTCTTTTCCTCTTTTTTTTTGAAAAGAAGGATCATTGGTCGTTGGGACCCACCACCTCTCCGACGACACTGAGAGATTACAGCGCCATATATCGAAGGTGTGGAGGAATGTGCCCTTTAAACCATGTCCCACTCATTAGGGGGAAAGAACAGGCTGGAGCGTGAGCTTCTCGCTGCTGAAAAAGGCTTCTTTGCGTTCGTGCACGTGCGTCGCACGTGTTGGGCACACATGTTTGCACGTAGCGCACATGGAGCTTGCGCATATGCGCGTTATGGGGGGGAGCAAGCTCCTATTGAGAAATAATCTCCTTTGAGTATTATGGAATACTCCCACGTGCGTTGCACGTGTTTGGCTCACGTGCGTTGCACGTGGCGTGCATGTGGCCGGCGCACGTGCATTGCACGTGGCGCACATGACGCTTGCGCATATGCGCATTATAGGGGGGAGCAAGCTCCTATGGAGAAATAATCTCCTTTGAGTATTATGGAATACTCCCACGTGCGTTGCACGTGTTTGGCTCACGTGCGTTGCACGTGGCGCGCATGTGGCCGGCGCACGTACATTGCACGTGGCGCACATGGAGCTTGCGCATTATGGGAGGGAGCAAGCTCCTATGGAGAAATAATCTTTTTTGAGTATTATGGAATACCCCCACGTGCGTTGCATATGGCGCGCATGTGGCCGACACACGTGCATTGCACGTAGTGCACATGGCGCTTGCGCATATGCGCATTATGGGGGGGGAGCAAGCTCCTATGGAGAAATAATCTCCTTTGAGTATTATGGAATACTCCCACGTGCGTTGCACGTGGAGCGCGCATGGCGGGCACACGTGCGTTGCACGTATCGCACATGGCGCTTGCGCATATGCGCATTATGGGTGGAGCAAGTTCTTATGGAGAACGTATCTCCTTTTAATATTATTAAATGTTCTCATGTGGTGCGCACGTGGGTTGCACGTGGTGCGCGCATGGCGGACACACGTGCGTTGCACGTAGCGTACATGGTGCTTGCGCATATGCGCATTATGAGGGGGAGCAAGCTCCAATGGAGAACGTATCTCCTTTGAGGATTGAACTCCCCTTTTCTAAGAGGTAACCCCTCTTATTTATATGGGAGTGGTAGAGAAGTGATCTCTCCTTTTCCCGATGTTGGACTAAAAATGCATTCCTCATGTACTAGAGCATTATTTTAAATTACACGTGCATAGCACATTTGCTCATAACTTTTGATCCCGGATGAATTATGAGGCCCATAATATATCAAATCGAAAGATTTTTCGAGACACTTTCGATACCATCAGAATTTAGATGTTTCTCATTCGGGAGTTTGTCAAAATACAGCTCGGAAAATACTGGTTCGCATTTTCTTCCTTAGATCACGTGTGCATAGCACATTTGCTCATAACTTTTGATCCCGGATGAATTATAAGGCCCATAATATATCAAATCGAAGGGTTTTTCGAGATGCTTTCAATACCATCAGAATTTAGCTGTTTCTCATTCGGGAGTTTGTCAAAATACAACCCGGAAAATACTGGTTCACATTTTCTTAAGCGTATCGCTGCCATTTGATACCTTGGGCTCTTTTGCGCAGAAATTTTTGGCGGTAACAAATGCCCCCACTACTTTGCCCACGTAAATATGTACGTGGGTGAAGTAGTACAGAGTTATGCATGGCCATAGAATTGAGGGCTTAGGAGACAAGTTTAGGGTCTTTGTAGCCTAAGACTTTTTCATCTTCATGAGCCGTAAGGGTCTCAAGAAGGTTTTTTCTCCCTACAAGTCGAGAGGATCTCATAGGTGCATATTTTTCTTAGAAATCGTGAGGATTCCTAAGTGTCCATCGCCTCCGTGAGTCGTAAGGATCTCACTCGGGTATTTTTCCTTACGAATCGTGAGGACCCATAAGTAGCTCTTTTATTACAGTGGCCTGTAATTTTGGCAAATGTGGAACGTAGATAGTAGGTAGCTGTCCATCTTGGATTTTTTGCAGGGTAGCGATGGCTTAGGAAACAGGTTCAGGTATGCTGCCTAAGACTTTTCAATTTTATAAGCCATGAGGGTTTCATAAAAAAATTCCTCCCTACGAGTCGAGAGGATCTCATAGGTGTATTTTCTCCTTAGGAATCGTGAGGATTTCTAAGTGTCTTGGGAGTCGTAAGGATCTTACAAGAGAGTTTTCTTCCTTACGGGTCGAGAGGACCCGTAAGTGATTGATGAGGTTGACATTATCCGCATTTCACGGAGTCAGAAGTTGCTCTGGGCATTTCCCACGGGGTCAAGATTGACTCTAGCCGTGTTCCACGGGACCAGGATTTGCTCTGGATGCTTTCCACGGGGTCAGGATTGACATAGACCGTATTCCACAAAGACCAGGTTCTGCTCTGGACGCTTCCCATGGGGTCAGGATTGACATAGGCCGTGTTCCACTAGACCAGGATTTGATCTGGATGCTTCCCACAGGGTCAGGATTGACATAGCCGTGTTCCACAAAGACCAAGTTCCGCTCTGGACGTTTCCCACGGGGTCAGAATTGACATAGGCTGTGTTCCACGTAACCAGGAATTTGCTCTGGATGCTTCCCACGGGGTCAGGATTGACATAGCCGTATTCTGCGAGGACCAGGCTCTGCTCTAGACGTTTCCCACGGGGTCAGGATTGACATAGGCCGTGTTCCATATGACCAGGAATTTGCTCTGGATGCTTCCCACGGGGTCAGGATTGACATAGCCGTGTTCTGCGAGGACCAGGATCCGCTCTGGACGTTTCCTATGGGGTCAGGATTGACATAGGCCGTGTTCTACGTGACCAGGATTTTGCTCTAGATGCTTCCCACGGGGTCGGATTGACATAGCCGTGTTCTGCGAGGACCAGACTCCGCTCTGGACGTTTCCCACGGGGTCATGATTGACATAGGCCGTGCTCCACGAAACCAGAATTTTGCTCTGGATGCTTCCCACGGGGTCAGGATTGACATAGCCGTGTTCTGCGAGGACCAGGCTCCGCTTTGGACGTTTCCCACGGGGTCAGGATCGACATAGGCCGTGTTCTACGTGACCAGGAATTTGCTCTGGATGCTTCCCACGGGGTCAGGATTGACATAGCCGTGTTCTGCGAGGACCAGGATCCGCTCTGGACGTTTCCCACGGGGTCAGGATTGACATAGGCCGTGTTCCACGTGACCAGGAATTTGCTCTGGATGCTTCCCACGGGGTCAGGATTGACACAGCCGTGTTCTGCGAGGACCAGACTTCGCTCTGGACGTTTCCCACGGGGTCAGTATTGACATAGGCCGTGTTCTACGTGACCAGGAATTTGCTCTGGATGCTTCCCACGGGGTCGGTTTGACATAGCTGTGTTCTGCGAGGACCAGGATCCGCTCTGGACGTTTCCCACGGGGTCAGGATTGACATAGGCCGTGTTCCACGAAACTAGGAATTTGCTCTGGATGCTTCCCACGGGGTCAGGATTGACATAGCCGTGTTCTGCGAGGACCAGACTCCGCTCTGGACGTTTCCCACGGGTCAGGATTGACATAGGCCGTGTTCCACGTGACCAGGAATTTGCTCTGGATGCTTCCCACGGGGTCAGGATTGACATAGCCGTGTTCCGCGAGGACCAGGATCCGCTCTGGACGTTTCCCACGGGGTCAGGATTGACATAGGCCGTGTTCCACGTGACCAGGAATTTGCTCTGGATGCTTGCCACGGGGTCAGGATTGACATAGCCGTGTTCTGCGAGGACCAGGATCCGCTCTGGACGTTTCCCACGGGCTCAGGATTGACATAGGCCGTGTTCCACGTGATCAGGAATTTGCTCTGGATACTTCCCACGGGGTCAGAATTGACATAGCTGTGTTCTGCGAGGACCAGGATCCGCTCTGGACGTTTCCCACGGGGTCAGGATTGACATAGGCCGTGTTTCACGTGACCAGGAATTTGCTCTGAATGCTTCCCACGGGGTCATGATTGACATAGCCGTGTTCTGCGAGGACCAGGATCTGCTCTGGATGTTTCCCACGGGGTCAGGATTGACATAGGCCGTGTTCCACGTGACCAGGAATTTGCTCTGGATGCTTCCAACGGGGTCAGGATTGACTTAGCCGTGTTCTGCGAGGATCAGGATCCGCTCTGGACGTTTCCCACGGGGTCAAGATTGACATAGGTCGTGTTCCACATGACCAGGAATTTGCTCTGGATGCTTCCTACGGAGTCAGGATTGACATAGCCGTGTTCTGCGAGGAACATGATCCGCTCTGGACGTTTCCCACGGGGTCAGGATTGGCATAGGTCGTGTTCCACGAAACCAGGAATTTGCTCTGGATGCTTCCCACGGGGTCAGGATTGACATAGCCGTGTTCTGCGAGGACCAGGATCCACTCTGGACGTTTCCCACGGGGTCAGGATTGACATAGGCCGTGTTCCACGTGACCAGGAATTTGCTCTGGATGCTTTCCACGGGGTCAGTATTGACATAGCCGTGTTCTGCGAGGACCAGGCTCCGCTCTGGACGTTTCCCATGGGGTCAGGATTGACATAGGCCGTGTTCTACGTGACCAGGAATTTGCTCTGGATGCTTCCCACGGGATCGGTTTGACATAGCCGTGTTCTGCGAGGACCAGGCTCCGCTCTGGACGTTTCCTACGAGGTCAGGATTGACATAGGCCGTGTTCCACGTGACCAGGAATTTGCTCTGGATGCTTCCTACGGGGTCAGGATTGACATAGCCGTGTTCTGCGAGGACCAGGATCCGCTCTGGACGTTTCCCACGGGCTCAGGATTGACATAGGCCGTGTTCCACGTGACCAGGAATTGTTGACTTTATCCGCATTTCACGGAGTCGGGGGTTGACTCTCGGTTGTCCGTGCACCGCCGAGTCATAGAACTGGGAACTTTGTCGCAGCTTCGATTTGCTGATGTTGTGTCTGTTATATTGAGACGAATGTTGAGATGATCTCCAGGCTGTCTGCGAACCGTTGAGACTTGACTCTCTTTCGGATGGAGTCTGGTGGGAGGTATGGTTCCCTCTTAATTTGTGCCCCTGGATTGTATACAGGGATCGATGTGATCTTACCTGTAGGGCAAAAGTTTCATTCTTTCAGAATTTTTTTTATTTCTTTCCGTGATGCTCTATCATTTCAGCTTTTTATATCGCGAAAGTCGCGATTGCCCAATCATTTCGGCTATTTTTCGCGGTGCCCAATCATTTCGGCTATTTGTTTTATTTTTACTCGCTGATTTTTATTGCCAGTTGCCCAGTCATTTCGGCTATTTCGTATGCATACATTTTTACTTGCTGATTTGCAAGTTGCCCAATCATTTCGGCTATTTCATATGCACTAGCCTCGCTGTGAGTTTTGGGATTTGATACCGATTTAGGTATCAGCATCGCTGCAACTGGGATATTGCCAGAAACGAATCATCATTTGCCTTCATCGATGTCGAACAAAGGTGGCTTAGTAAACAGGGTTAGGATCCTGTCGACTAAGGCTTTTAACTTTACGAGCCGTAAGGGTCTCATAAAGGTATTTCTCTCTACAAGTCGTGAAGATCTCGTAGGTGAGTTTTCTCCTTGAGAATCGTGGGGATCCCCAAGTGTATGGTCTCTTATAAGTCGTAAGGATCTTACAAGAGTACTTTATCCTTATAAGTCGAAAGGACTTACAAGGGTTGTTCACCGTGTAAACATATCCCTAGTCGCGGGTAGGACTTTGTTAGGGAAATGTTTATTCGCGCCTGTGGATTGTATACAAGGGTCGATATTAAGACGCTTGTAGGGCAAAATCGGGGGGTATGACTGCTTAAGAACAGGTTCAGATCCCTGTAGCTTAAGGCTTTCGAATCCTATGAGCCGCGAGGGTCTCAAAGGGGAATTCTCCTTACGAGTCGTGAGGATCTCGTAAGTGTAATTTCTCCTTAGGAATCGTGGGGATCCCTAAGTGTGTTGCTCCCTTGTGAGTCGTAAGGATCTCACGCAGGTGGTTTCTCCTCACAAGGTCGAGAGGACTTTGCAAGTGTCTTTTAACGAGATTATGCCCTTTCGGGTTTTCACAAAACTCGCCGGTAGCCCTGCTGTTTTTACTCACGGAGCCCCTTCAGGTTTTCATCCCTGCCCCTTTTGCTTATGGACATACCGTTTTCTTTTTTTTTTCTTTTTTTTATTTTTTCTTTTGTCAGCCTTGGGATGCTGCGGTCCATAGTAGTTTATCGACGTTTCGGTCAACAGCTAGTTTTAGGACATAGTGGTCCATTGTTAGTTTAAGGACGTTTCAGTCCAACGCCAGTTTTAGGACATGGTGGTCCATCGTTAGTTTAAGGATATTTCGGTCCGAGAAAAGGAAGCCGGCTACTACTTACAGAATTTAGGCTTAGGAAGATAGCGAGCGGACATAGGCGTCGTCATATATCGTTGACCTAGGCCGTGACTAGTCAGGCGTAGTATTTCTTTAGGAAGCGACCATTTATTGGTCTGAAAGGTCTTTCACCATGCATGTCCATGAGTAGATATGCTCCACCCTAGTAGACTTTGTCTATGATATACGGGCCTTCATAGTTCGGCTCGAATTTCTCCCGTTTGGCGCGATTGGGGACCATAGGTCTTTTGACCACTAGCACGAGTTCGCCTTGACGGAATGTTCTCGGCCTAGTCAATCTCTCATATGAGCGCGTCATCTTTGCTTTATAAGCCTCTAGATTTTGTTGTGCCATGAGCCTGGTTTCATCAAGGGCATCGAGCTCCTCAAGCCGAAGATGAGCATTTTCTTCGTCTGTTAGCTCATAGTGAACCGCCACTCGTAGAGAGGGTAACTCTATCTCGAGAGGGAGTACCGCTTCTGTGCCGAATACCAATGCATACGGCGTTGTGTTTGTGGCCGTTTTGAACGTAGTTCGATACGCCCAAAGAGCTTCATGCAGTTTTTCGTGCCAATCCCTCTTATTTCGAGACACCGTCTTTTTCACGATCTTCGTCAAGGTCTTGTTAAAAGCCTTGTCTAGACCGTTAGCTCGGGGATTATAGACCGATGAATATCTCCAGTCTATATTATACTGTTGTGCGAAGCGGCTGATCTTGTGGCTTCTATAGGCTGGCCCGTTATCGGAGATAATCCGTCGCGGAGTGCCAAACCGATAAATGACGCGTGTCTTGAAGAAATGGAGTATATTCTCCGTCTTCACTTCCTTCAGCGGTATTGCTTCTGCCCATTTGGAGAAATAATCAGTTGTCACCAAAATGAATCGATGTCCTCGGGACGATGCTGGTTCGATGGGCCCGATTATGTCGGTTCCCCACATTTCGAACGGCTAGCTAGCCACCGTTGGATGTAGTGGATTTGGATACTGGTGAATAAAGTCTCCGTGAATTTGGCACGAGTGGCACTGCTTCGCGTATTCGAGGCAGTCCTGGATCATCGTAGGCCAATAGTAGCCCATCCTTTTAATCTTCAGCTTCATCTTCGGGCCGGCTTGGTGAGAACCGCAGAGTCCATCGTGAGTTTCTTGGACGACTCTCTTTGCCTCTTCAGGTCCCAGGCATCTTAGCCATAGAGAGTCAAACGATCTCTTATACAGAGTATCATTGACGAACGCAAAAGAAAGAGCTTGTTTCATGAGCCGATGTCTCGAGGATGCATTTTCAGGTGTTCGACGGGATTTGAAGTAGTCTATAAAGAGTTCCCTCCAATCCATATCCTTTTCCTGGTCTTTTGTTTGCAGAGCCATTTGCTCGGTCGCTCCATTTTCTTCGGACGACTCCGGAGATATTTCTGCCGGTGCAAGAACCCGACGGTTTTGCACAACGATCCTCACATCATCGAGATTTTCGTCAGCCAGTTCTTTAGCGAGCTTGGCTAATGAATCCGCCTTGCTATTTTCCGCACGCGGTATGCTCTCTGTTGTAGATAGTGCCCTCATAGTCAATTATTGGATCGCAGGTACGTGATTACAATGATTGCGGAGGATCTATACCGGTAGGACAGTCTTACTCGAGATGATAGTATGCTATCTGGTTTGCCTTTATCAGTCGTGTACATGATCAGGTGACTGATTACATGTTACACTTTGATAGAGCCCTTAGGATCTTGCTTTACTACCAACAGTATGATGGCGATCATATACGTGAGAGTTGGGTAGTTTATATGCATATCCTTAATTGTAGTCCCTAGTCGTGGGAGTTTCGAGATAGGGCATCGATACTCCGGAGTAGACTGGTGTGTACAGTCGAGACCCCGACGAGGGGCGGTGGCCGGTCTCACAAGCCACTGGTGTCAGTTGGATCACCTAAGATGTATACAGGTGCTCATTGGGTTATGAGTACACCGGACAGGACCCGCCGGGAATCTGCTAGTTAGTATTATATCTATCGTCAGATAGCAGTTCCCTGGTGACATGTGTACAGGTTAGTTCATCGACCTGAGGTCGTCATTTGTCTCGTGTGAGTTCCCACTGTGCTTTGATTTCTACCCTACCACGGCTCAAAGGAGTCGTGCAAACAGGTAGTTTTTGGGTACAGTCCCGAGCCATATGGAGGCACGTGAGCGGATCGGCAGGGGATTCGTCTCTCCCGGTATTGGGGGCGAGATCGTGCTGTGTCTAGGAGAGCCATTACACAAAGCCCACGGCCGTGGCAGGAGATTTACTGGTAGGTACTCCAGTAGTATCTCAGGGTGTTATTGGGCTTCACTCCGACACGACTTATACTGCTAATGGGGGTCTGACGTTGCTAGCCCCCTAGGCAGATATGCGATACTCATAGACGAACGGATCGGACTGTATATACATTGTCACTGTTAGGCTCAGTAGGGTTTCTGGATGAGTTCGCTCATCAGCCTCCCTTGAGGTCAGTCCATGGGCAGCCGTTACGCATTGCTAGTGCCACTGACGGTTTGTGGTTAAACCCACTGCCAGGGTACTGACGAGTCATTAGAGTCCCCCACAGACAGTTTCCCAAGTTCGGGCGAAACGTTGTAGAGGCCGTATGGTTTTATTGCAGGGTTCGGAAAATGCACGTGCGTTTACGCACGTGTTATTTTTCGGGCAGATGATACTGGTCGGCTTTGGTTTAAGCCGGATCCGAGTATTATATTGAGTAGGTATAATATCTTTGTCTCAATTGCATTTGTATTCGGTCGTAATACAAATGCGGGTATATTTATACAGTTTCGGGGTTATCCTGAAAGTCGTTTCAGGATCACTTTTGGAAGTTGCCAGTTTTCAGTTTTCTATCAGCCGTCTTTTAACATTCTGTTAAAGACGGATTTATCTTTTCTTCAGATAAAGTGAGTCAGTGTTCTAGAAGCATCTAGATGAGGTGACTAGGATTAAATGGTGTTGTGTTTTCATTGGATGCATTTAATGGTTCATTAATGCATGATGACTAGGTTTATGACTCATGCTTTAACATTAAAGCATTTTGTTTTGGTTAAGATCTTTTGTTCATGATATTATTTCTTATGGTCACCTCCCTCCTCCTACACTCACCCTCCTCATTCTATATGTTGTGGCCGGCCACCCTTGAAGAGAGAGAGAGAGATTGATTTTATTTTAGAGAGAAAAGACTATGGTTTTGGGTGTATGGAAATTTCATATCTCGTTTCGTTCCATCACCCGATTAAAATGGCAACTTCATTAACCGATCGTCCACGGATTTGGACGAAGCGAGACAAAGTCATCTACTCATTCTCTACATCATTCTTGGTCGTCTCTTTTAGCAAACTTGACGACCGAGTTGCCTCGAGTCAGAGGCGGGAGCCCGTTTAAAGAATCAGAGACGTGGTGCCACCTGGACGAGCAGATCGGAGATCGACGAGATCGGAGCAGCCGCAACGGAGCGTGGGATGATGGTTGAAGAACGAAGGACTCGGATCGTTCGGTATAACCTTTCTACACTCTTTACAGTTTGTTAGTTTAGCAATAATGGCAGATCCGGGTTAAAGTATACGATAGACGGCCGGGGCGCTACCGTAGACTTACAGTGGTATCAGAGCCTTACCATTTTGCTATACTAACTTGTGCTAACGCGTTTAAAATATCGATCGAACCGGAAATCAAAAAATGCAAAATCCAAGCTTGACAGTTTCTGTCGATTTTAAAAGGGTTCCAAAATTAATTTTACATATCTCAGAAATCTGTGCAGGGTTTTATTAGAACACCGACAAAATTTGGGCTCGTGATTCCACCAAGACGCCGCGGAAACGCGGCCAAACCCATGGTTTGGCCGCGCATCCGCGGCCACTTGGTGAGATCATGCTCCCAAATTTTGACAGTGTGTTCTTCTCTGGAATTTGTGGTTTTTGGTATATATCTTTTGGGCCCAGGTTTTGTTACTGTTCACCAGATGTTCGTAGGGCCCACTTCTTGATATTTGGTCGATCGAAATTTAAACACGTTAGTTTACAGTGCTTACATTATATCTCCGACCGTGAATGTCATTTGATCGGTAAACCGCGTCCGATTGCTATAGTTCTTTTAGACGGGTTTGCGAACATGACATTCGCGTTGATGTTCTGTGTTGTACTGTGATGTTGCGGATTTGTCGTGGTGGATAGCAGTGTGCAATGGTAGTACAGTTTGAGTTTATTTGTACATTTGATATTGCGGGGCGAGCGTCCAACTTGTGGACTGCCGTCACTGCATGTTGTATAATATTCTTTTGGGGCACGACCAGGTTGCGGTCGATGTACCTGTTGTACTATTTTTCATTACTGTACTAGGTTTTGCCCCGCGACGGAGTGCACGGATAGCCGGGTTCTGGGGGGCAACGGGTCCGCATCTCATGGCTTTGAGAGGCAGAGGGGCCCCACTCAAGAATTGGCAGACTATTCGCCGCACTCGTAGGGGGTACAGGTTGACCCAAGGAGGGGCGCCCAAGATTACCGGATTCCGTGAAGTGCAGGGTGGTCCATTCACTATGCTGTAGGGGGCTGCCTCGCTTCAGGTTTTGGCGGGTAACTTGCCGCACCCGTAGGGGTCTAGGTTTCATTGCACATGCTATCCACACGACAGGGGAACGTCGAGTTTCAGCAGCGGCTCTGTGAAACTCGGGGATCCCAGATTATCTGTATTGTTCTGTGATGCTTATTACTTTTCTGTAATGTTGCATATTATCACGCCTGGAGCGATTATTGTATATTGGTTTATATACTATTAGATGTTGTATATGTTTTACACCCGCGCTAGTCCAGTCCCCGCTCTGTCGTTAGTTAAGTAACCTAACGGGTGATGACGGGACCCAGTGACGAATGCGGATGGCATATACGTACATTTTATTTTCGTTCTTTTCTGGTGTGATTGATTGATGGGACTGCGTTGATTTTGATCAATGCAAAGTAAAGCAAACCTGTTTACAGTTGTTGGAACAAATTTAAAATGTGTTATTGCAAAGACGTTTCCTTTTGTTATGCATAGCGGTATTCAGTGGAATATCCTGCACCTCATTCGACGGGGCAAGGGCCGATATCCCTTCACCGGGACTGACCCCTTGAGCAGAAGTTTGCATCAGGGTAATAACTTCACTATAGTCGATTACAAGTTGCTTTGCATAGCGGTATTCAGTGGAATATCCTGCACCTCATTCCACGAGGAAAGAGCCGAGATCCCTTCATCGGGAGTGACCTCTTTAGCAAAAGGTTTTCGCCACTATATTTTAAAAAGCTATCAGGTTCCTTCAGCGATATCAAGTTCACTACGTTAAAGGTTTTTCGCCAAAAACCAGCCGTAGCCCTCCGTCACTTCTTTTGGGTATTCAGTAGTATTCAAGCTATGCATTTTAGCCAAAGTTAAGGCATAGTGTTTGGTAGCTGCTGGGTATTCATTTGTTGCATAGATAGATGAGTTAGTTTGGGACAGTCGTTCTGCCGATTGGCCAAAGTCAGGGGCATGTACGGGTGGGTTCAAATTGACAAGATAGTGACGGGTAGAACTTGGCATGTGACTTATGACACTTTGACCAAAGCCAAGGTTATAAGAGCATGGGGCAATAATGATATCGGGAGTTTCTAAAGAAACTGAAACTTGCCAAGTATGCGCATACCTTCTGGAGTATGATTAACGTGGATGCATTCCATCACGTTATCATGCGATGAGAGTTGGATCCCGATTCCCACTGATGAGTTGGTTTACTCTTCGGGTGATCCCGATTGATTCTTCTTTCAGGTTTGGAGGAGAATTTGACAGGACAGTGGGAGGTTTCCGGATTAGAAAAAGTGATAACCATTCTGATCTAGGTTAGAGTGCACGCAGAGTGTTTCTTTTCTCTCTCTCTTTGGCAGCGACCTTTGACCGACCCTAGACTATGACTCAGTGACCAAGTTGACCGAACCTTCTTAATACTGGCTTTTGGATTGTCTGAGTTGCATAAGTCATTGCCACTCCTTCTTTTACCCTTTGAATTTCTCAGAACACCCGTATTACTACGGATATCCACTTCCATTGGATAGATTCATCGTATGGTTATATACGAACTCAAAGGGACTTCTTCGAGGATGGATCCAGGTTCAGGAGAAATAGAATTGGTTTATTCAGTTGTCTTTTATTATCACCTTCTCTCAGGTTGCGAGGGCTCCTTGGTTTAGGAGAGTACACCTATTACGCTTATTGGATAGTCTTATTCCAAACCATAGGCTGGTGCCGAAAGGTAGGGAATGAAGAAAACCAATTAGCCTAAGTAGGGTGTGCAGAAGGTAATATGTAAAGACAAAATAAAGGGATTAGAAAGAGGGCAAAGTAAATTGCGACTGATATCATTCACGACCAAAACCGCGTACTTCATCGCCACTCCTATTTCACCTTTAAAAGAATAAGGTATTATTCAGTTGTCTTTTATCATCACCTTCTCTCAAGATACGAGTGCTCCTTGGTTTAGGAGGGTACACCTATTATGCTTACTGGATAGTCTTCTTCCAAACCATAGGCTGGTGCCGAACGGTAGGGAAGGAAGAAAACCATTTAGCCTAACGATGGTGTACAGAAGGTAACGACTAAAGACAAATAAAGGGATTTGGAGAGATGGCAATAAAATATACGGTTGAAGTCATGAAATGGATTATGGAAGAGGCATTGCTATGATATCAGGATACCCCTACGAAACATTTTTATGTTTCAGTGCATTGCTAAAGAAAAACTGTTTTCCCGATTAGACACTTACTCCAAGGGTATGTATTTACCAGGTTTCATTTTCATATCTGTATGGTTTTACATATGACGAGTGGGAGTAAGTTATTGAGAATTAGGTGATCATCCTCATTATATCGGAATTCGTTGTAATTGGTGATATTTGAGGAAATCGCCAGGGTACAGTTTTAACCTACGACGCACAGGTTTTGAGTTGCTTAAACTCAGCGGACTTATACAAAGTATTGTATGTTGTCCAGTGTCCATCAGGACAAAGGGGTAAGTCCTCGTACTATGTTCTGTTTACTTATAACTTCTCTAGTATTTAGACAAGTGTTTCGTAGAAATACAAGGTCTAAGTTTTGAGAAGTTGTGGGTATAAGAATAAAGTAGAGAACCGGGTATCACAAGTATCGGGATTCTTCAAAGAGATCGAAGATGTAGATTCTTGTGATTGGTATTCAAATGATAGTGATGATTTTGAGAAACGTGTTTCTCTTTCAGGTTGCTCATAATTGGATGGATTCCTAAGTTGAGTAATGCTGATTAGCCTCTTTCCATTAAGTTGATATGCACTGGAGACAGTTGCATGATTTGAATCTGGTTCCAATTAAATAAGTGCCAAAGTTTCTATATTGGATATAGAATGGATCGTACCTTAAAAGATATTAAGGTACGGGGAGTTGTCCAGCTTATGCTTAAAACCAGACTCTGGATAACTCAGGGCACGTTTCTGTAATGGCTGTTTGTGGGTTGACCCTGGCTATGACGAGGGTTGATATTCTACCATTTGGAAGATCAATAGTGATATTGTTCTTGATTCGCCACAGTTTTAGTAAAATGGATTTTTTCAGAAAACAGTAGTGGGAGTATGGTAGAACTGGAAGTGATTCCAGAACCGCGAACGATTACGGAAAATTTAATAGGACCTATATATTCAATCAGATTTGACATTCCAATAGCCACTCCGCAGATATGGTGGGTAACCTCAGACACCCGAGAGGTACTCCGGTAGCCTCAAGGACGGTGACAGGGAGGTTCTTATCTACCCAGACTTGACACTACTATTGTTCCAGGCTATGAGACCCGGTAGGAGGGTTGTCGTAGTCAGTGGGAGCAGCAGAAGCATAGTGGGCAAGATGCTTATATCTATTTATAGACTTGAGCAGTTATAGCGGAGATAGATCATCTAATTTTGATATGACAGTCATGGGTTTGACATCAATCAGAATAGGGGATGGATCTATTAAGGAGGTAGTAGGGTGTGATGTCATGGTATCTGGATGGCATACACAGAGTAGGAAGTAAAATTCCTATACTACGATCGGTTGTACTGTGGTCGTCACACAGTTGTTTCTCCAGACAGGATATGGATATAATATTTGACATTCTGGTTTCTGGATCTATGGTTTTAGATCTGGATTTGGGTAGTTTCCCAATGTGGGTACTTTGACAGATATTCTAATGGTTTTTAGAATAGTTGACTCCTAGCATGGTGGTGTACCTGCAGGTGATGGAGTCACCCTCTCTAAAGGTGTCGTATAGACTAAAGGGGAGAGGGATGTGCATGATTGACAGATCACTTGCTTAGGCAATTGAGTCAATCGTGAGATGTTAAGTACCACACCAGATGTTGTTTTTACACTAGATGCAATAAGTTTGTATTAATCCAATCCTGGAGAAACATAAGGAAGCAGTTTTAGAACATAAGTACATGTTCTACGGATTTGATGACGGCAGCCTCTTTCTGGAGACGGTTATCATTCCAGGCTTCAAAGGTGACATGGTTGACAGAGTGATTGTCAGAGTTATGGTTTTTCCCTCTGACGAAGAGGGACAGTATTATGGACAGGTGGTCCAAAAGGATACTGTGGGAGGCATGGTGCCGGATACTGATTAGGTTCAGTGATCTATACAGTCTAAGAAGTTTGGATTTGGAGTTCATTTATGAACTAGGTCCCATCAGATATCCAGACATATTCTAAGACAGGTATTACTCGATTCGGGAGATGGCTTTCTCCGCGAATTTGAGATTTAGAGAGATATAGAAAGAAACATCTAGGCGGATCCACTCACTGAGGCTATTTCTCGAACACAATAGTTTTACAAACGAGCTTTGTGAAACTGATTAGTAGAGGAGTTGGGTGTTGGTTTCACACGGGCTGTGAGTACGCAACATCGCAATAATTAGCCTTGAGTGCAAGTGGGAGATTGTTGGAGATAGTGCCCTCATAGTCAATTATTGGATCGCAGGTACGTGATTACAATGATTACGGAGGATCTATACCGGTAGGACAGTCTTACTCGAGATGATAGTATGCTATCTGGTTTGCCTTTATCAGTCGTGTACATGATCAGGTGACTGATTACATGTTACACTTTGATAGAGCCCTTAGGATCTTGCTTTACTACCAACAGTATGATGGCGATCATATACGTGAGAGTTGGGTAGTTTATATGCATATCCTTAATTGTAGTCCCTAGTCGTGGGAGTTTCGAGATAGGGCATCGATACTCCGGAGTAGACTGGTGTGTACAGTCGAGACCCCGACGAGGGGCGGTGGCCGGTCTCACAAGCCACTGGTGTCAGTTGGATCACCTAAGATGTATACAGGTGCTCATTGGGTTATGAGTACACCGGACAGGACCCGCCGGGAATCTGCTAGTTAGTATTATATCTATCGTCAGATAGCAGTTCCCTGGTGACATGTGTACAGGTTAGTTCATCGACCTGAGGTCGTCATTTGTCTCGTGTGAGTTCCCACTGTGCTTTGATTTCTACCCTACCACGGCTCAAAGGAGTCGTGCAAACAGGTAGTTTTTGGGTACAGTCCCGAGCCATATGGAGGCACGTGAGCGGATCGGCAGGGGATTCGTCTCTCCCGGTATTGGGGGCGAGATCGTGCTGTGTCTAGGAGAGCCATTACACAAAGCCCACGGCCGTGGCAGGAGATTTACTGGTAGGTACTCCAGTAGTATCTCAGGGTGTTATTGGGCTTCACTCCGACACGACTTATACTGCTAATGGGGGTCTGACGTTGCTAGCCCCCTAGGCAGATATGCGATACTCATAGACGAACGGATCGGACTGTATATACATTGTCACTGTTAGGCTCAGTAGGGTTTCTGGATGAGTTCGCTCATCAGCCTCCCTTGAGGTCAGTCCATGGGCAGCCGTTACGCATTGCTAGTGCCACTGACGGTTTGTGGTTAAACCCACTGCCAGGGTACTGACGAGTCATTAGAGTCCCCCACAGACAGTTTCCCAAGTTCGGGCGAAACGTTGTAGAGGCCGTATGGTTTTATTGCAGGGTTCGGAAAATGCACGTGCGTTTACGCACGTGTTATTTTTCGGGCAGATGATACTGGTCGGCTTTGGTTTAAGCCGGATCCGAGTATTATATTGAGTAGGTATAATATCTTTGTCTCAATTGCATTTGTATTCGGTCGTAATACAAATGCGGGTATATTTATACAGTTTCGGGGTTATCCTGAAAGTCGTTTCAGGATCACTTTTGGAAGTTGCCAGTTTCCAGTTTTCTATCAGCCGTCTTTTAACATTCTGTTAAAGACGGATTTATCTTTTCTTCAGATAAGGTGAGTCAGTGTTCTAGAAGCATCTAGATGAGGTGACTAGGATTAAATGGTGTTGTGTTTTCATTGGATGCATTTAATGGTTCATTAATGCATGATGACTAGGTTTATGACTCATGCTTTAACATTAAAGCATTTTGTTTTGGTTAAGATCTTTTGTTCATGATATTATTTCTTATGGTCACCTCCCTCCTCCTACACTCACCCTCCTCATTCTATATGTTGTGGCCGGCCACCCTTGAAGAGAGAGAGAGAGAGATTGATTTTATTTTAGAGAGAAAAGACTATGGTTTTGGGTGTATGGAAATTTCATATCTCGTTTCGTTCCATCACCCGATTAAAATGGCAACTTCATTAACCGATCGTCCACGGATTTGGACGAAGCGAGACAAAGTCATCTACTCATTCTCTACATCATTCTTGGTCGTCTCTTTTAGCAAACTTGACGACCGAGTTGCCTCGAGTCAGAGGCGGGAGCCCGTTTAAAGAATCAGAGACGTGGTGCCACCTGGACGAGCAGATCGGAGATCGACGAGATCGGAGCAGCCGCAACGGAGCGTGGGATGATGGTTGAAGAACGAAGGACTCGGATCGTTCGGTATAATCTTTCTACACTCTTTACAGTTTGTTAGTTTAGCAATAATGGCAGATCCGGGTTAAAGTATACGATAGCGCCAGTTAAAAAAATTTTGTTCCGCATTTGGCGTCTGTAGACGGCCGGGGCGCTACCGTAGACTTACACTCTCCAGGGCATAGGCAGGGATTTGAGTCAGCAATTGTTGTACTCTCTCGCCGTATTTCACAAACTCTGGCTTGCACGTTTGATAGTCGCCATTTACTTGACTAACGACCAGTTGGGAGTCTCCGTATATGAGGAGGTTCTCAATTCCCACGGCGATCTCAAGACCTGCTATCAAGGCTTCGTATTCGGCTTCATTGTTCGTTCTTGGCTCTGTTAAGGAGAAGGCAAAGCGCATTATCCCTCTTTATGGAGTCACGAAGATGAGGCCTACCCCTGATTTGATTATGAGGGTGCTTTGTTTGCGCTTCTTCATGGAAGATGCTCCGTCGAAGTAAAGTTCCCATCGGGTATCATTCTCTCTTCTCTTCCCGTCGATCGTGTCAAACGTGTACTCGTCGGGCAATTCGCAGTTCAAAAGAGAAACGGCGGGTATCGGATGTTCAGCGAGGAAGTCGGCGATGGCCTGGCCTTTCACTGCCTTGAGGGGTCGATAAGTTATCGAGAACTCCATCAAGAGCAGGGCCCATTTAGCGAGTCGTCCTGTTAGTATGGCTTTTGACATCAAATATTTGAGGGGATCCACCTTTGATATGAGACGGACCTCGTGTGCCAATGCATAGTGTCTGAGCTTCGTTATCGCCAAGATCAACGCTAGGCAGTGCTTTTCGATGGGAGAATAATTGCTTTCTTCCCCCAGTATAACTCGACTCAAATAGTAGAGGGCTCTCTCCTTCCCTTGGTCGTTCTCTTGTGCCCATAATGCGCCTAATGAACCTTCAAGGGCAGTCGTATACAGAATGAGGGGTTTTCCCTTGACTGGAGCGGTTAGCATCGGAGGATTCTGTAGGTATTGCTTAATTTCGTTGAGTGCGCTTTGGAATTTGCGATCCCAGACGAAAGGGGTTGCCTTCTTCATCAGGTGACTGTAAGGACGGCATTTGCCGGAAAGGTTGGTTATGAATCGCCGGATATACGCGAGCTTTTCTTGGAGAGACCGCAGTTGCTTGAGAGTTCTCAGTAGAGGCATTTCCATGACCGTCTTGATCTTTGACGGATCTATCTCGATACCTCGGTGGTGGACGACGAATCCTAGGAATTTGCCTGAGGAAACTCCGAAAGCGTATTTGAGAGGGTTCATTTTCAAGTTATATTTCCGAAAGCGCTGAAACACGATCTTCAGATGCTCTAAATGTTCCTCGTATGATTTGCTTTTAACTACGAGGTCGTCGATATAGCATTCGACGATTTCATGTATAAGGTCATCGAAGATTTTCGTCATGGCCCTCTGATAGGTGGCACCGGCGTTCTTTAGACCGAAAGGCATCACCTTGTAGCTGAATATGCCCAAAGGGGTCCGGAAAGCGGTATGCTTCTGGTCGTCGGGATGTATCTTTATCTGATTGTATCCTGACGAGCTGTCCATGAAGGAGAAAACTTTGTGAGTGGACGTATTATCTATCATCAGCTCAGTGACCGGTACTGGAAAGTCGTCCTTCGGGCAAGCTTTGTTGAGATCCCGAAAATCTACGCATATGCGCACCGTCCCATTTTTCTTCATTACTGGGACGATGTTGGCGATCCAGTCAGGATACTGAACCTCTTGGATGAAGCCGGAGTCGATTAGCTTCTTGACTTCGGCGTTGATGCTCATCTCAAGCTCGAGCCGCATTCTTCTCGGTACTTGTTTGATCGGCTTGACGTCCGGAGATATCGCCAATTTGTGGACGGCTATTTCTGGATCGAGTTCCGGCATTTCTGAATAGTTCCATGCGAAGCAGTCTTTATACTGCATGAGCACGTCTTTTAGCGTAGCCACACTTACTTCAGACAAAAGCTCACTGACGAATGTCGGCCGCGGGTCACTTGCCGTTCCTAAGTCAATTTTTCTGAGGTTATCTGCAGTAGTATGTATCCCATCTTCCAGCTCTTTTGGCGCCGGTGGAAAATCTGAGATTACCTCGTCATCATTGTTTTTGAAGCACCAGGGGAGGTCATCCATATTCTCGGGTTCTTCTTCTGACAGTGTTATCACGTGGCAGGTACGAGATCGCTTCTAAGACCGACATTGATCTGGTTCCATTCTCGCTGCATACGGGGCTTTCGGTTCATGCTTCTGCGGCGAGATTACCCTCCAACTGCTGGATAGAGTGAACCTGCCGAGTTGATATTGGTCTTCAACCCAGTTCTTGAAGGTGAAGCAGTCTTCGAGATGATGCCCTATTGCTTGGTGATAGGAGCAATAGTCTGGATGATGAACCTTACCTGCTTGCTCGGGGTGCTTAGACTCCGGGAGCGTCATCATCTGATGTTTTATGACAAGATCAAGTATCTTCCTTGTCTTGTCTTGGGAAAAAGAATACGCTCGACCAATCTTCTTTATAAGAGACGAATCCTGGTTGCTCGATTCTCGATCGCGTGGCTTCTTGGTCCCGCTTTGTTGCTGTCGAACACTTTTTCCGTTCTTTGGTTTATTTCTGCCTCTGCGCCGGGTTTTTTGTATGACGGGTTGACGAGGAAGAGAATTTTCATTTCTCACAGCCTGCTGAAGGAGGCGTTACATTCTGGCTTTCTCGTAGATGGCTATTTTGCGATTATAGTCGTCTCGAACCTTTTGACCCGCTTCCCTTATAAGCTTGTCCATTTGTTCTTCGAACGACGGGCTTGGCATTTTCACGACGGGAGCTCGTTTTGGTTCAGGGTTAATATCTTCCCACAAAGTATCTCCTTCTTCATCAAAGTCATGTATGACGTAGCAGTCGCGGAATAGCTCCCGTTTCTTGGATTGAACATATCCAAGCCCGATCGTTTCCATTCTCCCATTGGGCAACTTTTGTTGAGTTCCGGGGACGTCCCAGATCCTGTTGTAGAACCGAGCTTGTCGAGCAATCTGTTTGAAGGGTATGCCTTGACGCCTCAACAGCCTTTTTAATCCTTCTATGTAGTTTCTGGGCAAACGGATGGGCTGAAGCCTGTCAAGCGTAGAATCGGCGCCGTGCCAGATTTCTTTCTCCACTTTGGTTTTCCCAGATCGGTAGAATAGGATCGCCTTTTCATCCTTTCGCCTGGGGGGACATAGAATGTCTGCAGTTCTTGCACACTATAAGTTTCAAGTGCATCGAGCTCTTTGTAATGCTCTTGTGGAACCATGGCAACTTGCAAACTTTGATCTTCATCGGCGAAGGTTTGTATCGATGGCCGAGCGGAGAATACAACATTGACCTCATCTTCCGAGTCGCTGCCGAAGACCGGAACAGGGGTGGACGGTCCCGGCTTGTTGTATTGGGGCGGCCCTGAATAAACTATCTCTTCCCCCTCCTCGGTATCACTCCCGAAAATCGGAATAGCAGTGATAACTTTGTTCTTCTCCTCCGGTTTGCGACATCTTTCTGTGTCTTCGAAATCTGGCAGGAAGTACTTGGCATCCTCATATTTGCGGACTTCGTTCACGGAGAATGGGTTGAGTTCCCCTGTCACAGTGTACTCGAGACTATCTTTGAAGTACTTCATACACTGATGTTGTGTAGAAGGGATAATGTTGTACTCGTGTAACCAGGGTCGACCGAGCAAAGCGTTATAACATGTCTTAGCGTCAATGACGTGAAACTTGATGTCAGTGACTAGCAGCCCAAAGCGCAGCGTCAGTATTACAGACCCGAGCGTCCGTGATGACTGGGAGTCGAACCCGGAGATGGTGATTTTATCACGAGCGAGGTGCTGAACGCTCATGCAGATTTCCTTCAACACTCTTACATTGAGGAGGTTAACGGAGGACCCATTAACAACCAGGATTTTGCCTATCTTGATATCATGACAGTATCCGGAGACATAAAGGGGACGGTTATGCTCGCACGTCCCAAGGAGGAGGTCTTCATCGCCGAAGGTGATATCGGGCGTGTGTACTTCTTCCAACTCGTCCTTCATCTTTTCTTCGGCGAGGAAAGCTTGGAATTGTTCGGGCTCTTGTAACGCCCTGATAAGAGAATCTCTCGCCTCTTTTGATAACAAGAGTGCATCGAGAATGCTTAGCTGCGAAGGTAGCTTCCTCAAGTGTGCCAGAACGTTGTAGTCCACCTTACTTTTCTTTGGCGGGTCTTTGGCAGTCAGCTCTTCGACGACTCGATCATCGATGGCGATGTCCTCAGGGACTTTTTCTTTCCCCCTATCTTTTTTGTTCAAGCCCTTGTTTGCAGGTCCGAGATTCTTTTCCAGTATCGTGCGGTTGCGCAGCTGAATATTCTCGCAGGTCTTCATTTCTTCCGTTTCAGATGTAGGTTCTTTGAAGAGAGGGCCAAGGGCTATTTCTTCATCAGAATCGCTCCCGAAGGTGAGAACTTGCGATCCCTTGCTATCAACCATGTAACAATTGCTGGTAGTTCTTTTACGCTCCTCGGTCGTATTTCTTTGCTCCCGACGATTTTTGCGTTTCATCCGCTTGAAATGTTGTCGGTGAGCAACATATCCCTGCCACCAGTTTTTAAAAGCGTTGCATTTTTCGGTGGGGTGCACAATCTTTCGATGATATAAGCAGTAGTTAGGATGTATATCCGCTTCATCAGGAGTGTTTCCTTCAGAGGGTGGCAGCTTCATTCCCATCGGTATGGCTTTGGCGAACCTTTTCTTCGTCTTGAACCTGCTATTATTTGCGGCGGATGTACTTTGATCTGGTGAGAGTGCTTCGACCCTTTCGTCCAGTCGCCGGCGTTTGGCCTTTTCAAATATGGCCATCTCGCGCTCCCGATCAGCTTTGCTTTTCAAAAGAGCTTCGTTTATGAATGCATCAATCATTTCGTCTGATGGTCCTGGAAGTTCAGGCTCAAGATCTGCCCCCAGTTTCTCTGCGTAAGGAGCTTCTTCATCGTTTATCGACGAGTGAGAGATCACATGGCAGCTTGCCACATAATTTTCAGGCTCATCCGACGAGTCTTCTCCATTGTCATCATCTTCGTCCTCAAGGATGTGGCTGAGAAATTCTTGGAGTATGACTGGGGTCCGCGCTTTCTGGTTATATTCTTCCAGCGCGTCGATATATTTTTGCAGGTCCGTGCGCTCGTCACTAAGCTTCACGGGCTTTTTGGTCTTCTTCTTCGAAGACTTTGACGACTGGGTGTGGGTGTTTTGACTATCACCACTAACCTTTGGAGTTGGGCGCGGCTTCAGCATTCCCTCGACGATCTCGGGTTCCAGCGGACTTCTCCATTTGATCGCCGGGCATGTTTGGAGATCCTTCAACATTCTTTTCGTCTTGGCTGAAAGAATGAACTCCCATGGGGCTTCTTCTACAAAAGAGCATGATGCCCCCGGTGTATCCGTCTTTTTGAGAGCGTGCGGCTGCGGCGAGCTTACTTTCCAATTCTCGGACAGTGCGAACTTGCCCTGTTGATATTGGTCTTCGATCCAGCCTTTAAAGACGAAGCAATCTTCAATTAGATGGCTTACCGCTTGGTGGTAAGGGCAGTAATTAGGATTGTTGACATCACCTGGCTGCAACGGACGTTTTGGATCCGGCAGATTGATGAGTCTGTTGCGCACTGCCAGCTCGAACAGTCTCCTCGTTTTATCTCGGGGAAACGAGTAAGGACGTCCCAGTCTCTCCTCGAGGGATGGGCGTGGACGCATGTTGTTTTGGCGAACAACTGGCTTTAAGTTGCTCGGCTGTTGTTGAGTATTGGCGACGAAGGTTGCTTTTCCCTTCCCTTTTTCGTTTCGAGGCTCTGACTTCGAAGAGGAAGGCCTGTGGCCCATCTGGTCCATTTGGGCCAGCTTGTCAATCAAGGCCTGGAAAGTGGTCGGCTTGAAAAACATCATGAATTGGGAAATAGTCGTCTGAGGGTCGAGAGTACCTACGAACATGCCACTGCTGGCGCTTCTTCGATGCGCTGCTCACATTTCGACCACAGATTCCACCATCGTATTGTGTATGGAACCCATGTCTCTCCTGGCTTTACCCTGGCGTTAATTAGTGCGGTAATCGAAGTACGCTCGCTAGCGCTTGCGAATCTTTGTGTCAACAGTAACTCCATTTCTGCAAATGTCTTAACGGAGTCGTTCGGGAGCTCGGAGTACCATTCAAATGCTGTCTCCGACAAGCTGCCAACGAATTGGCGAAGCAGTAGCTTATCGTCACCTCCAGTGTTGCCGCACAAGGCTCTGAATTGAGCGACGTGCTGATGCGGATTTCCCGTCCCCTTATATACGTGGAATTTGGGGATCGTGTATCTCGGCGGGTACTTTATTTGGTCATACCAACCCGGATAAGGTCGTCCAGTTTTAACAATTTGCCTAGCCGCTTCATTCGCCTGGTGAACTCATATCTGCTGAGCGATGTAATCATCTAGGGCGGCTTTTGAGATGGTTTCCTCCTTGGCTGCTGACAGAGCCGGCAGAGGATTTGATGTCTCTCCTCTATCATTTTCCATTATTACTGGAGGATCTTCGGCTGGAGGATCCGGCTGAATCATCATGCCCACCATATCTTGGAAAAGAAGCACCATTTGTTTTATATTGGCAGCTTGTTCCGCTGCCTCTCTGTCCTTCTTTTCGAGAACTCTGCGGAGGAAGTCAACATCGGTTTCCTGCTCACGGCGCTGCTCCGAGGATCTCTCCGGGCTTGCTTTCGGTCCCATAAGTGCGGCCATAGCTATTAGCATTTCTTGGAGCTTTTGTTGTTGTTGCTCCTGAGCCCTAGTCACTGATCGCGTAAGCGGTCGATGACCTGTGGAGATACGGCTATCCTCTTTTCCGGATGCCATATAGACAGTGTGGACCACCATGCCCACAGACTTGGGGCGTTTGGGTTCAGTGGTCTTGCGATTCGTCGCAAACTCAGGGATTATCTCCGCCTTCTCCTCTTGTGGGCGGTCGAAGTTGAGGGGGCCGTTGCAGTGGGCACCCACGTGGCTGTCGCCTTTTGTGGCTTGACAGGATGGTCTTCTTCTCGCTGAACTTTCACCTTTTTCTGTCGGCGAGAGTAATCTTGATCAATCACCGAGTCTTGAACCTGTCGCCAAACTTTATAAATTTTAGAGGACAGCCGCTGAGGGGGCTGCTCCAGCTTCATCTTTGTAGCATTCTCCATGGGTGGAGGAGATCTCTTCAGCACGGCAGTCGGAGAATTTTTACGCATCCTCCTTAGCGGTTCAAAGCTGTTCCCAGTTGGAACAGCAGCATCAATTTCCACCGTTGGAGCCGGCGGAGTCAGTCCAGAAGGAGAGTTGCCTCCAGCCTTCCTTACTCGGCGCCAGGGACTATGTCGAGCGTGTCGAGTCGTTGGGATTGTCTCAGCTGTAGGGGTGACTTCCTCATGCCCCATGTGTTGGTCAGAAGTTTTCGTTGTCAGCCTATTGAAGACCGATGTCCGCTGAGTGGGGATAACCAGCCTATCGAAGGCAGACTTTCGAGCAGGGGAAGCAGCCTTGACAATTTCGCCTGGAACAGGAGCTGAAACGGTCATTCTTGTGAAGACAGACCCTTTGGCAGGAGAAGCCGCCTTGATGACTTCATGAGCAGAAATGGCTATCCGCTTAGGGATTACCCTTTCTGGTATTGCGGGCTTCTTCATGGGCCCAAATGAGCTTTGGCCCAGTCTGTTGAAAACTGAGGCAGTGGAGTTGGACGACCCATTGAGAGGGGCCGCGGCAGTGGTAAGTCGATCAAAGACCGACTTCTTTGGGGCTTCTTGCGACAGCAGCGGGGTATTGAAGCTCATCGGTGGGATCATGGTCCCAAAGAACAGCCCAGTGGTGGCCTGAGCTACTCGCTCCACTGGCATCTTGAACAGGGAGGCCGCTTGGGGCCCATAGGTTACACCTCCAGATGAGGTGGAACGGGAGTTGCAGTTGCAGCTGGAGCAGTTAGAGGCCATTGATGTTCTTTTTTCTCTGCACGGGAGCAAAACCAAATCTTAGTACCTCGAACCCAAGGGCAACCATATCAAACCGCGATTCGTTCGCGAACACGACACACGAAGTGTGGAGTGGAAAGAGGAAAAGGTCCCACCGGGCGTGCCAGAATCTGTTCTCCTCCGAAACACAGAGACGGAACCGCGTAGGTTCGTCTTGCCTGAATTTGGGGGCAGATGCTAATTGGTGCTATCCGACCACCTCTCCGAAAATGCCAAGTTGATTTATGACACCATGTATCGAAGGTTTAAATGGATGCGGCCGATGTAGCAGACTTCGTCAGATTCTCCCTCATTTGAGGGTTTTTTGATTGTGGAGACGCTCTTCCCTGCAGGCATAAGCCCCTGCAGTTAATTACGCTACCGCATCACGGTAACCACTTTCTCCTTCTCCAGATGGTCACTTCGTGTCGTGGGTGTTTGTTTTGTTTTCGGTTGCCCGTGAATTGTATACGGAGACTAATTTATATTGTCGCCCGTAGGGCGTGGATTAGTCCAAATCCGTATTTTCTTAGATTTGGGTTTGGGGGTTGGGTTTAAGGATACGTTAGTCTCATTTGAGACTAAGATCAACTTAAACGTTTGTTAAGGATACGATAGTCTAAATTTAGACTAAGATCAACTTAACGGGATCGTTTAGATCCAACAAGAGAGCATTTGGGCTCTATTGTTTACTTTAGGGACATTGCGGTCGATTACCAGTTTAAGGACATGGTGGTCCAACATTAGTTTAAGGACATCACGGTCCATGAGGACCCCACAGTCCGAGGTTAAGGACATCATAGTCCATAGGCTTAAGGACCCCACAGTCCGAGGTTAAGGACATCATAGTCCATGAGATGTATGGTTGTCGGGACCCGTCACCTCTCTGAAGACGTTGAAGGATTACAACGACAAATATTAGAGGAGTAAAGAGATGTACCCTTGAACCAAATTTTGGTTGAGGGATCTGTAGTCCAATCTGAGACTAAGATCAAAAGATTTATGAGCATATGGGCTCAGTTAATCTGAATTTGAGGACTTATGGCCAATCTTAGGCTAAGTCCAATCAAGTTAAAATATTTAACATTTATTTTGGGCTGTTGAGCATTTATTTGGGCTTTGCCCTTTTAACAATGCTGAGCATTGATTTGGATTCTGACAATGTTTTTGTCTTTTGTTGAATACTGATCATTCATCATAGCTCTGGGGCTTATTAAAGAACAATTTATGTTCTATCAGCGCACACGTGAGAAACACGTGGCGCGTTTAGCGCTTTGCGCCAGTCAAAGAGCGCAGTGCGCTTCTGCCGAATAGCGCACACGTGAGGGACACGTGGTGCGCTTGGCGCTGAGCGCCAGTCTATGAGCGCATTGCGCTGATTTATGAGCGCAGAGCGCTATTAGTTCAGTGGCGCACACATGAGGAGCACGTGGTGCGCTCGGTGCTGAGCGCCAGATCAGGAGCACTGAGATGCTTCTTTTAAGTAGCGCACACGTGAGGAGCACGTGGCGCGCTTGGCGCTGAGCGCCAGATAATGAGCGCAGTGCGCTATGTTTGGAGCGCTAAGGCTCTGTAGCGCTTTGCGCTAGATGTGGAGCGCTGAGGCTCTTCTTTTATACAACTTAGATCGGTTTGCGCCCTGAGAATTAAATTCTCTTTTTATAAGAGACTTTGTCTCAAGGTTTTAAGAACAAAGTTCTTACTTTGTAGGAGATGTTTCAATCTCTTATGTTGATGAAAGGCTTTGCCTTTATGGATCTGTGATCCTAAGAGAATTGAATTATTCTCCCCCCTCTTGTAATGAGATACTATGATCTCCTTGAGAAAGACCTTAGTCTTATAGATCTATGATTTGTGAGAAGAATTATGTTCTTCTTCTTGTTTTAGGATGAGGTCTTTTGATCTCTTTTTGAAAGACTTTGGTCTTTTAGATCTATGATCTTTAAAAAAGTGAATTCTTCTTTTTAATTATGAGATGATTTTATCTCTCTGTTCATCATTTTTTTTACCTTGAAGAAACTCTTCTTTTTATGAGAGCTTGACTCTTCTTTCTGAGATCTCTCAAAGCTTATGGAAGGGGTTTTTTCTCTATGTTTCTGTATGTCTCTTTTTTTGTTTCTTTTCCTTTTTTTTTTGAAAAGAAGGATCATTGGTCGTTGGGACCCACCACCTCTCCGACGACACTGAACGATTACAACACCATATATCGAAGGTGTGGAGGGATGTACCCTTTAAACCACGTCCCACTCATTAGGGGAAAAGAACATGCTGGAACTTAAGCTTCTCGCTGCTGAAAAAGACTTCTTTGCGTTCGCGCACATGCGTCGCACGTGTTGGGCGCACATGTTTGCACGTAGCGCACATGGAGCTTGCGCATATGCGCATTATGGGGGGGCAAGCTCCTATGGAGAAATAATCTCCTTTGAGTATTATGGAATACTCCCACGTGCGTTGCACGTGTTTGGCTCACGTTCGTTGCACGTGGCGCATGTGGCCGGCGCACGTGCATTGCATGTGGCGCATATGGCGCTTGCGCATTATGGGGGGAGCAAGCTCCTATGAAGAAATAATCTCCTTTGAGTATTATGTAATACTCCCACGTGCGTTGCACGTGTTTGGCTCACATGCGTTGCACGTGGCGCGCATGTGGCCGGTGCACGTGCATTGCATGCGGCGCACATGGCGCTTGCGCATATGCGCATTATGGTGGGAGCAAGTTCTTATGGAGAAATAATCTCTTTTGAGTATTATGGAATACTCCCACGCGCGTTGCACGTGTTTGGCTCACGTGCGTTGCACGCGGCGCATATGTGGCCGACGCACGTGGCGCACATGGCGCTTGCGCATATGCGCATTATGGGAGGAGCAAGCTCCTATGGAGAAATAATCTCCTTTGAGTATTATGGAATACTCCCACGTGCGTTGCACGTGGAGCGCGCATGGCGGGCACACGTGCGTTGCACGTTGCACACATGGCGCCAGCGCATATGCGCATTATGGGGGGAGCAAGCTCCTATGGAGAACGTATCTCCTTTTAATATTAGTAAATGTTCTCATGTGGTGCGCACGTGCATTGCACGTGGTGCGTGCATGGCGGGCACACGTGCGTTGCACGTAGCGCACATGGCGCTTGCGCATATGCGCATTATGGAGGGGAGCAAGCTCCTATGAAGAACGTATCTCCTTTGAGAATTGATCTCCCTTTTTCTAAGAGGTGTCCTCTCTTATTTATATGGGAGTTGTAGAGAAGGGATCTCTCCTTTTCCCGATGTGGGACTAAAATGCATTCCTCATATAGTAGAGGATTACTTTAGATTACACGTGTGTAGCACATTTGCTCATAACTTTTGATCCCGGATGAATTATGAGGTCCATAATATATCAAATCGAAGGATTTTTCGAGACACTTTCGATACCATCAGAATTTAGCTGTTTCTCATTCGGGAGTTTGTCAAAATACAGCTCGGAAAATACTGGTTCACATTTTCTTCCTTAGACCACGTGTGCATAGCACATTTGCTTATAACTTTTGATCCCGGATGAATTATAAGGCCCATAATATATAAAATCAAGGATTTTTCGAGATGCTTTCAATACCATCAGAATTTAGCTGTTTCTCATTCGGGAGTTTGTCAAAATACAGCCCGGAAAATACCGGTTCACATTTTCTTAAGCGTATCGCTGCCATTTGATACCTTGGGCTCTTTTGCGCAGAAATTTTTGGCGGGAACAGTTGGTTCCGCTCTACCTTATAATTGTTATAAGTTTGAGCAGGAAATAGGAGAATATCCGGATTCCCATGCGACCCGAACGAGGAATGAGCATGTTGATGCATCTTCTTCGGGTGTGTTCGTTATCGAGAACTGTTTCTCAGTACACTCTACGTCCTGGGTATTAGATACCGGATCAGGATCCCATATATGTAATATGTTACAGGGGCTTAAGAGAGGTAGAGAACTGGGAAAAGGTGATCATTCTCTAAAAGTAGGGAATTGTGCAAATGTTGCAACCAAAGCAGTTGGTGAATATCACCTTGTATTACCAAATAGAAATACATTGATCTTGAACGACTGTTATCACGCACCATCTATGATATGCAATTTAATATCAATTTCTTTATTAGATAAAGAAGGATATAACTTTGTAGCAGAGAAAAATGTTATGAACATTTTTCTAAATCAAGTGTTGATTGGGTTTGGTACGTTATGTAACGGTTTATACGTTTTGAATCAAACCATAGTTCTACATATACAGAACACACACAAAAGAAAGAGTTCAAAAATGAATGAATCTTTCTTGTGGCACTGTAGACTAGGTCATATCAATGCGACACGACTAGCTAAGTTGCATAAAAATGGATATTTGAATCAGTTTGAATTTACATCTTATGAAACTTGTCAGTCATGTCTCAAAGGAAAAATGACCAAAACTCCATTTACTGGACACGGAGAAAGAGTTACTGAACTCTTAGAACTGATACATAGTGATGTATGCGGTCCCATGTCTACACATGCCAGGAATGGTTCCTCGTACTTTAGCACATTCACCGATGATCTCTCAAGATTCGCACATGTGTTTCTGTTGAAACACAAATCTGAAGTTTTTGAGAAATTCAAGGAATATAAGTGCGAAGTAGAGAACCAAACGAGTAGAAGTATTAAAATTCTTCGATCCGATCGGGGAGGAGAATACTTAAGCACGGAGTTCCTGGATTATTTAAAAGAGACTTGGATTCTCTCTCAGCTTACTCCTCCGTATACACCATAGCACAACGGTATATCGAAGCGGAGAAATCGCACCCTATTAAATATGGTGCGCTCTATGATAAGTACTGCTGAGTTTCCTATTTCCTTTTGGGGTTATGCGCTTGAGACGGCCGCATACCTATTGAATAGAGTTCCAACCAAATCAGTGCCTACCACTCCATATGAGATATGGAATGGGAAGGGACCATCTCTTAAACGAGTTAAGGTATGGGGTTGTTCGGCCTATGTTAAAAAGCAAAATCCGGACAAGCTTGAGGCAATGTCAGTTCTGTGCAAGTTTGTAGGATATCCCAAGCATTCGCGATGGTATATCTTCTACCACACTGAGGAACAAAAGGTGTTTGTTTCTCGGAATGCCACATTTTTGGAAAAGAAATTTCTTATAAAAGAAATTAGTGGTAATAAGGTAGAACTGGAAGAAGTTTCAACTATGCAAACTACAGCTGATGATTTGGTAGAACCGAAGAATTCGATATTCCCCGACGAACCTCAGCCGCTCTACAGATCTAGTAAGGTTCCTCATCCACCTGAGAGATACTACGGTTTTCTCATTGACGGTGGGAGCGAGAATTGCATCATGGAAGATGATGATCCAACTAGTTTCGAGCAGGCCATCACAAGTGGGGATTATGTGAAATAGCTAGATGCTATACGATCTGAGATGGAATCCATGTATACCAACAAAGTATGGACTTTGAAAGTTGCTCCTGAAGGGGTAAAACCCATCGGGAGCAAGTGGATCTTGAGAAGATAATTGGTGTAGATGGAAAAGTTGAGACTTTAAAAGCCAGACTTGTAGCAAAAGGTTTTCATCAACGACCAGATGTGGATTATGATGAATCCTTTTCTCCAGTGGCTATGCTTAAGTCCATCCGGATCCTACTTGCCATCGCTACATACTATAACTACGAAATTTGGCAGTTGGACGTCATGACCGCTTTTCTAAATGGTGATTTAGAAGAGAGCGAGTACATGACACAGCCAGAGGGCGTTGTAGATAGTGGGAGCAGCGGAAAGGTGCGCAAGCTGCTTAAATCAATATACGGATTAAAGCAGGTATCGCGGAGTTGAAACATCTGTTTTGATGTGGCAGTCAAAGAGTTTGACTTCATCAAAAACGTAGATGAACCTTGTATATACAATAAGGTTGTAGAGAGTAAGGTTGTCTTTCTCGTATTGTACGTGGATGACATACTCTTGATAGGAAATGACGTTTCTATGCTACACTCGATCAAGCTCTACTTATCACAATTTCTCCATGAAAGATCTAGATGATACCTCCTACATTCAGGGATTAAGATCTATAAAGATAGATCTAAGCGGATGTATCATACTCACTAGGTGTAGCGAGTATGTGTCAATCAGATCCTGGAGAAAAACACTGGACAGCTGTGAAGAACATTCTTAAGTACTTGAGAAGCACTAAAGAATTGTTCTTGGTGTATGGTAACGGTGAACTCCATGTCGAGTCCTTTACCGATTCGAGCTTCCAAAGTGATAAGGACGAGTCGGTCTCGGGTTTTGTCTTTACTCTCAGTGGAGGGACGGTATGTTGGAAGAGTTCCAAGCTAGATACCGTAGCAGACTCGACGATGAAGGCTGAATACATCGTTACCAACGATGCTGTCTGGATGAACAAGTTCATGAGATGAACTTGGTGAGGTTTCTACCATTAAGCATCCAATACATGTGTATTGTGATAATAATGGAGCTGTGGCTTTGGCCTAGGAACCCCGGTCCCATCAGTGATCCCGACACATTCTTAGGCGGTATCACCTGATCAGCGAGATAGTTGATCTCCGGGAGATCGAGATAAGGAGAGTTGACACGAAGAATAACACGGCGGATCCACTCACGAAGGCCATTTGAGAGACTTTTTAGGATGTTGGGTCTGAGATACTACAACAACTGGCCTTAGTGCAAGTGAGAGATTGTTAGTTATATGTATGTCCTAGAATCCATTATTATACATGATTGTATATTATAGTGGATGCTTGGACATATATAGAGATGAATTTCTTGCTCAACATGATAGCATGCTATCTGGTTGATTTTTATCTTAACATGTACACTTGTATCATTATACAGTCTCTCCGTTACATGTTGATAAAGCCCTTAGGATGTGTACTTGACTACCAGGACTATGATGCAGATCATACTAGTGGGGCCAGGGTAGTCGGCAAGTACATCCTTTAATTGTTCTCAGTCGAGGGAGTATCAAGATAGGGCATCGATATTCCAGAGTAAACTAGTGTGTACGTTTCTTGACCCTGTATGGGCGATGGTTGATCCCACAGCCATTGGTGTTTGACATCAAAGATTGTACATATGTGCTCATTGGAGAATGGGTACACCGAACATGACTCGCCGAGAACTCCTAGATGGTATTATACCTATAGTCAGATAGCAGTTCTCTGGTGACACTGGTTATGTTAGTCTGTAGACCCGAGATCGTCATAGAATCTTGTGTGATTCCCACTGTGCTTTGATTTCCTCCCTACCACACTCAAGAGAGCGTGCAAACATGTGGATTTTGGGTACAGTCATGAGTCATATGGAAGCAATGAGCGATAGGAGGGGTTTCGTCTCTCCCGGTATTGGGGGTTGATTTTACGCAATGCTTGATTGGCTATAACAGGAAGTCCCTGGTCAGGGCTGATGATGAGATTTACTGGTAAGTGTTATCAGTAGTTTCTCGACCCGTTATGAGCATCATATCGGCATGACTTATCAACTTATTGGGGTCTGACGTATACCACCCCCAGACTCGATATACGACATATCAGACGAAGAGACCGGACTATACGATAGTGTTACTGGATTCACGGGAGTTTGGACAAGCTTGCTTGTTGATCTTCTGATCGCTCAATACCGGGGTAGCCGTTACGTCCAACTAGCACCGCTGACGGCTTGTGGATGACTGATATGATCATTACCTACTGCTGGCGTATTGATGAGTCTTTAGAGTCCTACACAGAGGTTTCCTAGCTCAAACGAAACGAGTAGGGCACATATGTGATATGCGTGGGACCGATATTGATACGTGTATGTGATACAATATTCTAATCTCACGATATATGTTATATATGATATAACCGGATTATTGAATCAAATGTTGATTCAATAATTTGTTATATGTATATTTGATATACATATAAATGATATTAGTCGGTTGTATGTGATATAGCCGGATTATGAAATCAAGTGTTGATTTAATAATTTAATATATAATTATATATTTGATATATTAATATATATTAACTAGTATTAGCTCACTTAAGAATTTCTTTTCTACAAATACATTTAAATATATATGAGATATATATTAATGTATTTACTATTGTGTCATGCTAGATGATACATTGGACATGGGTGTATGAGACTCACACCAAACTAAAGATAATTTGGATGATTAATTATTAAGGGAAAAATCAAAATTAGTGGAAATTAGCATGGCTAATGATGCTTGTGGAAACATGTAGAAGTCTTGACTTAGTTCACTAATTTTGTTTTACTCTAGATATTTATTGACCCAACCATTATCTTTAGCCATGGTTAAATCTCTACTAATATCATTGGAGATATTTTCTCACCCAAGGGTTCACATTAGTTCATCTTCTTCATCTCCTTCTTTGCTCTCTAGTTTTGAGTGAGGTGAGAAAAGAAAGAGAGAAAAATTATTCTAAAGTGAGCAAAATTCCTATTTCATCAATCTATACCAAACTAGCTATTTTGTATAGGTTGTTTACTTCACTAATTCCTCAATTAGTGAAGATGTAGTTTGAGTTAGAAATTCCTCAAGGTAGATCATCTTCGGCCTCGAAGATCCTTAAGCAAGCTCGTTCCTTTCGCCTAGTGGAGCCTAAGAAGAGTTCAGGGACCACTACTTGAAGCTAAGGGACTACTACACGGAGTTTTAGAAGTGAATGACCGGTCTACAAAGGTTGTATTCCTTGTTCACTTAGCGTAAAGTTTGTTTATATGCAATAAAACCCTAATTCTCTAGTTCGATTCTATGTTTGTGTTCCTTAGCACTCAAGATTTTTTAAAATTGCATACTCGATGCCTACTAAAACCTAGTGGTCGTGCTAAAAAACTCTAACAAAAATATCATAAATCTTTATAATAAGATATTTACATAAAATACCATAAACCTTTATAAAAAAGATATTCTCATATAAATACCATAATCTCTTATAAAAAGATATTTTCCTACATATACCATAATCTTTTATAAAAAAATATTTTTGTTTTAAAATACCATGTTTTTTTCTAGAATAAAAGGCTACATTAAAATACCATGGCTTTTGCATAAAACCCTATTTACCTTAAAATACCATGGCTTTTCATAAAACAATAATTACGATAAAATACCATGATCTACCTTACAATTATTATTGCAACAAATTAATATGAGTGGTTGTGAAAGTCCATATCCTTTGAGATATCCTCTATCGAATCCAACTTATGATACATCACATAACATGAAATATGATACAGTTATAGTTAGATGCACGAACTTAGGTATGAAATACTTTATAAAGATCCTTACACCAAGGGTGACCAGTCCGATATACGGGCGACTATTATAAATGAAGATCCCTATATTAAGGGTGACCGGTCCGATATACAGATGCCTACTATATCAGAAGATCCCGATATCACGGTTGACCATTATTGAGAAGATCCCTATATGAAGGGTGACCATTCCGATGTACGGACGACTATTATATATGGAGATCCCTATATTATGGGTGACCAATCCAATATACGCATGGCACATAAATGTTGAAATTCCATGCCTGAATGATATACGCACTAACACTAATCCGTAAAACCTTTACACTGAACAACGGGGATGGACAGTTTGATTGTGTAAGGTTATATGCGAAACTCGGATTCCCCTATTATTTGATCATGATCCAGAGATGTGAAAAAGTACTGTTCACTTCCCCAGTAGTTGTTCCATGGCTCACAACGAGTACCCGTACCCTTGTCTGACAAACTAAAACGAGCATAATATCTAGTAGATACCGTATACAGTTTACCACTACACACATATGACATCATGCATTGCACACACTTGTTTTCTTTACTATTACTTTTCTTATGAAGCAATTCTACCGAGTGTAACTCGTTGACGGGCTTTCCTTTTCCTTTTCTCTATCTCTAAAATGTTTGTTAGATGAGGACGAGTATTGTGATGAGAATCAAGGTGTGGAAACCACGAATGAAAACTATGCGGAGCTGACGCTCGAAGAGTAGATAGTTTTCATTTTTATGTTGCCCACCTGTTTAGGGCTTGTTTTCCTTTTTGTCAATGTAATAAAATAATGTAATTTTCTTTTCAGTATCTTGGGATGTAATAAAATTTAGTTAATGGAAATAAATGCTTCTGCTTTTATTAGTTGTTTTGATACATTGCATGCATGATACACACACACACACACACTTAATATAACTGTATTGAGTTAGACCATCCTCAATACAGTTAGGTTGCAGACCATGCCACGTCACCTCTTCACTTTCATTTGGGAAGCGAAGCGTGACATAGATTGAGTCTAGGAAGTGGCAAGCCCCATCTTTGCTCTCGCTGCATAGGTTATCACTGGGCCGCGTGCCTGCCATAAAGACCGTGTGGACCACCCATCCGGCCTTCCCTTTATCACTGGCGACCGGTCTTTCAGACCGTTGTCGTGGCCCTTCCTTTTCAGGAAAGGATAAGCGACTGAAAATAGTCGGCCCGATTGGATTCTTGGGCAACATCGGTACCTTTTTTTAAAAAAAATCTCCATTGCTTTCGCGCGGAACGGAGTGCTTGGTAGACTCTTGAGGAGATGGTGTCACGCTTTTTGTGCTGAGGCTTAGAAACATCTCTTCACAGCACTGTTCAAATTGTCGTCTTCTTGATTTTTGCCGTCACGGAGTTTCTCTGAATCTACTTTAAAAGTTCGAAGGAATTATTGATTTGCGGCCGATTCAGCTGTTGCCGCAGGATGACCCTGCTCTTAGAACCTCACGAAGTTCAGCTTAGCAAGAGCCTAGCCCTTTTATCGACTTTATACCTGAGCCGCTTTTGCCTTAAATTTTCGGTCTTGAGGGCTTAGTGGGCATCCGCTTTTCTGGAAGCCGCCGTAGATTGATTGACGGGGAATCCAGAGAAGACACCCGATTGTGTGATTGTCAAGGGCACCACCTGAGCTCGCCCTAGATGCCTCGTAGTTTTCTTGGTTTTGACTGTCTTTCCCCCAGCTGGAGCAACAGAGTGTTGTTCGAAGACAGATTTGCGTTTAGGTTCGGTCACCCTCGTTCTTATGACATTTGGCCTCCTCCCTTTTAAGATCGGCCTATCCGTCACTGGAGCTTGAGAAGCAGGAACGCTGCTAGCCTAGACGAATGAAATGGAGGCGAATTGCAGCATCGGTTCCTCCCACTGCTGCATGAGATTTGCTGGGAGAACCATCCGAGCATTCTCCTTCATTGTGTACAAGATTGGGGTTGCATCAGAAGCTGAGTTTGCTTTTGGAAACATCGTTGAGCGATGCTGATTGTTGTTGATTGTTGATTGCTACATGAAAAAGAATAATTTCAGTACAAACAACAATATATGTATTGAATGAGTTCGCATGATCGTTTGACCCGAAATATAGGAGGAGAGACTGGTCCTACTGGGTGTGCCAGAATCTGTAGAGGGTTTTTCGTCACCCTATTGAGATAGAATTGCGCTCGCTTGTCAGGCGTTGTATAGATTCCCCTGTCTAAGATAGACATGGATTTATTGATTGTGGGACTTCTAATCTCCGGCAACCGCGGACAAAATTGCCGTTAATTACCCATCGCTTTGAGACGAGAGAACCTCCGATCAAAGTGTCGAAAAGGTCATGCGAACTAAATGTACAATATGGGCGTGTTGTGTTTTGAAAACAATTTGAGGGTGTTTTGGGCATATTCGGGGCCTCACAGAATTTATGGGGGTCCCGCTACCCGGATAGTGGGCTGGGGGTCAAGAGGGTTAGCAGCCCCCTTACGGGGTACGGGACAACGTCTCGTTAGAAAAAAAATTCTTGAAGGGAAAGTGTTTTGGGCAAAGCGCACATACAATCGGCGATGCGTCACGTGCTTTGCATGTGTTTTTGTGGAGCTGGCGTTCCTGGTGTGTGGCACTAACGCACATGTAATTAGCGCTGCTCCACGTGCTTTGCACATGGTACAGTGGAGCATGCGCTTGTGGTGTGGGCGCAAGTGCACACATGAGTGGTGCTGCGCCACGTGCTTTGCACGTGGTTTGGTGGAGGATGCGCTCCTGGTGTGGCGCAAGCCCACGTAGGATTGGCGCAGCATCACGTGTTGCGCACGTGTTTTTGATTGGCGCTAGCGCAAAAATGGATTGGCGCTGTGCCACATGCTGTGCACATGTTTTGGTTAGCATTGCGCAAACAGTGGATTGGCAAGCGCCACTATGGAGTTTGAGTTCCTGGGGGTTTCCCCAAGGAAAAAGCCCATTGGTGTTCTCTTTGATGGAGTCACCCCTAACCTTCGCCTGTTTTATCCAAAAATATGCTATTGAATCTTTAAATCTTTGAGTTTGGATCTTGAATGCTGAAAAGGGGTCATATTTTCCTTTTCCAATTCTTAGATCTTGCCACAATGAGGTTTTTGGAGATGAGCTATCCTTCTTCTTCCTATTCTCTTTTTGGATCTTGAGGAGGAAGAATGAGAGATGCAAAAATCTTTCTTTTTAGGATTTGATGGAAGATTTACTCGTTTTTCAATGAGTTTTGTGGCCCAATCATATTTATTCAAAAAAGGAGAGATTTCTCTTTGATTTAATTCAAAAAAATGAAGAAGAAGAATCTCGAGGGGAGAGAGAGGGCTCAAAACTCTCCAATAGAAAATGGGATCAAAGTTCTTATTGATTTCTTGTTATATTTGCTTTATATAGGCTTTACATTTTGCCCCTTAGGCTTTACAAAATGGCTTTTTTGTCTCTCCCGTGCCCATGTGCTCATTTCTTTTTGCACATGAGCGGTGGATTTTTACATAATTTGGCTTTTGCCCATTTAATTTACGATTTCATACTTATTACGTATTAAATCTATTCTATGACAATTTAAATTCTTTTCTTGAGCTGGGGCCAGGCTCCATGCTTGAGCTTGGATTGGTCTGGGCTTGGGCCCATCGGTTTGGACTTGGGTTCGGGCTTGGGCCCACTTCACTTGGATTCGGGTTTGGGCCGTGCCCATTTTTTGGGCATTAATTTTGACTTTTTGATTTTTGCTTTTTGGGCAGGGGGTGTAAATTTTGATCCCAATATTGTTGGTTGTAAGTCAATGGTACTTATCAGGCCTGGGCCCTGGGGGGCCAAGTCGCCAACAACCATATGTTGATGACCAAATTTATAATAAAAATCCAAGATATAACCAAGAAGTTTGGTCTGAAATCAAGCTTTGGGAGAATAATTCATAAGTTAAATCACTTTTATTTTTGGATACACAATCGAACTTAATTGACAAAGCCTAAATCAAAATTCAAATCCTAAAAAGCAGACTATATATATCATAAATCATATTAGAATATTCACAGGTTGACTAAGAAATAGACGGATAAGAAAACATTAGGTATCCAAACAGAATGAAAATGCAGAGCGGTTTTTTCCGATTAGGACATTTTATGCAATTTAATCGTTTTGTTACCAACTGCTATTTGTTAATATCATTTTTTCCTCCTGACTTTTTATGATCATGACCTTCCTTCTTTTTATCATTTGTTCTTTTGGACATCTTCTCACAGAGTTGTGGGAAAAATCAAACGAGGGCGAACAAATCCAGAGATTAGACGAAAGAATAATATATAGTAGAGCTAGGAAGTTGGTGAAAGATGGCAATCTGGGCGTTTATTGGGCTGCAAGAATGGCTTTTATAGTAGAGTTACTAATAAGTTTATTCAGAAACTGTCACTGTCGCAAATTGCAACTCAATAAGGGAATAAAATCAAGCCTAAAATAGATTCGAAGCCCAAACTAGATCAAAATTTTAAGCTCCAGCATAAACTGCAAACTAAATTCAAATCATTAAATAAAATAATAGCAAAACGGCTGTGCATAATTGGCTAGCAATCGAAATATGCTCATCCTTTTTAGTTAAACCCTTGGCAACATCCCGTGGCTTGCATTAGTTAAACTCACGAGCCAAACAAACTCAGAAGCTAGAGGAACAAATTAATAAGAGCACAATATAAATTAATAAGAGCACAATATAAATAACTAAGAATGTGGTGAAAGATGACAAATGGGCTTTTAGTGTGCTGCAAGAAAGGTTGGATTTCTTAGAGCTATTAATATGGAAAAAAAGAATCCGAATAGACTCCTAGACTAAATCCGTAAGCTTAAACATAAACTCCAAACTAGATTCAAATCAATAACTTCTTAAAAAAAATAGCGAAATGTGTATGTGTGTCCTAATTGACATTTTTTGAAACTACATGTAATTAAAATATGCCTATTCTCATCCTTTTAGTTGAAGCATTGGCAACATCATGCGTCTTCGATATCTCAATCGAATGCACTTTGATAAAATCCACAGCTTGGATTTGGATCTGAGGCTGATAGAATCAACAATACTACTGATTTTGGGCTCTTAAAGTCCACTTAGAATCTTTTTTTTGGGGGCTCTGAAACCCTAATTTCATAATAACTTAACCAAAGCCAATAATGAGGCGTTTCTCTAGAAGAAACCAATTACAAGCTATGGGGATAGTGTATGGATTATAATAAATGAAGACAATAAAGGGTAGGGGCTCAGCATGAACAAGAAACATCAGCAACAAAGATATAACAAAGGTGGAGCACTGTTAACCTAAAAAAAAGCATCATACCTGCCAACCAAAAAGTGAATAAATAATACTATGCAGCTTTCTCGACAAACCACCTTGATCACGAACTGACGGATGTCGGATCTCGTCAAGATGTTACCTTCCGTAGATCTGCTGCAAGCGACGATGGACGGCTGAAATTGAGTTGGAGGTTGCCTCCTGAAGCGTGTGGATCTCAATGGGTTTGAGGTTGCTGTGGCCGAGCTACCTGCAAGGAAGTCCCGGGATGATTATGCCACCGAGGACCCTCCGACGATCAAGTTAGACCGGATATTTGAGTAGAGTAACGGCCTAGTGAGGAAAGAATGACTTATCTGAATCGCCTGAAAGAGGGGTTTATATACCCAGCAGCCAATGGCAGGCGGGCGTGAGAATCACGCCGGCCGTTACGCCCCCGGCGTCACGCCCGCGTGATAGGCGGGATCCTGCATTAATGACGAGACATGCTCGTTAATGGGGGATCGTGATGGCGTGGAACGCGGGATCGTGGGCGGCGGATATCTCGCGCATGGCGAGATTCGCGGAGCGGTGGCGGAGGTATCTGCGACTGGTGCTGCTGGTTGGTCGATGGGACCGAGGAAGATGGGCTCGGCGGGTGGCTCGGGAACGAGCGGGAGGCTGAGGTATTTTGGTTCTGCGGTAGCCCGGAGACGAGCTGAGAGGCCCGAGGAGGCCAATTGTGCAGGGGCTCGGAGGTGAGCCAACGGTTGTTCGTATGGCGGGCATAGAAGTGGTGTGGACGGTCGCAGAAGATCAGCTACGTCCATGGGCCGCAGACCCGGGGTATTCTTCCGACGTAGCGTTCTTGGTCCTTTCTTGCAAGATTCGGGACACGTCATCTGCCACGTGTCACGATCTGGGAGATCACCGATATCGAGCATCATCACGAACCGTTTTACTGGCGTCACTTGTGTATGGACTGTGGAGTTGAATTTTAGAACTCAACACCATTTTAATGATGATATTTGACGACTGAATATAATTATGGCTGTGCATATGCCCCCCCCCCCCCCCCACCCCCTTCCATAACCCATCTTCTTCTTTCGCATCCATGTTATATTGATTACCATGGTCCACTCTGTTTTTATGAGGTGTCATTGGATAATATTTTTATCCTTGGCCCTTAAAAGTTTAACTCTTCTCAAACATTTATACACACAAGTGTAAATTCTTACGCTCAAATATTTACAGTTTTTGGTATAAATTAAGACTGTTTGTTCTGCTGATGAATCTTTTGAGGACCTCTGAAATTTTGGTTTTATTAGAGCTATTAATTGCTTGCTGCAGAAATTGTCACTTTGTTAACTCAATTATGGAATTAGGACTCAAATAGGCGTCACTCCAAAGTCCAAACCATAAGCTCAAACATAAACCCCAAACTGGATTCAAACCAGTAACAGGAAAAAGTAGCAAAATGTGCACTGTAATTGCCTATTTTGAATCCAAATGCAATTGATATGCTCATTCTTTTGGTTAAATCCTTAGGCAACGTACTGTGGCTTGAACCTCTCGATTAATTGGAGTTCGATAAATATCCACAGTTTGGATTTGGATTTGAGTTTGACAAAAATATCCACAGTTTTTGTTACTTTTAGGACTCCTAATTCCACTTAGAAAAACCTTATTTTGTTTCGAAACAAAACCCACTTTCATAATATGAAATCTAGACACTAAGCTTTCAGCCTTTCACTAAACCAAAGTCCAGCAACAAGGCATTTCCATATAGGGACAGTGTTTGGATCGTAATAATTAACCATAAAAATGATAAGGACTTGGCATGAACAAGGAACATTGATCAGCAACAAACACATACCATCAACCAAAAGAAATGCTATGTAACTTTCTCGACAAACCACGTTGATTGTTGTAGAGTGCTTTTCGTCATCCTATTGGGATAGAAATGCACACGCTGGTCAGGCATGTACAGATTCCCCCTGCTTAGGGTAGACTTGGTTTTATTGATTGTGGGGATCCGAATCTCCGGCAGCCGCGGACTAAACTGTCTTTAATTACCCCCGGTTTTTGAAACGAGAGAACCTCCGATTGACGGGTCAAACTGGTCATGCGAACTCAATGTACAGTATGCGTGTGTTGTGTTTTGAAGGTGTTTTGGACGTATCGGGGCCTTCGCAGAGTTTACGGGGGTCACGTTACCCGAATACCGGGCTGGGGTTCAAAGAGGCTAGTAGCCCCCTTGCGGGTTGCGGGGCAGCGTCCCGTTAGGGAAAAAAAATTTAAAGGAAGAAGTGTTTTGAGTGTGGAACGTGTGGGAAAAAGAGAGATGATGAGCATTCTAAGGACACGTGAAATAGCACATGGCCGCTGGGGGCCAGCACACCACGTGGGTAGCACGCGGCCGCTGGACGCCAGCGGATCACATGGGTAGCACGTGCCCGCTGGAAACACTAACGGAAAAAGAGATTTGGCCCCTGAAATGAGAGTTGAACTCCCAAGGGACTTTGGAGTTAAACTCCTAAAAAAAGAAGAATTTTTATTTTTCGGAATTCTGAGTTAAACTCCTAAAGAAAAAAGATTTTTATTTGGAGTTAAACTCCCAAAATATTTTCGGAGATGATAAAAAGAGACCCTTTTCTTTTTTCTTGAGCCTTGGATCCTTCTAAAGTGGGATTTTTAGAGATGGTCTCATTCTTTCTCCTATTTTTTGTTGGATCTTAGAGAAAAAGGCTGGTGCGATTTAAAACTCTCCCCTTTAAGAGATTTGATGGAAAATTTGAACTCTTTTTCAAGGGTTTTATGATGAAAAACTATTTCTTTTTGGGATAAAAAGAGTTAAACTCTTGATTTAATTCGAAAAAAGAGAAGGTTTAAAATCTTGAGCAATGAGAGGAGGCACAACACCCTAGAAATTATGAGAGAATGAAGGTTATTGATTTTCTCATCATGTTTGCCTTTTATAGACTACACACTTTATATATAGTACCTTGGACTTTTCCAAATGGCACTTGTGCCTCCCCATGCCTTATGTGCTTATTTCTTTTTGCACATAAGCTACGGAGTTTAATTTTTTTTAGATTTTTACTCATTTTTCACACATTTATTTCTAAAAATTGCATTTAAACTAATTTATTGATTTCTTTTTGGCATGGAGCCGGCCCCTTCCATGCTCGTCTTGACTTGGGTTTAGGCCCACTTAGCTTGGACTTGGGTCCGTGTGTTTGGATTCGGGCCCACTTGTCTTGGGATTGACTTGGTCAACCATAGCGTAATTTTTTACCCCAACAAAGTGCTCTCATCAATAAATGCACACCGCATGTATGGGTTGTGTGGATGAAATAAATGGATCTTGTTCTATATGGAGATTGATTTGGTTAGGTTCTTTTTTGATGACGTGGATGGTATGCTGCCCTTTAAGTGACATGGACGGTCGGTGCTGGCAGTTTTGCGACTTGGATGGTTGATATTTGATTTGACTTGCTCCACTTCTTTCGATGTCAGGGATTGGATTTGACTTGCTCAGCTTTTTGCGGTGTCGGGGTTAAAGTTGACTTGCTCCGCTTCTTGTAGTGTTGGGGTTAGATTTGACTTGCTTTGCTTTCTGCGGTGTCACGATTAAAGTTGACTTACTTTAACGAATTTCAAATCGTGGTCATAACTTTCATTAATTGATAGCACGCCCGAATAAAAGGGTTAATACTCCCTTTGTTGAAGTTTATAAAAATTAAAACGTAAAAAGAAATTAAGAGATTTTTTCATCCATTATAAACCCTATCCTACAAAACCTAACAAACGATAATTTATTCGCTCATTGGGATAAACGAACTAAACAAAGAAAAATAGAAGATTAATGAACTATAAGAAATAACTAAAAATAAAAGTGCGGAAAGTAAATGCAGAAAATAAATGCGGAAAGTAATGAGACAAGATTAAAAAACTATGTTTTATTGAATAAACAATTGCATTATAGATTTTTGATTGCTGAAAAAACTAAACTACAAACCCTAGCTTGCTTGATAGATCTAGATTGCTCGATCGGTAGGTGATGATAACTCTAATTGCTCTCAGTCCTTTTTATAGATTCTGGAACTTGAAACCCTAGACGTCAACTTAATGTATGTGAAAAGACGATCAAATCTCTGAAATTTCACATCGAACGGCCACGAAATGGCCGCGCTTCCGCCACCCTTTACCCCTTTTAACCGCGGATCCGCCGCCTGTTGATGTGATCTCGTCTCCATATTTTTTGTGTTATCTTCTCGTGATGTTAAGAGATTTTTCTGATAAAAATATTTTGAAAATAACTCTCTCTGCAGTTGCGAGATTCTTCAATTTGCTCTAAAATTCGGCATATTTGGTTTGCTTAATTTGATTTGATTTGATCTCCTCAATCCTACTTGCAGTCTTGAATTGATTTGCTGTTTTAATATATGCACAATATCTCAAATCAAATTGTTAGTAGCATTTGGTTTATTTGAGATAATATTCCAACCAATTAAATTACGGATATGGTATCTTAATAGTTAAGAATATTTGATATGACATGATATACATATTTTATTAATTAAGAATTTCATGGATTTTTTTATTTAAATATGATATGGATATATTTCCCTAATTATATTAATTATAAATTAAGAAACATATGACAAAAATGTTTTTACAAATAAACCCACATATGTTCTTAAATTATAAATAACACCTTTTGGTAATTTATAATAATAGGGAAAATGACTGTAAAAATGTGCAATATATATGACTAATAAAATACCCAAACTTATCTTTTAATCGTCCCGAGCAAACTATTTTATTTTAAAAGAAAAACTTAGTACACTTTCGTAGGCAACACGATTGCACTTAGTTCGTGCAACAATCCGTTAAACCTCTAGGTGTCCCTAGTAGGAGGAGTGTTGTCTCCTGAAAATTTTCAGTGGATTACATCCACAAAATCCTAAAATAAAGGAAAGAAAATGAAAATTACATGCAAAGATAAGAACATATAAAAGAAAGACTTGAAAATAAGAGTTTTGAATTACACTAGCTTTTCAGTTGTCATAAGCCCTATCTTAATGGTCTTGAAAAGATGTCGGAAATCACATCCCCCCTCAATAAAATATCGTCTTTAGTCTTTCTTCCTACCTCTCCTCCAAATATCGATCATATACCCCTACGTGTGTGTAAAAGTCATCCGTACACTTGGAGAATTCAATTCAAGCTATCATACTCGTTGTCTTTATTCCTTAGTATTTTTTAGTCGGTGGTTTTAGATGGATTTGCTCACATATTCTTCATGCGACCGTTAATATTTCTTGAGGCACCAACCAACCGATTACCGAATGTACTCACTTATTAAGGCGTACTTAGCAATATTCTAATCTTGCAACACCTAAGACTTAGCAGTGACTCATAAACCAGTTGGTCCAAGGCACTAGGTGATAAGGCACTCTCGCTGTATTTTTTATATGCTGCCTTAAGTAATTACAAAGCCAGTGCTCATTTTTCTTTTAAATTTTATTTTATGCGTCATTTATATTCTGTTGATATTTTTTTATACTAAGGTTTTTAGGCAAGAGTATTTCAAGATATTCTCTACTATCCCAAGTTTCAAGATATGTGTAAGTGCGTATAGTAGGGTATCAACATTCAGAAATTTGAACTCAAGAATTGAGACTATTTTTCAAACTTATTTCTATCCGCAGACAAGTGATTTCTTCATCTTACTAACCCTTGGGATAACAGCTCATGACCACGTATTACTAGTTTCATTCTAAAATATCTAATTTTCTTGCATTTTTCAAGTCTTTCCTCTCTTTCATATGTATTTTTCACTTTCTAACTTTTATTTTCAAATTTTTTTATATAGTGTTTTTTTATAATGCAAAATGATACGTGAATAAATACAAACCTCTCCCAAAACCTGTTTGCAGCAGTGTCCTCACTGATCTTGTTCGAGCGCAAAAACCTGTAGACTTGGATGGAGAATGACAGAGTCAATAGTTAGTCAAATGGAAAGCCTCCCCAAACTTGTTCTTTAGCATGCACATATGTATATTTTTTATTTTTTATTTTTTATTAGATGTACTAATACACACGCCTCCATTCTTAGATGAAACAGTGTTGCCACTGTTTATAACTGGAAAACCGAAGTATGAAGGTAAGGGGGAGGAAATTTAGTCGTGATAAAGTGACTCCCGCAAGGACATAAGCTCTTCTGATGGGTCAGCGGAGAAGTACGGTTTTAATTTATGCCCATTTACTTTGAAAATGGAACCGTCTTTAGCATTTTCTATATCCACTGCACTGTGCGGATATACATATCGTACCCCAAAAGGTTCTATCCAACGAGATCTCAGCTTACCCGGATGAAGATGGAGAAGGGTGTCGTAAAGAAGGACTTGTTGTCCCAGTGTGAAAGTTTTTCGCAAAAGGTGCTTGTCGTGAAATATGTTTGTCCGGTTTTTTACTATAACCGCGTTATCGTAGGCTTCATCACGAAGCTCGCTCAGCTCATTTAATTGTACCTTCCGATAACTCCCTGCTTGGTCAAAATCGAAGTTAAGCTCTTTAATTGCCCATATTGCCCTATGTTTGATCTCAACAAGGAGATGGCAAGCCTTTCCAAACATCAGCCGATAAGGAGATATGCCAAGATCAGTCTTATATGCAGTACGAAATGCCCAAAGAGTATCAGTTAGTTTAAATGACCAATATCTACGGTTTTTAGAAACCGTTTTCTCTAAACTTTGCTTGATCTGTCGATTAGAGATCTCGGCTTGCCCGCTCGTTTGGGGATGATAGGGCGTAGAAAGATTGTGGTTGATCGAAATTTCCGCATCAAAGCCTCGAAAGACCGATTGCAGAAATACGTCCCATTGTCGCTAATGATAACACGAGGGTGTCCGAACCGAGAAACTATATTTTCTTTAAGAAACTTAATGACAACCTTGTTGTCATTAGTACGGCTCGATATTGTTTCAACCCATTTAGAGACATAATCAACCACTAAGAGAATATATAAGTTCCCAAAATAGTTGGGAAACATGCCCATAAAATCAATTCCCCATATATTAAATATCTCAACAATCAAGATTGGTTGGAGCGGCATCTCGTCTCCATAAAATCCGACCCATGTGCTGACATCGTAAACAAGTTTTGCAATAATCATGTGCATTTTTGAATAATGTTGGCCAATAAAAGTCGCATTGCAAAACTTTTTCCATCGTTTTTCTTGGACCAAAGTGACTGCCACATACTTGATCATGGCAAAAGGACAATACACTCCTGAACTCGTTATTATGAACACACCGGCGAATGATCTGATCAGGACAATACTTGAACAAATAAGGTTTGTCCCAGTAAAAGTGTTTTACCTGAGATAAAAATATATGATTGTCTTGATTTGACCATTTGCTGGGTAGAAGTCCGGTTACTAAATAATTCACATTATCAGCGAACCAAAATTCGCAAGATAGGGTCAAGAGATGTCGTCCGGAAAAAAGTCGTTTATTAGTAATGTCAACGTTGGTAAAGAAGGAAGTCGTGAAAGATGGTCGGTTACGACGTTTTCACATCCACTTTTGTCTCTTATGATAAGATCAAATTCTTGCAACAAAAAAATCCAACGTATTAGCCTGTAATTAGGATCCTTCTTTGATAAAAGATGTCTTAAGACAGAATGATCAGTGTAAACTACGACCGGAAAGCCAATTAGGTAGGGCCTGAATTTTTCTAATGCAAAGACAACTGTCAAGAGTTCTTTCTCGATGGTTGTATAGTTCATTTGTGCTTCGTTTAAGGTCCTACTTGCATAATAAATGACATGTGGCATTTTATCAATGTGTTGTCCTAAAACTGCACCAATACCAAAGTCGGATGTATCACACATAAGCTCAAAAGAGTGATTCCAGTCTGGAGATGATAGAATGGAGGCGGTAGTGAGAGAAAGTTTAAGCGATTCAAAAGCAGCCAAGCAATCTGAGTCGAAGTGAAAAGTTGAATTCTTGGCCAAGAGAAGAGTTAAAGGTCTAGCAATCTTGCTAAAGTTCTTAATGAATCATCTATAAAAACCGGCATGACCAAGAAAGGATCGTATATCTTTGACGCATTTGGAAAGAGTAAGCTTGGAAATGACATCTATTTTAGTTTTGCCTATCTCAATGCCATTTCGTGAGATGATATGCTCTAAGACAATACTTTCTTGAACCATGAAATGATATTTTTCCCAATTCAAAATTATATTCTTGTCTTTACAGCGGGTAAGAACAGCGTCAAGATGACGTAAGTATTCCTCAAAGGAATCCCCAAATATGGAGAAATCGTCCATGAATATTTCCAAAAAATTCTCGACCATGTCAGAGAATATCCCCATCATACACCGCTTAAATGTAGCGGAAGTATTGCATAACCCAAAAGGCATGCGTCTATAAGCGAAAGTGCTGAAAGGACAAGTAAAAGTTGTTTTATCTTGATCCTTTTCTGTAATGGGAATCTGGTAGAACCCTGTGTAACCGTCCAAAAAACAGTAGAACTCATGTCCAGCTAAGCGTTCCAACATTTAGTTAATGAAGGGTTAGAAGGAAGTGATCTTTTCTCGTCGCGGCATTTAGTTTTCTATAATCAATAAATACCCGCTATCCGGTTTGGATGCAAGTTTGAATCAACTCATTCGCCTCATTAGTTATGACCGTGATGCCAGACTTTTTATGAACAACGTGAATACGACTTACCTACTGGCTATCAAATATTAGGTAATTATACTATTATATAAGCATTTGACGATTTCCTTCTTTACTTCCTCTTTCATGACGGGACTCAACCATCTTTGTGGGTCACGGGCTGGTTTGGCCTCATCCATGTGTATATGAAGTTCAGCAATCAAGGGGCTAATCCCTTTAATGTCCGCCAATGTCCAACCGAAAGCTTGCCGATTCGATTTCAAGACAGACATAAGCGTTCTCTTGCTCTAAGGCTAGAGAAGCTGAAATGATGACAGGTAAAGACTCATTCTCTCCTGAATATGCATACTTAAGATGAGACGGTAGCTGCTTGAGATCAAGTGTCAGCGGAGAGACGATAAAAGGTAAGGTAAGGCAACGATACTCGAACTCCATGAGAGGTTCATAGATAGCGTAAGAGACTAACTCGGATAGCTCAACTAACTCGTTCGAAAAGTCAGAAGATTCAAACTCGGGGGTTGATTTGTCGACAGAAGGGTCCCGTGAATCAAGATCATCAAGAAAAGTGAACCCTTCGTATTTTTTATTCGTATAAGAAGTGGTGGGATCAAACAATAACGCACTAGTGGCATCGAGATCATTATTGTAGAACAAAAACTCCTCAAATTCACAGCTGTCGGAAGCTATCTCGTGGACGGAACATATATCTATCATATGAGCAGAAGATTCGGAGGGTTGACTTCCTACCTTGAAAATGTTAAATTCAATTATCATTTTCCCAAAGGATAGGTTCATGGAACCGTTACGACAATTGATTACCGTATTTGAGGTTGCGAGAAATGGTCGACCAAGAATTACCGGGATTTGGTTTCGTGGGTTCACCACATGTTGTGTATTGTCCACAGGGAATATAAATTCCCCGACTTTGATCAACATGTCCTCTATCTCACCCCTAGGTTGGGTGATAGATTGATCGGCTATCTGAATAGTGCAGTATGTGGATTTCAACTCTTCTATGCCTAATTGCTCATAAACTGAATAAGGAAGCAAATTAACACTAGCACCAAAATCGAGAAGAGCGCGATTGATGTTTTTACCCCTAATAGTTATAGAAATTGTAGGACAACCGGGGTCCTTATATTTCTTGGGCAAATTTTAGGTAAGAGCATCACTCACATTACTCGCTAAGAAAACCTTTTTAGGTACTTAAGTTTTCATTTTCTTAGCGCATAAGTCCTTAAGAATTTTTGCATAGGATGAAACTTGTTGGATAGTATCTAAGAGAAGAATATTAATGTTAATTTGCTTAAACATTTTCACAACCTTCTCCATCTGTGGACTTGGTTTGTTGGGCCTCAACCAGTTTGGAAAATAAGCTTTATTAACAGGAGTTGGGTCCAACACTTGGGGAGAAGTTTGTGGAGATAGAATGGATTCCAAAACTGGAGTTAGGGTAGCCTGAGAGGGTAATCCATTCAAAGAAGTGGACTGAGAGTTCGAGCCCAGTGGAGAACGGAAAATGGGTTCGGAAGAAGATATTTGATTAGAAGAAGTAAAAGTAGTAGCCGGGGTATCATCGAAGTCATCAACTTGTTCTCCAATATGGTTGTTCAGTATTTTTCCCGATCTCAACATAGTTACGACACTCACATTATGATTTTGTTGGTTAAGAACAGTGTTAGCATTTTATGGGTGGCCGGGATTTTGTAGAGGTTGAGATGGAAGTTTTCCTTTCTCTCTTTCACTCATTGCGTCATTTAACTGTGCAATTTATGCTTCGATAGATTTGATGTTTTCACCGTGGGAAGCAGTGTGTTGTACTAACGTTTGGATAGAAGTTAAACTAGCCGACGTTTGCGCGGATTGTTTAATAAAAGTTTCTAAGTTTCTTTCGAGTGCTGAGATTTTGTCAGTACCGGCAGGAGGAACAATATTTTGTGGTTGGAAAGAATTATTATAAGGGGCAAAGTTGTTGGTCGGATTTTGGAATGATTGCGGTTAAAAGGGCTGCTGAATTTGTTGTGGTGGTTGTTGCTGTGGAGGAAGCCTTTGGTAGTTATTTTGACTTTGGAACTGATTTGGATTTTGGTTTTGGTTCCAAGCAAAATTAGGATGATTCCTCCATCCCTGATTATATATGGATGTATAAGGATCGTTTCTAGGTCGTTGCTGAAAAACAGCATTAATTTGTTCTTGACCTTAAGACGGAGAATTCAAAGAACATTGTTCAGTTAAATATGACGAGCAAAACAGCAACCACACACTGTTTTGGGGAGGGTAACTTGGTTTAGGGAAGCTAAAGAGAACTTGCTCTCAATAGCTTCGAGTTTCTTTTGCATCGCAGCCATTCTGACTTTCATCGCGATGGAAGTGTCGAGCTGATGGATACCTGCCCTAGATGAAGACGAAGATGATGTTGTTGGTCTTGTGCTCTCCTACTGTAGTGTTTGTTCGGCGAGATCTTTAAGAAATTGTCACGCCTCATCGGATTTTGATATGAAATGACATTGACAAATGGTTTCTAGCATTTGTTTTGTCGCTGGATTGACACCCTCATACATAATTTGGCAAAGTTGTAATTTTTCGAATCCGTGATGAGAGCATTGGACAAGGAGATCTTTAAACCTTTCATAGCATTTCCAAAAGGTTCGTTGGGAAGTTGGGCAAACTAGTTGATCTCGCTCATAATGCGGGCAGCCTTATAATTAGGATAAAATTTCTTAAGAAATGTTTTAACAAATTCATCCTAATTGATGATGGAATGTGAGGAAGTGCCATAAAGCCACTTCTCTGCGAGATCGCACAAGGTAAAAGGGAGAATATGTAATCGCATAGTATCCTCTGAAAGTTGGGTGGTGCTTATCATTGCACATACGTTTTGAAATTTGGTTATAAAAAAGTAGACATTCTCAGATTTAAGCCCGTGAAATTTGGGCAACAAGTAGATGAAGTGGGGTTTAATTTCGAAATTATCCCTATTGGCTGGTGGAAGAGACAGATACATAGGAAGGGGTCCATGTGTGGGGTAGCATCGGTCTTGGAGAGCGATGCGTGGTGAATTTTGAATTTGAGCACCTAGGGATGGTGGCAACGTGGTGTTGTTGAAATCCGGTGGAGGTCCGTCCATCTCGGGAGACATGGTTGGTGGGAAAGAAAAAGAAGGTGAAGAAGTATCGACCTCGGAGTCGACAGCGAAAACGCGAACTAAATGGGCGCTAGAATCCCGTGTCCAGTCGAACATGCATTAAGCGGGTTTAGTGCACGTGGCAGCGTGTGATAAAGTGGTGAGAATGATTTTAAGAAGGCTTTGTTTTGACAAGATTGACGGACGTAAGACTTGACTCAACCAATCACAAAATGCACGATCAGTCCCTAGAGTTAGGGTCACCTAGATCAAATCACTAGACCGCTCTTAGACTTCTAAAGGACAAAACGTAGGATAAATTCTCTATCACCTCCTTATCAATCTTGCAGCCAGGTAAGTAGGAGGTATCCACTGTACGAATCACCGAAACAGCGTGCCTGATTAAGTAAATCACTTTCTTTAGTCACAGTTGCCTTAGACACCACAAGAAAAATGCGGATAAACAATAGATTACCCACGACCCTCCTTTGTCCTAATTGAACGCGACTGTCCTTAGAGACTTGGTCAAGATATTTTTTATTAATGTAGGGTGATACGTATGCATGTTTGTTATTTATGGGGCCTAAGAAGGGTAATGAAATCCCCACTTAATCTAAATTTGGATTTCTTGCCCCTTAATATCCGTTTTTAATATGCAAAACAATCCAAAATCTAAAACACGCAAAAAGATTTTTTTAGCGGCGCTGTTTGTAAAGAATCCTGCAAGTAAAAACAGTTTATTGGAGCTTCAGATAAGAGAGGAAGAAGATAAAATAATACCAGAAAAATTTAGGGCTTAACTCCCCGAGTTGGCTGCGGTTCTGCTGCCAAATACGCCAATTGGCCGCGGTTCTGTCGCTAAATACGCCAATTGGCCGCGGTTCTGCCTCCTTCTGGTGGAATCTCATCTCTAAATTTTTGCACTCCACTCCAATACTCCTTTGGTCCTATTTGACAGTTTCTGAATCTTTATTAGTTCGCTCCAAGCGCTCCAGATTTCTTGCAAAACTCGTACAAGAATCGTTAAAAAAAACAAGATGTGGTTTTTATTTCTATTTTTTTGGTTTTTTTAGAAATCAACCCGAATAACAAGAAAAATATTACTACCATCTCCCCGACAACGATACCATTTGATTGATTTGAAAAACTGACTTTTAGTGTTTCCTAGTTACCGCAATCAATAACGGCGTCGCAACAGCTAACCGATAGTGAGTACGGGTCGTCAACAGCAAATGGTGAACTACATATCTTGTTTTAAATGAGTTAATAAAGAAAGGTGGGATTTTTATCGTTTTTTACTAAAGAGATTTGAAAACTTTCTAAAAGAAGGGCTTGTAGAGTTTTTCGGATTGAGTAGTTAAAGGATGGAGTTTTAAAAATAATTCTTTTTATTTTTTAATTATTTAATACTAGAGAAATAGCGATGAATGTGGATTAGGATTCTTAGGGGATTAGAGTTTCCCTCTACTGACCATTGTCCTTCCATTAATCCCTATTTATCTCAAGCCCTCAACAAAGCAAGTATTAACGAATATCAAATCGCGGTCATAACCTTCATTAATTGATACCACGCCCGAATAAGAGGGTTAATACTCTCTTTGTTGAAGTTTATAAAAATTAAAACGTAAAAAAGGTTAAGGGATTCATCCATTATACTACACTATCCTATAAATCCTAACAAGCGATAACTTACTCGCTCATTAGGATAAACGAAGTAAATAAGGAAAGATAAAAGATTAATGAACCCATAAGAAATAACTAAAAATAAAAGAACGGAAAGTAAATGCAGACAATAAATGCGGAAAGTAATGAGATAAGATTAAAAAACTACCTTTTATTGAATAAACAATTGCATTACAGATTTTTGATTGCTGAAAAAACTAAACTACAAACCCTAACTTGCTCGATAGATCTAGATTGCTCGATCGGTAGGTGATGATAACCCTAATTGCTCTCGGCCCTTTTTATAGGCTCAGGAACTTGAAACCCTAGACATCAACTTAATGTATGTGAAAAGTCGATCATGCCCCTGAAATTTCACATCGAAGGGCCACGAAATGACCGCGCTTCCGCCGCCCTTTACCCTTTTTAACCGCGGATCCTCCGTCTGTTGATGTGATCTCGTCTTTAGATTTTGTGTCATCTTCTTGTGATATTAGGAGATTTTTTTGATAAAAATATTCTGAAAATAACTCTCTCTGCAGTTGTGAGATTCTTCAATTTGCTCCAAAATTCGGCAGATTTGGTTTGCTTAATTTTATTTGGTTTGATCTCCTTAATTCTACTTGCAGTCTTGAATTGATTTGCTGTTTTAATATCTGCACAATATCTCAAATCAAATTTTTAGTAGCATTTGGTTTATTTGAGATAATATTCCAACCATTTAAATTACGGATATGATATCTTAATGATTAAGAATATTTGATATGACATGATATGTATATTTTATTAATTAAGAATCTCATGGATTCCTTTAAAATATGATATGCTTATATTTCCCCAATTATACTAATTATAAATTAAGAAACATATGACAAAAATCTTCTTACAAATAAACCCACACATGTTCTTAAATTATAAATAACAGTTTTTGGTAATTTATAATAATAGAAAAAATGACCGTAAAAATATGCAATAAATATGACTAATCTGTCGAGTCTGATAAATAGTGTTAAAGATGTACTCGGTATTTGTATAGGAAGCTGAACTTCGTTACAGTTGTACCGGAAACCTCACAATAATGATTGAGATTTGCATTTGCGAGACGCCCTGTATTCTTATGGCTCCAAATAATAGGTTGCATCTGAATGTGAGCTTGCACCACATGCCAGTCTATTGGTTGGATTCCTACGTATTCCAAATAATAGGTGGTATGTGGAGTTGAAGAAAAATGATAACTTTTTATTAGGGATAACCAGAGTTAATAAAGTAACACGGCCCCGTGACAATGAGGATCACCGACGACTGTGTAGAATTGTTGATAATGCTCAATACTGGCGACCCTCAGGATCATGACACATGGCGAACGACACGTCCCAGAACTCAGAAGAAAGGGCCTACAAAGGCAGGCCATGTCACCCCTGTACCCGTCCGGCCAGCGCAAGCCAGCCCTCCTCGGGGCTCCCCGCTTATTGGCCTCCTCGGCCCCTCAGCTCGCCCCAAGCTATCACCAAACCAAGTCTCCTCGGCCTTCTCGCTCGTCCCCGAGCCCGTTTGCCGAGGCGGTCTTCCTCGGCCCTCCGACCAGTTCCGCCACTCACAGGCGTAACCGCAGCTCCGCGAATCTCGCCATGCGCGGATTCTCCGCCAGCAACTTCCCACGTTCCACGCCTCCGCGATCCCCATTAATGGGCGATCCGCTCTCTACGCGGGCGTGACGTCAGGAGCGTAACTGCTGGCAAGATTCTCGCGCCTGCTGCTGCGTGCCATCACCGCTATATAAACCCCCACCACAGAGGGGTCAAGTAAGCCATTTTTTACTCCACTTAGCCGTTGCGCTGCTCGGATCTAGTACTAACTTGATCGTCGGAGGGTCCTCGGTGGTATCCAACCACCCCGGGACTTCTTTGCAGGTACTCGGCGCCAAATTCCTCCAATCACCAAACTTCCTCGACACCCATTGAGACCCACACGCAACAGAGGATCCCCTCCAGAATCCACCGGAAGATCGACGGAAGACAACATCTGAAGGAGATCTGAAAAGGACCTCCATCAGTTGGCGCCGTTTGTGGGAAACAAAAACTCCACAAAAACAAAGTTGGCCTTCCGATCTCCATCCACATGGCAAATAATCGCCCCGAAAATCCAGGTCCCAACCGCCGCTTTCCCCTCAACAAAGACGCGGGCGGCCGCCCGAGCAAAAGGGCTAGAGGCTGAGAGCCCATCACCTTTGGCGACGAGGATCTCCACGGCATATCCGTTCCCCACAACGACCCGCTGGTGATCACGGTCCAAATCCACCGGTACGAGGTCCACCGAATACTCGTTGATTCGGGCAGTTCGGCGAACATCCTCTTCCACGACTGCATCCTGTGTATGAGGCTCGCCCCAGCATACCTGAAACCGACCTCTCACGTCCTCTCGGTGTTCACCAACCACTCTATCCCGACGCAAGGGGTGGTCACCCTACAGTTCACGATCGGGGAGCCCGGCCGCACGCGCACGCTGCCTGTGGACTTCATCGTAGCGAAAGTCCCGTCGGCCTACAACGTCCTCCTCGGCCGCCCGACGCTGAACTCCCTCCAGGCCCAGATATCGACCTACCACCTGGCGGTAAAGTTCCCTCTCGATCGGGGCGGGATAGGTCGGGCATACGGGAGCCAGCGGGTCGCGAAGATAGGCCTTATCGAAACATCTTCGCCCGAGCAGCCTGCCGACGACGCCGAGGCATGTGACAACATCAAAGGTTCCGTGGACACCCCAGACGAGCGGAAGGAGGTCCGTGGGGCCCCGGTCGAACCTCTGACCAAGGTGCCCCTAACAGAAGGAGACCGGGGCAAAACCGTCCAGGTCGGATCGCTCCTGACGGGGACTCAGCGGGATGACCTGATCAGATTCCTCAGAAGCAACTCCGACGTCTTCTCCTGGGCGCCTACTGACATGCCTGGGATCGATCCCAAAATCATCTCTCACAAGCTCGGGGTTGACCCTGCGGCCCGACCCGTCAGACAGAAGAAAAGAAGCTTCGCCCCGGTCAAACAGAAGGCTATCGAAGAGGAGGTTGATCGACTCCTCGCCGCCAACTTCATCAGAAATGTACCCTACTCGGAGTGGCTGGCAAACGTAGTTCTGGTCAAGAAGTCAAGCGGGAAGTGGCGCATGTGTGTCGACTTCACCGACCTCAATAAGGCCTGCCCCAAGGACAACTTTCCGCTCCCCCGCATAGACCAGCTCGTCGACAGCTCGGCCGGCCACGAGCTGTTGAGCTTCATGGAGGCTTTCTCCGGCTACAATCAAATCCGTCTGAATCCTGAAGATGAAGATCTGACAACATTCACAACGGACCAGGGAGTGTACTGCTACAAGGTGATGCCCTTCGGCTTCAAGAACGCTGGGGCCACATACCAAAGGTTGGTCAACCGCATGTTCAAGCCACAAATCGGCAGGAATATGGAAGTCTACGTTGACGACATGCTCGTCAAATCCATCTCGTCGGCCGGCCATGCAAAGGACCTGGGCGAGGCTTTCGAGGTGCTCCGCAAGTTCAACATGAAGCTAAACCCCGCCAAGTGCGCATTCGGAGTCACCGGGGGAAAGTTCCTCGGGTTCATGGTAACTCACCGCGGAATTGAGGCTAACCCCGAGAAGATCGACGTTATCCTGAACATGGTCGCGCCCAAGACCAACGTCGAGATCATGCGGCTCACGGGGCGGGTCTCCGCTCTGAGCCGTTTCATGTCCAGGTCGGGGGAGAAGTGCCTTCCGTTCTTTAAGGCGCTGAGGAAAATCCCGAGGTTCGAGTAGTCGGAGGAATGCCAAGCCGCTTTCGACCAATTGAAGAAGCACCTCGCAACGCCGCCGCCGCTCACCCGGCCAGTCGAAGGAGACGAGCTGTCGCTGTACCTGGCAGTATCAAACCAAGCAGCAGGCTCGGTGCTCGTCCGGGAGGCCGAGGGAGTGCAGAAGCCGGTGTACTATGTGAGCCACGTGTTTAAGGACGCGGAAACGAGGTACCCCGCCATAGAGAAGATTGTCTTAGCCCTCGTGGTAGCCTCGCGGAAGCTGCGGCACTACTTCCAAGCACACACCATCATCGTCCTCACCGAGAGCCCGTTGGGAGTTATCCTAGCATCACCAGAATCCTCGGGTCGCCTAGAAAAATGGAGGTGGGAGCTATCTCAGTTTGACATAAGGTATCGCCCGAGGCAAGCCATCAAGGCGCAGGCCCTGGCCGATTTCATCGTTGAATGCACCATCCCTAGCAAGAAGCCGGAGTCCGCGCAGCGCCTCGCAACCCAGTGTCCCGTCACGGAAGGCCCTGGCTCGGTTCCGGAGTGGGTCATCTACGTCGACTGGTCTTCTACCGAGGAAGGCTGCGGTGCCGGCCTCATTATCCGGGTCCCGAACGAAGCAGAGATGGAGTATTCTTTGAGGCTCGGTTTCAAAGCATCAAACAACACGGCAGAGTACGAGGCCCTCCTGGCCGGACTGCGCAAGGCCGCCGGGCTGGGGCTGAAGATAATTCGAATCCGCAACGACTCTGCCCTTGTTGTCGGATAAGTGACCGGCCGCTTCGAAGCTCGGGAGGCTCTGATGATGAAGTACCTAGATGAAGTGAGAAAACAACGAAGAAACTTCGACGAAGTCCAGGTAGAACAAATACCCAGGCAGACACCCTGAGCAAGCTGGCTTCGTTATACTCGGCCAACAATAAGTGGTCTATCCTCTTCGAAACCTTGCCTCAACCCAGCGTGGGAGACGGAGCGACGACACTCCACGTGTATGCGGCGTAGGAGAGCGACCAGGATTGGAGGAAGCCCCTCGTGGAGTTCCTGAAAGACGGCACGCTCCCGGAATACCGGGCAGCCGCCCGCCGTCTCCGGGCCAAAGCCCGCCACTTTGTCTGGAGCAACGGGAACCTCTACAAGAAGGCCTTCACTCAGCCCATGCTCTGGTGCGTTGACCCCCACGAAGCCGACTACGTCCTTCGGGAAATCCATGAAGGGGTGGGCGGTGCACACCAGGGGGCTCGAACCTTGATTCAAAAGGCGTTGCTCCAAGGATACTACTGGCCCACTATGCACGAGGATGCCCTGAAGCTTGTCAGGAGGTGCAAGAGCTGCCAGCACCACGACAGCATTCCCCGCCTCCCGGCTACCAAGCTGACTGCCCTAACATCCCCATGGCCGTTCGCCCAGTGGGGGTTGGATATGATCGGCCAGTTCCCTACCGGAACAGGCGGGCACAAATACGTCCTCGTCGCGGTGGACTACTTCACCAAGTGGATCGAGGCCATCCCCATCAGGAAACCGGACGCTGCCACAACCATCAAGTTCCTGCAAAACAACCTGATACTCCGGTTTGGCATTCCGAGGTGTATCATCGCCGACCACGGGATGAACTTCGAAAACGAAAAAGTGAAGGACTTCTGCAAAGAGTACCATATCCTCATGAAGTTCGCCGCGGTCGCGCATCCCCAATGCAACGGGCAGGACGAGGTGCGAACCGAGACGTCCTCCGAGGTCTCCGGACCCGCCTAGAAGGGCGACAAGGCAGTTGGGTCGAAAAACTACCCCGGGTCTTATGGGCCCTGCGCACGTCAAAAAAGACTCCCACCGGGGAGACCCCCTTCAGCCTCTGCCACGGGACCGAAGCGATGGTCCCAGCGGAGATCGGGCTACCCAGTCACCGGGTCGAGCACTTCGACGACAACACAAACACCTCGTCGCTACGGACCAATCTCGACATCTTGTTGGAGAAGAGGGATCGGGCTCAGATCAGAGCTGCCACCTATCAACAACAAACGGCCCGATACTACAACGCTCGGGTCAAACACCGCTCCTTCAAGACCGGGGATCTGGTCCTACGGCGGAACGAGTTCATCGACCAAGGCAGGCTTCATAAATTCTCCCCAAAGTGGGAGGGTCCCTTCCTCATCTCTGAAGCGCTCCCCGGCGGAGCCTACCGCCTGCAAGACGCGGACGGACGAAAGCTTCCGCGGCCTTACAACTCCGAGAAGCTCAAGCTATACCAGTGAGGTCAAAGCCAGCGAGTGTATACCACCCCCCTCTTTTTCCCTTTCACAAAGATGATGTAAAGCGTTCTCTAAAAATCATGTCCATACAAATAAAGAAACGTCGAATCATCCCGAGTAGAGTTCCGTCTTTACAATTCAAAGCCCTCGCCAAGAGGCGGCCGCGCAACCCACTGCCCGGCTAAGGACCAAAAAAGTCCTTTTTAGAGTCCGTCCAGCAGCTACCCTGCTCGGTTATCCCTGGCGGTTAGCTTCCCTACCGCAACGTCAGGGATTGGAAAGCCCTCCCAGAGGCAGTCAAGCCCGACCGTCGCTCGGCCATCCCCAGCGGGCAGCTTCCCTGCCGCAACGCCGAGGATCAGAAAGCCCTCCTAGAGGCAATCGAGCCCGAGAATCCCTCGCTCGGCTATCCTTCAGGATAAAAACCCTCGCCAAGAGGCACCGGGCGGTAACCCTTCCCGGCCAAGGGTCCTTGGTAGGCTTCTACAGCGCCTACCGTGCCAGGGACCAAAGTCCTCCAAGAGGCAGTCGAGTCCTTGCTCGGCTATCCCCGGCTGGTAGCATCCTACCACGACCGACAGGGATCAAATCCCTCGCTAAGAGGCACTAAGCAGTAACCCTACCCGGTTCCCGTCCTGAAGGATCAAAGCCCTCGTAAGAGGCAACCGCACGTTCCTGCCCAGTCGGTCCCGGCGGGTAGCTTCTCTACCACAACGCCCAGGATCAGAAAGCCCTCCCAGAGGCGGTCGAGCCCGAGGATCCCTCGCTCGGCTATCCTTCAGGACAAAAGCCCTCGCCAAGAGGCACCGGGCAGTAACCCTGCCCGGCTAAGGGTCCTTGGTAGGCTTCTACAGCCCCTCCCGCGCTAAGGACCAAAGTCCTCCCAGAGGCAGTCGAGCCCTTGCTCAGCTATCCCCGGCTGGTAGCTTCCTACCACGACTGACAGGGATCAAAGTCCTCGCCAAGAGGCACTGGGCAGTAACCCTGCTCGGTCCCCGTCCTGAAGGATCAAAAGCCCTCGCAAAAGGCAACCGGGCAGCTACCCTGCTCGGTCCAAATAAGGCGGACAGCCCTCCGCCCGCCACGCGCGGACGGCCCGAGCTGCCAACCGGGGGCATCAGGTTTATCCAAGTCTCGAGCGATCTCCCCTCGAAATCGAGGCCCTGGAGACGCATGGGGACGCCTTCTCCTCAGCTCAGCAGCGCATGAATCAACTCGACGGGCGATCGCTAGGCAGATAGCCGTCCTGACATGGAGGCCCAAAAGCGCAAATCAAGGAAACCAAAGAAAGAAAAAAGTTTTATTACTAAAAGGCGGTCTTTACAGAGGGTATTCTTGGCTCCCCAGCCTAACAAACTGCCCGGAGGCTTACAAAGGGGGGCAAGGAAATATCAAAAAGGCCCAAGTCGCAAACCCCCTCCCCCCTGCGCCTCGCCTCCCTCGTCGCTGGGGGCTTCACCACCGGAGGTCTCGCCACCAGGGGCGCGCCTCATTCCCTCCATTGTTGTGTCACGACCCGAAAGAGCATGTGACTGGCCCTTGAACCATATGAAGTCTATAGGACTCCATCTGATCCAAGTAAGACAAAAGCCCAGAAATCTAAAACCATTTTAAGGATAAATGAACATACAAGCAATATACTATACAACGCCGAATGGCGAGGATCAAATTTCAAAAGGGAACCCAGATAAGCATGAAAACTGTAACACTACTAAGCGCGACTCTAAGGTCGAAATAATACATCACTAGTGTCTGAGTCTGAAATAATATACAAGTTTTTGGTTGATGGAATTTCTAGATACAATGAATAATACATGTACAACGGCGGTTCTGATACAAAGAACCCACCTACCAAGCAAATCACCCGCAAAGGAAAGCAGTGCCAGAAATGCCGCTATGGAACCTGTACGGCAAACCCTGCAAGAACTGTGGCACAACGGGGGTGAGTTGCCAACTCGTGAATAGAAAATATCTACAAGCAGAAATCGAATGTAAGACATAATCCTAGGTCAAACAATCAGTATAATAATAAAACCCTCAAGAGTAAGTCTGAAGCATGATAAAGTGGCAATGTAACATCTAATCATGTAGGTAGTGCCAAGTACTCGTGCCAGTGCCTCAGATAATAACATGTCATCAGTATAAGGTATGTCTGCTTGAAGTATGATCAATGTAAATCCAGTCTGTATGTGATCAAGTCTGTATAAACGTGGAACCCGTCCACTCGTCACCCAATGACAATAAGCATCATGCATGTAAATGTGAGGATATAATCAAATTATGGAAAACATCATGAAACCCGTGCCTAGCATCGACACGTAAATCCTCATCTATCGGGCTCCGTCAGTCCGGATCAGCCCACGGGCTATGTCTGCGGAATCGGCCCTCGGCCCCGGCAGTACGCCCATATCCATCTATCGACTCTGGTCAGTATCCTCTGGATAACCGCCAGGTCCAACCAATCACCGGTAGGTAGTAGTCCCTCTGCCAGGCTCACCGTCTACTACACAGTGAAACCGTTCTCGCCCCGGGGTACCATACCGGGTCCACCATGTACCCGTAATCGGCCTCATCCAACTCCTCGATTCGGGTTCACATATATCACTCTATCACCGAGAAAACACATGGTGGACGCACCGAAATATCATATCAAGGGAAACCGGGTTTTTAAATAATTAACTATTCTCTTTTGAAATATCCACGGTTCCTCAAATCCAGAATTAACATGGAAACAACATATCTCAATGCGTAATCTAAGCAAGTATGAAGATATCAATGTATGATGTATGTGTACAAATATGGGTATGTGACATATAATGAAATGCAAGTATAACAGTATATCATGCAACATGGAAATAATAGTATGCACATACAAGGTCATATCCTGATGCAATAATGCTACTGTGTAGTGACATAGCAATTATCGATGATGAAGTGTGTGAGCCGGCAAGCAAGTGTACGTGGAACATACGCATCATCGATAATTGTGCCGGTGCCCTAGCAACATGATAGTAATATAGCAATAAACATATGCAAAGCAATGTGAATAGCATGAATATGCGGAAATCGAATAATCAACGTAACAGTAAAGAATCTACACCCATATGTATATGTCATGCAGTTATGCCATTTGAAATAAGAATGACTCGGGTCTAGTCTAACATCTACTATGCGAACTACAGATCTAAGTATCAAGTCAATCGGGAGGGGTCTGGAAACCACCTAAATCTGAGTCGATATATAGATATAATAGTCGGTGATCCCGCCTCAATAGTATCGCGTACGATACAACATATCATATGACATCCTCAAGTCATGAGTGCGGATTTATCATCAATATAAAGCTCGTACGGTAAATCGTCGTACGGCAAATCGTCGTACGGCATCCTAATAGCTAGGTACGGGTCAGTATCACATTCCTCTCATCAAATATCAGGTATCATTATCATCATATCATATAAGCTAGGGTACAGATCTAAGTCTAGTACAAATCAATACCATCTATATAAGTATGGAAGCGGGGGTAAAACACATGCCCAACGGCCCGCTAAGATCACATGTCGTATCGCAAATACGAATCACATCACATCACCGATCTCACGGCACAATGCCCAAAATCATCGACTCATCTTCAATGTCATCCAATATCATCATCAACACAGTGTAAGTATAGTGAATATGCAAGGGTGAGCGTGTGGGTGTAACCCTATTCTAGGGTTCGCGACTATGAACTATGCTAGTTTACTTCTAACCCTAAGCTATCCATAATACACCTAACACCATATCCATGACACACTATAACTATCAAGCATAATATATAGTATACCAACTACGGACCGCGGGGGTGCTATACGCCATCCACCCGACTTCCCCCAGTAGATATAATCTACTCACCTTGCGTCTTCATTTGTCGACGTCTCCACGCGCTTTACTTGTCGTCCCGAAGTCTTCATGGGGTACCTACACGTCATAGTACCGTAAATGCGTATTAAAACCAAATCAAAGCTAAAACGGCACACGAAACCCAAAACGATACGATAAGGGGCCTATAGGTTAGAACCTATGGGCACGCCTTCAAAACCATTAACAAATCCTTGATATCGTCGTATAAACGCCAAATAGTCGAGGTAAATCACAATACACAATTTCAGAACTAAAAATACGGAATACGGAAACACGAATCCAAAACAGCAACTAAGGAAATAGGCTCCAGATTTCACCCTAGGTCAAACTAGACAAATCTACACATACCAGGGGCCTAATCTACTGATGAGGGAACACCAAAACCAAGACGAACCAAAATAGGGTAGGTCTGGCCGCAAATTGCGGCCAAACAGGATAAATCTGCGGCCGGGTCTAGGAGTTAGGGGATAGGGTCTTAGGGTTAGCTTCCTGGGGGCCTGCACATCTCACTGTCCAATCAATTTTATTTTAGGATGTCTCGGGTGATAGCAGATCTCATATAACCTTCACAGATTCCACAAGCTTTCCGATATCGGTTTCTAAATCCGTATTCCGGGCCTTAAGTCTCAGGTTAGGGTCTCAATTCATGCACTAGGGTGTTGGTGTAGCCTCTACTGAACTCAATTTCACATTACAACTCATAATTTCCTTAAACCCTAACTAGGTTTTCCTTAACTCCACAATATCAAACAATATCGGTTCAATCTAAACATGGGGGTATAAGTAATGCTAAAACTAAACTAATAGTCCAGAAAATACCTCATTTGGCAACTCAAGAATTTTCTTGAGTTGCCCCTAGTGGCCAAAATCCTTACTTCCTTGGTCCAATGTGTAGATCTTGAGCTTGTGCACACTTTTAATGAAATGAGAGTGGGGTTTTGGAGTTGTTTTAGAGGTGATTTGAGGAGTTGAAGAGGGGAGGGAGGTGAGGAGCAGGAGCAGCAGCAGCAACAATAGAGAGAGGGAGAAAAATGAGTGAAGGTTGAAGAGGAAATGGCTAAGTCTTTAGTCAAAGAAGCCCAAGCCTCTCTCTCTCTCACCAACTACTAAATTCTTTAATATAAGCCCCTTTCCATTCTTTTCTTTTTCTTTTCTCTCAATTCCTTCTCACTTAAATAGTAAACCCAAATGAGAAACCATGGTAGAAAATGCACAAGTGTAGGAAAATAAAAGATATGTGCATGTTTTGCACAAAATTACTAAAAAACCGATTAGCGATTTTTAATCGCGATTAGCACTAAATTAGCATATAACTAATCAATTAAACTTAGAAATGGCATAATTCTCAAATTTACCCTATTATAGAATTTTCCATAATTTTTCCCCATTTATTTGTTTTTAATTATACCGAATTATTAAAATATTCAATAAAATAATATTAAATTATAAATTTCCCAAAAATAATATTTTTATTATTTCGAAATGTTACAATCTACCCCCCTTAAATAAATTCGGTCCCCGAATTTAAATTTAAACCCCCAACTACAAAAACATTCAGTCAAAATCCAAGTTGTCGGATACGTGATAATCGAATCACAAAATCACCAATTGTCAATACCGTCGTCGGTAGTCCCTCCTTCAAAGTCGAGAAGGTGTCAGTGCATCCAATGCTAGCAGCGCAAGATATCTACTTGTCCCTTACTCACGGTCTGGCGTCCTCTGTCTCTGGGTCCTTATCTTCTCTGTGGATTACCAATCTCACAATCGATCGGCTCATCGGCCCTGTCAGGTGTGCTAACGGGGACGATTCCGTTCTGGCACTTATCTGGTCATCTCTCGGTCAATCCTCACGACCACTCGTAAAGAAGCATGTCACTGGCGTCGGCTTCTGGCTCTCTGAATGCACATCACACATCTGATCCTGGGTGCAAACATCATTGCAGCAATGTCCTGGAAAGAATCCTGCTCAAGGTCTCTTCCGATCTTGCCTATGCCGAACTGTACGGAGGCTGGCTCTCTTGCATAATCTCTTCTCACTCGATGGACATCTGTGTCCTCAGCACAATATTTTCTCGGAAATTGGTCGCATCCCAACGCCTCTGTAAGCATATCAGGTCTCTAGTCTCGACGGGAAGTAATGACAGCTCGTCAGCGTCTCGCACGAACCTCTGGTTCCACTTGTCTCTATCGTCGTCCACTATGATGTCACGCCATGCTATCTACGCACTGCACTGTTCTCGGCCATGGTCAATCCGAAGTCTCTCGCACGGACTCGAAAGCGCGTACTCTGTAGCTTCATCATTCTATAGAAGATGTCTGGCCGAACAGGTCCTCGGGAATGCGTCCCAACCATCGGAGGAATACTCAATACTCGTCCGTTCTTGATCAATTCGCAACGCATCTCGGTAAGGTCGTTTATCCGAACCTGGTCAACTACCTCGTCGACGATGCCGAACTCTGGCCTGCTGGGTCTGCGCAATATGACCACTCCTGGGTCTAGGTCTTCTCGTATCGTATTCCAGAAAGGTCCTGTCGAGGTCTCTCTCTCAATTCTCATTCCTTCCGGATTGCCCGGAAGTCATCATCCATTGCTGAAGCTAATTTTTATTCCGGAACGGCTGCATACTTATCGCGCCTCTTTCTGGAAGATATATCCATATACAACGCCTCTGCATGCGTATCGCATCTCTGATGTCAGCGGAGTGGGACGTCATCTCATCGAAATCTCTTGCGAACTCTTTACTTCACTCTGCTTCAATGTCGACTGCTTCGGACTCGTCTCATCGTGGCTGCACGGACTGCGCTCCAACGGCTATCCTCTTATCTGGAGTCTCCCAAGAAATGCATCTCACCACCTAGCATCCGAAGGAAGTCGAACCATTCGATCGATCCGTCAAAACCTCATAATCCCCCAAGAGCTCAACATCTTGGGTACAGTTTAACAGCATCGAGTACATACCACAGCATCAATGATCCAGCCGTAGAAGGGCAAACCCAAGCCTCACTAATGGTGCCGCAGAACTGCCGCAAACCCTAAGGTTCAAGGGCTTTCACACGGTCATTATGTCGAGTTAGGGTTTCATTCTTCTAGAGGGTCCATAGAATTGCCTGCATGTCTTTCCGAATACTTTAAACTTGGAATAGCAGGTTTCTGACATTCGATCGTCTCTGTCGACTCTCAACGTCTCCGCGTGAAGTCGTCTCTAGCTGGAAGCAACCTATCTGATGACCTCGCATCGGTAAGCGAACGAATCGCACGCCCTAGTCATCCACCCTCGGTGACTAGCGACCGTCCATCATATCTCTAAGTATATACTCATGCTGCAGTATCTCCAATCATCTGGGCGATATCTCGTCATTTGCAGCAACAACTGGCTCATTCATCTGTACGCTGAACATCGTCTCAATCCTCCAGGAAAGGCAATACATTGGCGGTCATCTCTAAATCGGTCTGCTCTAGATCTGAGTGAAACTCTCCGCACTGGAAATCTTCAACTCAACTGGGCCTGCTCTGGCGCATAAATCGGACGAATCACCTTCGTCTCTCAAATCGGGTAGACTAGCTATCATCTGTCTCATATCTGCCTGGAAGCTCCGGCGATCTCAGCTCGTAAGCTCCGGAAGCGACATCCTTTGAATCTCAGCAACAGCTGGTCCATCTGTGTGCACGGTAGGCGACATCATAATCTCTGAGATATGCTGTATATCAACAGTCCTCTCTCAACTGGCAGCTCTAACAATGGCCCGATCATCCGGTGCAAGACCAAGCACTCGCCTCCACTAGAGGTCACAGTCACCAATACGAACTCGAGACGTTCCCATGTCACCAGAAAACACAATGGTCGGCCTTCGTACCAGACGAGCTCGCACTGACCGTAACCCTAGCAGCAGCCCAAACTGCGCTCAACATGGCGACAAGAACCTCAATCGAGTATCGAAGAGAGCAGATCAATGGCAAGAAAGAGAACGACAGATCCAGAGTGGATACATGATCATAAGAAGGAACAGCATCAATAAAGGTATGATCATAAAACTAATAGAATCGAGGATCTCAAATGGATGTATTGTCATGGATATGAAGAGAATCACTGATCTCGAAAATATGTACATCCGAAGGTTCCTTAAGCGGAGTGGCGTGTCGTAAGTATGCCGCGGAACATACCCACGGTACGTCACTCTACTTTAGTCACCTATTCCATCAACCAAGGGTCATCCTACGCGATAAAAGTTCGGGTCTAATACCCCCTCGACTAAGTCTAAGTTCCGTAAGGTCAAGCCTAAGTTCCGTATATATATAGACGCCCTAGGCTCCACATAGTCAAACTTAGACTCGAACCAAGGTCAACCTAGCGCTCTGATACCAACTTTGTCACGACCCGAAAGAGCACGTGACTGGCCCTTGAACCATATGAAGTCTATAGGACTCCATCTGATCCAAGTAAGCCAAAAGCCCAGAAATCTAAAACCATTTTAAGGATAAATGAACATACAAGCAATATAATATACAACGCCGAATGGCGAGGATCAAATTTCAAAAGGGAACCCAGATAAGCATGAAAACTGTAACACTACTAAGCGCGACTCTGAGGTCGAAATAATACATCACCAGTGTCTGAGTCTGAAACAATATACAAGTTTTTGGTTGATGGAATTTCTAGATACAATGAATAATACATGTACAACGGCGGTTCTGATACAAAGAACCCACCTACCAAGAAAATCACCCGCAAAGGAAAGCAGTGCCAGAAATGCCGCTATGGAACCTGTACGGCAAACCCTGCAAGAACTGTGGCACAACGGGGGTGAGTTGCCAACTCGAGAATAGAAAATATCTACAAGCAGAAATCAAATGTAGGACATAATCCTAGGTCAAACAATCAGTATAATAATAAAACCCTCAAGAGTAAGTCTGAAGCATGATAAAGTGGCAATGTAACATCTAATCATGTAGGTAGTGCCAAGTACTCGTGCCAGTGCCTCAGATAATAACATGTCATCAGTATAAGGTATGTCTGCATGAAGTATGATCAATGTAAATCCAGTCCGTATGTGATCAAGTCTGTATAAACGTGGAACCCGTCCACCCGTCACCCAATGAAAATAAGCATCATGCATGTAAATGTGAGGATATAATCAAATCATGGAAAACATCATGAAACCCGTGCCTAGCATCGACACGTAAATCCTCATCTATCGGGCTCCGTCAGTCCGGATCAGCCCACGGGCTATGTCTGCGGAATCGGCCCTCGGCCCCGGCAGTACGCTCATATCCATCTATCGACTCTGGTCAGTATCCTCTGGATAACCGCCAGGTCCAACCAATCACCGGTAGGTAGTAGTCCCTCTGCCAGGCCCACCGTCTACTACACAGCGAAACCGTTCTCGCCCCGGGATACCATACCGGGTCCACCATGTACCCGTAATCGGTCTCATCCAACTCCTCGATTCGGGTTCACATATATCACTCTATCACCGAGAAAACACATGGTGAACGCACCGAAATATCATATCAAGGGAAACCGGGTTTTTAAATAATTAACTATTCTCTTTTGAAATATCCACGGTTCCTCAAATCCAGAATTAACATGGAAACAACATATCTCAATGCGTAATCTAAGCAAGTATGAAGATATCAATGTATGATGTATGTGTACAAGTATGGGTATGTGACATATAATGAAATGCAAGTATAACAGTATATCATGCAACATGGAAATAATAGTATGCACATACAAGGTCATATCCTGATGCAATAATGCTACTGTGTAGTGACATAGCAATTATCGATGATGAAGTGTGTGAGCCGGCAAGCAAGTGTACGTGGAACATACGCATCATCGATAATTGTGCCGGTGCCCTAGCAACATGATAGTAATATAGCAATAAACATATGCAAAGCAATGTGAATAGCATGAATATGCGGAAATCGAATAATCAACGTAACAGTAAAGAATCTACACCTATATGTATATGTCATGCAGTTATGCCATTTGAAATAAGAATGACTCGGGTCTAGTCTAACATCTACTATGCGAACTACAGATCTAAGTATCAAGTCAATCGGGAGGGGTATGGAAACCACATAAATCTGAGTCGATATATAGATATAATAGTCGGTGATCCCGCCTCGATAGTATCGCGTACGATACAATATATCATATGACATCCTCAAGTCATGAGTGCGGATCTATCATCAATATAAAGCTCGTACGGTAAATCGTCGTACGACATCCTAATAGCTAGGTACGGGTCAGTATCACATTCCTCTCATCAAATATCAGGTATCATTATCATCATATCATATAAGCTAGGGTACAGATCTAAGTCTAGTACAAATCAATACCATCTATATAAGTATGGAAGCGGGGGTAAAACACATGCCCAACGGCCCGCTAAGATCACATGTCGTATCGCAAGTACGAATCACATCACATCACCGATCTCACGGCATAATGCCCAAAATTATCGACTCATCTTCAATGTCATCCAATATCATCATCAACACAGTGTAAGTATACTGAATATGCAAGGGTTAGCGTGTGGGTGTAACCCTATTCTAGGGTTCGCGACTATGAACTATGCTAGTTTACTTCTAACCCTAAGCTATCCATAATACACCTAACACCATATCCATGACACACTATAACTATCAAGCATAATATATAGTATACCAACTACGGACAGTGGGGGTGCTATACGCCATCCACCCGACTTCCCCCAGTAGATATAATCTACTCACCTTGCGTCTTCATTTGTCGACGTCTCCACGCGCTTTACTTGTCGTCCCGAAGTCTTCATGGGGTACCTACACGTCATAGTATCGTAAATGCGTATTAAAACCAAATCAAAGCTAAAACGGCACACGAAACCCAAAACGATACGATAAGGGGCCTATAGGTTAGAACCTATGGGCACGCCTTCAAAACCATCAACAAATCCTTGATATCGTCGTATAAACGCCAAATAGTCGAGGTAAATCACAATACACAATTTCAGAACTAAAAATACGGAATACGGAAACACGAATCCAAAACAGCAACTAAGGAAATAGGCTCCATATTTCACCCTAAGTCAAACTAGACAAATCTACACATACCAGGGGCCTAATCTACTGATGAGGGAACACCAAAACCAAGATGAACCAAAATGGGGTAGGTCTGGCTGCAAATTGCGGCCAAACAGGATAAATCTGCGGCCGGGTCTAGGAGTTAGGGGATAGGGTCTTGGGGTTAGCTTCCTGGGTGCCTGCACATCTCACTGTCCAATCAATTTTATTTTAGGATGTCTCGGGTGATAGCAGATCTCATATAACCTTCACAGATTCCACAAGCTTTCCGATATCGGTTTCTAAATCCGTATTCCGGGCCTTAAGTCTCAGGTTAGGGTCTCAATTCATGCACTAGGGTGTTGGTGTAGCCTCTACTGAACTCAATTTCACATTACAACTCATAATTTCCTCAAACCCTAACTAGGTTTTCCTTAACTCCACAATATCAAACAATATCGGTTCAATCTAAACATGGGGGTATAAGTAATGCTAAAACTAAACTAATAGTCCAGAAAATACCTCATTTGGCAACTCAAGAATTTTCTTGAGTTGCCCCTAGTGGCCAAAATCCTTTCTTCCTTGGTCCAATGTGTAGATCTTGAGCTTGTGCACACTTTTAATGAAATGAGAGTGGGGTTTTGGAGTTGTTTTAGAGGTGATTTGAGGAGTTGAAGAGGGGAAGGAGGTGAGGAGCAGGAGCAGCAGCAACAACAATAGGGAGAGGGAGAAAAATGAGTGAAGGTTGAAGAGGAAATGGCTAAGTCTTTAGTCAAAGAAGCCCATATCTCTCTCTCTCTCACCAACTACTAAATTCTTTAATATAAACCCCTTTCCATTCTTTTCTTTTTCTTTTCTCTCAATTCCTTCTCACTCAAATAGTAAACCCAAATGAGAAACCATGGTAGAAAATGCACAAGTGTAGGAAAATAAAAGATATGTGCATGTTTTGCACAAAATTACTAAAAAACCGATTAGCGATTTTTAATCGCGATTAACACTAAATTAGCATATAACTAATCAATTAAACTTAGAAATGGCATAATTCTCAAATTTACCCTATTATAGAATTTTCCATAATTTTTCCCAATTTATTTGTTTTTAATTATACCGAATTATTAAAATATTCAATAAAATAATATTAAATTATAAATTTCCAAAAAATAATATTTTTATTATTTCGAAATGTTACATGTTGTCGGCCGGAGGCCTTGCAACCGGGAGCAGGACTCGAGCACGGAGCTCGCCATCGGCGAAATCGGGAAGCTGCTACTTCACGGCATCCAGAGTCTTATTCCACGCGACGGCAGAATACTCGCCGAGCTCGACGTAAAACTGCTCTGACGTCTTGTAATCGGCCACGGCTTTTCTGGCCTGGGCCTCAGCGGCCTGAGCCGACAGAAGCGCCGCCTCGGCATCCCTCCGGCTGGCATCTCTCTCCTTCTCCATGGCCGCGAAGCGGTCGGCCAGATCCGCCAGCTTCCTCTCGGCAACCCGGAGAGATGCACTCAGGCGACGGCGGACACCTTGATTCGCTGAATTGGCAAGCTCCGCAGACTCCGCACGGGCTGCCAGGACATCGGCCCTGGCCCTCTCCAGGCGCAGGTCACGCCGCAGGGCCTCGACCTCCGAAGGAAATGCCTCTACCGGACTCGGCGCGTGGAACGCCCCCTCGGCTTCCATACGAGCGGCGATGGCGCAGTGTTGAAGGACTTGACAGGAAGCGGGTGAGAAACCAGAAGTCACTCGGGTCAAAGAAGGAAGGCCAAAAACAACACATGAAAGGGTTCGTACCTGGACCGCCCCCTGAGCTATGGCCTCCATTTGGGCCCTCAGGGTACCGCACGGGAGTCTCCCTCCTGCCGACTCTTCCATCCCGGCGAGCAAGCCGGCTGCGACAGATAGCCCGGACGGAACCATGAAGACGGCATCTCCTTCCTGCACGGGGATCCCTTCACGGACCATTGACGACGATGCGCGAGAGATTGTCCTTTTCCTCTTAAGGGGGACCCCGTCCTCGCCCCCTCCTCCATCTCCCGTCTGGGGCTCAGGTGACCGCAGGCGCCTCTGACCGCCGCCGGAAAAACCCCCGAGAGCCGCCAACGGGGCGGAAGACCCTGCCGCCGGCAGGACATTCGCAGTAGAACCTCGGCCAGCTGGGGGCACGCCCGCGTCATGGGCCTCCCCCTGAGATGAGCGACCCAAAGAGTGAGAACGAACCATGTATCCCCAAAAGGGAGGAGCGCCGAGCAGTCAAAGCTTAGAAGGAAGGCGAGATGAAGGTTTGGGGGCCATGGAGCAGGCCCTACCCCTATATATCGCCGCGAGCAACCTCATCCAACGGCGCCCTTCGTCTCCCGCCGAAACGCCTCCTCGCGTCCAAACGGCTCAGATTGCTCCACATGTCGTTCCCACATTGGACCACGCCCTTTCAGGCGTCGCAGGTCTGCGCACGTCACATCGACCAACCGACGCTCTACACGTAGACCGCCACTTCAAAGACAAGATACACGAACCGGCGCACCCTCCTTAAATGCAAAGATCTCGCCCTGATTCGACAACGGAAAAGATAGCTCACGGCCCGGGGACGCGTCCCGACGAAACCTTAGGAGGGAGCTTACCCCGGGTGGCCCGGCGATCCACTCCTGTCCCGACTCGACAGCTGGTCGAGACAAGAGTGGGGGGCTAATGATAATGCTCAATACTGGCGACCCTCAGGATCATGACACGTGGCGAACGGCACGTCCCAGAACTCAGAAGAAATGGCCCACAAAGACAGGCCATGTCACCCCTGTACCCGTCCGGCCAGCGCAAGCCAGCCCTCCTCGGGGCTCCCCGCTTATTGGCCTCCTCGGCCCCTCAGCTCGCCCCGAGCTATCACCAGACCAAGTCTGCTCGGCCTTCTCGCTCGTCCCCGGGCCCGTTTGCCGAGGCGGTCTTCCTCAGCCCTCCGACCAGTTCCGCCACTCACAGGCATAACCTCAGCTCCGCGAATCTCGCCATGCGCGGATTCTCCGTCAGCAACATCCCACGTTCCACGCCTCTGCGATCCCCATTAATGGGCGATCCGCTCTCTACGCGGGCGTGACGTCAGGAGCGTAACTGCTGGCGAGATTCTCGCGCCTGCTGCTGCGTGCCATCACCGCTATATAAACCCCCACCACAGAGGGGTCAAGTAAGCCATTTTTTACTCCACTTAGCCGTTGCGCTGCTCGGATCCAGTACTAACTTGATCGTCGGAGGGTCCTCGGTGGTATCCAACCATCCCGGGACTTCTTTGCAGGTACTCGGCGCCAAATTCCTCCAATCACCAAACTTCCTCTACACCCATTGAGACCCACACGCAACAGAGGATCCCCTCCAGAATCCACCGAAAGATCGATGGAAGACAACATCTGAAGGAGATCTGAAAAGGACCTCCATCAGTTGGCGCCGTCTGTGGGAAACAAAAACTCCACAAAAACAAAAACTCCACATGAAAAGGACCTCCATCAATTGTGGTTGTGCTCGTATTTATGTTCCTCCTTTATAGTTAGTCTTGTACTTTTGCATTTATCTTATATAGATTACCCATGGTCCATTTTCTGCAGTTTGCATTTGCATTTCATTGGTGAATATTTTTATCCATAACCCTTGAAATTTTAACTCGCCATTATTTATGTACACAAGTGTAAACACTAACGTTCAACTCTTTAAATCTTTTTGGTATAAATTAAGACCGTTTTTTCTGCAAGGTGACTAGTTTGAAAACTTTGAAATTTTGGGAGTGCTTTATTCTGAAGTACAAGTGTTTGGCCTCTGAAATTTTGGTTTTATTAGAGCTATTAATTGCTTGCTGCAGAAATTGTCACTTTGTTAACTCAATTATGAAATTAGGACTCAAATAGGCGTCACTCCTAAGTCCAAACCACAAGCTCAAACATAAACCCCAAACTAGATTCAAACCAGTAACAGGAAGAAGTAGCAAAATGTGCACTGTAATTGCCTATTTTTGAATCCAAATGTAATTGATATGCTTATTCTTTTGGTTAAATCCTTGGCAACGTCCTGTGGCTTGAACCTCCCGATTAATTGGAGTTTGATAAATATCCACAGTTTGGATTTGGATTTGAGTTTGATAAAAATATCCACAGTTTTTGTTACTTTTAGGACTCCTAATTCCACTTAGACAAACCTTATTTTATTTCGAAACTGATGATGCTCAATATTGGCGATCCCCAAGATCAGGACACGTGGCAGATGACGTGTCTCAGAACTCAGAAGAAAGGACCCACAGGGGCCGACCGGTCACCCCTGTACCCGGCCTGCAAGCACAAGCCGGCCCTTCTCGGGGCCCCCTGCAAATTGGCCTCCTCGGCCCCTCAGCTCGCCCCGAGCTGCCACAAGACCAAGACTCCTCGGCCCTCTTGCTCGCCTTCGAGCTCCCTAGCCGAGACCGTCTCCCTCGGTCCTTCCGGCCGACCAACTCCACCACTCACAGGCGTAACCGCCGCTCCGCGAATCTCGCCAAGCGCAGATTCTCCGCCAGCAACGCCCCACGTTCCACACCATCACGATCTCCATTAATGGGCGATCCGCTCTTTATGCAGGCGTGATGTCGGGAGCGTAACTGCCGGCGAGATTCTCGCGCCTGCTGCTGCGTGCTGCCGCCGCTATATAAACCCCCATCACAGAGAGGTCAAGTAAGCCATCTTTGACTCCACTTAGCCGTTACTCTGTTCGGATCTTGATGATACTCAATATTGGCGATCTTCAAGATCAGGACACGTGGCAGATGACGTATCCCAAGACCCAGAAGAAAGGGCCGACCAGGCCACCCCTGTACCCGACCTGCAAGCACAAGCTGGCCCTCCTCGGGGTCCCCTGCAAATTGGCCTCCTCGGCCACCCAGCTCGTCCCGAGCTGCCACAAGACCAAGACTCCTCGGCCTTCTTGCTCGCCTCCGAGCTCCCCAGCCGATGCCGTATTCCTCGATCCCTCCGACCGATCAACTCCACTACTCACAGGCGTAACAGCCGCTCCGCAAATCTCGCCACGCGTAGATTCTCCGCCAGCAACGCCCCATGTTCCACGCCATCACGATCCCCATTAATATGCGATCCGCTCTTTACGCGGGCGTGACGTCGGGAGCGTAACTGCCGGCGAGATTCTCGCGCCTGCTGCTGCGTGCCGCCACCGCTATATAAACCCCATCACAGAGAGGTCAAGTAAGCCATTTTTTTCTCCACTTAGCCGTTACTCTGCCCGGATCTAGTACTAACTTGATCGTCGGAGGGTACTCGGTGGTACCAAACCATCCCGGGACTTCCTTGCAGGTACTCGGTGTTAAACTCCTCAAATCATCAATCTCCTCAAAATCCATTGAGACCTACACGCAACGGGAGATCACCTCCAAAATACACCGGGAGATCGACGGAAGACATCATCTGACGGAGACCCGAAAAGGATCTCCATCAGTTGGCGCCGTCTGTGGGAAACGCAAAGTCCACAAAAACAAAGTTGGCCTTCCGATCTCCTTCCACATGGAAAGTAACCATCCTGAAGATCCAGGTACCAGTCGCCGCCTCCCCCTCACCGGAGGCGCGGATGAGCCTCCTCCGGTGACCATCATCAACGCCCTCGCCAGCCGAATAGATCGGCTACAGTCCCTCGTGGAGGCGCTCGTCCGCGTCCAAACGAAACTGCGGTTACCGAAACCATGTTGGCAAACCCCCAATTTGCGGGAAAATATCTCATGTTTGTTTTCTCAATTCCATCAAAATTTAGGTTTAAAGTTGACATATATAGATTGTTGAAATGACTAATTAGGTAAGTTTTGTTCACTGAATTTGGCATTGGTTGTTGAATTAATAAGCCACGTATGCAAGTGATTAAATTAGGGCAGGACCACCACACTAGTGTGTCTATCAAGCTGTCCCTAATCAGACAGAGATGTTGTTGACTAACAAATTCATTTATATATATATAAATAAATGTGATGGTTGTGGGGGGACCCATATATACAACTATGCCGATAATTCGGAGGCCTCATGTCTAAAAATATGGTGGTTGCATCTGGGCATATGAGTACGAACTCATATCTAATGAACTATACAATTTTGTTTCCTTTCTGAAATAAAATATACACATGTCACTACAAGAATGGGGGAGCAAAACACTATAGATGCGTAGGTTTATTTTGCAAGTACACATCTTTTTAAGATTAAAATGGGGGGGGGGGGGGGGGGGGGGTATAAAGATATTGTTTACGCCCAAGTTCCGTTATTGGTGTCGATGGATTGCAACTCGATCGAGCAAGCACGGTTGTCGGTAGTACAAGTACGTGACTAAGTATTAGCCAATGTTTCAATCAGCGAACCGAGAAGACGGTTGTTCAAGAAAAACGTGTGTCACAATGTGTACAAGAAGATAAAATAATACCAGAAAAATTTAGGGGCTTAACTCCCCAAGTTGGCTGCGGTTCTGTTGCCAAATACGCCAATTGGCCGTGGTTCTGCCGCCTTCTGGTGGAATCTCATCTCTAAATTTTTGCACTCCACTCCAATACTCCTTTGGTCCTATTTAACAGTTTCTGAATCTTTATTAGTTCGCTCCAAGCGCTCCAGATTTCTTGCAAAACTCGTACAAGAATCGTTAAAAAAACAAGATGTGGTTTTTATTTCTATTTTTTTGGTTTTTTTAGAAATCAACCCGAATAACAAGAAAAATATTACTACCATCTCCCCGACAACGATACCATTTGATTGATTTGAAAAACTGAGTTTTAGTGCTTCCTAGTTACCACAATCAATAACGGTGTCGCAACAGCTAACCGATAGTGAGTACGGGTCGTCAACAGGAAATGGTGAACTACATATCTTGTTTTAAATGAGTTAATAAAAAAAGGTGGGATTTTTATCGTTTTATACTAAAGAAATTTGAAAACTTTCTAAAAGAAGGGCTTGTAGAGTTTTTCGGATTGAGTAGTTAAAGGATGGAGTTTTAAAAATAATTCTTTTTATTTTTTAATTATTTAATACTAAAGAAATGACGATGAATATGGATTAGGGTTCTTGGGGAATTAGAGTTTCCCTCTACTGACCGTTGTCATTCCATTAATTCCTATTTATCTCAAGCCCTCAACAAAGTAAGTATTAACGAATATCAAATCGCGGCCATAACTTTCATTAATTGATACCACGTCCGAATAAGAGGGTTAATACTCTCTTTGTTGAAGTTTATAAAAATTAAAACATAAAAAAAGTTAAGGTTTTTTTTCATCCATTATACTATCCTATCCTATAAATCCTAACAAGCGATAACTTACTCGCTCATTGGGATAAACGAAGTAAATAAGGAAAGATAAAAGATTAATGAACCCATAACAAATAACTAAAAATAAAAGAACTGAAAGTAAATGCAGTAAATAAATGCGGAAAGTAATGAGACAAGATAAAAAAAACTACCTTTTATTGAATAAACAATTGCATTACAGATTTTTTATTGCTGAAAAAATAAACTACAAACCCTAACTTGCTCGATAGATCTAGATTGCTCGATCGGTAGGTGATGATAACCCTAATTGCTCTCGGCCCTTTTTATAGGCTCAGGAACTTGAAACCCTAGACATCAACTTAATATATATGAAAAGTCGATCAAGCCTCTGAAATTTCACATCGAAGGGCCACGAAATGACCGCGCTTCCGCCGCCCTTTACCTCTTCTAACCGCGGATCCTCCGTCTGTTGATGTGATCTCGTCTTTAGATTTTGTGTTATCTTCTTGTGATGTTAGGAGATTTTTCTGATAAAAATATTCTGAAAATAACTCTCTCTGCAGTTGTGAGATTCTTCAATTTGTTCCAAAATTCGGCAGATTTGGTTTGCTTAATTTTATTTGATTTGATCTCCTCAATTCTACTTGCAGTTTTGAATTGATTTGTTGTTTTAATACCTGCACAATATCTCATATCAAATTGTTAGTAGCATTTGGTTTATTTGAGATAATATTCCAACCATTTAAATTACGGATCTGATATCTTAATGGTTAAGAATATTTGATATGACATGATATGTATATTTTATTAATTAAGCATCTCATGGATTTTTTTATTTAAATATGATATGCATATATTTCCCCAATATAATAATTATAAATTAAGAAACATATGACAAAAATCTTCTTTCAAATAAACCCACACATGTTCTTAAATTATAAATAACACCTTTTGGTAATTTATAATAATAGGAAAAATGACCGTAAAAATATGCAATAAATATGACTAATCGGTCGAGTTTGATAAATAGTGTTAATGATGTACTCGGTATTTGTATAGGAAGCTGAACTTCGTTACAGTTGTACCGGAAACCTCACAATAATGATTGAGACTTGCATTTGCGAGACGGCCTGTATTCTTATGGCTCCAAATAATAGGTTGCATCTGACTGTGAGCTTGCACCACATGCCAGTCTATTGGTTGGATTCCTACGTATTCCAAATAATAGGTGGTATGTGGAGTTGAAGCATCTTCTTTTTGGCTGAAATGATAACTTTTTATTGGGGATAACCGGAGTTAATAATGTAACACGGCCCCGTCACAATGAGGATCACCGACGACTGTGTAGAATTGTGGTTGTGCGTATTTATTTTCCTCCTTTATAGTTAGTCTTGTACTTTTGCATTTATCTTATATTGATTACCCATGGTCCATTTTCTGCAGTTTGCATTTGCATTCCATTGGTGAATATTTTTATCCATAACCCTTGAAATTTTAACTCGCCATTATTTATGTACACGAGTGTAAACACATACGTTCAACTCTTTAAATCTTTTTGGTATAAATTAAGACCGTTTTTTCTGCTTTCTTCTGAAGTATAAGTGTTTGGCCTCTTCCAAAATAGCACGTTGCAGACAATTACGAATCCAGTTAGTTGATGTTAATAAATTCTTTATCACCAACACTGCTCATTTCAAACCCAATTCATCAATTTGAAATGGTCCTTCAAAGGACCCTCCAACTAATCTAGTTACTTCCAACGGTGACCTAGCATTCTCAATTATAAATAGAACACATATTCTCTCAATTCTTTGTGCACTTGATTTGACTCTGCAGAGTCTCCAATTTAATATAATGGGCAGCCTTGAACTTGACAATAACCATTTCAAGCCACTTGATCCTGATAACTTCACAAAAGAGTCCAATGAGGTGCTTAATTTCATAGCTAATTACTACCGCGGCGTCGAAAGATTCCCTGTACGAAGTGAGGTTGAGCCTGGTTACCTTAGCAAGAGCTTGCCGAATGCTCCTCCATATTTTGCTCAAACATTAGATATGATATTGGAAAGTGTTCATAATGATATAATTCCTGGGCTTACTCATTGGCAAAGTCCAAACTTTTTCGCTTATTTTCCAGGAACTGCAAGCACTGCTGGGTTTCTTGGCGAGATGCTTTGTGCTGGGTTCAACACTGTTGGTTTCAACTGGATTTCATCTCCGGCTGCAACAGAGCTCGAAAGTATTGTTCTGGATTGGCTGGGCAAGATGCTAAAACTTCCAAATGCTTTCTTGTTCTCTGGCGACAAAGGTATGTAGAATTTTGAATCTTAGTTTGCTATAAAATGGATCACCAGTTTGAGTTCAGCTATGGTGGTCATGATGTGACATAGACAAGAAATTATTCAGTAAACCAGATGCAATGCACCCGGGCATGAGAAAGAAAAAGTTGGGATTTTTTGGGCATCCTTTAGGCAATTTTATGGATCCATTCTATTTCTTTTTCTCTCATAACCGGGTACATGTACCCAGTATAGAAGAATTTTTTTCAGACAAGGACATCATACATTACTACAATAATGGATCGCTCATACGGATTTAGTCGTAGGGGCAAACCACTGTCCCTATGGAGATATCCGTAGGGACATAAAACTCCACCGCAGGTCCAAAGACCGCAACTGTAAGTCTTCATTCTGAACATGTCCCTACAGAGTAATAATTGCCTTTGCGGTTTACTCCGTAGGGGTATTTATCCCTACAGATTACTCCGTAGGGACACAATCTTTATTTAATTTATTGGTTTATAAAATAAAATATTTGCCCTTACGAATTTATCCGTAGGGCCTGATAGATACCCCTACGAATTAATTCGTAGGGACAAGTTTTATCCTTGTTAATAAATCCATAGGAATAAAATATCATGATACGGCTAACTGTGTAGGGGCAAATATTGCACCTACGGAATCCGTAGACGCAATAGATGGCCCTACGGATTAATCCGTAGGGACAAAATATCAGGGTTTTTTTTAAAATAAGCTTCCTGTTTTTTCCCCGCCTTGTGCACAATAATATATACATCATATAACCAAATACAGAAATATTCATAATCAACATCTCACGCATAATATATAAAAAAAATAAACAAATAGAATACGATATCAATCTAAATCATCGTGAACAAACAAACAACCACCAATATCGTCCAAAATATATACAATATATATCATATAAGTACATACATCCTCAAAAATATTAAAAAAAACTACCCTAGCTGGGTCTAGCTCCTCCACCTCTGATAATCACCGTAATCTGGTGCATCTGCTCCTCGATACAACCCTGAATCATCAAAAACTCAATTAGTGAAGGAGTGGACTATGCAGGAGTCTGAACGGGCCGTGGAGCCGCAGGAGTGGTCTGCGCAACCACAATCGAGGTAGCGGCTTGTAGAGCCGCAGCTGAAGGAGATGTATGTGGAGCCGCAGTCGAAATAGCCCGTCTTATCTGTTAAATTTTATGTGTAATAAATGAATAAAAACAGTGTATTAGATTTCAGTCGAATTCGTATCATTATCAGGTTATTGCGAAACCCCAATCTAAGAAGACTTAGAGACTTAGGCTTCATTTGGGTATCTAGTTTGGAAAACCGTAGTTTATTTTAATTAGATAGTTTTATGTAACTATGATTAATCAAAGCTTAGACTACAACCAAATAAGCTCAGGCTACTAATATTGCATATGTTACTATCTATAATGTGATATAATATTTTACTATTAAGTAATATACGTACCAACATCTCCTTCAACTTCTCGACGGTGGTCTTCAAGGCGACAACATCATGTTCCAGACGTCGCTCACGGAGGTAGGGGAAGTAACCGCCGGAGTGGAGACCAACCTAATATGGGCCCTGTTAGGACCCAGTCCCCAGTCTCTCTCCCAACCTCTCCAGTCTCTCTCCCAACCTCTATGGTGCTCTCCGTGTGCGGCGTCTAAGACTGGGGTCATTAGCATCGGATCGGTCTGTCCACTAAAATCGATCCCCGATGTCTCCGTCTGCTCCACCACCCGCTCGTACACCCACATTAACCATTAAAATATAAGTATATCATTTAAATTTGAACTTATCAAAACAAAAATTTCATTCGAATTAGAATAAATATTAACACTTACGCAATACTCCTGGGTAGCGGTGTCGGGGAATCGAAACTCACCTGTGGCGGGAACTGTCGAGGTGCCGTGGACGACAAGATATGCGGTCTGCACGCTCGGTGTACAACCCTGCGCCAGAGTCTGAGATCTCTGCAATTCGCCAAAAATTTACATATATTTTAAAATAACTCTTAATATTATATTATATCAAAATAGATCTATTGTAATTTACCGATACTTTCATGGCACGAGTAATGTTCTTCGAGCCACCTGTATAAGTTGGGCGACCCCTCTTCGCCGACTCCCTATTCTTCTAATTTTGATCGGCCTGTTTATGCACATACCTGTAGGTGCGATAGTGGCCTATTACTGAATATCAAGACAAGTTTTATCCTTGTTACTAAATCTATCCTACCGAACAATCACGTCCTCTCCGGACAATGAGGCTGGAGGCCCAAGAAGCTTCTGATGACCATTAAAGTGAGCGGCGCCTAACCTGTAGAAATGGTCTAGTGGCAGGAAACGCCGATGACCGCAATAACAAACATTCCTGTTAAAATTCAACCATTTCGATATTGTATATTGATGGAAATAAGGGCATACTTTGTGATCAAGTACGGACCAACCTGATAGCATTCCATACACAGAAAAGTCACTAATTGTCCAAATTAAAGCCGCACGCATTATGAAGGTTGTATCTGTGTTTGAGTATCTACACTATCAATGAATAAATATTTTAACTCATCGATCAGTGGTCAGAGATAGACGCCGATATTATTTTCCGGTGAGTTTGGTCCGTCAATAAAAAGAGCTATCATAAAGTAGGATTGATCCATAACCAAGCAAGGCGACAGATGATAAATTATCATTACAACGGGCCATGTACTGTGGCCTCCAGCCATATAGTTGAATGGACAGAAACCATCACTAGCGAGTCTGAGCCTGACATTGCGAGGATCACTACTGATTATTTCGTGCCTCATATCGAAATCCTTCCATGCAGGTAAATCTCTTGGATGACTCATTTTTCCATTTTCGCTTGGAGTAGCACGGTGATGCCAAATCATTGGCTCGGCTGTTTTCTTGCACTTGAATAACCTATGCAGTCTCTGTGTTATGAGAAAATATCGTGCTATCTTGACAGGTATATCGGGCTTCTTATCAGATTCTTTCGGCTTATACCTAGACTCTCCGAATATTGGACACTTTTTCAAATCTGAATTCTCTTTTCGGTACAACACGCAATTTTTAGGACATGCATAAATCTTTTCACACTTCAAACCCAATTTTTAGGACATGGAGAACCAGCGGAAAAGTACCGACGAAATAACTCTAAACGAATGAAAACACAAATGAATACAGGTCTTTGCTTTATACATTCCTAACCTGTCTACGCCGGACAAATCTATCGGTTTTCATACGATTGAATTTTCTCATCATATAGACTACACGAAGGTTGTTTGCACCTAATTATACCGTCCAATATTTAACAACCTTCGTATGATTCTATATCACGACGAACATCGAACAAATGTTAACCGATAGACGGGGACTAAATCGCATTTTGATTTTCACATATGAATATCGATGAGAATATGAAAGTTTCATATTATCATCGAGTATCATATATTGGTTTTAATTTGTACATTTAACTTGAATAGGTTTTATATTTACGTTTCGTTTTTAAGGGTTTGAAGTTTTTAGTTTAGAATAAGGTTTTCTTACGTTTACGGTAAAATTTTACGTTTACGTTATCATCGAGTATCCTACCAAAAGAATTAGTGCACCTTAAATCCTAACCCTAATTAACCCAAATTAACCCTAATCATCACCCTAACTCAAATATCCTTAACTAACCCAAAATTAAGCTAATTAAACCAAATTAACCATAATCAGCACCCTAACTCAAATTAACTCTATTTTACCTAATTAACCCAAATTAACCTTAACCCTAATTATCACCAAATCCCAAATTAACCATATTCTATCTAATTAACCCTAATCATCATCCAAGCCCTGACCCAAATTAACCCTATTCCAAACCAAAATTAACCCTAATTAATTTAATTAAGTCTAACCCTAATCATCACCAACTCTATTTTACCTAATTAACCCTACCCCAAACCCTAATCATCACCCAAACCCTAACCCTATTTTACCTAATTAACCCTAACCCTAACCCTAATCATCACCCAAAGCCTAACCCTAACCTAAATTAACCCCCAATTAATCCGACCCTATAACCCTAACCTTGACCCTATTTTACTTAATTAACCCTAACCCTAACCCTAATCATCACCCTAACCTTAACCTAAATTAACCCCCAATTATCCCGGCATGGTAACCCTAACCCTAATCTTAAAATCAACAACAATAACACCAATTTAAAAGAACAAAATTATAAATTAAAATCAAAATTAATCCACCTCTGCCGATGAGTAAAGTTTCTCGAGGAGGTAGAGAGCAAGGCTTCGACGAGATGGAGGAGGCCGAGAAGATAGAGCTCAAAGTGGTGGAGGCGGCGAGAATGACAATTGACGGCGACGAGGAACTCCACGACGAGCTCGATCGACGGCGATGGAGGAGGAACTCGGCGACGAGAGTGTGGCGGCGACGATGGACGACGAGGCCTGTGGCGTGGGTTGGTAGGAAATTTTGGGGAACAGTGGGAAAATTCTTAGCCTGTTTTTTTAAATAACCCCTTTTTGCTCCCAACGGATTAATTCGTAGGGCTCTCGTTTGCGGCACCGTAGAGCCAAATAAAGACATTGCATTTTAATATTTTTTTAAATTTATTTACGCTCCTACGGATTTAGCCGTAGGGGCACACAATGCTCCAACGGAGTAAACCGCAGGGGCAATAAAAAAATTGTCCCTACGAATTCTTCTATCCGTAGGGGCAACCCCTCATTGCAGTAGTGATAGGAAATGATCTTTTAACCGGTTCCATTTGCATGAATGAGCAATTTTTAGAAATCCGTGAGGTACCCTTAACCCTGAATTTATATACCAATCATATAATTTTATCTCACTTTCTTCTTGCACCCTCTTTATAGTATTTGCTATTATGTGCAGAAAACCTCACAAACAAAAGTATATATTCGGGAAAAAAAAATATTCGAAAATTATACCACATAAGTACATGTTACATATAGGATCTTCTCCAGTGATAAAGACTGCTATAAAGTACAGTTATCTAAGTACATCCATTTAAAGAGTTGCTGGATGATCAACCTACTGACTCTCCAGTGATTTGCAAGAGAAATCACCGAAGAGAGTCCAAATAGTACCTTATGGACAGATCCTGTAACAAATCCTAACACTCTAACAAGGCTATCTTATTTGTCTATAACCGAAAACCCAGCTTTATATAAATATATATTCAAATAAAGCAAACTGATTAATTATATTGAACAAGGTGGCGGAGGCGTTTTGCATGGAAGCACTACCGAGTCTTTAATTTGCACTCTAGTTGCCGCCAGAGACAGAGCCTTAAAATTAACTGGACCCGAGGGCATCACAAAACTCGTAGTTTACGCCTCAGATCAAACCCATGCCGTCGTTCAGAAAGCAGCAAAAATCATCGGCATACCTCCCTCAAATTTTCGCACTATCCCCTCCTCCTCGGATTCAGATTATTCTCTAACACCTGATAGCCTTCAATCTGCCATCAACAGCGATATCGCTAATGGCCTCATTCCATTATATTTATGCGCAACCATCGGGACAACAGCAGTAGGCGCAGTAGATCCATTAATGGATCTTGGACAGATCGCAAAAAAATACAATATCTGGTTCCATGTTGATGCAGCTTATGCAGGCAGTGCATGCATATGCCCAGAATTACGTAACTACCTTAATGGCGTCGAGCTCGCAGATTCAATCTGCATCAGCCCACACAAATGGCTACTTACGAATCTCGACTGCACCTGCTTATGGGTCAAGAGCTCGACTCCACTGCTCGAATCTCTATCCGCTGATGCTGAAATTTTACGTAACAAGCCCAGCGATATGAAACTAGTGGTGGACTACAAGGATTGGCAGATTGGGTTGACTCGACGGTTTCGAGCATTAAAGTTGTGGATCGTGATACAGAGGTACGGCGTGATGAACTTAACAAGGCATATAAGGAGCGACGTCGCCATGGCCAAGCATTTTGAGAAGTTGGTGAGGAGTGATGAAAGGTTTGAGGTTGTGGTGCCATGTAAATTTTCTTTGGTTTGTTTTAGGATTAAGGTGAGGAATATTAATGGTGAGGATGTTAATGAGAGGCTAATTGAAGCAGTGAACTCAAGTGGCAGAGCTTTCATGACACATGCAGTTGTGGCTGGGGATTTTGTGCTGCGTTTTGCTGTTGGCACAAGTTTGACCGAGGTTGAGCATGTGGATGCTGCTTGGAAACTGATTCAAGCCAAAGCTAGTGATATATTGTTAGGTCTCAATTGAATATTGATCTAGTCTGTATTTATGTATTGCTCTTTGTAAAGCTGGCATGCTGGCTTGGGTGGGAGAATAATGTAACGTTTTACTATTTGAAATAAAAATAAAATTGTTTATATATATATATATATATATATATATATATATATATATATATATATATATATATATATATTGTTGAGAACAACTGTAAATATATTTTGTAAAGTTATAAGGTCGATCACATCCAGTACCCACCCCTCCTGATTAGAACAGAGTATTGTGCTTGTCTCTCTCTCTATATATATATATTCATCCACTTTTTAAACCAATTGTTGTTCGAATAGTTAGAATATGTCCATACAATGGTTTACGTACATGAGTAAATTAAACTTCCAGGTCCACCAAATGCTGAACCGGAATCACTACACGGCCATAAGTTGATTCATGTGGCATCCATCCTGATGGAGCTCCTTTTCGGGCCTCCGTCAGATGTTGTTTTCCGTTGATCCCGCGGTGAATTTAGTTGATTATCTTTCGTTGCGTGTGGGTCTCAATGGGTTTTTGGAGGAAGAGGAAGAGGTGAGGTGAGGAAGTTGTTACCGAATACCTGTAAAGAAGTCCCGGATGGTTTGGTACTACCAAATGCAATCGCGTTTCCCTGCGAAAGTAAGGTTAGGTTTTTACCGAGAATAAAACTAGGTTTGTTCGAGGACGAGCAAAAGATAAGTTTGGGGGTATTTGTTCATATCATAATATTGCATTATTATATTCCTCATTCTTATTCCTTTTACAAATAAACAGGTGCTTTTGACTCATGTCTGCTATATACTATAGGTTACAGGTTCTTGGAGCGAAAACAGTGAAAAAGATAAAAGACGATGCAAAAATGAGACTACAACCAACAAATAGAAGGATCTTGATCAAGCCTACACAAAAGATCAGTACAAGGCAACGCAAGGTCCAAGATTACAAAGCGAACGGTTAAAAGTCCACTGCAATTGTTCACTGGGAGATCTGGAAGAAATCTATAAGCCATTTTGATAAAAGTACCAAAGATACAGGAAGCCCAAAAAGCCCAGAGCCCGAAGTAGAAAATTCAGCAAATGATTCCTTTATTGGGCCGCGGAACCGCGGCCCAATCCCTGCTGCTGCCGCGGTTCCGCGGCCATCTAGAGCCTGTCTTAAAAATATTTTTTACCATAATTCTTAGCGGCTTTGACCTGTCTTCCTAGGGGTATTTTGGTAAATGCAAACGTGCGGCAATTGTAAATCTAGGGTTTTCTATGTCCTATAAATAGAAGCCCAAATCATTGTATTAGTTCATGCCTCCTTTCATTAATAAAATTCAGATTTCTCTTGGAGAGCATCGGTGCCTCTTTTCATATCATCTATTCAGATCTGACAACTCTGTGTAAATGTTTGGAGAGAGCCATCTGTAAGTAGTTTTATTTAATTGCTCTAGTTTAGATTTAATTCCTTGCCCTAGATAAATGTTCTTCAATTCCCTAATGAGCGAGTAGTCTCCTCGCTTGTTAGGGTTAGTTTTGGAGAAGGCTTTTTGAGAGATGAGATCTCTCATCCCTTTCTTGTCCATCACACATAATAATTAGAACTCCATGCATACACGTACACACCGCTCCCTGCGGCACCTTATCCCTCGAGGTAACGGTGATACCGTAGTATAAAGGACCGGTTTGGAGGTTAGAGTAAGGATCGATAAAGGAAGGACAAGAACCTAGAGGAAGAAACACTGTTTCTTCCCGATAGTATTAATCCCTTTTATTGATAATTACCATAACTCCTCTTAGATCCTAATTTGGGTATAGAAAGCGTTGAGATTTATTTACATTTCCAAACCTACCCTAAAGCTAACCCTAGCAAGACTTAGATCTTGATAATCTTAGTCTAGACTTACCCTAGACCTAACCCTAGCAAGACTTAGATCTAGATAATCTTAGTATAAATAAATTTAGGTTTTAGAAATAATCAATCCGACACCCATCGGAATTAACTCGTTAGAGCGATTAGGAAAACACAAAATCCCTGTGGACCGACCCGTACTCACCGGCTAGCTACCAAGCGACGCCGTTCTTGATTGCGGTAATATATTTTTGATCTTAAAAAATCTCTCGAATCAAATGGCGAATCTTGAGGGATTTGACCACATTTCTCGACGGGTTGATAGATTAGCACAATCGCTTTTAACACATCGGTCATCACAAATTGCGCTAATTTATTCACTCGATTTACACCCTCAAGATCGTACTCCACTTCTTTCTCTTTTCCGTCATTCTTCTCCTCCACCGAGATCATATTCCACTCTTCTTCCCATACGGTCTCGTGTGCTTCTCATTTCTCTTCTTTCCACTCCCTCCTTTCACCAACTCTACCATTACCACGATAAGATTTTTGAATGGTTGGTGCTAACCTTTGGCCTGTGTAAAGTCTTGTTTAGTTTGGGGAGGACCTTATTGTATATATGTATATATATTTTTTGTTTTCTTTTTCTATAAAAAAATTAAAAAATTTTTCAAAACATTAAAAAATAAAAAAAATTATAAATAAATAAACAGGAGAGTGCCGACATTTTGACCCTCTTGGTGTAGCATGACAGTGAGAACACTGTCAAGTTTAAGTTTGGGGGTAAGCTCGGTAAGTCTTCTTCCTTCGCATTCATGTGTATATTTTTGCATTTGCATACTTATTTTAAAACCCATAAAAATTGAAAAATTTCAAAAATTATAAAAATTAATGTATTCAATCTGGCCTAATTGATTTGAGTTTGACAAAAAGGCTGACCAGCTAGGAACAACTAGATCTAGACTAAATAAATTAAAAACCCTAAAAATAACTTTTCTTAAAATTTAACGGTAGAAAGTATATGTCTTTGTAGTTTATTTAGAAATAGGCAAATTTTGAGTTCACTTCTTGGGCTAAGTTAAAACAAAGGAAAAGTATTGATATTTTTATTATAGTATAAGTTTGAAAAATAACTCCTAACTTAAGTCTAGATTCTGAAAATGTATACCCTACAAATTGTACAAACACGCACCTTGAAACTTGGAATAGTAGAGGAGACCTTGAAATGCTCTTGTCTAAAGTCCTTAGTATGATGAAAAATAAAAAAATCCAAGTGTGAATAAAGAAAAAAATGAACACTGGTTTTTGTGATTACTTTAGGCTGCAAAAATAGAAAAATATTTAGCGAGGGTACTTCATCACCTAGTGCCTTAGACCAACTGGTTTGGGAGTCACTGCTAAAAAGCCTTAGGTGTTACAAGACTAGGAAGTACGCTTTAAAGTGCAAACGCATTTTGTAATCGGTCGTTGGTATCTCAAGAAGTATTAACGGTCGCATGAAGGATGTGTAAACGAAATTCATTTAAAAATTCACCAATTAAAAAGTGCTTTGGACAACGGACAAGGGTATGATTGCTTGATTTGAATTTCCAAGTGTAGGGGTGATTTATACACACACGTAGGGGTATGTGATTGGAGTTTAGATGAGAGAAAGGAATGAAGATTAGAATTTGTATCTTTAATAGAGATGATAAAAATTCCTAAGTGGAGATGGAACACTAGAAGGAAAACTTAAGAGATGCCGAAAGCTAAGTAAATCTGCAGAACATATATAATCTTAAGTTAAATGATGAGGAAGTGTGAAGAATATGGGTGTATAATTTATGAGTCGACGATAATAGAATTCCTTGTTAGAAAACCTAATTGGAGATGTGGGTAGTATCCGCTGAAAACCCTCAGGAGACAACACTCCTCCCACTAGGGAAACCTAGAGGTTTAACGGCTTGTTGCACGTGCTCAGTGCAATCGCGTTTCCCTGCGAAAGTGAGGTTAGGTTTTTGTCGAGAATAAAACTAGGTTTGCTCGAGGACGAGCAAAAGATAAGTTTGGGGGTATTTGTTCATATCATAATATTGCATTATTATATTCCTCATTCTTATTCTTTTTAAAAATAAACAGGTGCTTTTGACCCATGTCTACTACATACTACAGGTTACAGGTTCTTGGAGCGAAAACAGTGAAAAAGATAAAAGACGATGCAAAAGTGAGACTACAACCAACAAATAGAAGGATCTTGATCAAGCCTACACAAAAGATCAGTACAAGGCAACGCAAGGTCCAAGATTACAAAGCGAACGGTTAAAAGTCCACAGCAATTGTTCACTGGGAGATCTGGAAGAAACCTATAAACCATTTTGATAAAAGTACCAAAGATACAGGAAGCCCAAAAAGCCCAGAGTCCGAAGTAGAAAATTCAGCAAATGATTCCTTTATTGGGCCGCGGAACCGCGGCCCAACCCCTGCTGCGGCCGCGGTTCCGCGGCCATCTAGAGCCTGGCTTGAAAATATTTTTTACCATAATTCTTAGCGGCTTTGACCTGTCTTCCTAGGGGTATTTTGGTAAATGCAGACGTGCGGCAATTGTAAACCTAGGGTTTTCTATGTCCTATAAATAAAAGCCCAAATCATTGTATTAGTTCATGCCTCCTTTCATTAATAAAATTCAGATTTCTTTTGGAGAGTATCGGTGTCTATTTTTATATCATCTATTCAGATCTGACAACCCTGTGTAAATATTTGGAGAGGGCCATCTATAAGTAGTTTTATTTAATTGCTCTAGTTTAGATTTAATTCCTTGCCCTAGATAAATGTTCTTCAATTTCCTAATGAGCGAGTAGTCTCATCGCTTGTTAGGGTTAGCTTTGGGGAAGGATTTTTGAGAGATGGGATATCTCATCCCTTTCTTGCCCATCACACATAATAATTAGAACTCCATGCATACACGCACACACCGCTCCCTGCGGCACCTTATCCCTCGAGGTAACGGTGATACCGTAGTATAAAGGACCGGTTGCGCGTGTTTTCCATGGAGGTTAGGGTAAGGATCGATAAAGGAAGGACAAGAATCTAGAGGAAGAAACACTATTTCTTCCCGATAGTATTAATCCCTTTTATTGATAATTACCATAACTCCTCTTAGATCCTAATTTGGGTATAGAAAGCGTTGAGATTTATTTACATTTCCAAACCTACCCTAAAGCTAACCCTAGCAAGACTTAGATCTTGATAATCTTAGTCAAGACTTACCCTAGACCTAACCCTAGCAAGACTTAGATCTAGATAATCTTAGTATAAATTAATTTAGGTTTTAGAAATAATCAATCCGACATCCATCGGAATTAACTCGTTAGAGCGATTAGGAAAACACAAAATCCCTATGGACCGACCCGTACTCACCGGCTAGCTACCAAGCGACGCCGTTCTTGATTGCGGTAATATATTTTTGATCTTAAAAAATCTATCGAATCAAATGGCGAATCTTGAGGGATTTGACCCCATTTCTCGACGGGTTGATAGGTTAGCACAATCGCTTTTAACACATCGGTCATCACAAATTGCGCTAATTTATTCACTCGATTTACACCCTCAAGATCGTACTCCACTTCTTTCTCCTTTCCGTCATTCTTCTTCTCCACCGAGACCATATTCCACTCTTCTTCCCATACGGTCTCGTGTGCTTCTCATTTCTCTTCTTTCCACTCCCTCCTTTCACCAACTCTACCATTACCACGATAAGATTTTTGAATGGTTGGTGCTAACTTTTGGCTTGTGTAAGGCCTTGTTTAGTTTGGGGAGGACCTTGTTGTATATATGTATATATATTTTTTGTTTTCTTTTTCTATAAAAAAATAAAAAAATTTCAAAACATTAAAAAATAAAAAAATTATAAATAAATAAACAGGGGAGTGCCGACATTTTGACCCTCTTGGTGTAGCATGACAGTGAGGACACTGTCAAGTTTAAGTTTAGGGGTATGCTCGGTAAGTCTTCTTCCTTCGCATTCATGTGTATATTTTTGCATTTGCATACTTATTTTAAAACCCATAAAAATTGAAAAATTTCAAAAATTATAAAAATTAATGTATTCAATTTGGCCTAATTGATTTGAGTTTAACAAAAAGGCTGACTAGCTAGGAACAACTAGATCTAGACTTAGTAAATTAAAAACCCTAAAAATAACTTTTCTTAAAGTTTAACGGTAGAAAATACATGTCTTTGTAGTTTATTTAGAAATAGGCAAATTTTGAGTTCACTTCTTGGGCTAAGTTAAAACAAAGGAAAAGTATTGATATTTTTATTAGAGTATAAGTTTGAAAAATAATTCCTAGCTTAAATCTAGATTCTGAAAATGTATACCCTACAAATTGCACAAACACGCACCTTGAAACTTGGAATAGTAGAGGAGACCTTGAAATGCTTTTGTCTAAAGTCCTTAGTACGATGAAAAATAAAAAAATACAAGTGTGAATAAAGAAAAAAATGAACACTGGTTTTTGTGATTACTTAAGGCTGCAAAAATAAAAAAATATTTAGCGAGGGTGCTTCATCACCTAGTGCCTTAGACCAACTGGTTTGGGAGTCACTGCTAAAAAGGCTTAGGTGTTACAAGATTAGGAAGTACGCTTTAAAGTGCAAACACATTTTGTAATCGGTCGTTGGTACCTCAAGAAGTATTAACGGTCGCATGAAGGATGTGTAAGCAAAATTCATTTAAAAATTCACCAATTAAAAAGTGCTTTGGACAACGGACAAGGGTATGATTGCTTGATTTGAATTTCCAAGTGTAGGGGTGATTTATAAACACACGTAGGGGTATGTGATTGGAGTTTAGATGAGAGAAAGGAATGAAGAATTGAACTTGTATCTTTAATAGAGATGATAAAAATTCCTAAGTGGAGATGGAACCCTACAAGGAAAACTTAAAAGATGCCGAAAGCTAAGTAAATCTGCAGAACATATATAATCTTAAGTTAAATGATGAGGAAGTGTGAAGAATATGGGTGTATAATTTATGAGTCGACGATAATAGAATTCCTTGTTAGAAAACCTAATTGGAGAATAAAAGTCGAAAAGCCGAATTGATAGGATTTTGTGGGTAGTATCCGCTGAAAACCCTCAGGAAAGAGCACTCCTCCTACTAGGGACACCTAGAGGTTTAACGGCTTGTTGCACGTGCTCAGTGCAATCGCGTTTCCCTGCGAAAGTGGGGTTAGGTTTTTGTCGAGAATAAAACTAGGTTTGCTCGAGGACGAGCAAAAGATAAGTTTGGGGGTATTTGTTCATATCATAATATTGCATTATTATATTCCTCATTCTTATTCTTTTTACAAATAAACAGGTGCTTTTGACCCATGTCTGCTATATACTACAGGTTACAGGTTCTTGGAGCGAAAATAGTGAAAAAGATAAAAGACGATGCAAAAGTGAGACTACAACTAACAAATAGAAGGATCTTGATCAAGCCTACACAAAAGATCAGTACAAGGCAACGCAAGGTCCAAGATTACAAAGCGAATGGTTAAAAGTCCACTGCAATTGTTCACTGGGAGATCTGGAAGAAACCTATAAGCCATTTTGATAAAAGTACCAAAGATACAGGAAGCCCAAAAAGCCCAGAGCCCGAAGTAGAAAATTCAGCAAATGATTCCTTTATTGGGCCGCGGAATCGCGGCCCAACTCCTGCTGCGGCCGCGGTTCCGCGGCCATCTAGAGCCTGTCTTGAAAATATTTTTTACCATAATTCTTGGCGGCTTTGACCTGTCTTCCTAGGGGTATTTTGGTAAATGCAGATGTGCGGCAATTGTAAACCTAGGGTTTTCTATGTCCTATAAATAGAAGCCCAAATTATTGTATTAGTTCATGCCTCCTTTCATTAATTAAATTCAGATTTCTTTTGGAGAGCATCGGTGCCTCTTTTCATATCATCTATTCAGATCTGACAACCCTGTGTAAATGTTTGGAGAGAGCCATCTGTAAGTAGTTTTATTTAATTGCTCTAGTTTAGATTTAATTCCTTACCCTAGATAAATGTTCTTCAATTCCCTAATGAGCGAGTAGTCTCCTCGCTTGTTAGGATTAGTTTTGGGGAAGGCTTTTTGAGAGATGAGATCTCTCATCCCTTTCTTGCCCATCACACATAATAATTAGAACTCCATGTATACACGCACACACCGCTCCCTGCGGCACCTTACCCCTCGAGGTAACGGTGATATCGTAGTATAAAGGACCGGTTGCGCGTGTTTTCCATGGAGGTTAGGGTAAGGATCGATAAAGGAAGGACAAGAACCTAGAGGAAGAAACACCATTTCTTCCCAATGGTACTAATCCCTTTTATTGATAATTACCATAACACCTAATAAATCTAAAATAGGGCATTGAAAGCGGTGAGTAAACCATTAATCTCTCAACTTACCCTAGACCTAACCCTAGCAAGACTTGGATCAAGATAATCTTAATATAAATCAATTTAGGTTTTAGAAATAATCAATCCGACACCCATCGGAATTAACTCGTTAGAGCGATTAGGAAAACACAAAATCCCTGTGGACCGACCCGTACTCACCGGCTAGCTACCAAGCGACGCCGTTCTTGATTGCGGTAATATAATTTTGATCTTAAAAAATCTCTCGAATCAGAGCCGTACCATGAATGACGCCCAATTAAACTATACAACGATCGAGAAGGAATTTTTAGCTGTTGTATTTGGTTTAGAGAAATTCAGGCCATACCTTATCGGCTCCCCAGTTGTCTGTTACACGAACCATTCAGCTCTGAGGTATCTTTTTGCTAAAAAGGATGCCAAATCTCAGTTAATACGTTGGATTCTCTTGCTCCAGGAATTTGATCTTGTCATTAAGGACAAGAGTGGATACGAAAATGTTGTCGCCGACCATCTTTCTCGACTCCCTTCTGCTCCATCGCCTGTCGTGCCAATCAATGATTCCTTGTTGAACAACTCTTGGCAATATCATGCGAATCTTGATTCGCAGATATTGTAAATTACCTTGCTACAGGACTTGTACCAAACGAATGGTCAAGTAAGGACAAGCACCGTTTTCTTTCCCAAGTAAAACAATTTTACTGGGAAGAACCCCGCCTGTTCAAGTATTTTCTTGAACAGATCGTTCACCGGTGCGTACCCAACACTGAATTTAAGAGTGTTCTATCTTTCTGCTATGATCAAGCATTTGGCGGACATTTCGGCTCCAGAAAGACGGCAGAAAAGATCTTGCAATGCGGTTTTTACTGGCCGATGTTGTTCAAGGATTCAAATGAATATTGTAAGACCTGCTCTAAATGACAGCACATTGGCCGAATTGCATGCCTCTCTAACCGATCTAGGTTGTTGAGATTTTCGACGTCTGTAGAATTGACTTCATGGGCCCATTACCTAACTCATGTGGGAATCTGTACATCCTACTTGCGGTTGATTATGTTTCAAAATGGGTTGAGGCCGTCCCAAGCTGAACTAATGACAACAAGGTTGTCATTAAGTTTCTCAAAGAAAACATCTCTCGGTTTAGACACCCTCGAGCTATTATCAGTGATAACGGATCGCACTTGTGCAATCGATCTTTCGAGGCTGTAATGCAGAAGTATGGAATCAACTACAAACTCTCCACGTCCTACCATCCCCAAATGTGTGGGAAAGCCGAGGTCTCCAATTGGAAAATCAATCAAATTCTGGAGAAGACGGTTTCTACAAACCATAAGGATTGGTCTTCAAAATTGACTGATGCCCTTTGGGCATTTCAAACTATATATAAGACCGACTTTGGCATGTCTCCATATCGTCTTGTCTTTGGTAAGGCTTGCCACCTCCCATTCGAGATCATGCACAAAGATATTTGGGCAATCAAGGAACTTAATGCCGATCTTTCTCAAACTGGTGGCTTTCGGAAACTACAGATAAACGAGTTGAACGAGCTTCGGGATGAAGCGTACGATAACGCGGTTATCGTGAAGAATGGGACGAAGATGTTTCATGATAAACACCTTGTGCGCAAAACGTTCACGCCAGGACAACAAGACCGTCTTTACGATACCCGATTGCATTTTCATCCAGGTAAATTACGATCTCGTTGGACGGGACCTTTCTTGGTGCGGTGTGTATACCCACACGGTGCAGTGGATTTCGAGAATCCAAAGGATGGTTCACTATTCAAAGTGAACGGGCACAGATTAAAGCCGTTCTTTACCGCAGAACTATCGGAGGAGCTCCTGATGTTGCAAGATCTGATTTACCTTACCCGATCTTCCTCCGTTTACCACCAAACTTCGGTTATCCATCTGTAAACAGTGTTTCAAATAAGTTTGGGGGTATGTATATACCATCTTGTATGTATATATATATATATATACGGATATTCTTGTGTGGTACGTTTCCATTTTTTGTTCTTCTGACGAACATCCTTGTCTTGTAAATGATCGGTTTTGTGTGTCGGGATATTTCTTGTCTGGTGAAATTCTTTTTTGTAAAAAAAATAATTAAAAAGGGGGTTCTTTTTGTAAATATTCAAAAGGAAATGAGAAGAGGAAAATTTTTGTAAAAAAATACCATTTAGAAGGGTTTTAGTTAAAAGGAGGTAACTTTTTGACCAACTTTTGACTACCCCCTTTAAAACCCATATGTTTTTCTTTCTCCCTAACCCGAGGCTTCATTCCCCCCATCTCATACAACCCTAGCCGCCAACGAAAACTCCACCGGTGATCCGCCCAATCGACCGTGCAACCGCCACTTTCAGGTGCCAACGATCGCGCATCCGTCGCCCTTTCTCCTCTTCGCCCTCTAAAACTTTCAAGGGAGGTTTGCTTTCTCGATCTCATCTCTCTAGAACTGTTAAAATTGTGTTTTCTTTTCAATGGCTCCCAATTTTCAACCCGAGAGAGATTTCTCTTCCATGTTCGCCCACGACTTTTATGGTAGTTATTGTGGCGACGAAATTCGGAAACGCGGGTGGAATTACTTATTGTAAAACCATCCAAACGCATTCGCGCTTCTAGATCTCGTCGGTCGCTTCTTTGAGAGTATGGATGAAGGGTGTTTATGGAGTTATGGGTATATACGCTTATTTTGGGGGGATCGGGAAATTGTTATAGATAGGGAATTGATTAATGAAGTAACTTTGATCCCCTGCATTACCGCTCATGAACAACCCCTTCGATTTGAGAATTACATACCGTTGATGGGCATGAATTGTGCTGGGAAGCCGAAGAAAGGAATTCTTGGATGTACGCTGTATGCGAACATATTAACGGTGTGCAGTTGGACACAAAATAGTATCTTTGGTAGTTCGCATAACACCACTTTTTTTACTCCATCCCTGCAAATTCCACAAGAAAAATCCTAGTTATGACATGTGCACAATGTTATTACACTCGATTGGCACCAGCAAAGGGGCAGCCAATTATTCGTGTCCAATGTTAGTGATACAATTGTGTCGCTATTTTCTTCCTGTGGAAGAGGTCGATATTTATATGCAGATGGGGGTTCCCAATCGCTTTTTAGTTAAAGGTGCGTCCACGTTATACACTAGGCTTCATGAGTTATGGTCGCGCACCGAGCCGACCGAGGATGTGATGGCGGAGAACCCTAACTCGAGTTCTACAGCGAGCGATGAGGAGCCAATCCCCGCCGAGCAAGCACGCTTGTTGCGGCGCACTAACAGGGGGGTCGAGAGAGTGTTAGGGATGCTAACTACTTTTAATCAGTGTATTTCGAGTCTGGAGCAGGGGATGTCTACCCTGTTAGCATGTGGTGATAGGGCGAGGTCTAGGGGTCGTGGTGTTGACACCAGTAGAGCTGGCACGAGTGGTATTGCGTCTGGTTCTAGAAGACACCGGTGAGGGCACTGCTGTGAGTGCGTTTGGGGGTGGGGTTTGTTGTCAATAGTTATCCATGTATTCTGCATTTGCACGTTTATTTATTTTTTTGCTTTTAAATATTTGTTCTTTTGTTTGCATATTTAAATTCCACATCGCATCATATTTATATTTCTGTACTACATTGTTTGCTCAAAAACCCATAAAAATTTGAAAATCCCTAAAACCTATAAAAATTTGAAAACAAAAAAAAATTTCGTCAAAGTTAGCTATTTAGACTCGAGTTCGACATGATGGTTGAATAGTTAAAAATAACTAAACCGTAGGCTTAAGAATTGAAAACCCCCAAAACAATAACCCTCCTTGAATTATAACCACAATAAATATATGTCCTTACAGTTTGTTTAGAAATAAATAATTTTGAGTTCAGTTCTTGAGTTAAGTTGAAATGAGGGGGAAGTTGTCGGTGATATATGCCCTAGATGCCGTTATTGTATAGTACTGGATTGTATATTATATTTTGGAAGTTTGGGATATACACAGATATAATAACAGTCTTGCTCAATATGAGAGTATGCTTTCGGTTTTGATTCTACCTCAACATGTGTATATGTTTCTTTTAACATATAGCTAATATATGTTGATAGTAACCTTAGAATATTTGCTTGACTACCGGCGTTGTGATGGCAGTCATACTTATGGGAGCTGGGTTGTAACAACCGTATACCCTAAATACGTAATAAAAACGTTTTATAATTTTTCTCGAGGTCAAAACAATTATTTTACTACGTCTATTGGTAGAAAACACTTTAAAAATATTTTTCCATGATTAAAATGAATTAATATGATTTTTAGGAATTTTAGGGAATTTTTAAGAATTTAAATGGATTTTTTTATCGAAGGGAAAAGTTTTTAAAACCGACAAGGGGAGCTATTTTGGACCAAATTTGGTTACAAAGGATAGAAAACATCAAAATACATTTTCTATAATTTTTCCAGATTTTTATAATATTTTTAACTATTTTTAAATAATTTTTAGAAGCCAAAAACAATTTTTAAATATTAAAAACGAATTTTATTAATATTTTTAGAGCGGGAATGGATTTGGACCGTCGGATCTGAAAACCAACAGTCTAGATTCTGCCGACATTTTATTTAAAAGAATATATATATATATATATATATATATATATATATATATATAGAGAGAGAGAGAGAGAGAGAGAGAGAGAGAATAATGGAGGAAAGAGGCCATAGGAGGGATTTTCCTTCTATGGGGTCGAAAAAATACACCCTCCCTTATTTTTTCCGAGAATCGACACCCACCATCTTTATCGTTATCATCTAAGATGTGGATATACCAAATTTCATGTGATTCTACAACTTTTTCACCGTTGATTTAGCAATGTAAAAATTTCTATTGTCGGTAAACCGTTAATTTTGAACCCACTAAATCAATGGTGCAGAAGTTGTAGAATCACATGAAATTTGGTGTACCCATATCTAAGATGATAATGATGAAGATGGTGGGTGCCGATCGTCGTAAAAAATGAGGGAGGGTGTATTTTTCGACGCCATAGGAGGAAATTCCCTCCTATAGCATCTTTCCTCCATTATTCTCATATGTGTGTGTGCGCGCGCGCGTGTGTGTAGGCGCCTTTGATCTGGACCGTTGGATTAACGATCCAACGGTCAAGCATCGCCAGAGCCAACTCGAGCCGGGTCCTATGCCAGCTCATGCGTGATGTGATGTGGGTCATTGGATCTAGTCTAGCTACAGTCCGGATCTGGTCGGCTCATGAGGTCGGCTCCTGTAGCGGCCGGGGAAATTAATAAGGATTTTTAATCCCAGAAAATCCCTATAAATAACCCTGAACTTCTAAAATCCCCCAAAAAATATTTGTTCGACAAAAAAAATCTCAAAAACTTTTAGAGCTTCTTCTTTGAGTCTTCTATACTCTGGACTAAGCTCCAAAGGCAAAAAAATTCTCGGCTTCAAGATATATCTTTTCTCGTACAACCCGACGCTCGCCAACTTTCATTTTCCTAGCTCATTTCAGGTAGGATCTCTCAACACTTGACCCCCTGTTATCTTCATTATAAAAATATCTATCTGTGAAAAAAAATTTAGGACCTGATTATGATATTTTAACTGCATTATTTATTTTACGGGCTTTGACGATTAAAAACGATATTAAACCCTAATAATATAACGAACTTTTAGCAGTTATCATTCACGATAAAATCATGGGGTAAAGTACAACCCCAGATTCATGCTTGGACATATGGAACTAAGTCGTAAAGTGAATATCATGACCGGAACAACTTTTGCAGGAATAAATGTAATTATTCTACGGTGTTAAATAAAAGTTATCGATAATTAGTTCCTTAATTATTAAAACATGGAAAAATTATTGTAAACTTTTATATATTATTTTTTAAAAATAAAATTGATGGAAAACATATAAAATCATATTTTCATTAAAATGGGTATTTCACAAAAATACCATCAACTCCTAAGAATTTATATTTTCTTTATAATACCATGAACTTTGGAAAAATAGTATTTTCCTTAAAATACCTTAAACCTTTCGAAGTGATATTTTTATTAAAATACCATGAACTTTTCTGAATCATAATTTTTACGAAAAAACCATGAATTTGGTATAGTAATTAGTTTTATTAAAATACCCTGGACTTTTAAAAACTAGGCTTTCCTTGTAAATACCAATAATAATCCTAAAACTATATTTTTACTAAATACCTTTAAGAAGTGAAACCTTACCAAAAATACTCCTAATTTCGAAAGTTAAGTTTTGAGAATTTCACTAAAATACTCTTACCTTTTAATAAAGGTAATACCACAACCTTTATAATAAAAGATAATTTACGTTAATATACCATTGTTTTTTTTATATAAATAATAATTACGATAAAATACCATAGTCCATTATAAGCTAAGATTTTTATAAAATACTGTGTTTACCTTACGACTATAATGGAACGAGATATAACCCATAACTGTGGAAGTCCATATCGACTGAGATATCATCTACTTAAATCCAATTTTTGATACATCACACGACATGACCTACGATACGGTTAGGGTTAGATTGCGCAAACCTAGGTATGGAATACTGTTATAAATGAGGATCCCTACAGGCAGAATGAACAGTCCCAATATGGACGACTATTACAAATAAATTGAACAGTCCCAATATGGACGACTGCTACGAATGAATTGAATAGTCCCAACATGGACAGATGACATTCCATGCCTAGATGATATACGCACTAACTCTAATTCGCAAAACCTTCACACTGAATAAAACGGGGCTGGGTAGTTTGATTTGACAAGGTAGTATACGGACTCGGATTCCCCTATTACCCGATCAGATCCGGGAAAGTGGAAAAGTACATTTCGCCTTCCCCAACTGTGTTCCGTGGTTAGAACGGAATAATCTCGAAAACCCGCTACCCTTGTCTAACAAACTAAATGAACATATTATCTGTAGTTGTCGCACGCAGTATACCTTAATTTACCAAATACCTATAATACATCCATCATACATCTACATACATATTATATTATATATTACACACACTTGTTCTCTTTACCATTACCTTCTGTTGAGAAAATCCTACCCGGGTGTAACTCGCTGACGGACTTCCTTTTCTTTTCTCTATCCTTGGAATGTCCGTTAGATGAGGACAAGATTCATGAAGAAGGAGGCGATGGAATGGAGCCCACTAATGAAAACTACACGAAGTTGATGCAAGAGTATTAGGATAGCTTTTCTATTGCCCACCTGTTTAGGGCTTGCTTTATTTTAATCAATGTAATCAAACTATTTAGTTTGCTTTCAGTACTTTGGGATGTAATAAACTTAGTTAATGGAAATAAATGCTTCTGCTTTTATTATCAGTTTTGGTACATTGCCGCATGATTTATACGCTTAACGTAACTGTATCGAGAAAAGACCACCCTCGACACAGTTAGGCTGCGGACCTTGGCACGTCACTGTTTCCGTACTTTTAGGAAGCGGGGAAAGACAGGTTTTAGTGGTGGCCCATGCAGGCCCTCAATGTACTAAAATGAAACCATTAACTGACGTTATTATGTTTGTGAATCTTATCCATTTACACTGTCTTCATACATCTTCCATTGTTCTTTTAATCTTCCTTCACATTCTGTATTCTAACCATGGTCTTTTTCTTTCAGGTCATAGCCAATCTAGAAGCTGTACCCCTTCCCGACAAGGATAACATGTCAGATATTACCTTCGAGGCTACACTTGGTTATTCAGACGACGAGGTCGTAGGACCACCGACGGTTATCTCCAACAGTGACTCAGAGGAATCTACCGAGGAAGAGCCAGAGGAAGAGGAACCCATCGAGGAAGAACCAGCAGAAGAGGAACCAATTGAAGAGGCCCCAGCTGAAGAAGATGCCCCAGCTGAAGAGGAGTCTCCCATTAGAGTGGAGGAACCGAAAGAATACGGTCCTCATATATGGTTTATTGGGGAGACACTCTATATTCGGGGGCATGCTTATCGATGCGTGCGCCGCACTCCTCCACGCCTCTATCTCCGTGGCATACCAGGCTCACCCTTCTACTATAGCTTTGCGAGAAAGGTCAACAACCGACGTGCTAGAGCTGAGCGATTCCACCCGTTTGTTTGACGGACAATGATCGAGACGATCGGTATTAGTTTTAGTTTGTACTAGCTGGCTAAATAAACCTATGTATAGCAGTAGGTCCACGTTTATCTTTAGTTGTATCTCCTTTTAAATTTTACTAATGAAATCTTAGTTTCGAGCAAAACTCTCTTGTGTCTCGTGCATTTTCCTTTCTTAGTTTAGCTCTTGCATTAATTGTTATTCTTTCGTGCAAGTTACTATCTGGTCTCATTCTCGAATCTGTTTTTAACCTAATCCACCTTCTTATTCAGTTAACGATGGCTGGTCGTCGCCATAACCGCAACAGGAGGGGAAATAGGATCCATGAGGCCACGGCTCAGCAAGCAGCCATGATGAATATGATGCAAGGGTTGTTAGACCAACAACAGCAAAAGACAGTCGCCCTTCACCAAGAGCTACAAGAAAGTAGTCAGCAACAGGCTGAGCTATTGGAGAAGGCATTAGCCCCAACTCCCCAAGGATCTGCGGGAGTTAAACAATTCCGATCATTGTATCCGAAGACTTTTGCTGGGAAAAGGACTCCATTAGAAGCTGAGGAATGGCTTCGGGGAACTGTCAACGATCTTGGGGCTGCTCAGGTCCCAATGGACGCGTGGGTCAGCATCGCCAAGCTGCAACTCACGGAAAATGCCCGAATATGGTGGGAAGCTGAGGAAAGTAGACTGACGGAGCCTATCAGTTGGGAAACGTTCAAAGTGTGTTTCGATACTCAGTACTTTCCAGTAGTACCACATATGGATATAGAGCGGAAGTTCATTCAGTTCCAATAGGGGTCTATGTGGGAGATGACTGTAGACCAATATGCGGCGGAATATACTATGCTTAGCCGTTTCGCTCTCCATCTTGTGGCCACCCCTGAACTGTATGCTAAAAGATTCCGACAGGGGTTGGATCTTAGGACACAGTCAGCCATGTCCAGTACCGCTCTCCCCACTTATGATGCGATTCTAGAGGCGACTCGTAATTATGAGGATCTGGAGGAAAGGATCAAGAAGAGCGATCGTTCTTTCGGGATGAAACGACCGGCAAATTAAATTTCAGGAGGATCATCTTCCAAATTCAATGGAAGACAACAGTTCAAGAGGCTAGCAGGGCCAATTGTCCCAAGAAAACCAACCGTCACATGCAACCACTGTGGCAGAGTCGGACATTACATAAGGGACTGCCGTATTTTGAACAAACTCTATATAATTTATGGGTCTCCAGATCATGCTATAGGGAAATGTCCTCAAAGAAGAGGACCACTAGGCCCTGCCAACAAGCTAGTCAAGGCACCACAACATGGGAACCGATCACTTCCTGCTGCTAAGACGACCGGACAAGGTGCGCCAGCTAGAGGACCATCCTTGCCTTCTCAAAAGCATGTTTTTCAGCAAGCTCAGCGAAATGGTCCCAAGCGCCAAGCCTATACTATGACACCCGAGAAGGCTGAGGCCACAGGGGAAGTCATTACGGGTATCCATTGATTTCCTGTCTTTTTTTGCTTCCAGTATCACTGTTATTTTCGTTATCCACATATACTTAGGCTCACTCATACCTTTACTTTTAAAACACAGGTGTCTTTCTAGTATCCTCTACACCTGCACTTACACTTTTTGATTCCGGTGCGTCACACTGCTTTATGGCACAAAAGTTTGCGACAACCAACTCCATTCCAGTGGAACCCCTCAGCACTGAATGGAATGTCAACATAGGAAACGGTGTGATCAAGTCCACTACAGGGTACGACCTATGTCCCGTGGTGATATGCGGTCGGGGTTTCTATGCCAACTTCATGGTGATAGATATGCCTAATTTCGACATAGTCTTGGACATGGACTGGTTGAGTACTTTTTACGCTACCATCGACTTCCATCAAAAGAGGGCAGTGTTCGAGATTCTTGACCATCCAATGTTTGTATTCAAGAGAGGGAGTCGATCCTTGGATCCAGCAACTTATAAAGATGTACCAAGGAAGGACGAGAGGTTATATACTTTACATAAGGAGGAAGATATGCCGATGGTGGTTTGAAAGTTCGAAGATGTGTTCGCCGAGGTGTCTAGGTTACCACCAGATCGAGCGATCGAATTCATAATAGACTTGATGCCAGGCACACAACCAATCTTACGAGCACCGTATTGAATTGGACAGGCAGAATTGATCGAGCTTCGAATGCAAATTGAGGACCACCTTAATAAGGGATTTATTAGACCGAGCACATCACTTTGGGGTGCTCCGGTTCTTTTGGTACCTACGAAGGATGGAACCAGTGGATATGTATAGATTATCGGGAGTTAAATAAGGTCACTATCAAGAACAAGTATCCTCTGCCGAGGATAGACGATCCGTTCGATCAGTTGGAAGGGTCTCGAGTGTTCTCGAAGCTAGATCTGCGGACAGGTTATCATCAACTCAAAGTTAAGACATCTGACATTCCTAAGATGGATTTCCGAACTAAGTATGGGCACTATGAATTTCTAGTGATGCCTTTTGGAGTGACCAATGCCCCGGCAGTATTCATGAATTTTATGAACCAAGTGTTTTATGAATACTTGGACAAGTTTGATGTCATTTTCATTGACAATATCCCTGTGTATTCAAAGGATCGAGAGGAACATGCGAAGCATCTGCGCATTGTGCTTGAAACTTTGCGTCAACATCAACTGTACGCAAAGCTCAGCAAATGCGAGTTTTGGTTAGAGCGGGTAGCTTTCCTGGGACACATTGTGTCGGGCGATGGAATTTCGGTAGATCCGACCAAAATTACTTCTATACAAAAATGGCCGACACCAGAAACAGTGATGGAGATCAGGAGCTTCTTGGGGCTTGCTGGATATTACCGTCGATTTATTAAAAACTTCTCCAGGATTGCCGAACTGATGACTTGTTTGACTCGGAAGGATGTGTTGTATGTGTGAACTGAGGCTTGTACGAAAGCGTTCTCGGAGTTGAAGACTCGTCTAACCACAGCACCCATTCTTACTATTCCCAACAGAACTGGAGGTTTCGACGTTCATTGCGACACCTCGGGAAAGGGATTAGGATGTGTGTTACACCAACACGATAAGGTAGTAGCATATGCATCTAGATAGCTAAAGATTCACGAACGCAACTACCCGACCCATGATTTGGAGCTCGCTGCAGTTATCTTTGCACTCAAAATCTAGAGGCATTATTTATTAGGGGAGAAGGTAGAGATTTATACCGATCACAAGAGTTTGAAGTATATCTTTACTCAGAAAGAGCTCAATATGAGGAAAAGGAGGTGGCTAGAACTAATGGTAAATTTTGATATAAATCTTCAATATCATCCAAGAAAGGTAAATATGGTCCCTAACGCTCTGAGTCACCAGCCGACGGCGTTGAGTCTTGCTACTCACTGGAGGAATCTACAGGACCTCAACAAGTTAAAGATGGAGGTGATCATGCCCGGGGTATCCTCGTCACTTATGAATATGCAAATTCAGTCCACATTGGTGGATCAGATCAAAGAAGCTCAAGCTGGAAATACAAGATTACAAAAGATTCGAGAGCAGGTAAAAACAAACTTGCGAACTGAATTCATCATTCATGAAGATGGGTCATGTTCATATCAGAATATTGCATTTTATACCGCCCATTCTTACGCTCGTGTGTTTATAGGTAGGTACTTTTAATCCGTGTTTGTTACATATTTGCAGAATACAGGTTTCCAGTACAAATATTGCTAATCAGGATTAATTCTCCACAGTTACGCCAAATGCAGAACATCTGTCCACAGCAGATAAAAGCCGGGTTCCGGTCATCCATATCCGTCCGGTGCTGCGTACCGGTTCCAGGGACAAGACATATGACATCGGTCATTCATGTCTCGGACAAGCACGGAGCACGAGAGGGGCTGCACAAGAATCAATGGGTGCACGGAGCTCGAGGGAGATAGAAGTCAAAAGGGAAAAAGATATGCAATCTTGGACTTAGAATTCTGAAAATATTCTGGAAATATTATAAGAAACTTTATGTACCAAACAGCTGGAAAAGGCCAACCAGGAACCCACAGAAAACCCCACAGTCCAAATCTACAGTACGGCCGCGCATGCGCGGCCAATAGGGGCTATTGGCGGCGCATGCGCGGCCATACAGGCGCCGCACTCAGTGGATTTTGGGGGGTAGTTTTGGTACTTCATGTTGAGGCTGCTGGTTGCCCTAAAACCCCATTTCCCTGCCTATAAATACAGCAGCTTAGAGCTAAGCCAAGGGAGCAATTTTTGGAGCTTTTTCTTAGTTTCTTCTTTGTGTAATTTTGTTCTTCTTCTTCCTCTTCTTCACTCTTTCTCCATTAAATTGTAGTGAGAGCTCTTGAGTGGAAAATTAATGAAGATGAGGGGTTGTTATCTTTCTTTTTAGTTGCTCCCCCTTGAGATTTCTGCTTTCCCTTGCTCATTCAATCTCTTCATTGAGGTTGAATGGTTAAGGGTTAGTTATTGATCTCAAGGGTCGTATTTTCTCCCGGGACTAGCACTCCATTTCACATGCGTTTTCTACCCTTCCCTTGATCTTGCAAGTTCTTCATTGAGCTTGCAAGTTTAAGGGTTGGCTATTGAGCACATGCTTGGCTTGGGTCCTAGTTCCGTATTCTTTTTATTACTCGCTTTTTATTACTTGTCTTTTTATTACTTGCATTTTATTCATGCAATTTTATTACTTGTATCTTTTCTTTTCTTTGTTCTTTTTTCTCTTTTGTTTATATTGTGAATGTTGTAATTATTATTGTTAAGAATTAATACGGTTTTATAAGTTAACATTTCTTTGCCAATCCCTTTTCCCGTTATTTTCCATTTGAACTTCGTCCAAACCATACGCAAGCGCTCCGTTAGGCACCGTATCCTGACAAGGTAACGGTGATTCCTAACCACGACCGGTTGCGTTCGGTTTGGCCGGAGGCGAAGGCAAGAGACAAGAACGGAAGGACAAGGGTAAATAAGCCGGATTCCACGAATACCGCGCTTAAACCCCCTAATCCACGTTGTTGCCGATTGCTTAGCTTCAATTGGTCAAGACTCGGCTCAAAGGTTTTTGAGTACGGATTTCTTAGCTTACAATCTCGTATTTTCTTAACAACTTTATACTTGCAGATATACACATAGGTTAGATCAAACAAACATACAAGATTCTTTATTGACTCGTCTAAAGCAAGAAGGTAAGATACACCATCTCCCTGTGGACCGACCCGTGCTCACCGGCTAGCTGCAAAGCGACACCGTCCTGATCGCGGTAAACTCAAATTCTTTCATCCGACATGCCAAAAGCGTGCGATCAGGTCACTAAGATATGGAAGCAGGATTTGTATGCCTACCGGAGAAATCAGAGAGGAATTGATGAAAAAGGCACAGAGTTCTCCATACTCCGTTCATCCTGGAGGAACGAAAATGTACAAGGACCTCAGTCAAAACTATTGGTGACATGGTATGAAGTGGGAGGTACCAAAGAGTGTATCTAAGTGCCTGATTTTTCAACAGGTGAAGGCTGAACACCACCGAATTGCCGGTCTTTTATAGCCCTTACCGATACCCGAATAGAAGTGGCAAAATATCACCATGGATTTCATGACTGCACTCCCTCGCAGTACCAAGGGCAACGATTCCGTATGGGTAATCGTGGACTGGCTTACTAAGTCCGCGCATTTCATTCCTTTTCACGTCAGCCAGTCAACTGAAAGCCTGGCGAAGAAGTATATGGAGGAGATCATCCGATTCCTGTATGCATGGTTTCTGATCGAGACACACGTTTCCAATCTCATTTCTGGAAAAGTCTACAGGAGAGTCTTTGCACAAACCTGAGTTTCAATACAGCCTATCACCCCAAACCAATGGCTAATCCGAGAGAGTTATTCAGATTCTTGAAGATATGCTCCGAGCCTGTATGTTGGATTTTGAGGGATCTTGGGAGGACCACTTGCACTTAGTAGAGGTCGTATATAACAACGGCTATCAGGCAAGTATCAGTATGGCGCCTTTCGTGACATTATATGGGAGGAAGTGCAGGTCTCCATTGAGTTGGGATGACATTGGAGATCGAGAACTTCTAGGACCATAGTTGATTGTCGAGACCGTGGGAATGGTGAGAACCATAAGGGAACAACTACGTATAGCTGAGGATCGATAGAAACACTAGGCAGATGCAAAAAGGAAGCACCTAGAATTTCAACCAGGTGAACATGTGTTCCTGAAGATCTCACTGAATTGCGGAGTGATACGTTTCGGGAAGTGGGGAAAGCTCAGTCCGTGACATCCTTGAACGAGTTGGGAAGGTTGTGTATCGCCTAGCCTTACCACCTTCTTTGGAAGGCGTGCACAACGTTTTTCATATCTCATAGTTAAGGAGGTATGTTGATGACCCCAGTCATGTTTTGAATCATTCTGAAATCATGGTAGGGGCTGACCTAACCTACAAACAACAACCAATCGAGATCTTAGATTGGATGGAGAAGACATTAAGGGACAAGACAGTCCAGCTGGTTAGAGTTATGTAGAGGAAGGACTCTCCGGGCGAATCCACATGGGAGAGAGAGGATGAGATGAGGGAACATTATCCCCATCTATTTGTAACCCCTTCTATGTAACTACTCTTTCTCTTACCTCCAGAATTTCGAGAACGAAATTATTTCAAGGAGGATAGATTGTAATGACCATGTAACCTAGATACGTAATAAAAACGTTTTATAATTTTCTCGAGGTCAAAACAATTATTTTACTGCTTCTATTGGTAGAAAACACTTTAAAAATATTTTTCCATGATTAAAATGAATTAATATGATTTTTGGGAATTTTTAAGAATTTAAATGGATTTTTTTTATCGAAGGGAAAAGTTTTTAAAACCGACAAGGGGAGCTATTTTGGACCAAATTTGGTTACAAAAGATAGAAAACATCAAAATACATTTTCTATAATTTTCCTATATTTTTATAATATTTTTAACTATTTTAAAATAGTTTTTAGAAGCCAAAAACAATTTTTAAAACATTTTTAAATATTAAAAACAAATTTTATTAATATTTTTAGAGCGGGAATGGATCTGGACCATCGGATCTGAAAACCAACGGTCCAAATTCTTCCGACAGTTTATTTTCTCTCTCTCTCTCTCCAAGTGGCAACCATTTCACGCCCTAATCAAGATAATAAAATGTTTGACTTGACCAAACCAGCTTGTTACACAGGAATGGTGAACATCGGTTCGGCTCTAACTGGTGACAACTGTCACGAGCATGAGAAAGGGAAGGAGGATTGTAAGGAATTCCGGATAACCCTATTGAAAGAGAAGCATTGTAATGCATCTTCGGGTGTATTTGTTATTGAAAACTGTTTTTCAGTCAACTCTATCTCCTAGGTACTAGATACCGGGTCAGGATCTCATATCTGTAATTTATTACAAGAACTGAGAAAAAGTAGAATGGTTGGACCAGGTGATTTGTCTCTCAGAGTGAGGAACGGAGCATAAGTTGATGCTACCGCCGTCGGTGAATATCACCTAGTATTGCCAAGTGGCAATACTATAATTTTGAACAATTGTTACTCTGTACCTTCTATACTCTGCAACATCATACCAAATTGCCTCTCACAAATACGCAACTCCGCGAAGCCACCAAACTCTCTCTCAACCTCCCCTCTATTTTCTAAGCTAGTAAGTCCCCTCTTCTCCTCCTCTTTTCACATCTCAAAACTATCTCTTTTCAAATCACGTCGGTAAGTGGAGTTATACCGACTCTTAATTCTATTCTCTTTAAAATTTCAATTTTCTCTTAAGAACCATTCAACCATATCAGTACATCTTGCTTATTAAACATTAACTGATATTTAGAAACAAGTTTCATTTCAAAACTCCATGTAAAACAACTTTTATTAAGCTTTTAGGTTTAAATACCATAAAGTTACATATGACATCTTTTATCATTTTTGCTCATATTACCTTTAAAAAATCTCATGAGGTAATGACCTACCTCTCACAAACACGCATCATGACATAGCACGATTTCCTTTTTACAATATTTTTGGGACAAATACGACCTTTGCATCAAAATACCATAAACTATTATTAAAAACCGTATTCTTTAAATTGTGTTATTTTAAATTCCTTGCGATTATGCCTCTACAACCCACTTTGGGGAACCCGATCGGGATGGTACGGGTTATCGCATATCCTCGGGACTAGTAGAGCGAGATGCTGATCTCCTCACGGAGCATACGATCTCGATGGAATTTTTAATGCAATTTTTAAGAAAAACGTGATTTGCTATTTAATAAATAAATTTTATTTTTAATAATTATATATAAATATTATCAAACCATCTATTTTAAATATATAATAAATTCCATGTTTTCTAAACAAAAGAAAAGAATTACAATTTCATGAAAATACCATCAATAATCCATACAAGTTAAATTTACACAAAAATACCATGTATTATTCAAGCTAAGTATTTATTCACTAGAATACCTCATTTTTAAAATTTACGTCCATGAAAACCATAAATACGATAAATAAATACGTGAGGTTTATTTTGAAAGTATACCAAAAAGATTTTTCATAAAACCCCCTCAAGTTATATTAAATTACAATAAGGACCCTAGTAAATATAGGTTTAAGCGGGACCAATTCTTTTGAGCCTCAGGGAGTCGGAGAAAATGGGTGCTTGACTATTTAAGGTAGAAAACTAAAACGGGGTTATCAACGGTAATTGGCTTGGAAAAAGTCACAAATCATGCCATCCATATGCAGCAGTTACCGATAACCCCTAAACCTAATTCAGAACTCAAATCTGTTTAAAGTGTCTGACTCAATCTGAGTCTCATTCTACTCTGAATACAATCCAAAAATGAATCAAACCATATCTCCAATTCAACATGATTCCAACTATAATTCCTTTTCAACATGAATCCAATGTATCAAATATGAACACTTGAACAAGAACATGCAACATGACTCGACTGGACTGAACTATGGATATATTTTAAACTTGACTACATGGCTATCTGTTTACATCAGATCAGTTTACTTGAACAACTTATACCATGGTTTCGGCAAATCTTATACAACAAACCAATACAATCAATACAATATGCATTACGGGGGTTAACGGGGTATATTGGTACGGAATATATTAGAAGTGGCATGTGATAGTCACCATAATACACCTAACCTGAATGTCTGTGCCGTTGTCCCGTGGCTTCACGGGTCCTTGTGCTCCGTATACCTTAGTCCACGGAATAGTTGGACTTCTCTCGTATACACTGATACATTCTGTACCAAGCTACAAACAACTACGTTAGTATAAAAAACAGATAAATTACCAGATATATTTCATTACTTGATCTATTCTTATCTCTCTTTTGGGACTTACCGAGCGATTGTTCGCCGACGACATTCATATTTCTTCTTTCTTTAGAATATTGTCAGGAGGAACCGACTCCCAGGAGATCGAGCCCAGCCAGGAAGATTTGGAGCAGTTTGCTGAGGAGATAGAGTTTTAGTTCATACTTGTACTTATCTTACTATCAGTTCAAATTTCATTGTTTAGGCATCGCTTTCCATTATCGTACTTTACTTTTTAGTGTATGTAAAGAATGAATATAAATAAAAAGTTGTTTCATTATATCACTTGTCATTCTTGTGCTTTACTTTTATATTACTTATTTACGCTTAACGTGTTTACTTCTTAGTAAATACGCTGCGTCCCTGCCACGTCCTCTTATCCGTACACTGGAAAGCGGGGCGTGACAGAGGTCGATGTCACCGTATGTATATTTGTTTTTCTTTTCTGTACTAGAATTACCCCGCGAAGGGGTGCTCGAATAGCCGGGTTCTATAGGGCAACGGGCCTGTATCGCATGGCGTTGAGACGGAGAGGGCCTTACTCTAGAATTGGCGGGCTATTCACCGCACTCGTAGGGGGTATAGGATGACCCACGGAGGGGTGCTCAAGTTACCGAATTCCGTAAAATGCTGGGTGGCCTATTCGCTTTGATGATTGGGGCTGCCTCGGAATTGGTGGGTAACTTTTCGCATTCGTAGGGGTCTAGATTTTTCATTGCACAGGCTATCTACACGACCGAGGAACGTCGAGTTTCATTTGTGGCTTAAATGAAACCCGGGGCTCCTAAATTATCCGTTATTCCATGTTACTTATTGATGTTCTGTGATGTTGCTTATATCATGCCTGGGACGAATGATTATATTTATATATATATATATATACACACACACACACACTAGTAGATATTGTATATGTTTTGCATCCGTGCTAGTCCTGTCCTTACTCCGTCGTTAGTTAAGTAACCTAACGGTGCATGACGGGGCGTCATGGAGAATGCGAATGGCATATACGTAAATTTTATTTTCGTTCCTTTTTGGTGTGATAGGATTTAATTGATGGGACCGCTTTAATTTTAATTAATGCAAGAAAAAGAAACCTAAAAGATGGTGTTGTAACAGATTTCGAAAAACTATAGTCATACTCTTTTGCTTTGCATAGTGGTATTCAGTTAGAAATATCCAACACCTCATTCGAGAAGGCAAGAACTTGGATCCATTCATGGGGAGTGACCACTTGAGCAAAAGTTTATGTTACTATAGAATACTTGGTTTTCTTCAAAACCACTAATTTTCAAAAACGGGGCCTAAACCACTCCTTTTCAAAACTGCTCAGTTCCTTTAACAATATCAAGTTCATTGCGTTAAAGGTTTTTCGCCAAAAACCAGTCGTAGCCCTCTGTCATTTCAGATTAGTATTGCTTGTTATTCGTGCTGCGTATGTCGTGCTCAGCCGAGGCGTAATGTTCAGTAGCTATGTAGTACTTTTCTGTAGCACTAGATGCGATTGGTTAGGACAGTGGTACGGTCATTTTGGCTCAGTCAAGGACTCGTATGGGTGAGTTTAATGCAATCAAGATAATGACAGGTTGAACTTGACTAGGACCATTTGATATGTTGGCTCAGTCAAGATCACTTGGGTCCTAGCGGCAAAAACCATATCGAGAGTTTAAATATACAGAAAACTTGCTAGTGTTGCATACCTTCTGGAGTGTGGTAACTAGAGTGGCTTCCATCTAGGTTATCACGCATTGATACTTGGATCCTAATCCTACTGATGAGTATGATTACTCTTAGGAGATATTTTTCACTCCACAATTAGCTAATCTATTAGGTGTCCAGAAAAGCGTTAACGGAGCTACGCCTCTGCGGAAATGATGTTTATTTTAATTAGGACCATGCAAGAGCACGGAGAACCTCTCTCGGAGTACCAACACTCACCTGGCTGAACGGTTTGCGAACTTGTGAGGTATGAATGATCCCGACTAGTTTTCCTTTTAAGGTTTGAAGGAAAATTCGAGAAACTAGTAGGAGCCATCCTAATTAGATAAACTAATAACTAATCTAATATTGCGAAAGCGCACGCTGAGTGTTTCTTTTCTCTCTCTCCAGATGGCAACCATTTCACGCCTTAATCAAGATAATAAAATGTTTGACTTGACCGAACCAGCTTGTTACACAGGGCTAGTGAACGTCGGTTCGGCTCTAACTTGTGACAACTGTCACGAGTATGAGAAAGGGAAGGAGGATTGTAAGGAATTCCGGATAACCTTATTGAAAGAGAAGCATTCTAATGCATCTTCGGGTATATTTGTTATTGAAAACTGTTTTTGGGTCAACCCTACCTCCTAGGTACTAGATACCGGGTCAGGATCTCATATATGTAATTTATTAAAAGAACTGAGAAAAAGTAGAATGGTTGGACCGGTTGATATGTCTCTCAGAGTGAGAAACGGAGCACAAGTTGATGCTACCGCCGTCGGTGAATATCACCTAGTATTGCCAAGTGGCAATACTATAATTTTGAACAATTGTTACCATATACCTTCTATACTCTGCAACATCATACCAAGCTCTTTACTTGATAAAGATGGATATAACTTTATTCTAGATAAAAATATCATGAACATTTACCTTAATCAGGTATTGGTTGCAGAAGGTACATTTTGCAATGGTATCTATGTTCTTAATCAAAACACAGTTTTCAATGTACAAAACACACATAAGAGGAAAAGTTCAGATACGAACAAAACCTACTTGTGACATTATAAACATGGGTCATATTGGTGAGAAAAGACTAAGTAAGTTTGTAACGACTCTATTTTAATGTACAGAAAATTTGTTTAAATGTTAACGTACAAATGGAGTATTTGCAAAGCTAAGTATGCTATAAGTATTTATTTTGCTTTTGAACAGCAAGAAACAACTTGTAGCTTATGGGTAAAGCCTTGCACTGCTATGACATAGCCCCTGTATTCGAATCCCCTCAGCCACATATATTTTTGCTGATTTTTCTTTTAAACTTTTAGAAGCTCAAAAGTTTGCACGTGCACTGCACGTAAAATGAAAAGTCACACAAAAATAAAACATGTGGAAATTTTTATTTGATCGACCCTGACACATGTCCAAAATCCAAGCGCCCACACCCCAATTTGGACCGGCGAGATTCTCTCTGGGGCCGGCACCGCCGGTCCTCCCCCCTACCCACCCCATCCTAAATACTTCAATATCTTAACCCTAGCACCCCTTGGCCTACCTCATTAACCCTATTCTGTTTGTTTTCCCTGCACATTTCCAGAGAATTAAAATGAGATATTAATATAAAATGTTAATGCATTTTAATTCCATTCTTCAATACCCTAAACCCTAATTTCTCCTATAAATACAAACATCACACTTTAGCCTCCTCATTCTGAAATCCTTTTCAAAACTCTCTAAATTTTCTAAGTCCAAAAGTTGTACAAGTGGGGTTAGCTCAAGGTCAAGTTCCGGCGACGACTCAGTACAAATCCGGCGACAACACGAATCCATGATGCCTTCAAAATCATCCTCCATCTCTTCTCTTTACCATCATCATCATCCAGTAAGTCCCTTCTTTCCCCCTTCTCTTCTATTAAAAAGAATTATCATTTCAAAACTTGCCGGAAGCGGAGTTAATCCGAATTCTGATTCTAATTTGACTCAAAACCTAATTTTTCTTAATAACAAATTTACCATATTCTTGTATATTGTTTAGAAATCATAAACAAACCCGTTAGAATAAATAAAAATATTCCATGTTTTCTAAACAAAAAGAAAAGATTTACATATTTCATGAAAATACCACCACGAATCCGTATAATTCCAATTTACAAAAAAATACCATATAATATTCAAATTAGGTTTATATCCACTAGAATAAACATCACGTTTAAAAATCACATCCATTAAAAAAAAACCCTAAAGACGATAAATAAATACTTGAGGTTTATTTTGAAAATATACCAAAACTATTTTGCATAAAACCCTCTCAAGTTATCTTAATTTACAATAAGGACCCTAGTAAATATAGGTTTAAGCGGAACCAATTCTCTTGAGCCTCGGGGAGCCGGAGAAAGTGGGTGCTTGCCTATTTAAGGTAGACAACTAAAACGGGGTTATCAATACGGTAATTATCTTGGAAAAAGACAAAAATCCTGCCGTCTATATGCAGCAGTTACCGATAACTCCAGAACATAAATCAGGACTTCAATTCTTTTTAATTGCCTAACTCGGTTAGAGTCACAGGCTAATCCGTATACAATCTAACTTGAATACAAATCAAGTATAACTCCAATATAACATAAATCCAATTAAACCAGAAGACAATCTATATCAACATGAACATGAGTTGAATTGACCGAACCATGGATATACATTGATCTGTCTACATGACTATCCATTTATATCGTTACCCGTTTACATGAACAATTGATATCATGGTCTCGGCAAGTCCATCTACAAAGCAATACAATCAATACAAAAGATATTACGGGGTTTTAAAGGGGTAGACTGGTACGGAATGTGTTAGAAGTGGCACGAGACGGTCACTTTAATACACCTAACCTGAATATTCATTGCAGTTGTTCTGTGGCTTAACGGTTCCTTATGCTCCGTATGCCTTAGTCCACGGAATAGTTGGACTCCTCTCGTATACACTGGTATATTCTGTACCAAGCTACAAACAACTGCGTTAACATAACATACTTACAATACACCAGTTATATTCTCATATCTGTCTATTTATCTGTCTATTCTATTCCTACCTTTCTTTGGGACTTACCGAGCGATTGTTCGCTGACGACATTCCTTTTCTTCTTTCTTTGGAATGTTGTCAGGTGGATCTAACTCTCTGGAGGTCGAGCCCAGCGAAGAAGAGTTGGAGCAGTTCACAAACGACCCAGAGCTCTAGCCTTTTGTATATACTTTACTTTCAGTTCATGCCATTGTTTAGGCATTACTTTCCATTCTTGTATTTACATTTTCAGTTGTATTGTAAAAAAATGTTTAATAAATAAAGGTTGCTATTCATTTACATTTCATGTCTTCTTGTGTATATTTATATTATATTGCTTAGTTACGTTTAGCGTGTTTACTTCTGAGTAAATACGTAGCGGGCCTAGTCGCGTCTTCTTACCGTACACCGAGAAGCGGGGTGTGACAGGTTTTGTTAGTAGCCCATGCAGGTCAAATTCTGCATGGACATGCAGGTCAATTCTGCATGAAGTTCTAAGAAATATAACATAAGAATCAGCAACTAAAAACATTATTTACATTTCATATTTCTTGAATTTTACAAATTCATATTTTTTGAATCTATTCTAATCCTATTTTTCTTTCAAGATTATGGATTCCCCGAACAATACCGGCACAAACGTGAATGGCAACACACCACCTCTTCCTCTACCACCACCTCCTACCGTAGCTGCTCCGATCAATGAGCAGACAGTATTTCTTGAGGCAATCCGAAGCTTCCTAGAAGGGCAGCAGCAGCAGACTGCTATATTAATGAACCGTCCAGAAGCGGAAGCACCCGGAGTGAAGCAATTCCAGGCATTGCATCCGAAGCAATTTTCTGGGAAAAAGAGCCCTTTGGAAGCTGAAGAATGGGATCAGAGTATCAAAGACGATCTAGCAGCAGCACAAGTGCCAGAGATCGCTTGGGTACGGGTTGCGAAGCTGTAACTCACCGACAATGCCCGAGTATGGTGGAAGGCGGAAGAAAGCCATCTTGCCTGGCCGATCGAATGGAAAACCTTTCGCGACATGTTCGACGCAAAGTATTTTCCAGAGACTGCCCGATTCGACATGGAGCAGCAATTCATCCATCTACAACAAGGCTCTATGTGGAGAAAATCAGTGGATTAGTATGATGCTGAGTTTCCCATGCTCAGTAGGTTCGCGGCACCTCATTCCGACTGCTGGGATCAGGTCTAGACGATTTCAGCAAAGGTTAGATCCGGAAATCCAAGCTGCCTTAGCTACAGGGGATTTCCTAAGTCACGACATGGCTCTAAAAGCTGCCCGTCAATATGAGGCAGTGGTGCCTCAATCCGCCAGAGTGAAGCGCCCTGCTACTCAGATAGCAGAAGGAGCCTCTTCAAGGCCACCTTTTGTACCCAGGAGACCGGGAGTACTATTCAACAGGCCCATTCCAGCCTTTTGCGCCTACTGTAGGAGGGATGGACACCTGGCGAAGGACTGCAGGCATGCTAATCGCCTTTGCTTAGTTTGTGGTTCATCCACACATGATATTGGGTATTGTTGTTCATATCAGAATTTTGAATTATTATATCGCCCATTCTTAATCATATTACATATAAATAGGTGCTTTTGATTCATGTCTGCTAAATAGTTGCAGGTTATAGGTTCTCAGATCGTTACAGTGAAATTCATGAAAAGTCGCTACAAATGTGAGACTATGACCAACAATAGATGAATCCGTATGATGCCGCCTATCAGTTCAAGGAACAAATGAAATCATTAGACAGTTCAATGCACAAAGTACAAGGGCGGCACAAGATTCAAGACTTCAACACAAAGCTCAAGGCAAAAGTCCACATCATTCTGTACTGTTGGAAATCTGGAAGAAAATAGAAGAAATTCTGAGGAACCAAGTGAAGAAAACAGAAAGTAAAAGCAGCCTGAAGCAACCCTGAAAAATTGATCCCAAGTTCCCACTAAATGGCCGCGGAACCGCGGGCAAACAGGGCTTTCTGCGGCGGTTCCGTGGTCGTATGGTGCACGTGTCGGTGGAGGTGTCGGTGCTTTGACCCGGCTTTCTTAGGGTAGTTTTGTAAATTCATGTATGGATCAGAATGTAACCTAGGATTTTTTCTATCTATAAATAGGAAAACCAAAAGCCTAATGAAGGCATGCCTCTCTTTAGTTTTTACTCTTTTTAATTCTTAGATCTAGATTTTTAATTCCATTGTAATGCGTAATTGAGAGGACATCAATAAAGTAAGTTTTCATTTTCTATCTCGCATTCTTCTTATCTGAATTTTAATTCCTGCACTTTTTTATCTGTTCTTTATTTATCTATAATTTAGTTTGTCTAATATAAAAAATATATAAATGAATTTTATTGTCACCTTCCTAATGAGTGAGTAATTCCTCACTTGTTAGGGGTAGGATAGGGAAGCTTTGAGAGAAAAAAATCTCTCTAACTCCTTTCTTTGCCCAAATAATCTTAAAATACGAACTCCCTTTAAATCAACTATAATCCGCTCACTACGGCACCCTATCTTACATGTTAGTGGTGATTCCCTAGTTAGACCGGTTGTGGTTGAATTAACCGGAGGTTAGGGCTAAGAGCTAAGAACGGACAGACAAGGACCAAAAGGAAGAAACTTAGTTTCATAAAACCGTTTTATAGAAAATTCTTTAAAAAACGGTTTTATGAAGTATATCTATGGTTCGGTTCGGTCAAGTTGTATAGATTGAATAGATTGAATATATGAATTCATGGATTTATGTTGAATATATACTTGAATCATATTCAAGTCAGTTTGATTATATCGAGACTCAGTCTGAGTCAGACATTTAGAAAAGACATTGAAGTCCTGAATTAGTTTTGATGTTATCGGTAATTGCTGCACATGGACGGCAGGATTTGTGTCTTTTTCCAAGACAATTACCGTGTTGATAACACCGTTTGTTATAGTGTCTACCTTAAATAGGCAAGAACCCATATCTCCGGCTCCCTGAGGCTCAAGAGACCGGTTCTGCTTAAACCTATGTTTACTAGGGTCCTTATTGTAATTTAGTATAACTTGAGGGGTTTTATATAAAATAGTTTTGTGATACTTTCAAAATATACCTTAAGTATTTAATTATCGTCTTTAGAGTTTACGTAGATGTTTCTTTTATTCTATGTGAAATTTCTAGTGAATATGACCTAGTTTTTAAAGCATAAGGTACGTATTTGAAATATTGGAATTGTATAATATTTTCTTGTAAATGGGATGTTTTTCTTGAATTTTGGAAATGTGGAATATTATAAATATTAAAAATAGATATTTTGATATTAATTACATATATATTTATTTATTAAAAATATAAGTTTTATTTATAATATAAATCATATTTTCTAAAGAAAAATGTATTAAAAATCTTTCGAGATCGTATGCTCCATGAGGAGGTCTGCATTTCGCTCTACTAGGTCCGAGGATGTGCGATAATCCGCACCATACCGAACGGGGGATCCTAATAGTGGGTTGTAGAGTCGCATTTGCAAAGATTTGTTAAATACACTTCTTATAGAAAAAAGGTTTTATAAGTTGAAGGTAATTATATGTAAAGTCGTATTTTCCCGAATCTATGTTCCCAAATTCCATCGTGCTATGTTAGATATGTGTGTTGTGAGAAGGTAGGTCATTATCTCATGAGTTTTATAAAGATAGCACGGTTAAAAGGTATAAACATGTCGATATAAAACATAAATGTATTTTAATGTAAAATTGAAATACAACTTGCTATGGTTATCATTTTGATGTCAAACTTGTTCTATTGTCTTTGTTAATGATTACTAAACAATATATCAAAAGTTGTAGGTTTTTTATTGAGAAAAAATTGTATTTTTAAAAGAAAAGAGAATCGGAAGCCGGATAACCCCGCTTCCGACACGTTTTAAGAATGAAAAGTTTGAGAATAGCAAAACAGAGAGAGAAGGGGGACTTACTGTTTTGTTGGACTATAGGAGAGAGGAGGGTTCTAAAGAAAGTTTCGGGGAGTCGTTTCGTCGCCAGAAATCTTCTCGGAAGTTCGTCGGAGCTTCGTCCTTCACTAACTCCACTTGTACACTAAGGACTTGAGAATTTTGTATAGTTTTTGTATAGAAGTTTCAGTGTGAATGGATGAAAAATGGAGTGGGTATTTATAGGACAATTTAGGGTTTAGGGGGAATGAATAATGCATTAAAATTTTGCATTAAAATAGAATTTAAAGGGTTGTATTATTCTCTGTAAATGTGCAGAGTAAATAAGCAATACTGGGGTTAAGAGGGTAGTCCAAGGGTCTAGGGTTTTCGAAAAAAATGGGGTTTGGGCATGGGAAAACTGGCAGCGCCGGTCTGAGGGGGTTTCTCGCCGGTCCGATCATGGAGGTGGGGGCTCGGATTGGGGCCACGTGTCCCAGACGCTTCAACTAGCCTATTTAACATGTTTGATTATTCTGTAACTTACCCTATTATGCGTGTTGCACGTGTAGATTCTTGGGCTTCTAAAAGGTTAAAAAAAATTAAAATAAAAAGATAATGTGGCTGATGGGATTTGAACTCAGGTGCTTTGGTTCAGCAGTGCAAGGTTTTACCAGTGAGCTACGAGCTCTTTCTTGCTGTTCAAAAGCAAATCAAACTTATAACTTGTGGTCAGGCTCAAGTACCTCTTTTTGTATTTTTTTGAAAAAATTGTATAGAAAGTTTAGGGTTGTTAGACAAACTTTTGTGATCTGTGTAGATATCTACCCGTTCTCAAAGAAGATAATGGCGCCAAATCTTAAGTGCAAAGATAACGACTGCCAACTCCCGATCATGCGTTGGATAGTTGCGCTCATGAACCTTCAGCTGTCTTGATGCATAAGCTACAACTTTACCGTGCTGATGTAGAACACATCATAATCCCTTACCGGATGCATCGCAATGCACTACGAAACCTCCAGACTGGTCCGGTATGACAAGGATAGGTGCTGATGTCAATCTTTACTTGAGTTCTATGAAAGCTTGTTCACATGCTTCTGACCATACGAATTATTCATCTTTACGTGTGAGCTTGGTCAGAGGTGTTGCGATTTTTGAGAATCTTTTAATGAATCTTCTGTAATATCCTGCTAGACCCAAGAAACTTCTGTCACGCCCCGCTTCCCGGTGTACGGAGAGGGGACGCGGCGAGGCCCGCTACGTATTTACTCAGAAGTAAACACGCTAAGCGTAACTAAGCAATATAAGTAAAATGTATACAGGAGACATGAATATAAATGAACAACAACTTTATTTATTAAACATTCTCTTACAGGTACAACTGGAAATGTAAATACAAGGATGGAAAGCAATGCCTAAATAATGGCATGAACTAAAAAGAAAATATGTACAAGTGACTATAGCGCGGGGTCTTCAGTGTACTGCTTAGGGGTCTGCTCCAAGTGTTCCTGGCTGGTCTCGAACTCTTCAGAGTCGGGTCCTCCTGACAACATTCCAAAGAAGAAGAGAAATAGGAATGTCGTCAGCGAACAATCGCTCGGTAAGTCCCAAAGAAAGGAGGAGAGAAATAGAAAGAGAATAGAACAGGTGAAGTAGATATGTTATATTTGTTATACTAACGTAGTTGTTGTAGCTTGGTACAAAATATGCCACTGTATACGAGAGGAGTCCAACTTACACCGTGAACTTTGGTAACCCGTAGTACAAGGCTCCGTCGATAATACCACGGAACAATGACATGGATGTAATTACGTCTTTTAGTGACCACCTCGTGCCACCTTTAACATGTCCCGTACCAGTCTACCCCTTTATAAACCTCGTAATGTTTATTGTATTAATTGTACCGATTGTATTGTCTTATAGTAAATGGAAGACTTGTCGAAACCATGATATCATGTAAACAGAATGGATATAAATGGATAGTCATGTAATCAGAGTATATCCATGGTTTGGTTCAGTCGAGTCCTGTTGATATAGATGGAATTCTGGTATAAACGAATTCATGTTGTATTGTAGTTATACTTGAATTGGATTCAAGTCAGATTGATTTCATATATGACCGTGACTCGAACCGAGTCAGACTTTTAAACAGAATTGAAGTCCTGATTGTTTTAGAGTTATCGGTAACTGCTGCACATGGACGGTAGGATTTGTGTCTTTTTCCAAGATAATTACCGTGCTTGCCGTCCATGTGCAGCAGTTACCGATAACTCTAAAACAATCAGGAATTCAATTCTGTTTAAAAGTCTGACTCGGTTCGAGTCATGGTCATATATGAAATCAATCTGACTTGAATCCAATTCAAGTATAACTACAATACAACATGAATTCGTTTATACCAGAATTCCATCTATATCAACAGGATTCGACTGAACCAAACCATGGATATACTCTGATTACATGACTATCCATTTATATCCATTCTGTTTACATGATATCATGGTTTCGACAAGTCTTCCATTTACTATAAGACAATACAATCGGTACAATTAATACAATAAACATTACGAGGTTTATAAAGGGGTAGACTGGTACGGGACATGTTAAAGGTGGCACGAGGTGGTCACTAAAAGACGTAATTACATCCATGTCATTGTTCCGTGGTATTATCGACGGAGCCTTGTACTACGGGTTACCAAAGTTCACGGTGTAAGTTGGACTCCTCTCGTATACAGTGGCATATTTTGTACCAAGCTACAACAACTACGTTAGTATAACAAATATAACATATCTACTTCACCTGTTCTATTCTCTTTCTATTTCTCTCCTCCTTTCTTTGGGACTTACCGAGCGATTGTTCGCTGACGACATTCCTATTTCTCGTCTTCTTTGGAATGTTGCCAGGAGGACCCGACTCTGAAGAGTTCGAGACCAGCCAGGAACACTTGGAGCAGACCCCTAAGCAGTACACTGAAGACCCCGCGCTATAGTCACTTGTACATATTTTTATCTTTTTGGTTCATGCCATTATTTAGGCATTGCTTTCCATCCTTGTATTTACATTTCCAGTTGTACCTGTAAGAGAATGTTTAATAAATAAAGTTGTTGTTCATTTATATTCATGTCTCCTGTATACATTTTACTTATATTGCTTAGTTACGCTTAGCGTGTTTACTTCTGAGTAAATACGTAGCGGGCCTCGCCGCGTCCCCTCTCCGTACACCGGGAAGCGGGGCATGACAGAAGTTTCTTGGGTCTAGCAGGATATTACAGAAGATTCATTAAAAGATTCTCAAAAATCGCAACACCTCTGACCAAGCTCACACGTAAAGATGAATAATTCGTATGGTCAGAAGCATGTGAACAAGCTTTCATAGAACTCAAGTAAAGATTGACATCAGCACCTATCCTTGTCATACCGGACCGGTCTGGAGGTTTCGTAGTGCATTGCGATGCATCCGGTAAGGGATTATGATGTGTTCTACATCAGCACGGTAAAGTTGTAGCTTATGCATCAAGACAGCTGAAGGTTCATGAGCGCAACTATCCAACGCATGATCGGGAGTTGGCAGTCGTTATCTTTGCACTTAAGATTTGGCGCCATTATCTTCTTTGAGAACGGGTAGATATCTACACAGATCACAAAAGTTTGTCTAACAACCCTAAACTTTCTATACAATTTTTTCAAAAAAATACAAAAAGAGGTACTTGAGCCTGACCACAAGTTATAAGTTTGATTTGCTTTTGAACAGCAAGAAAGAGCTCGTAGCTCACTGGTAAAACCTTGCACTGCTGAACCAAAGCACCTGAGTTCAAATCCCATCAGCCACATTATCTTTTTATTTTAATTTTTTTTAACCTTTTAGAAGCCCAAGAATCTGCACGTGCAACACGCATAATAGGGTAAGTTACAGAATAATCAAACATGTTAAATAGGCTAGTTGAAGCGTCTGGGACACGTGGCCCCAATCCGAGCCCCCACCTCCATGATCGGACCGGCGAGAAACCCCCTCAGACCGGCGCTGCCAGTTTTCCCATGCCCAAACCCCATTTTTTTTGAAAACCCTAGACCCTTGGACTACCCTCTTAACCCCAGTATTGCTTATTTACTCTGCACATTTACAGAGAATAATACAACCCTTTAAATTCTATTTTAATGCAAAATTTTAATGCATTATTCATTCCCCCTAAACCCTAAATTGTCCTATAAATACCCACTCCATTTTTCATCCATTCACACTGAAACTTCTATACAAAAACTATACAAAATTCTCAAGTCCTTAGTGTACAAGTGGAGTTAGTGAAGGACGAAGCTCCGACGAACTTCCGAGAAGATTTCTGGCGACGAAACGACTCCCCGAAACTTTCTTTAGAACCCTCCTCTCTCCTATAGTCCAACAAAACAGTAAGTCCCCCTTCTCTCTCTGTTTTGCTATTCTCAAACTCTTCATTCTTAAAACGTGTCGGAAGCGGGGTTATCCGGCTTCCGATTCTCTTTTCTTTTAAAAATACAATTTTTTCTCAATAAAAAACCTACAACTTTTGATATATTGTTTAGTAATCATTAACAAAGACAATAGAACAAGTTTGACATCAAAATGATAACCATAGCAAGTTGTATTTCAATTTTACATTAAAATACATTTATGTTTTATATCGACATGTTTATACCTTTTAACCGTGCTATCTTTATAAAACTCATGAGATAATGACCTACCTTCTCACAACACACATATCTAACATAGCACGATGGAATTTGGGAACATAGATTCGGGAAAATACGACTTTACATATAATTACCTTCAACTTATAAAACCTTTTTTTCTATAAGAAGTGTATTTAACAAATCTTTGCAAATGCGACTCTACAACCCACTATTAGGATCCCCCGTTCGGTATGGTGCGGATTATCGCACATCCTCGGACCTAGTAGAGCGAAATGCAGACCTCCTCATGGAGCATACGATCTCGAAAGATTTTTAATACATTTTTCTTTAGAAAATATGATTTATATTATAAATAAAACTTATATTTTTAATAAATAAATATATATGTAATTAATATCAAAATATCTATTTTTAATATTTATAATATTCCACATTTCCAAAATTCAAGAAAAACATCCCATTTACAAGAAAATATTATACAATTCCAATATTTCAAATACGTACCTTATGCTTTAAAAACTAGGTCATATTCACTAGAAATTTCACATAGAATAAAAGAAACATCTACGTAAACTCTAAAGACGATAATTAAATACTTAAGGTATATTTTGAAAGTATAACAAAACTATTTTATATAAAACCCCTCAAGTTATACTAAATTACAATAAGGACCCTAGTAAACATAGGTTTAAGCAGAACCGGTCTCTTGAGCATCAGGGAGCCGGAGATATGGGTTCTTGCCTATTTAAGGTAGACAATATAACAAACGGTGTTATCAACACGGTAATTGTCTTGGAAAAAGACACAAATCCTGCCGTCCATGTGCAGCAATTACCGATAACATCAAAACTAATTCAGGACTTCAATGTCTTTTCTAAATGTCTGACTCAGACTGAGTCTCGATATAATCAAACTGACTTGAATATGATTCAAGTATATATTCAACATAAATCCATGAATTCATATATTCAATCTATTCAATCTATACAACTTGACCGAACCGAACCATAGATATACTCCATTTACAAGTTCATCCAGTATATCCGTTCCATTACTGATATCATAGTTCAACAATTCATCCATCTATATACAATATACAATTCAAACAATAAAAACAATACAATTAAGACATCGCGGGGTTTATAAGGGGTAGATTGGTAAGGAAGGTGTTAGAAGTGGCACGAGACTGTAACCAAAATACACCTAACTTGAATATCCATTGCCGTTGTACCGTGGCTGAATGGTTGTAATATTTTAAAAATAATTAAATAATTAATTAAATAAATAAAATCGTTTAAGTGAATTTTATAATTTTCGGTAAAGTAAAACGTAGTTTTCATAAAACTAAACCGTAATTATTTTTCACTATAAATTTAAAAATACCTATTTTAATTATGTTATTACTAGTAAATGGTGTTTATTTAGCCACTTATAAATTTTTAGTTTAATTAAATATTTTTCTTAAATTAATTATTTTAAATATTAACATAAGCTATATTTTTACACTAAATTAGTGTAAATTACAAATTTGAATGGGTTTAATTAGCAAAAGTGAACCATTACATATTAGAATCAAGTGTGTTTCATGCAAAATTTATTTTCAAAATTTTACAATGGTTCTAGACCATTCTAGGTCAAATGGAGTGAAGAAAATAAAGAATTTTTAAATAAATTCATGAAAAGACTTAATTGTGTGATATTTTTGTGAAACCTTCTACACTTTTCTTCACCTTTTCTCACTCTCCTCTCTTTTCCTCACCTCATGGCCGGCCTCACCACCATGGGCAGCCCCAAAATTTCCCCCCATCATTTTTGTATTAAAAATCATCAAAATTCATCAAAAATTCAATAAAAAACACACAAAATCCTAATTAATTCCTACCCTCTATTCTTTGCTCATCTTTACATGGATTTTGGAGATGGAAAGCATTCATTTTGGAGGCTTATTTTCATGTTTGGATTTCATGTTGTGGAGGTATAAATCTTCTTCTTTTGATTTATTGCTATTAGATGTTTCAATTAAGCATAATTAGATTTAATAAATAATTTCTATCTACAAGTTTTTAAAATTCAAGTTAGGCTTTATAAAATTAAGTTATGATTTTTATTAATTAAGTAGGGTTATAATAACTAGTTTAACATTTTTAGAAGTGGAAAATCTTGTATGGATGATATATTGTAAATTGTTTATCCAAAATTGTTTAAATTAATCCATTTTGCAAACTAGATTTCTATATATTGTATATATTGGTGAGATAAGATTCCAATTAATGTTTGTAACACTAGATTGTGGTTTTAATGAGGATATTAACTTGTTAGTGGAATGAAAAACTTAAATTGGTTACTAGTTTCTATTGATAATTGAAAAATACTAATAAAAATGCTATTTTTGCTAACTAGATTTTGGAAATTCTTAAATAAATGAGGTTTAAAATCTAAATTATGATTTTATTATATTATTATCATCATGAATTGTGGTTTAATGCATTAATTCATGCAAAATCCAGTTTAGATGTGATATTGTGAAATTTTCCTTAAAAGTATCGAAATCGGACAAGTTTGCAAACTAGAATTTTCAAACTAATATAAATTAGGGTGTTAAAAATATAGTGATGGTTTATATAGTATAGTTATGCTAATTAATGAATACTATGACCATTAGTTTCTTTTAAACATCAAGTTTTGAAGTAAAACGGTAAATTGATGTTTTCAGGTTTTACGGAATCGGACGATTTGATCGATTTTTAGGGTTTCGATGAATTAAATCATGTTTTATATTATAAGTAATGAGTTTTATAACTATAAGTTGTTTGTTGATGCTTATCTCGATCAATCGGCGTTTGTACGCCGATATCGAGCGATATTTGGTTCTTTTGCATGAGCGGGACATAGGTTTTAACCTATGCGCGTTTCGTGCGTCGTTTTGATGTTGTCCGTGATTCAGTTTACAATATTATATGTGTTTGCGTATAGGTACCCCTGATTGTCAGGGATTCTGCGTGTTCAAGTTTAGTTAATTACCGCAATCAAGACGGTTTCGCTTGTAGCTAGCTGGTTGAGTACGGGTCGTCCGCAGGGAGATAGGAATCTTTTTCTATGTGTTTTAACGAGTTAAGTCCGATGGTCCAGATTTGTTTGTGATTAACTAAGTGTTAAAATGATATGTAAAGAGAGCTTGTTAGGGTTAGGATTAGGTTAGTTTGAGTTAGGAGTCGCTCACTTCTTTCGTTGCCATTCTTAATATCGGTGTTACGATAATCGGCAACAACGGGGATTAGCACGACTAGGAAGGAACTTGCGAGTATAAGATAGGCTTTCCAACGCTTAAGTTCTTCCTTTTGGTGCTTGTCCGTCCGTTCTTGGCTCTTAGCCATAACCTCCGGTTAATTCAACCACAACCGGTCTCGCTACGGAATCACCGCTATCATGTAGGATAGGGTGTCGTAGGGAGCGGAATGTGGTTCAATTAACGTGAGTCGATTTAAGATGTTGGGCAAGGAAAGAGTGAGAGAGATTTCCTTCTCTCAAACTTCCCTTATCCTATCCTAAAAAGTATGAAAACTACTCACACATCATAACGAAAAGAAAACAAAACAAAAGAGGAAGATAGAAAGAAGGAGATTAGAAAATAACAACTAGCTATTTGCGACCTCACCTTGGCAAGGATCAAGCGTAAGCGTCATGGTTGTTTAAGGATAAAGGAAAAGAGAAAAGAAAGAAACAACAAGAAATAACAACAACTAAGTTAACAAATGAAAATTACAAGCAATAATAATTTAACTAAAGAACAAGACAAGATATAATAACAAAAGGGACTTCTTTATTCATCATTCTTCACTCACAAAAGCTCACTACAAGTTTTTCAATGGAGAAGAGATGAGAAGAGGAAGAAGAACAACTATTCTAAACCCTAGGAAAATACAAGATTATGCACACCTTGGCTTCACAAGGTTCTGGGCTATTTATAGGCAGGGAAAAGAAAATCTAGGGCAAAATTCTGAACCCATATGAAAAGACCAAACACCCCCTAAAAGCCCATATCCTGTTGCCACTGTACGGCCGTGGATCCGTGGCCTATACCCCCTATTGGCCGCGGATCCGCGGCCCTATGGTGGAATTGGGGCATGGGGTTTTTGGTGCTTCCCTGGTTTGCTGTGTCCTTAATTCTGGTATATGATTTTTCTCAGATTTGCTTCACGATTTTTCCAGAATTTCTGTTGAGCACTAGATGATTTGATGTGGATCTTTTAGTCATGATTTCCTCGAGCTCCGCGTAGATTTCTTGGATCTTGTGTTGCCATTGAACCTTGTGCATGAAAATGACATTGATTTGCCATTTTGTCTCTTAAACTGGTGTGTAGCAACAGACGGATAAAGAGCGGAGATCCGTGTTTTATCTGTGGTTGGAAGGAACTCGGATTTTATCGTGTTTTTCCATGAATTTTACCGTTTAGTGCCGAGAACCTGTATCCTGCAATTGACTAGCAAACACGGCTCAAGAGTACCTACCGATAAGCAATGTGATAAAAATTGGGCGGTATAAAAATGAAAAAATCTGATATGAACAAATACCCCCAAACTTATCATTTGCTCGTCCCGAGCAAAGCCAATTTATTCACAAAAAATTTCCTAACCTCACTTTCGCAGGGAACGCGATTGCACTGAGCATGTGCAACAAGCCGTTAAACCTCTAGGTGTCCCTAGTAGGAGGAGTGTTGTCTCCTGAGGGTTTTCAGCGGATACTACCCACAAAATCCGGTCAAGCTCGTTTTGCAAAATAACTAAGATTCAAACCCTAAAGTTTTGTTTCAGAAAATAACAATTCTATTATCCTAAGTCTAGACTATCGAACCATTATTTTTCACACCTCGCTTCTTATTTAACTACAGATTTTATATGTCTTTACGTGCATTGCAAATAGTGTCGTTAAGTTTCCAGAAGGATCGATTTACGTCATCATGTCACACAATAAAGCCCAGATAAAAATTTTTGAAAGGATCACATAAGTTTTATAAAGAGTTAAGTATTTTTCAAGTTTCGTTTTCCAGTAAAGTATCAACTTTAGAATTTCTATCTTCCTTAACAGAAAACTAGGTCTTATTTTTCACTCCACCTTTTTCTTGTTTTCATTTCACACATACCTCTGTGAACGTGCAATAGTCTTTATCATAGAATAAAACCTTCATATCTCCGCTAAATTTTTTATAAAAGCCTGTCTTTTATCAAGATTATTCTCACACAAAGAACCGTTAGGAATTTTAACTCGGAAAGAACACTTGCTTGATTTTGTTTTAATCTGGACTTTCTAGGCTTCTTAGCGAGCTTTGGGCCAATGCTCCCAAACCAGTTGGTTTTAGGGCATTAGGTGTAGAAACACCCCAGCGGACTTAATTACTCAAGTTACCTAGGTCAAAAAACAAATGACAGTTTGACGTGAAAATCATGATGATTTAATACGAACGGAGATATAACCAGCAGTTCAATTATTTTTTTTTTGGATAAAAGACGTGTTTAGTGGGTTTGGTGTGTAATCATTCCAATCAAGTTTCAGATGGGTTATTTTTCAGACTTAGTTCCAATTAAGGCATCAATAACATTCCTTCATATTCACTTACTTCATAAACTATTCTTGATATTACTTATTTCAGAACAAACCTATTTGATCCTCAGAAAATCATTGATCCATTTAAAAGTTTTTCGACATAAAAGACTTGTCATCTAATTCCCAAAAACTCACGACACGTGTAGTGTGATGTAAAGACGTATAACAGCTATAGTTAACTTCAAAGGAGAGTTATCTTTCAGGTTTTCAAAATCTAAACATAAGATTTAGTTATTCTTATCTTATTAAACAAAAACCGTCGAAATGTTGAGTCAGAGTTCTCCTACTAGCTAACATGACAAAAAGTTTTTATGTTTTTAGAAAATTTTCTGATTTTTATGGATTTTATGGAATTAAATATGCAGATGCAAAATATACATATGAATGCGAAGGTAAGAAATGCGTACCGAGCGTACCCCCAAACTTAACTGGACAGTGTCCTCACTGTCATTGCATGAAGAGATCATTTGAAGGGTCAAAATTGTCGGTTAGCGATACACAATTTTTTTTTTGTTTTTAAAGAAAAGAAAAAGAAAAAATATCCACAAATATATACAAAATGGTATATACATACCCCCAAACTTATTTGGAACAGTGTCCACTGTTCTTGGCTGGATAACCGAAGTTTGATGGTAGGCAGAGGGAGATTATGCAGGGTAAACCGGCTCCTGTAAGACCAGGAGCTCCTCTGTTGGTGCGGCGCTAAGGTACGGTTTTAGTCGGTGTCCGTTCACTTTGAAAAATGAACCGTCCTTTGGATTCTCCAAATCCACAGCGCCATGCGGATACACATTCCGCACAAAATACGGCCCTTTCCAGCGAGATCTGAGCTTTCCTGGATGGAAGTGTAGCCGGGTGTCGTAAAGCAGTACCTGCTGACCAGGTACAAAAGTTTTGCGCAAAAGGTGTTTATCGTGAAACACCTTCGTTCGGTTCTTAACGACAATCGCGTTATCGTAAGCCTCATCCCTAAGCTCGCTTAATTCGTTCAACTGCAGCTTCCGATGGCTGCCCGCATCTTCGAGAGACAGATTCAGCTCCTTTATCGCCCAAAATGCACGATGCTCTATTTCGACAGGTAGGTGGCAGGCTTTTCCGTACACAAGCCGATAGGGAGACATGCCAAGATCGGTCTTATAAGCGGTTCGAAATGCCCAAAGGGCATCAGTCAGTTTCAGCGACCAATCCTTACGGTTCTTGGAAACTGTCTTCTCCAGTATCTGCTTGATTTTTCGATTTGAAACTTCGGCCTGCCCGCAGGTTTGGGGATGGTAGGGCATAGAGAGCTTATGACTAATGGAATATTTCCGCATCAAGGCCTCGAAAGTCTTGTTGCAGAAATGACTTCCATTGTCACTAATGATCGCTCGGGGGTGCCCAAAACGGGAAAAAATGTTTTGTAACACCCGAGCCCAATACTACTATTTCTGTTACTGGTTGAGTGTTAGATATTACTCATTTCATTTATCTTGCTTGTTTGGGTCTTACTGTAAAATTTTATCTGGCAAAGTCATTTCTGCATATAACAAATTTTAGCCCCTAAAATAAAATTAAAAATATCTATCTTGGCCTACTCGTCACCCCTAGCCGCGTGGTAGCGTCCGTGCGTCGATTTCTCATCCCGTTCGGTGAAACGGGCGAGTTTGGACGACTACGCGCGCGTGCAGGTGGCCGACTTGGGGGTATGCTTTTTAATCATAAAACATTTCATTTTAAAATTTGGAACCCGCTTAAAATCCTATTATTTGAATTTCGAATTTTTGGACCCAACCCGGGCGCGATTTGGAAATGTTTCATTTAGCGCCAAAATCCCAAATTAATAAATATTCAAACCTTATAATATTTCATATATATTTATACCCTTACTGTTAACGTAATATTCTTAAATCTTTTAAAAAATTTCTTTTAACCACTTAAAATCCTTATCAGCCAATCAAGGGGTTTTTAACCTCCGTGGGCCCGCTCCTATCTCTCTCTCTCTCTTCCTCTCTCCATCTCTCACGTCTCTCTCTCTCTTTAATTTCCCTAGCTCTCTCTCTCTCTCTAACCCTCTCTCTCTCCCCTATATATATTTATATTCCTCCTCTCCCTCATAATTCCCAGAACCCCACGCGAGGAAACCCATGGGAACTTAACCCTAGCCGCCTCCACCGTCGCCGCCGCAGCTCCGACGCCGGCGCCGGCGCCATCGTTGCCCTCGCCTCCGCCTCCTCGTGCCAACCTCGACATCCCTTCTTCTCCCCGTGTGCTCGGCGCCGCAACAAGGACCCCGCAGCAACCCCCGTGCCTTCTCTGGTTGGCCGGAAATACCGTCGGCGGCCCTCGTCGTCGTCACCTACGCCACCATCGGCACCTCCTCTTCACCTGCGCACCAGCCCCGACCACCTCCTCTCTATCTCCACTTTCCTTCCCTGTTACATACCCGCAACCCTAGCCCACCGCCTGCAACCTCCTCGCCGGCGCCCCACCGCCGTCGACCCCATCGCTGTCACAACCTCCGCAATCCCAGTAAGCCTTCCTTCCTCTTCCTCCTTTCTTTTTCCCCCTCTGGTTTATCCTTGGTTGTACATTGAATTTCTGAATTTTGTTGTCGCTGTTCGCCGGAATCCGGCCGTGCCGGTGACGTGTCCCGACGATCCAGCGGAGTGCTTTGACCCGTGAGGTCCCTTGGTTCGTTGTTTGGGTTCAATCCATGAACTGTGCATCCGTCGCGTGTTTCCCCGCCAACGTTACGTTCCGTTTTTCCTGGTTCGTGACCCGTCGAGGCAAGTATCACTTGCTACATGCTATACTATACAATTATAAATGTTTTGACTCATTAAACCTGCAAACTTAACTCGGTATGGTTATTTCCTCATTGGGTTGCAATATGACATATATCATTTTACAGTTAACATGGAAATTACAATTTGCTACTATTAACCTACGAACCAAGTTTACCTGTTAATCACATTTTTACCGTTAATAGATTATAGCACTTTCCTAAGTAGTTCTATTACATTCGGATATTCAAAGACTTGATATAACGGTATTGCATCATCCTTTAAACTGTTGCACCGCTAAGGGTGCTCAAAACCTGTTAATACAATAAAACGGCTGCTCTGTATTAATGCACTATTGTGATTGAATAAACTGCTCATTATTGTTTAATTTATTGCTTATTTTCTGCTGTCAATCCCCTGTTCGATTATATATCTGTTTGTGAGTACACCCACGATGTGTTCGTACCTTGACTTGACAATTGCTACCCGATGCACCTGACATGGTACCGTTTACCTTGACTTGACCCGATGTACCATGACCGGACCTGTTACCTGATCTCATGCCTAATGCCAACAAACCTGACATGGAGTCCTCATAGACCAATCTTGTTGTCTATCCAGACAAACCTACTGTTACCTGATCTTGTGTTAGCATTAGTTCTTGACTACTGAATACCTGACCTGACACATATAACTTGGGGGTATGGGGAAATCAAAAGTGTAAACTAAAGTGTAACTTAAAAGGGTATTACTTGATCCGTGGTCCCGGGGGGTAACGGGACAGAGCCATTCGTGACTCTTACATCTTCCTGATCCGTGGTCCCGGGGGGCAACGGGACAGAACCACTATTGGTTCCCATATTCCTAATCCGTGGTCCCGGGGGGTAACGGGACATATCCTTTGAGTTACATGGAGGATTACTCAAATTGATTTCAGAGACTTTAGACTAGAAAACCTGATATAATAGTTTAGTTACCCACTGCGCACTACCCTGCACTGCTTGTTTCATATTGTTGCTTTATTCATGTTTATTTCTGCATTGCCTGTTACACCGGTTATATTATATTACTGGTTGACATGACGCGCTGACGTCTGGGTTTTGCATGGCCCAGATTCTTTACCACTGTCGCTGTCCGAGCAGGAGTATTTCAGCCAGCAGGCTGAGTTGTGAGTTCTGTGGTGGTTAGTTTTATTTCCTGCATTTTATTTCCAGATATGAGCCCGCATTATGGGACATACTTTTCTATTATTGTATTGAATCATTTGCTTCCGCATTTATTTATCATTGACTCTTGTTATTCTGGATTGTGGACATGTGTTAGATAGTTTTATCTTGTTCTTGATATCTCTACAGCCGTAATGTGACTGTGGATGGATACTTCCTACCCACAGGTAGCATGGTTGGCTATGTCACGTGCCCAATCTTGCGTACTCTGGGAAGTGGGGCGTGACATGTTTTCTTTAAGAAACCTTGTTGTCGTTAGTCCGGCTGGGCACAGCCTCGACCCACTTAGAGACGTAATCAACAGCGAGAAGGATGTACAAGTTCCCAAAAGAGCTGGGAAACGGCCCCATGAAATCTATCCCCCAAACATCGAAAATCTCCACAACCAAGATCGGTTGGAGCGACATCTCGTTCCTCCGGGATATCCGGCCCATGTGTTGGCACCGGGAGCAAGTCTTGCAATAGTCATGAGCGTCTTTGAAGAGTTGTGGCCAGTAGAAACCACATTGCAAGATCTTCTCAGCTGTCTTTCTGGGGCCAAAATGCCCGCCACACGCTTAATCGTGGCAAAATGACAGCACACTCTTGAATTCATCGTCAGGGACACACCGACGAATAATCTGGTCGGGACAGTACTTGAACAGATAGGGTTCGTCCCAGTAAAAGTGTTTTACTTGGGATAAGAAGCGAAGTCTGTCCTGACTTGACCATTCAGTCGGTAGTAATCATGTGGCCAAATAGTTCACAATATCTACGAACCAGGGTTCGTAAGATACTGTCAAGAGCTGTTCATCCGGGAAAACGTCGTTGATCGGAATTGGAAGCGAAGGCGAAGAAGGAAGTCGTGAGAGATGGTCGGCAACTATGTTTTCACATTCTCGTTTGTCCTTAATGATAAGGTCAAACTCTTGAAGCAAGAGGATCCAACGTATTAACCGAGATTTTGCATCTTTCTTCGCAAAAAGATGGCGCAGAGCAGAATGGTCTGTGTAGACAATGACTGGAGAGCCGATGAGGTAGGGCCTGAACTTTTCTAAAGCAAATACAACAGCCAAGAATTCCTTCTCAGTTGTTGTATAATTGAGTTGGGCATCGTTCAGGGTTCGGTTCGCATAATAGATTACGTGCGGCATCTTGTTGATGTGTTGTCCAAGGACAGCACCAATGGCAAAGTCGGATGCATCGCACATAATCTCAAATGGGTGCGTCCAGTCAGGCGAAGAAAGAACGGGAGCAGAAGTGAGTGAGCTTTTCAATGACTCGAATGCAGTCACACAGCTCGAGTTGAAGTCGAATGGCATATCCTTGGCCAACAAAGAGTCAAGGGCCTAGCAATCTTGCTAAAGTCCTTGATGAACCGTCTATAGAAACCGGCATGGCCTGGAAGGCTCGGATATCTCTGACGCATCGGGGAGGAGGGAGATTGGAAATGACCTCAATCTTCGCTTTGTCAACCTCTATGCCATTTTGCGAGATGATATGTCCTAAGACAATACCTTCGCGCACCATGAAGTGGCACTTCTCCCAATTCAAAGTGAGATTCTTGTCCTTACATCGGGTAAGGACAGCGTCAAGATGCAGCAAACACTCGTTGAAGGAATCGCCGAAGATGGAGAAATCATCCATGAAGATCTCCAGAAATTTTTCCACCATGTCTGAGAAGATTCCCATCATACACCGCTGGAAGGTAGCGGGCGCATTGCATAACCCAAAGGGCATGCGACGATATGCAAACGTGCCGAAAGGACAAGTGAAAGTGGTCTTGTCCTGGTCTATTTCGGCGATGGGAATTTGATTATAGCCGGAGTAGCCATCAAGAAAGCAGTAGTACTCGTGTCCGGCCAATCATTCAAGCATCTGGTCAATGAAAGGTAGCGGAAAGTGGTCTTTCCGCGTTGCGGCGTTGAGTTTTCTGTAATCGATGCATACTCGCCACCCAGTTTGGGTGCGAGTAGGGATTAACTCGTTCGTCTCGTTAGTGATGACCGTTATACCTGATTTCTTGGGGACAATGTGAATGGGGCTAACCCACTGGCTATCAGAGATGGGGTAAATGATACCACTATCCAGACATTTTACGATCTCCTTCTTCACAGCCTCTTTCATGACTGGGTTGAGACGTCTTTGTGGATCCCGGGCTGGTTTGGCATCATCCATCAGATGAATGTGATGCTCAACGATCAGGGGACTAATCCCATTAATGTCCGCCATGGACCAGCCAAAAGCTTGCCTGTTGCTGTGCAAGACCGTGAGAAGGGCTTTCTCTTGCTCTAGAGCTAGAGAAGCCGAGATGATGACAGGGAGGGTCTCGTTCTCACCTAAGTAAGCGTACTTAAGGTGAGACGGCAAAGGCTTGAGTTCGAGCGTTGGAGGTGAAACGATGGAAGGCAAGATTGGTGAAGCGGTCTCGAACTCAAAAGATTCCAGCAAAGGTTCAAAACGAGTGTAAGCGACCGAGTCGGATGGTTCAGGTAACTCATCCGGAAATTCGAAGGATTCAAACTCGGGTTGCGAGCGGCTAAGATCGTTCAAGAACGTGAAACACTCGTAGTCATTGTTGGGCGCAGAAACAGCAGCAGGTTCGAGGAGGAACGCACTAGTGGCGTTAAGGTTATCATGATCGAACAGAAACTCCTCGAATTCACACTCTTCTGAGGTGATCTCCTGGATCGAGCAGACGTCCAGTATATGAGCATTAGGCTCGGAGGGCTGATTCCCCAACCTAAAAATGTTGAGTTCAATTGTCATGTTTCCAAAAGAGAGGTTCATCGAACCATTGCGACAATTGATCACAGCATTTGAGGTTGCAAGGAATGGGCGACCGAGTATCACCGGAATTAGATTCCGGGGGTTAGCTACAGGCTGTGTGTCTAATACAATGAAGTCAACGGGGAATATGAAGTCCCCGACTTTGATTAACACATCCTCTAGCTCACCCTTAGGATGAGTGATCGATCGGTCGGCCATTTGGAGAGTACAGTGTGTGGGTTTCAGCTCTCCTACGCCTAATTGCTCGTATACTGAGTATGGAAGCAGGTTAACACTGGCACCAAGATCTAATAGTGCGCGGTTGATGTTCTTATCCCCAATGGTAATAGAAATCGTAGGACAGCCAGGGTCCTTCCGTTTTTGTGGTAAAGATTGGGTAAGAGCATCACTCACAGCACTAGCCAAGAAAACTTTCTTTGGTACCTGAGACTTTCTCTTTTTCGTGCACAAGTCCTTTAAGATTTTCGCGTAGGATGGGACTTGTTGGACGACATCTAAAAGAGGAATGTTAATGTTAACCTGCTTAAATAACTCCAGAATCTTCTCCATTTGAGGATTTTGTTTATTAGACCTCAACCGGTTTGGAAATGGGACGTTTTTAAAATTGGTTGAGTCTAATGCTTGTGGAGGAGATTGTGGAGTTGGAACGGATCCTAGAAAAGGTGTTTTCGTGGAGTGAGAAGTGGGTCCGTTCAGAGCAGAAGAAGAAGAAGGAGAGCCTTTTGAAGAATGGAGAATAGGCTCAGAAGACGAAGAAGCAGGAGAAGAAGAAGAAGAAGAAGCGGCCTGGGTGTCATCGTTGATCCGTGTGCCAATGTTGTTTTGCAGCATCCTTCCCGATCTCAATGTGGTCACGGCACTCACATTATGGTTCTGTTGTTCAAGAGCAACATGTACATTCTGTAGGTGACCGGGATTTGGGAGTGGCTGGGACGGGAGCTTCCCCTTCTCTCGCTCGCTTAAGGCCGTATTCAGCTGTGCAATCTGGGCCTCGATGGTCTTGATGCTTTGCCCGTGAGCGGCAGTGTGTTGCACTAAGGACTGAATGGAAGACTGGATGTTGGCAGTGGATTGTGTCGATTGTTTAACGAACGCCTCCAGACTTCGTTCGAGCGAGGAAACCTTATCGTTGTTTGACGGAACAAAGTTGTTTGGTGGAAAAGAATTGTTGGGTGCAAAGTTGTTCGTCTGATTTTGAAAAGGTTGGGATTAGAAGGGCTGCTGAAATTGATGTTGAGTTTGTTGTTGCGCTTGTTGTTGCGGAGGAGGGGCCCTCTGGAAATTGTTGCCTTGGAATTGATTCTGATTCTGATTCCAGGCGAAATTGGGGTGGTTCCTCCAACCGGGATTGTAGGTGGAAGAGTATGGATCATTCCTCGGTCTTTGCTGGAATGCAGCATTAACCTGATCCTGTCCTTGCGATGGTGGATTGTAAGGACACTCTTCGGTTAAGTGAGAAGGATCGGAACAACAAGCGCAGATGGTACGAAGGGGAAGAACAGGGGCAGGAGCAGGAGAAGAAAATTTGCTCTCTATCGCTTCAAGCTTTCTCGTTATTGCATCCATTTCAGCTTTCATCGCAATAGAGACATCAAGTTGGTGAATTCCTACCCTAGGCTGACCGGTAGAAGTGGAGGTAGAAGAAGAAGAAGTCGGTCTGGTGCTCTCCCATTGTAGCGTTTGCTCCGCAAGGTCGTCAAAGAATTGCCACGCGTCCTCGTCAGATTTCGATAGGAAGTGGCCCTGACAGATGGTTTCCAACAACTGCTTCGTTGCTGGGTTCAGGCCCTCGTATAAGGTTTGGCAAAGTTGCTATTTCTCTATACCGTGGTGAGGACACTGAACAAGAAGGTCTTTGTACCGGTCAAAGCACTTCCAGAAGGGTTCAGAAGGAAGCTGAGAGAATTGGTTGATTTCATTGCGAATCCTTGCGGTTTTATGATTCGGATAGAATTTTTTGAGAAACGCTTTAACAAACTCGTCCCAATTGGTTATGGAGTGGGAAGCGGTGCTATACAGCCATTTTTCAGCAAGATCGCATAGAGTGAATGGAATGACTTGTAGACGTATAGCATCGTCCGACAGCTGGGTGGTTTTCATCATGGCACAAACGTTTTGAAATTTATTGATGAAGATATAGGCATCTTCAGATTCAAGCCCATGAAATCGTGAAAGCATGTTGATGAAGTGGGGCTTAATTTCAAAATTATCCCCATTGGCCGGTGGAAGAGAAAGGCGGGCGGGAAGTGCAGAACGGGTGGGATAGAAACGATCCTGGAGCGCGATTCGCTGCGGCGCTACAACAGGCGGTGGTAGTGGGTTATTGGTCTCCGTAGGAGGTGGAGCCAATCCAGGGGTAGTCAAAAAGATGTTCGGATTAAATCCTGACATCGTGGAAGAAGAGGTTGGTGATGGTGAAAGTGAAGATGTATGAACAGAATTCCGGTCAACGTCGGAGTTGGCCGGCAAAGGTAAAGGTGAAAGAGAAGTGGACGGAGTTTCGACGTCTGAGTCGATCGCGCGACTAACGTAACGCGGACTAGACGGGCGCTTGTGTCCCGAGTCCAAGCGGACATACACTAAACGAGTTTAGTATAGTCAAAGCGGAGAAGGTGAGGGTAAGAAAACGTCAATGGAGAAATACGATGGGTGGTGGGTGAAAAATGGATTTGGCGACAAAGGGCAAGTTTTTATAAAAGTTTTTAATTTTTTTTTTTAGAAAGAGCTTTACAGAAATATGTACGGACTTACGGCTTTAAGAAATCACAAACAAGATATGCGCAATCTCACCTAGATCTAGGGTCACCTAGGTCTGCTAGACAGCTCCTAACTGTTCCAGAGGGCTAGAAATAGGACCTCAAACCGCATCTTCTCCGTCAAATGCGGCCAGATAAGTGCCAGGTAAGTGGGAGGTTGTCCAACGCTTTCGCGAAGTTCCTTAATTAAATAACCACTTGCCTTCGTCACACTTGCCTAGGCACCGCAAAAGTCAGATAGGATAAACGGCCGATGCCTGTAACTAGTCCTCTGTCCTATTGAGCGCGAAGTCCTTAGGGCTGGGTCTAGTATTTTTTAATTAATAATGATCAATGCAAATGCTTTTTGTGATTTTTGGGGTCCTGGGAAGGGTGATGAAATCCCCGCCCAATCTGAATTGGTTTCAAGCCCCTTAAGTCCGTATTAATGAATGCAAAGCAGTAACAAATCAACTGCAAACAATTTTTATTTTAGCACGGCGCAAAGAATCCTGCACAAGAACAGTTTATTGGAAGGGGGAAGAGAATTTGCGCAAAGAATGCTGCAGAAAACACAGTTTATTGGAGTCCAGAGGAGTAGGGAAGAAGCAAGAAAGACTTACAGAGATTTTGAGATGCAGAGGGCAGCAAGTGGCCGCGGTTCCGCGGCCTAAGCCTTCTTATGCCGCGGTTCCTCGGCAGGAACAGTGAGATGGGCCTTCAATTTTTGTGTAGGTGCTCTGTTGGGTTCCTCTGCTTGTCTGGATGTGCTGAATTTTGACTTGCTTATTGTATCTGCTCCAGATTTTTACAGTAGACCGTTTGCTTCGTTTTGATCCGTCGCGGTGTAGCCGCGAAATGTTGGTCTATCTTCCCACGTCTTTGGCACTGAACTCGAACGTCGTTTTATTCTGCACACTTGCACAAAAACTAATCAAAAATAACAAAATGATTTTTTACAAAGTATATTTTTTTGTTTTGTTTTTTGGTTATATTCACAAGTTAACCCGAAATTACACAAAGAAATAAACTACCGTCTCCCCGGCAACGGTGCCATTTGATTGTCAGGGATTCTGCGTGTTCAAGTTTAGTTAATTACCACAATCAAGACGGTTTCGCTTGTAGCTAGCCGGTTGAGTACGGGTCGTCCGCAGGGAGATGGGAATCTTTTTCTATGTGTTTTAACGAGTTAAGTCCGAAGGTCCAGATTTGTTTGTGATTAACTAAGTGTTAAAATGATATGTAAAGAGAGTTTGTTAGGGTTAGGATTAGGTTAGTTTGAGTTAGGAGTCGCTCACTTCTTTCGTTGCCATTCTTAATATCGGTATTACGGTAATCGGCAACAACGAGGATTAGCACGACTAGGAAGGAACTTGCGAGTATAAGCTAGGCTTTCCAACGCTTAAGTTCTTCCTTTTGGTACTTGTCCATCCGTTCTTGGCTCTTAGCCATAACCTCCGGTTAATTCGACCACAACCGGTCTCACTACGGAATCACCGCTATCATGTAGGATAGGGTGCCGTAGGGAGCGGAATGTGGTTCAATTAATGGGAGTCGATTTAAGATGTTGGGCAAGGAAAGAGTGAGAGAGATTTCCTTCTCTCAAACTTCCCTTATCCTACCCTAACAAGTATGGAAACTACTCACGCATCATAACGAAAAGAAAACAAAACAAAAGAGGAAGATAGAAAGAAGGAGATTAGAGGATAACAACTAACTATTTGCGACCTCGCCTTGGCAAGGATCAAGCGTAAGCGTCATGGTTGTTTAAGGATAAAGGAAAAGAGAAAAGAAAGAAACAACAAGAAATAACAACAACTAAGTTAACAAATGAAAATTACAAGCAATAATAATTTAACTAAAGAACAAGACAAGATATAATAACAAAAGGGTCTTCTTTATTCATCATTCTTCACTCACAAAAGCTCACTACAAGTTTTTCAATGGAGAAGAGATGAGAAGAGGAAGAAGAACAAGTATTCTAAACCTTAGGAAAATACAAGATTATGCACACCTTGGCTTCACAAGGTTCTGGGCTATTTATAGGCAGGGAAAAGAAAATCTAGGGCAAAATTCTGAACCCATATGAAAAGACCAAACACCCCTTAAAAGCCCATATCCTGTTGCCACTGTACGGCCGCGGATCCGCGGCCTATACCCCCTATTGGCCGCGGATCCGCCGCCCTATGGTGGAATTGGGGCATGGGGTTTTTGGTGCTTCCCTGGTTTGCTGTGTCCTTTATTCTGGCATATGATTTTTCTCAGATTTGCTTCACGATTTTTCCAGAATTTCTGTTGAGCACTAGATGATTTGATGTGGATCTTTTAGTCATGATTTCCTCGAGCTCCGCATAGATTTCTTGGATCTTGTGTTGCCATTAAGCCTTGTGCATGAAAATGACATTGATTTGCCATTTTGTCTCTTAAACTGGTGTGTGGCAACAGACGGATAAAGAGCGGAGATCCGTGTTTTATCTGTGGTTGGCAGGAACTCGGATCTTGTCGTGTTTTTCCATGAATTTTACCGTTTAGAGCCGAGAACCTGTATCCTGCAATTGACTAGCAAACACGGCTCAAGAGTACCTACCGATAAGCAATGTGATAAAAATTGGGCGGTATAAAAATGCAAAAATCTGATATGAACAACCCCTCACGTGGACTGCGGGCGATGAAGAAGAGGATGGCGACACCGTCTTCGGCAGACAAGGACCAGGTGAGTAGATGTATATCTACGGGGGGAAGTCGGGTGGATGGCGTTTAGCACCCCCGCAAACGTAGAATAGGGATAGTACTTATTGTCATTAGGAAGCCAGACGTGACCTTAGATTCTTGATGAGGAGGACCCTAGTAATGACCCTAGGTTGGACTAGACTGATTTAGAAAGACCATATCAGAGGATGAATACCTTGGAAGAGATTCGTAGGTTTCAGGTAGATACACACACACGCACACACTTAGACTCGACGTGGTGTATACGTGTATGTGTGTGTGTGTGTGTGTGTGTGTGTGTGTGTATAGGACTAGGTGTAGGTATATATATATATATACACAATACGTATATGTGATACAAGGATGTGATTTGATACACGGGGATGAAACAATATAACTGGGCATGATGCCATGATTCTTGGGTTTACGGTCGTGTTATGATGTTAGCGGATCATTAGGAAATGAGATAATGAATAGGTATACATAAATAATAAAGGGTGGTGATGATATTGAAGTATATGGGACTCTAAAATAGAACCCGGACCGTAACCTGTGCCTGAAATTCTGATATGATATCATATAGGTGTGACTTGATTACGACATCATATAGGTGTGACTTGATTTCGATATCATATATGTGTGACTTGATTACGATATCATATAGGTGTGACTTGATTTCGATATCATATATGTATGACTTGATTACGATATCATATAGGTGTAACTTGATTACGATATGATCTAAGTGTGACTTAATCACAATATGATACATATGACATGATATTTCTGAGGATAAATTAACGATGTATATTTATGCTGACAATGATATATGATTGATGTATGCGATTACAGTATAACACCTTGATCTTGACATGTGTTGATGATGATATTATACGAATGATGAGACACGTAGGTGATACTTGACCCGTACCCCGATATTGGGATGTCATACGATGGATTTTACCGTTCGAGGCATAGATATGATGATTGATCCGCACTCTTGATTCGAGGAAGCCGTACTACGTACGTGACGCTATTGAGGCTGGATCGCCGACTATTAGAGATATGGATTCAGACCTTAGGTGGACTCTTATTTCTTATTGACTAGGTTCTTAGGTTGAGTTCCTTAGGAGGTTAAATGGACACTAGTTTAGGCTCGAATCATATAGTTGTAGTTATACTTATATATCACGGATGAGTGATTATTACACATCCGTCCTTACATTCATACCGTAATCATAATGGTGCATGTTCATTCATATGTTTCTATAATCAGAATAAAACTTTTCCTGTTAGGACACCAGCACCATTATTGATGATGCGCATATTCCACGCACACTTATTTGCCGGCCCACATACATCATCATCGGTAATTGCTATATCACGTACACTTTAGATCATATTATCTTTTATTGATACAATCAGCTAACAGCTAGATCGATATAATATTATGATTACTCTCTGGTGTCAGTATAGATATGGTATTTATTACTTAGACATTTCATGCATTCGCATTTTCATGTTATCATGCAGTATTACGGGGCATATGCCGACACCTATCATATACTTACTCATGATTTTGGGATTTTGGATTTCTATGAGATTTCTGGATTTTTGGGGAAAACCGCAAGAATATATAAAAACTTCTCTCTCTCTCTCCTCCTCTCTTTTTAAAACATAAGATGCGGTTTTCTCGTGATGTATGTGTCGTCCACCATGAGATTTCATGTTTTCTGTTGGATTTCGAGACCCGATTCGAGGAGTGGATGAACCGTCTCGGGTACATGGTGGGCCCGGTATGGTACCCCGGGGCAAGAAGATCGAGTTGTAGACGATGAGCCTGGCAGGAGAGGACTACCTACCGGTGATGTCTGGCGCGGCGGATATCCGGAGGATACCAACCGTTGTCGTGAGATTTGATGATATGGGCCGATCCGGACTGACAGAGCCCGAGATATTGAGACTATGAGACATTGAGATTATGAGGTATTGAGACTTAAGATTTACATGTTTTGTGTCGATGCTTGACACGGATTTCCATGGATTTCATCGTTGATATTTCAGATTTCTATACACATTTTACCATGATAAAAGCTAAAAATTTCTTATACAGATATATCCAGATTTCAGGATTGATTGTTTTACATTCATGGTGCATGCATACTCATTCACACGACATATTACTATTTGAGGCATGGACACGGGCACGGAGCTTTTGCACTACACGTAGTTTATTACCCTGCCATCACTAGATGATTAGTATTATATTAGTATATTATTATGACCTAGGACAGCGTCGTGCATTCGATTTCTTTTCGCAGATATCTTCTACTCACGAATTGGCAACTCACCCCCGTTGTACCAAATTTTATTACAGGTTGATGTACAGGTTTTCCTGGCAGCTTGCTGGCACATCTTTTCACTCAGGGTGATTTGCACGGTAGGTTGGTTCACTTGTATCTGGACCGCCATTGTACTTTTATTATTTCATTTGTATCTAAAAAGCTCCATCAACCAAACTTGTATTACTTGATAGTTACTGGACCAGTTATTTATTTCGACCTTAGAGTCGCGCTTGTATTATTATGATATCTGGTGGTTTTGTTTTCTTTTGAGTTTTGAGCCTCGCCCTTTGGCGTTGTATACTATTGTGCATTGGTGTGGTTGTTTCCGTCTTTTGGCGTAGAGCTAGCTCCCGTTTGGGGATGCTTTTTATTGTTTGTATATATATTATTCTTGTTTGTACCCGTTTGGGGCCAGTTTTTACAAAGGAGACTCTGCCGAAATCTCTGAGAAAATTGGATGTTGCTTTTAAACTTGTTTTCTACATGTTTTCCTTTACTTCTTCTTCTTTTATGGTTCAGATTTCTGGGCTTCGGCTTACTTAGATTACGTTGCGCCTCTAGGTGCTTCGTAATCTAAGTGCCGGTCACGTTCCGTACTTTCGAGTCGTGACAAAATTGGTATCAGAACGCTAGGTTTAACCTTGTATATGTCTAGGGTGACCCTTGGTTGATGGAGTAGGCGACTTTGGTAGAGTGACGTACCGTGGGTATGATCCGCGGCATACTTACGATACGCTACTCTTCTTAAGTAGCCTTAGGATGTACACTTGTTTGCACCGCATTTCATTCGTTCCTTTGATCTATCTTCGTCGATATCGGAGGGTGGTTTCTGTTACCACGGGCGCACGGGCAGAAGGAGCTGCGGCTCGAATGCGATAACCATTAGGGTATCGGTTATTCTTAAGGATTGAAGCATTGTTTAGCGTGCGGGAGAAGGGTATTCACATGCCGTCCAAACGAAGTTAAAGGATTCGAACGATTGTCAGAAACCCATTTTCCCAAGTTTAAAGTATTCGAAAGAACATGCAGGTATTTCGATGGACCCTCTAGAAGAATGAAACCCTAACTCGACATAATGACCACGAGAACGCCCTTGAACCTTAGGGTTTACGGCAGTTCCGCGGTGCCATTAGTGAGGCTTGGGTTTGCCCTTCTACGGCTGGACCACCGATGCTGGGGTATGTACCGGATATTTTTAAACTGTACTTGAGTGTTGAGCTTCGGGGAATTATGGGATTTTGATGGATTGATCGAAAAGTTTAATGTAGTCCGGATATCAGGTGAAGGAATCGACTACGTGGGAGACTTTAGATATGAGTATTGCCGTTGGTAGCGCAGTCAGCACACCTATGAAGAGACAAGTTCGAAGCAGTCGACACCAGAGAAAAGGGGGAAAGAGGCGCACATTGACGATAGTGTTTACGATTGTGATTTGGTGATTTGAATTTCATATTTTCGTTGATTGGATTTTTTTTTTGGTATTTTCAGGATTTTATTCTACGATTGGTATTTCTTATGTGTGCATTCATTACATTCTATTCGTACTTCATATATAAGTTGTATTGATGTTGTTTTGTACATACCCAGTACACTCGATTTGGTTTTATACATTTTGAGATTTTGATTTGATTTCGTGCATATGGGTTACACATGATTTTGACATATGCTTCGACTTAGTTTTCATGCATTTTCGTACTGTGATTTCGATTTTGATATTCGGTGTATGTTTTCGTGCACCATGTGCACCTGATTGAGATTCTTGCGCACATTCGGTGCACCTGATACGATTTGTGCACACCAGATGCACTAAATCGTGGTTTTGTGCAGATTAGATGCACCTGATATTAGAGTCGTGCACGCCCGTTGCACTTGACAGATGTTTTTGGTGCACACCTGTTGCACTCAGTTTTGTTTTTGTGTGAATTCGTAGCATCTGTATTTGGTTTCGATTTCAGTGCGCACCGGACGCACACGATTTTTTTATGATGTGATTGGGATTGATTTCAGCTTGAGCAGTATGTTTTTATAATCATTACTATTTGATTTGTAACCAGGCGGGACGTGTATGTTAAATAAAAGATATATATAGCTATTTTTTTAAAAATAAACGTCCGCTACTTATGCTGTGACACGTGCATCGCACGGCGATTTTCAAGAGGGGTTTTTGTATGCTTCTTTATTAAGATGTTTAGGCGATTTTACTACGATACGCACTATATATATGTAAGTTATAGTTTTGATATATATTATGTTGGTTTTCGTATTGGGTTTTGATATTTTATCTTTACCATAACTCCGATGATTGCGTTATGCTTGACGGAGTTGATTTTAGTTATGTAATGATGATTTCGGAGCCCCGACGATTTGAGTGTTTTGCTAAATGTTTTAGTATTTGGAGGGGGAGTTTTAATTTAAATTCGGGGACCGAATTTCTTTAGGGGGGAAGATTGTAACATTTTAAAAATAATTAAATAATTAATTAAATAAATAAAATTGTTTAAGTGAATTTTATAATTTTCGGTAAAGTAAAACGTAGTTTTCATAAAACTAAACCGTAATTATTTTTCACTATAAATTTAAAAATACCTATTTTAATTATGTTATTACTAGTAAATGGTGTTTATTTATCCACTTATAAATTTTTAGTTTAATTAAATATTTTTCTTAAATTAATTATTTTAAATATTAACATAAGCTTTATTTTTACACTAAATTAGTGTAAATTACAAATTTGAATGGGTTTAATTAGCAAAAGTGAACCATTACATATTAGAATCAAGTGTGTTTCATGCAAAATTTATTTTCAAAATTTTACAATGGTTCTAGACCATTCTAGGTCAAATGGAGTGAAGAAAATAAAGAATTTTTAAATAAATTCATGAAAAGACTTAATTGTGTGATATTTTTGTGAAACCTTCTACACTTTTCTTCACCTTTTCTCACTCTCCTCTCTTTTCCTCACCTCATGGCCGGCCTCACCACCATGGGCAGCCCCAAAATTTCCCCCCCCCATCATTTTTGTATTAAAAATCATCAAAATTCATCAAAAATTCAATAAAAAAACCCACAAAATCCTAATTAATTCCTACCGTCTATTATTTGCTCATCTTTACATGGATTTTGGAGATGGAAAGCATTCATTTTGGAGGCTTATTTTCATGTTTGGATTTTATGTTGTGGAGGTATAAATCTTCTTCTTTTGATTTATTGTTATTAGATGTTTCATTTAAGCATAATTAGATTTAATAAATAATTTCTATCTACAAGTTTTAAAATTCAAGTTAGGGTTTATAAAATTAAGTTATGGTTTTTATTAATTAAGTAGGGTTATAATAACTAGTTTAATATTTTTAGAAGTGAAAAATCTTGTATGGATGATATATTGTAAATTGTTTATCCAAAATTGTTTAAATTAATCCATTTTGCAAACTAGATTTCTATATATTGTATATATTGGTGAGATAAAATTCCAATTAATGTTTATAACACTAGATTGTGTTTTTAATGAGGATATTAACTTGTTAGTGGAATGAAAAACTTAAATTGGTTACTAGTTTCTATTGATAATTGAAAAATACTAATAAAAATGCTATTTTTGCTAACTAGATTTTGGAAATTCTTAAATAAATGAGGTTTAAAATCTAAATTATGATTTCATTATATTATTATCATCATGAATTGTGGTTTAATGCATTAATTCATGCAAAATCCAGTTTAGATGTGATATTGTGAAATTTTCCTTAAAATTATCGAAATCGGGCAAGTTTGCAAACTAGAATTTTCAAACTAATATAAATTAGGGTGTTAAAAATATAGTGATGGTTTATATAGTCTAGTTATGCTAATTAATGAATACTATGACCATTAGTTTCTTTTAAACATCAAGTTTTGAAGTAAAACGGTAAATTGGTGTTTTCAGGTTTTACGGAATCGGACGATTTGATCGATTTTTAGGGTTTCGATGAATTAAATCATGTTTTATATTATAAGTAATGAGTTTTATAACTATGATTTGTTTGTTGATGCTTATCTCGATCAATCGGCGTTTGTACGCCGATATCGAGCGATATTTGGTTCTTTTGCATGAGCGGGACATAGGTTTTAACCTATGCGCGTTTCGTGCGTCGTTTTGATGTTGTCCGTGATTCAGTTTACGATATTATATGTGTTTGCGTATAGGTACCCCTCACGTGGACTGCAGGCGATGAAGAAGAGGACGGCGACACCGTCTTCGACAGACAAGGACCAGGTGAGTAGATATATATCTACGGGGGGAAGTCGGGTGGATGGCGTTTAGCACCCCCACAAACGTAGAATAGGGATAGTATTTATTGTCATTAGGAAGCCAGACGTGACCTTAGATTCTTGATGAGGAAGACCCTAGTAATGACCCTAGGTTGGACTAGACTGATTTAGAAAGACCATATCAGAGGATGAATACCTTGGAAGAGATCTGTAGGTTTCAGGTAGATACACACACACGCACACACTGAGACTCGACGTGGTGTATACGTGTGTGTGTGTGTGTGTGTGTGTGTGTGTATAGGACTAGGTGTAGGTATATATATATACACAACACGTATATGTGATACAAGGATGTGATATGATACACGGGGATGAAACAATATAACTGGGCTTGATGCCGTGATTCTTGGCTTTACGGTCGTGTTATGATGTTAGCGGATCATTAGGAAATGAGATAATGAATAGGTATACATAAATAATAAAGGGTGGTGATGATATTGAAGTATATGTGACTCTAAAATAGAACCCGCACCGTAACATGTGCCTAAAATTCTGATATGATAGCATATAGGTGTGACTTGATTACGACATCATATAGGTGTGACTTGATTTCGATATCATATATGCGTGACTTGATTACGATATCATATAGGTGTGACTTGATTACGATATCATATAGGTGTGACTTGATTACGATATGATCTAAGTGTGACTTAATCACAATATGATACATATGACATGATATTTCTGAGGATAAATTAACGATGTATATTTATGCTGATAATGATATATGATTGATGTATGCGATTACAGTATAGCATCTTGATCTTGACATGTGTTGATGATGATATTATACGAATGATAAGACACGTAGGTGATACTTGACCCGTACCCCGATATTGGGATGCCGTACGATGGATTTTACCGTACGAGGCATATATATGATGATGGATCCGCACTCTTGATTCGAGAAAGCCGTACTGCGTACGTGACGCTATTGAGGCTGGATCGCCGACTATTAGAGATATGGATTCAGACCTTAGGTGGACTCTTATTTCTTATTGACTAGTTTCTTAGGTTTAGTTCCTTAGGAGGTTAGATGGACATTAGTTTAGGCTCGAGTCATATAGTTGTAGTTATACTTGTATATCACAGATGAGTGGTTATTACACATCCGTCCTTACATTCATACCGTAATCATAATGGTGCATGTTCATTCATATGTTTCTATAATCAGAATAAAACTTTGCCTGTTAGGACACCAGCACCATTACCGATGATGCGCATATTCCACGCACACTTATTTGCCGGCTCACACACATCATCATCGGTAATTGCTATGTCACGTACACTTTAGATCATATTATCTTTTATTGATACAATCAGCTAACAGCTAGATCGATATAATATTATGATTACTCTCTGGTGTCAGTATAGATATGGTATTTATTACTTAGACATTTCATGCATTCGCATTTTCATGTTATCATGCAGTATTATGGGGCATATGCCGACACTTATCATATACTTACTCATGATTTTAGGATTTTGGATTTTTATGAGATTTCTGGATTTTTGGGGAAAATCGCAAGAATATATAAAAACTTCTCTCTCTCTCCTCCTCTCTTTTTAAAACATAAGATGCGGTTTTCTCGTGATGTATGTGTCGTCCACCATGAGATTTCATATTTTCTGTAGGATTTCGAGACCCGATTCGAGGAGTGGATGAACCGTCTCGGGTACATGGTGTGCCCGGTATGGTATCCCGGGGCAAGAAGATCGAGTTGTAGACGATGAGCCTGGCAGGGGAGGACTACCTACCGGTGATGTCTGGCGCGGAGGATATCCGGAGGATACCGACCGTTGTCGTGAGATTTGATGATATGGGCCGATCCGGACAGACGGAGCCCGAGATATTGAGACTATGAGACATTGAGATTATGAGGTATTGAGGCTTGAGATTTACATGTTTTGTGTCGATACTTGACACGGATTTCCTTGGATTTCATCGTTGATATTTCAGATTTCTATACACATTTTACCATGATAAAAGCTAAAGATTTCTTATACAGATATATCCAGATTTCAGGATTGATTGTTTTACATTCATGGTGCATGCATACTCATTCACATGACATATTACTATTTGAGGCATGGACACGGGCACGGAGCTTTTGCATTACACGTAGTTTATTACCCTGCCATTACTAGATGATTAGTATTATATTAGTATATTATTATGACCTAGGACAGCGTCGTGCATTCGATTTCTTTTCGCAGATATTTTCTACTCACGAGTTGGCAACTCACCCCCGTTGTGCCAAATTTTATTACAGGTTGATGTACAGGTTTTCCTGGCAGCTTGCTGGCACATCTTTTCACTCAGGGTGATTTGCATGGTAGGTTGGTTCACTTGTATCTGGACCGCCATTGTACTTTTATTATTTCATTTGTATCTAAAAAGCTCCATCAACCAAACTTGTATTACTTGATAGTTACTGGACCAGTTATTTATTTCGACCTTAGAGTCGCGCTTGTATTATTATGATATCTGGTGGTTTTGTTTTCTTTTGAGTTTTGAGCCTCGCCCTTTGGCGTTTTATACTATTGTGTATTGGTGTGGTTGTTTCCGTCTTTTGGCATAGAGCTAGCTCCCGTTTGGGGATGCTTTTTATTGTTTGTATATATATTATTCTTGTTTGTACCTGTTTGGGGCCAGTTTTTACAAAGGAGACTCTGCCGAAATCTCTGAGAAAATTGGATGTTGCTTTTAAACTTGTTTTCTACATGTTTTCCTTTACTTCTTCTTCTTTTATGGTTTAGATTTCTGGGTTTCGGCTTACTTAGATTACGTTGCGCCTCTAGGTGCTTCGTAATCTAAGTGTCGGTCACGTTCCGTACTTTCGGGTCGTGACAACGGTTCCTTATGCTCCGTATACCTTAGTCTTCGGAATAGTGGGACTCCTCTCGTATACCCTGGCATTCTTCTGTACCAAGCTACAAACAACAGTATTAACACTAAATATAATATTATAACAATATACTCTCTATTCTGTCTATTCTATTCTTGTCTATTTACGGGACTTACCGAGTGATTTGTTCGCTGACGACATTCTCTTTCTTCTTCTTTGGAATCTCGTCACGTGATTCGGACTCACTGGAGATCGAACCCAGCAGCGAGGACTTGGACCAGTTTACTGAAGATCCAGAGCTCTAGTTCACTTGTACATTACATTCCCTTTACATTTCTGTTATGCCACTGTTTAAGCATTGCTTTCATTCCATGTATTTACTTTTCAGTTGTATTGTAAAAAGAATGTTAATAAATAAATTTGATGTTCAATTATATCCATTGTCTTTATCTCTTGTGTATATTACTTATATTGCTTAGATACGCTTTGCGTATTTACTTCAGAGTAAATACGTAGCGGCCTCGTCGCGTCCTCTGCCTGTACACTGGGAAGCGGGACGTGACAGTTTGAAGTATGTGTTTACTCAGAAAGAATTGAATATGCGGCAGAGAAGATGGTTAGAACTTATGGCGGACTTCGACATCAACCTATAATATCATCTAGAGAAGGTGAATGTAGTACCTGATGCCCTTACTCGCCAACCACTATCAATGAATCTCACTGAACAGTGGAAGCTTCAACAAGATTTGCACCAGATGGAGATTGAAGTGGTCATGCCAGGTAATGCCTCAAGTTTGATGAACTTACAAGTTCAGTCTACTATTGGCAATTAGATCAAAGTAGCTCAAGCAAGTGATGCCAAGTTGCAAAAGATCAGAGAACAAGTAGAAAGTGGACTTAGAACAGACTTCATCATACACAATGACGGATCTTTGAGATACAGAAGCGGGTTGTGAGTACCAAAAAGTTCAGTGCGGGAAGAGTTGATGAAAGAAGCTCACAGCTCTCCCTATTCAGTACATTCTGGTGGTACAAAGATATACAAGGATCTGCATCAACATTACTGGTGGTGTGGAATGAAGCGTGAAGTAGCCAAAAGCGTCACTAAATGGTTGGTGTGTCAGCAAGTAAAGGCTGAACGTCACAAGACAGCTGATTTATTTCAACCGTTACCTATCCCGGAATGGAAGTGGCAACAAATCACTATGGATTTCGTGACTGCACTTCCTCGCAGCACGAAAAGTAACAATGATGTATGGGTTATTGTGGATCGACTCACAAAGTCGGCTCACTTCATTCCATTTCGAGTTGGCCAATCTACTGAGACACTAGCAAAGAAGTACATGGAGGAGATCGTGAGATTACATGAAGTGCCGGTTTGTATTGTCTCCGGTCGTGACACCAGATTCCGATCGCAATTTTGGCAGAGTCTGCAAGCTAGCTTGGGAACAAGTTTGAACATTAGCACAGCTTATCATCAACAAACAGATGGTCAGTCTGAGCGAACTATTTAGATCTTAGAAGATATGCCAAGAGCTTGTATGCTAGACTTCGGAGGATCGTGGGAAGATCACCTATATCTTGTGGAGTTTTCATACAACAACAGTTACCAAGCATGTATTGGAATGGCAACATTTGCAGCGCTCTATGGAAGGAAGTGTCGTTCACCATTAAGTTAGGACGATATCGGAGATAGAGAACTCCTTGGACCGGAGATGATAGTGGCAACTGTCGATGTAGTTCGCACTATCAGGGAAAGAATGCGCATAGCCCAAGACCGACAGAAACACTGGACTGATGCAAAATGCTGTCACTTGGAGTTCCAGCCGGGACATCATGTTTTTCTGAAGATTTCTCCAAATTTTGGAGTGATTCGCATTGGAAGAAGGGGTAAGCTCAGTCCGAGGTACATTGGACCGTTTGACATTCTCGAACGAGTCGGAGAAGTGGCTTATCATTTGGCATTTTCACCCTCATTGGAAGGAGTGCACAATTTATTCCATATATCCCAGCTCTGAAGGTATGTGAGTGACCCCAGCCACATTCTTGATCACTCCGAGCTAACTGTACAACTAGACTTATCTTGTGAGAAACAACCCGTTGAAATACTGGACAGAAAAATGAAGTCACTTCGGGACAAGGAAGTAAACTTGGTCCGGGTGATGTGGAGAAAAGACACACCAGGAGAATCAACGTGGAAAAAAGAAGACAACATGCGTGCAAGATACCCTCACTTGGTTGTAAATTAGTCCTTAAAATAATTGTAAATTTCGAGGACAAAATTTTTGTAAGGAGGGTAGAATGTAACGACTCTGTTTTAATGTACAGAAAATTTGTTTAAAAGTTAACGTACAAATGGAGTATTTGCAAAGCTGAGTATGCTATAAGTATTTATTTTGCTTTTGAACAGCAAGAAACAACTTGTAGCTTATTGGTAAAGCCTTATACTGCTGTGACGTAGCCCCTGTTTTCGAATCCCCTCAGCCTGTAACAACTCCAATTTTAATGTACATAAAATTGTTTAAAAGTTAATGCACACTTGGGGTATTTACAATTCCTGTGAGTACTATAAGTACTTGATTCAATTTTGAACAGCAAGAAGGAGCTTGTAGCTCACTGGTAAGACCTTGCACTACTGAACCAAAGTACCAGAGTTCAAATCCCATAAGCCACATATTCTTTTTATTTAAAATTCTTTTAATCTTTTAGAAGCCCAAGAGTTGCACGTGCACTACACATAATAGATTAAGTTACAGAATAATCTAACAGGTGCAATATGCTAGTAGAAACATCGTGGACACGTGGTCCCAATCCGAGCCCTCCTCACCGGAATCCGACCAGCGAGACTTAACATTGGGCCGGCGCCGCCGGTCCAACTTGGACCAAACCCTATTTTTTTAAACACTAGCGACTCTTGGACTCCCCCCATAACCCCAGTATTGTTTATTTCTGCCTATTTACAGAGAATATTAAAACCCCTTTATCCCAATTTTAATGCAAATTTAAATGCATTTTTATCACACCCCAAATCCTAATTTGTCCTATAAATACCCACTCTATTTTTACACCCCTTCACACTGAAATTTCCTACAAAAACTCTCAAGAAAATTCCAAGATCCTTTTGTGTTCAAGTGGAGTTAGCAAAGGGCGAAGCTCCGACGAACTTCCAGCGACAACTCAAGGAGTTTCCGACGACGAAACGACGCACCGGCAACTCCCACCTCTTCCTCTTTCTCTCCTCTAGCCAATCATCTAGTAAGTCCCTATTTCTTTTCTCTTCTATATTCTTAAAACTTTCAAAACTAAAACCCGACGGAAGCGGAGTTAGCCGACTTTCGATTCGGTTTTCTTTAAAAACTATACTTTTCTTTAACGAAATAAAACCATATTCTTATATGTTGATTAATAAAAATTAATAAACTTAATAAAACAAGTTGAACATCAAACTAATAATTTTTGTAATTTTTATTATACTTTTCAGAAAAATACTATATAATTTAGTTTCGACATAAACCATCATAATTCCTTATTATACCTATAGATAGTTCATGAGGTAATGACCTACCTCCTCACAACACACATATCTAATATAGCACTATGGAATTTGGGAACATAGATTTGGGAAAATACGACTTTACATATAACTACCTTCAACTTATAAAACCTTTTTTCTATAAGAAGTGTATTTAACAAATCTTTGCAATTGCGCCTTTACAACCCATTTTGGGGAACCCGTTCGGGATGGTGCAGATTATCCCACATCCTCGGGCTTAGTAAAGTGAGATGTAGATCCTTGCAAGGAGCATACGATCTCGAAAGATTTTTAATACATTTTTTCTTTAGAAAATGTGATTTCTATTATAAATAAAACATTTATTTTAATAAATAAATATATATGTAATTAATATCAAAATGTCTATTTTTAATATTTATAATATTCCACATTTCCAAAATTTAAGAAAAACATCTCATTTACAAGAAAAAATACCATACAATTCCAATATTTCAAATAAATACCTTATATTATGAAATTAGGTTATATTTACTAGAAATTTCATATTGAATAAAAGAAATATCTATGAAAACTCTAAAAACGATAATTAAATACTTGAGATATATTTTGAAAGTATAACAAAACTATTTTTACATAAAACCCCTCAAGTTATACTAAATTACAATAAGGACCCTAGTAAACATAGGTTTAAGCGGAACCGGTCTCTTGAGCCTCAGGGAGCCGGAGATATGGGTGCTTGCCTATTTAAGGTAGACAACTTAACAAACGGTGTTATCAACACGGTAATTGTCTTTGAAAAAGACACAAATCCTGCCGTCCATGTACAGCAGTTACCGATAACACCAAAACAATCAGGATTTCAGGTTCTTTTAAAAGTGTCTGACTCAGACTGAGTCTCAATATAATCAATCTGACTTGAATATGATTCAAGTATAAAACCATAATTTAACATGAATCCATGAATCCATATATTCGATTTATTCAATATATACAACTTGACTGAACCGAACCATGGATATATTCCATCTACATGTTCATCCATTATATCCGCTCCTTTACTGATATCATGGTTTCGGCAAGTCATCCATCTATATAGTATATAATATAATACAAACAATACAAGACATCGCGGGGTTTATAAGGGACAGATTAGTACAGAAGGTATTAGAAGTGGCACGAGACTGCAACCATAAGACACCTAACCTGAATCTCCATTGTCGTTGTACCGTGGCTGAACGGTTCCTTGTACTCCGTATAGCGTAGTCTCTGGTATAGTGAGACTCCTCTCGTATATACTGGCCTCTTCTGTACCAAGCTACAAGCAACAACGTTAATAATATAATACAACTTTAAAAGTTGCACTCTCTCTGTTTATTCTATTCCTCCCTCATCTTTGGGACTTACCGAGCGATTTGTTCGCTGACGACATTCTCTTTCTTCTTCTTTGGAATGTCGTCAGGTGATTCGGACTCACTGGAAATCGAGCTCACCAGCGAGGACTTGGACCAGCTAGCTTTAGACCCAGAGCTTTAGATTCCTTGTACATATTTACATTTCTGTATTTTTCGTTTCCGTTATGCCATTATTTAGGCATTGCTTTCCATTCCATGTATTTACTTTTCAGATGTATTGTAAAAAGAAAGTTAATAAATAAAGTTGTTGTTTATTTACATCTTGTCTCTTATCTACATTTACTTTTATATTGCTTAGATACGTTTAGCATGTTTACTTCTGAGTAAATACGTAGCGGCCCGTTGCGTCCTCTGCCCGTACACTGGGAAGCGGAGCGTGACACAGCCACATATATTTTTGCTGATTTTTTTTTAAACTTTTAGAAGCTCAAAAGTTTGCACGTAAAATGAAAAGTCACACAAAAATCAAACATGTGGAAATTGTTATTTGAACAGACCCTGACACGTGTCCAAAATCCAAGCACCCACACCCTAATTTAGACTGGCGAGATTCTTTCTGGGGCCGGCGCCACCGGTCCCCCCATCCCAAATACTTCAATATCTTAACCCTAGCACCCTTTGGCCTACCCTATTAACCCTAGTCTGTTTGTTTTCCCTGTACATTTCTAGAAAATTAAAATGAGGTATTAATCCAAAATGTTAATACATTTTAATTACATTCTTCAATACCCTAAACTCTAATTTCTTCTATAAATACAAATATCACACTTTAGCCTCCTCATTCTGAAATCCATTGTCAAAACTCTCTAAATTTTCTAAGTTCAAAAATTGTACAAGTGGAGTTAGCTCAAGGTCAAGTTCCGGCGACGACTCAGGACAAATCCGGCGACAACACGACTCCACGACGCCTTCAAAATCTTCCTCCGTCTCTTCTCTTTACCATCATCCAATAAGTCCCTTCTTTCCCCCTTCTCTTCTATTAAAAAGAATTCTCTTTTCAAAACTTGTCGGAAGTGGAGTTAATCCGACTTCCGATTCTAATTTAACTAAAACCCCATTTTTTCTTAATAACAAATTTACCTTCTTTTTGTATATTGTTTAGAAATCATAAACAAACTCTTTAGAACAAGTTTTATCTCAAAATAACATGTTATGCAACTTTTATCACATTTTTACGGTTAAATACCACAAACTTTACATTCTACATATTTCATCATATTACTTTGTATTACCTTTAGAAAACTCACGAGGTAACGACCTACCTCATCACAGCACTCATCATGACATAGCACGATGGCTTGTAAAACTTTATTTTGGGACAAAATACGAATTTACATTTAAATACCATAAACTATCAAAAAACGTTTTTTTAAAAGTGTATTATTTAATTCTTTACAAATGCGCCTCTACAACCCACTTTTAGGGATCTCGATCGTGATGGTGCGGGTTATCGCACAACCTCAGGCCTAGTAGAGCGAGATGCAGACACTCTCACGGAGCATCCGATCTCGATGGAATTTTTAATGCATTTTTTAAGAAAAACGTGATTTTTGCTTAATAAATAAAAATTATTTTTTTAATTATATATATAAATATTATCAAAATATCTACTTTAAATATATAAATAAAAATATTTCATGTTTTCTAAACAAAAAGAAAAGATTTACATATTTCATAAAAATACCACCACAAATCCGTATAATTCCAATTTACAACAAAATACCATATAATATTCAAATTAGGTTTATATCTACTAGAATAAACTTCACATTTAAAAATAACATACATGAAATAAAAAAACTCTAAAGATGATAAATAAATACTCGAGATTTATTTTGAAAATATACCAAAACTATTTTGCATAAAACCACCTCAAATTATCTTAATTTATAATAGGACGCTAGTAAATATAGGTTTAAACGAGACCAATTCTCTTGAGCCTTAGGGAGCCGGAGAAAGTAGGTGCTTGCCTATTTAAGATAGACAGCTAAAACGGGGTTATCAATATGGTAATTATCTTGGAAAAAAACACAAATCTTGCCGTCCATGTGCAGCAGTTACCGATAACTCCAGAACATAAATGAGGACTTCAATTCTGTTTAAGTGCCTGACTCAGTTAGAGTCACAGGATAATCTGTATACAATCTAACTTGAATACAAATCAAGTATAACTGCAATATAACATAAATCCAATTAAACCAGAAGACAATCTATATCAACATGAATATGACTTGAATTGACCGAACCATGGATATACATTGATCTGTCTACATGACTATCCGTTTATATCCTTACCCGTTTTCATGAACAATTGATATCATGGTCTCGGCAAGTCCATCTACAAATTAATACAAAGCAGTACAATCAATACAAAAGATATTATGGGGTTTTTAAGGGGTAGACTGGTATGGAATGTGTTAGAAGTGGCACGAGACGGTCACTTTAATACACCTAACCTGATTATCCATTGTTATTATTCTGTAGCTTAATGGTTCCTTGTGCTCCGTATACCTTACTCCACGGAATAGTTGGACTCCTCTCGTATACACTGGCATATTTTGTACCAAGCTACAAACAACTACGTTAACATAACAAACTTACAATACACCAGTTATATTCTCATATCTATCTATTTATCTGTCTATTCTATTCCTACCTTTCTTTGGGACTTACCGAGCGATTGTTCGCTGACGACATTCTTTTTTTTGGAATGTTGTCAGGTAGATATGACTCTCTGGAGGTCGAGCCCAGCGAAGAAGATTTGGAGCAGTTCACAGACGACCCAGAGCTCTAGCCTTTTGTATATACTTTACTTTCAGTTCATGCCATTGTTTAGGCATTGCTTTTCATTCTTGTATTTACATTTTCAGTTGTATTGTAAAGAAATGTTTAATAAATAAAGGTTCTGTTCATTTCCATTTCATGTCTTCTTGTGTATATTTACATTATATTGATTAGTTACGCTTAGCGTGTTTACTTCTGAGTAAATACGTTGCGGGCCTAGTCACGTCTTCTTACCGTACACCGGGAAGCGGGGCATGACAAAGTTGCATAAGGATGGATATTTGAATACGTTCAAATTTTCATCTTATAAAACTTGTCAGTCTTATCTCAAAGGAAAGATGACCAAATCTCCATTCACCGAACACAGAGAAAGAGCTACAGAGCTTTTGGGACTCATACACAATGATATATGTGGTCTGGTGTCTATACATGCGAGGGGTGGGTTCTCGTACTTCATTACATTCACTGACGATTTCTCTAGGTTCGGATATGTGTATCTTTTGAAACACAAATCTGAAGTTTTTAAGAAATTCAGAGGATATAAGAATGAAATAGAGAACCAGACTGGCAAAAATATCAAGATCCTCAGATCTGATAGAGGAGGGGAGTACTTAAGCATGGAAATCCTAGAATACCTAAAAGAAAATGGTATTCTCTCTCAGTTTACTCCTCCGTATACACCACATCACAACAGTGTATCGGAGTGGAAGAATCGTACCCTATTGGATATGATTCGCTCAATGATGGGTAATGCTGAGTTACCTCTTTCATTCTGGGGTTATGCGCTACAGACAGCAGCATACCTATTGAATGATATTCCATCCAAATATGTGCCTAAGACTCCGTATGAAATATGGAGTGGAAAAAGACCTTATCTTAAACGTATTAAGATATGGGGTTGTCCGGCTTATGTTAAAGTACAAAATCCAGACAAACTTCAGGCACGTTCAATTTTATGTAAGTTTGTGGGATATCCAAAACATTCAACATGATATCTATTCTACCACACCGAGAAACAGAAAGTGTTTGTTGCTCGCCACGCCACCTTTTTAGAATGGCAATTTCTTGCAAAAGAAATTAGTGGGAGTAAGGTAGAACTGGAAGAAATTCTGGAACCACAAACTGAAACTGAAAAATTGGTGGAACCTCAAGATTCAATAATCCCGAACGAACCTCAGCCACTCCGCAGATCTAGTAGGATTTCTCGTCCGTCCAAGAGATACTACGGTTTTCTCATAGATGGGGATCGAAAGGATTGTATCTTGGAAGAAGATGATCCTACTAGTTATAAGCAAGCCATTAACAGTAGGGACTCTGTAAAATGGCTTGATGCTATGCAATCCAAAATAAAGTCCATATACATCAACAAAGTTTGGACTTTGGATGTTGCTCCTCCTAGGGTAAAACCCGTTGGATGCAAGTGGATCTTCAAAAAGAAGATTGGTGCAGATGGACAGGGGAAACCTATAAGACGAGACTTGTTGCAAAAGGTTTCGTCAAAGACCAGGAGTGGACTATGATGAAACCTTTTCTCCAGTGGCTATGCTAAAATCCATTCAGATCCTATTTACCATTGCTACCTACCATGACTATGATATCTGGCAGATGGACGTTAAAACGGATTTTCTAAATGGAAGTTTAGAAGAGTGCGTTTATATAGACCAGCCGGAGGTATTCGTAGACAGTGGGAGTAGCGGAAAAGTGTGCAAGTTGCTTAAATCCATTTATAGATTAAAGCAGGTGTCGCGGAGTAGGAACATCTGTTTTGATAAGACAGTCAAAGAATTTTACTTCATCAAAAATGAAGATGAACCATATATCTACAAGAAAATTGTAGGGAGAACTGTCGTATTTTTCATCCTGTACATGAATGACATTCTCTTGATAGGAAATGATATTCTTATGCTGCAATCGGTCAAGCTTGTTTTTGTCACAAAAGTTCTCTATGAAGGACCTCGGTGATGCCTCATACATTCTGGGGATTAAGATCTATAGAGATAGATCCAAGAAATTATTGGGACTTTCACAGTCCAGGCACATAGAGACCATACTAAAAAGATTTAGTGTGGAAGATTCCAAGCGCGGTAATATACCCGCCTTGCACGGAATCACCCTCTCCAAAGAGATATATCCCAAGATTGATGAGGAGAAAGTTCGCATGAGCACTATACCCTATACTTCGGCGGTAGGATCTATAATGTATGTGATGCTATATTCCAGACCAGATGTAGCATACACCCTTAGGGTGGTGAGCCGGTATCAGTCAAACACGGGTAAGAATCATTGGACAGCTGTGAAGAACATTCTCAAGTACCTAAGAAGGACTAAGAAGATGTTCTTGGTATATGGTAATGAAAACCTTAAGGTCGAGTCCTTTACCGACTCAAGCTTCCAGAGTGACAAGGATGACAGTAAGTATGTCTCGGTTTTTGTGTTTATCCTCAATGGAGGGGCGGTGTGTTGGAAGAGCTCCAAACAGGACACCGTCGCAGACTCGACGATGGAGGCTGAATACATTGCTGCAAACGATGCTGCAAAAGAAGCGGTTTGGATGAAAAGGTTCATTACAGAACTTGAGGTGGTTCCGTCCATTGTTGATCCGATACCTTTGTATTGCGATAAAAATGGGGCTATATTTTTAGCGAAGGAACCACGGTCCCATCAGAAGTCTAAACACATCTTAAGGCGGTATCACCTAATGAGGGAGATCGTAGATCGCTGGGAGATCGAGATTCAGATAGTAGATACGAAAGACAACACAGCGGATCCATTTACCAAGGCACTCCCTCAAGCGCAGTTCGAGCGAATTTTTGAGATGTTGGGTATGCGGTACGCCAACAAATGGCCCTAGAGCAGACGTTGAGTATTCAATACGCCAATTACAGGTCTTAGTGCAAGTGGGAGATTGTTGGATATGTATGCTCTAGAGGCCTGTATTGTATAGGATACTAGGGATATGTATGAACAGGACAATCTTGCTCAGTTATATATAATATATTATTTGAGTTGTCTTTATCTTAATATGTGTTTTTCTTTCTTTTGATGCTTTTATATTACTTGCACATATCGATAAAGACTCGATACAGTAGTATAATATTATGATTTGACTTTATCTTAACATTTGCATATGTTATACTCGATATAACATATGGCGGTTACATGTTGATAAAGCCCGTAAGATTTTGCTTGACTACCAGCGTTATGATGGCGATCATACTTGTGGAAGCTGGGTAGTCCATAAGCACATCCTTAAAGGTCCCAAGTCATAGGAATATCGAGACCGGGCATCGATATTCCAGAGTAGACTTGTGTATATGTCTCTAGATTCCGACGAGGGGTGGTGGTTGGTCCCACAGCCATTGGTATGATCGCCTAAGATTGCATACAGGTGCTCACTGAGGGTGAGTACACTGGACGGACTCACCGAGAATCTCTAGATGGTATTATACCTATCGTCAGATAGCGGTTCTCAGTTAACATGAGTACAGATTAGTTTTAGGGCCTGAGATCATCATTTGTCTCGTGTGAGTTCTCACTGTGCTTTAATCACTATCCTACCATGGCTCTACTGAGTCGTGCAAACAGGTTTTGGTTGGGTGCAGTCCCGAGCTATATGGAGGCAGTAAGTGATTGTCAAGGATTCGTCACTCCCGGTATTGGGAGTCGATAACGCACTATGTTCGGTTGGCTAGAACCATAAGACCTTGGCTAAGGTAGTTGAGATTTACTGATGGTTAGATCAGTAGTTTTTAGGATTGGTCATGAGCCAAATCAACATGACTTATCGGGTCAGTAGGGGTCTGACGTTTACCATCCTCTAGACCCGGTATGCGATACTCTTAGACGAAGAGATCGGGCTGTATAGAGATTGTCACGGATAGGCTCAGTAGATGTCTGGATGAGCTTGCTCGTCAGCCTTCCTTTTCGACGGGTATCTAGGTAGCCGTTACGTACAACTAGTGTCGCTGACATGCTTATGGTTAAACCCACTGCCAGTATACTGTCGAATCTTTAGAGTCCTACATAGAGGGTTTCTCTGATTTTGGCGAAACAATATGGTGGCCGTATATTTATACATGCAGGGTTTCGATCGAATGATAATACTAACCGGCTTAGGATTAAGCCCGATTATTAAATCAAGTGTTGATTTGATAATTTACATATACACATTTCGATGTGTATATTCTAGTGTCATCTAGGTTTTCGATCGAGCAGGGTTCCGATCGAATGATAATACTAGCCGGCTTAGGATTAAGCCGGATTATTAAATCAGGTATTGATTTAATAATATACGTGTACATATTTCGATATGTATATTCTATTATTATCCAGATTTTCGATCGGACGGTTGATAATACTGGCGGGCATAGGATTAAGCCGGTTCATTAAATCGAATACTGATTTAATGCTAGTATTATTTTAGTGGTATTATTTTATCTCTTAGGTATTTGTATTTTGGTACGAATACGAGTATGTATATACGGTAGAAAGTATTTTGTATTTATACAAAATACCTTCTAGAAGATGACACCTCATCATGCTTATTTTTCTATTTCTTGAAAATAGAAAATGAGGTGGTAAAGGGAGGCATGGATAAAGCATGGCTATGGCATTCATTGCAAGCACTATTGGAGTATGGTTGTGTTTTTTAAATGAAGAAAAACATTTCATACAAAATGGTTTAGCCACTCTTCTTCTCATGTGAGGATCATTTTCTTCACTAGCCTTGCTCTTTCATTTTTGAGAGCTCACTCTCATTTTCAAATCCTACCATTCTCATGTGTTGAGAGACAAGAGTTTTGAGGTAGAAAATTACCACTAAACATCACCACATCAACTAAGCAAGCTATATTAGCAAACTAGTTTGCATGGTTTACTTCTTTTAGAGGTAGGAGCTTGAATCAAGGACCTTCAGGTGGATCATCTAGGATCAAAAAGGCCAGAGACCAAAGTTGATCCGGGAGACCTCAAGGAGCCGAAGAAGAGGAGTGAAGACCCGAAGGCCACGTGCTTTAGGCTCATTATAGTAGCTAGATCTCTTTAGCAAACTAGTTTCGATGTTTTAGTTTGATTCTAGGTAGTGTCTTCTAGCACCGGATATTTTAAAAGTCAAAGTTTTTCGTTCTGCAACGGCCGCGGACAGCGGCCAGGGCGCCAGGAAACCCAGCAGTTCCCGGAACTACCGCGATGCCACGACAACTTTTCCTTTTTCCTTGCTCTTTTCTTGACACTCCAAAACCGTAAGTCTCTTCATCTCTCTCTCCTTTCACTTCAATATAATTTTTTAAACAATAATCGAAAAGCGGAGTTAACATGTACTCTATTTCTTTACACTAATTTTTGCCACCTTCACAAAAGCTAATTATTCATTTTAAACCTTTAAATATCATCTTAACATTTTGTTCGCATTTTTACTTTTTTCATGAAATTAGAAATTCAAGTGAAATACGCCTATAACGAACTTTTTCAGAAAAATAACATGAACTTTAATATAACCTTTATTTTGATAATTAGCATATATACTTTTAGTAAAATTTACGGGGTAAAGACCTACCCCACATGCACACTTTTGATTCATAGCACGAGATTTAGATGTATGGCTAATTTAAGAGAATAAGTTTTTTATTAAAATACCACAGTTTTACAAAAAAAGAGTTTTCTTTTAATCGATATTTTAGAATTCTTGGCAATTACGCCTCTACAATTCTCGTTAAGAGACCCACTGATAGATGGTGCGGATTATCGCACATTCTTAAGATAGTAGAGCGAGAAGCAGAACTCCTCACGGAGTATTCGGTCTCGAAAGGAATAAAAATACGAATTTTAAGAAATACGAATTTTATAAACAAAACTAAAATTTGGAAAATTATATAAAACTATAAATCCGCATTTTCAATAAAAACAAATTGTGAAAGTGTATTTTTAAAATAAAAGATTAAAATTTTAATAAAATACCACCAAGTTTTTAAAAGAAGTAGTTTCTATTAAAAAACCATAAACTTTTAAAAATTAGGTTTTATCATACCATTAAAAATTTAAAATACATCTTCATAAAAATTCTAAATATTATAAATCACCCTCGAAGTTTATTTTTAAACAATATTAAAATATTTTTCATAAAACCCCCTCGAGAAATGCAAATAATATAAATACAATGTAAACAACAAAATATAAATATTTAAGAACTCTAGATTAATATAGGTTTAAGCGGTATCACTTCTCTTGAGCCCTAGGGAGCCGGAGAAAATGAGTGCTTGCCTATTCAGGTTAGACAACTTAATGGAGTTATCAATGGTAATTGTCTTGGAAAAAAACATAAATCATGCCATACATGTGCAGCAGTTGTTCGATTACTCCCGAACTTAAGAAATTTAAGAATTTAATCCTTTTATAAGATACTGACTCCAACCTGAATCCAAACTCAAACCAGAATCTGAAATCAAACACAAACTTCAATACTTGATTATGAACCTGAACGCTCAAATTCAAATATCAAAGTTGAACTTGAATACTTGGCTCGACTTAACCGAACCATGGATATAACTTGACATGAACTATATATGAATACTTGAATACATGATTACATCTTGAACATGAACTTGTACTTTTTTATATTCATAGAGTTGACCAAGACCTTTAATCTTAAGATTGGTACGGAACGTATATCGTAGTATGAGATATCACTTTAAAAGACACCTATATGAATTCACGTGCCGTTGTCCCGTGGGTTATGACGGGGCCTTGTACTACATGTTACTATAGTCCACGGGGTAAGATGGACTCCTCTCGTATATATGAATAGCTTCTTTATCAAACTACAAATAACCACGTTAGAATAACCATCGCATACCTGTGAATGATCATATACAACTTTACATGTCCACTGTTCATTTGGTTTCTATTCACTATCTTCTCTTATTTCTTTTGGGACTTACCGAGTGCTAATTCGTTGATGACATCCTTCCCTATTTTCTTTCTTTGGAATGTACGTCAGGAGGACTGGACTCTGAGGACATAGAGCCAAGCTATGAGGATTTAGACCAGTTTGCTACTCAGCCAGACTATTAGCTTCTTCCTGCCTGTATTTACTTTCATTATGTCATTATTTAGACATTTGCATTATTATTGTATCTTTTATTTCCAGACAGTTGTATGCAAGGTTGAATGAAAATAAAGTTACTGTTTCATTTTATTACTTTTGTCATTCTTACACATTTTTATATTGCTTAATTACGCTTAACATATTTTCATAATAAATACGTTGCGGGCTTGCCACGTCACCATTTTCGTCTATTGGGAAGCGGGGCGTGACAGTTAAGGATTGGTGTTGAGGCAAGAAGTGGAGTTGATGAGAAAGAGAATTGATCTTGATTGGTTGACATTATAGAAGGAGGAGAGAGAGAAATAGAATGGCGTTAGCGTATTATGGCCCTGATACCATAAAGAAACAGTAAATTGAGAAAGAAGAGATTGGGAAGAAGAAGGAGGAGGCCTTCAAAGTTATTTCTCTCTGGTTAGCTCTTTCTTTTATATATTAATCTTTTTCTAATTATATGTTAGATATTTGTTACAATCAATCCAATCCCTAAGCCTATACAATCAAATCAAATATATTTTTTTACAATCAAATCTCCAAGAATATCCAATCAAATCTCTAAGAATTTCTCCGCAGGTTTCAGGTCTAGACATCTGGCCCATATAAGGGTAGAAGTCTGCGTCACTCTGTAAATTGTGTTGATAGGGTCAGACATCTTAACCATAATGTCACGCCCCGCTTCCTGAAAAAGAGAAACGAGAGTGACAAGCCCGCAATATATTCATATCGAAAAACACTCTTTTTCGACATAAACACGCTAAACGTCTATATAAATAGTTTAGAAAATTATAGTACAAGAATTTTAAGCTTATAAAATTTCCAACAATATTTATAACAGTCACAAAAATAATAACCGAACACAATTCGAAATTTAAGGAACTAGAAATGGAAGGTAGCCTTGAACAAAAGGCATACTTACTGAAAAGGAAAACTAAAACTCGACCAGATTTGAAAGATATTGACTATCATTCTCGGTTAGTACCACCTCATACCCAGCCTCGTCACCTGTCCCAAAGTCGTCTGACGACATTCCCAAAAAAAGAAAACATAAAAACAGGAATGCCGTCAGCAAACTAAAGCTCGATAAGTCCCAATTTTATTAAAAAACAATATTTTTCTATGGTAACGATATTTACAATGAAACATGATATTTTGGCTACAATTCAGTTATTAATGTTTATAATCTAATAGGTTTAATACAGGGTTTCAATCGGTTGGAAAAAATATAACACAATAATAATATTTGTTTAATTTATAAAAAATAGTAATAATAAAGTTTTGTGATTTAAGAATAACAATATGTATAAGATTGCTATTAACATCATCAAAAGGTAATAAGGTACAAAGATTCATGATTATAAAAATATATAAGGTATATTTTATTTTAGAATTATTTGATAATAAATTAGTTTAGTAAAATATCATGTTATACTAATAAGAATATAGTGCAGAATTATTTTTGGTATATTAGTTAAATTGTGATGTATTAATATAATCATTAAACGATATTTGACACGAAACATGATCTACATAATAATGATATGAGAATAACTATGAACAGTAAACGGTAGTGGGCATGTCAAATAAATAGTATGTGTTAATCAGTGCAATATAACTAGTGCATCACGATATTCGATTTTCAGTGCTAGTAACTATAAATATAAGCTCGATTATGGGAGTTTTAATATATAACCAGGATATTTCATAATGCCACGGAACAACAGCAACATGAGATTCATGAGATTCATGAGATTCAAGATATATATAATGTAATGTACCATTTTTCTTCGGTACCACGAGGAACAAGACATGATCCTCCATTACAAATAAATACCCCCATTTTCCAGCTACCCCATCCCCATGATATATATATATATATATATATATATATATATATATATATATATATATATATATATATCCAATAAATAGTGTACATGTCTTATTCACGAGATTCAAGATATTCATTAGATTCACGAGATTCATGATATTCAAGATATTCAAGCGGTTCATATCAGGTTTAGGTCAAGATAGTATAATTTAACGTAGGAGTATTCACAAACCCAAGGCTCGCTTCCAGAAACAAGGAAACACGGACCCACTTATGAGTAATGGGACTCCAACCACCGCCGGAGTATTCACAGAGCTAAGGCTATCATCCAGGAGCCAGGAAACACAGGCCCATTCATGAGTTGGTCATGCGACTCTTGAGAATACATGCCAAGTTCTAGATATAATTCTCAGTCTCTATGTATATGTAACAAACGTGTAATAATAGATCAGTTTAAGACCAGAAATAATCATAAGTTCGCATGCAAAAATTTATGGGTTTGGTTTAGAATTAGGGGATCTTATACAAGAAATAATTGTAGTTCAAAACGTCATGTAAATAACGAGATTGATTTTTCCTCGATCGGGTTCCTAATGATGGAGTTATGGAGGTTTCCGTAACGCTGCGCAGAGCAGGCTAGTGCAGATTTCAGAATACGTATACTGATAGTATTTTATATTTTTGGTAGGTTTTGGTCCAGATTATGCTTTCCTATATTGGACAAAAAATTTAGTGTCTGCGAGTCATGAACGATTCGCTATAAGAAAATCCCGATTACGATAAACGAATAAGGAGTTATGCATATTTTACTGCAACCACGCAAATAGTTTCTGCTGCTGTCCAGATTCGTAGATTCGTCACATTTTGTTAGGATTATATTTTCATAAACTTATATAACATTTCAGGTAAATGAACTTAGGAATAAAATATATCTAACTCTCTATATATATTCCAGCAACTTGATTTTTCTCAATTTGGACTCCAGAATTAATAGTTATGATCATTTAAATCTCATATTAAAACAATTTCAGCGAATGAATAAAACCAGATTTTTACACATCGAGTGAATTACATGCCTACAATCGTGCATGACATGAGATACACCCAAACATAATATAATATAAATATCACTATGGCGTTAAACAATTTAAAAGAAAACATCCAAACTCCATTGCGATATGCTATTTGATTTATAGATCTAGATTGAACATGTAGATATCATTTATTAGGTGGGATCTAATAGATAATTTAAAATTCCCTATCAATCAAAAGTAAAACTTTCACTTTATATAAAAATTATATTTTTATTTTCGTAATAATATCTATGGTTTGTGATTTTACCTAAAAATTTCTCTTCTGAAAAGACAGCAATTTCAAGTAATCAATTTTTTTTTATAACACGATCTAGGTTCTCTTTTTAAAAATCTAGATGAAAACAAACACAAAAAATCGAGAGGAACTTACTAATAGGCAACAAACTAGTAAAATCATAATACATCATGTGTGATTAGACAATATTTTTCAGACCTGCTAAACGTATACAGGAAATGTAAAAAGTAAATCTATCAATAAGTAGTAAACATAAAATAATATAACCTTATAAATACAAAGTATATACTACAACTAATTTTTTGGGTCTTACTTGCATATTAGTGACGATAATTAATCAATAAGAAAAAAATTAGCAAAACAGATATTGTGTTGCAGTACAACTATATACAGATAGAAAATAGTATAATTAATATATGTGATAATAAATTTATAACTGCATTATACATGAATAGAACATGTGAAAACTTATAAGTAAATATAACTTACCATGGTATTGCATCATACAATAACATCACTAAATACATTATATATTTATATTAAATACAATACAAGAAGAGGAGACTTACTTCTTAAAAAGCAACATCAATTATTTTTTTATCTAGATCTATGAATCCAAATGCTTGCAGACTCTTCCTTTCATAAATAAAAATGATTTAGGGTTTAATTAAAGGTACTTACTTTTGTTTAAACTTTCAAATTTTAAACATGCAAAAGAAATAAAAGATGATAGAGGAATTTACCATCAAGAAAGATCAATGATCTTCCTTAGAATTGAAATCAAGGCCGTCTCGATTTGATTGAGACGATGGTACACGTTGGCGAGATTCTATCATGAATGCTCTTCCATGCGTGAGTTAGAATTCCTATTTCTTGATGTATTTGCAATTGGAGAAAGTGGCCAGAACAAAGAGAAGATTTTGGATTAAGGAAGAAGATGGCTCCAAAGGAAAAATAAATTAAGGTTTAGGGAGGTTAAGGTTTATAGGTAAAAATAAAGATTATGGCTCTAGAGATCAAGGGTTAGGATAGCACAATAGTAGATCTAACGGCTTATAAAGAGTTAAACAAATAAAAAATTTAAATTAAAGACAAATAAAATCTCTTAGTTTATTTGTTAAAAACAAATAAAAACAGAATAAAATAAAAACAAATAAAATATCTTTAAGTATAGTTTAAACAAATTTTTAACTATTATAAGATCTAATAAAATCTTTTTCTTCAAACATTAATAAAAATTTACATTGAAAAGAAATTCTAGAAAAATTTATAATATTATTTTCTTTTAAATTCGGAATTAATTTAAATATTTTTTTCTTCTTATAATTTTTTTAAAAATATATTTAAAGACTAAAAAAATATCGAAAAATTGCAGAAGATTCTAATTTATTTATTTTCTCACTTTGTAACAATATTTCTCAGAAATAATTCTTTTTATAACTATTCCTTTTCAAATAAACCTTAGAAAATTATTTTAAAATATATTTTAAAATCCATTTCTTTATTTAAAAATTATGTCAACCATTTAAAAATTCAAAAAAATCTCTTTGCATGATTTTTCATCAAAAAAATAAAACCAAAAATTAAACAAAATTTTGCAAACATAAGGAATCAAACTCACAACTTATGAGATGGCGATGCAGGCAGATAGCCAGTAATGACTATTAGTAATCTTACACTTAAATCACAAGAATATTAACATTTACCTATTTGATTCAGATAAAAAATTTCACTAACGAAAGGAATTTTTAAAGGAAAGAATATGAAATTTACGGTTGTTACACATAAGGTTCAGACGTCTGACTCAAAGAGGTCAGAAATCTATTGTCTGATTCTTGATCTAGTGGTTTTGGTTCCTGCATGATATCAAATCCTTTTTCAAACCTAATGCCATTTCAAGCCAAGAGATATATAGTTAAATAGACACATTCCCGTTGCATTAACCGGAAGTTGCTCATGGCGATTGAGGGGTTGAAGACCGCGAAATGAGTCCTTCATACCAATCATTCTTCATATGTACGGTTCCAATCCCCTGTTTCTTGAGGAATTTTGCTGCTTTCTCCAAACCTTTGATAAGATGTCAAACGCTATTTTGTTAAAATCGGTAACAATGAGATTCTTGACTTCAAAGACAGAGAAGTAAAAGATGAAATTATATATACACCTCAATCTAATATATTTCTAAGAACAATCATATTTTGTTCAACCTAAAGTCTTCAGTTATATTGTTCTTTTAATACTATAAATTAGTTTCGTCTCATATCTTATGCATCAAAAGTTTATCTTAAAATGAAAAATGAGAAGAAAAACCTATTTTAGTTTAAAACCAATAAGAAATATATAAGTTTTAGAGTACAATTCACAACTATCATATATCGTTCATATCTCGTTCATATCATCAGTAATCTCATATTATTCCAATAACTCTTTCCCGAAACAATGTGATTCTATATATTTCTGAAAAGGATAGGGAAAGAGCAATGGAAAATTATATTGTTAACTACATTCAAAATGAATGGCACTGCGTGGAGGTTTTGCCAATGTATAGGCATGTCATGCAGCTCATGAGGTTACAGTAAGTATGACTAGTTTTTGGCATGTGTCATGCAGGTGGTCATAATAAAACGACCAATATTTAAACTATCCCAATTTTATGGCAATTTTGAAATTTAAACTCGTACAATTTTAATTGCAGAGATGAGACTCGTTATGCTCATCTATCCCAGCTCACTTATCACTTCTCCTTCATTTTATTAGCACGACAACATGATTTCGGCCAGTTTCATAACAGGAACTGATATGATTGTCATCTTTCAACCAATCGCGGTCATTATTATATGAATTTATTGGTGTTCAATACCCTACACATCTTGACCACTCGTCATGTGAGTCTTTGAAAAATGTGATAAACTTCTAAAACATGATGTATTGTAAATTATGTCAGTCGGTTCATTTAAAGTAGTTTATTTTCATATTACGTGCACGTCTCAACTTAACCCATCCATCCCCAGTTTTCCTCCTTGCATGTGCAACCATGAGACTGCGGTCGACCATAGTCTCATCGGTTGTGTCCCGGAGACGGGTCTTGCCCTAACTTACCCTAGGGCCTCACACCATGTGTTTCCTTTTTTATGCATGTACTACGAGGTTGTGGTCGGCCACAATCCCACATAAACTCACAATTAAATTAAGAAAGAATTATTTTGATATACCCCACTTAAAAATTTTATATTTTGATAAAACATACTCAAAGTTTGGTATTTCTAAAATTAAAATTAAACGAGAAACAACAAGATAATTAAGCTCTCTTAGTTTTACGTTAAGCCACCGTTAAATATAACCGTTAAAAGGGTGAAAACGCCAAAATACCCCTTCAAGGGATATATCTCGAATTCCACGTCTGTTAGTCTTCTATTTTCTCTCATTCGCATGCTTTTCTCTTCCTCCTGCTATTTTTGTCGTCTCTTCAAATCTCTCCCCCTATTGTTCCCCCCCTCCCATTGTTTCCCTCGGCTCTCCTCTGACCCCTCTCCTTCCCTCCCACCCTCTCAATCTCTCCGTCTCTTATATGTCTTGTTTTCACTGTTTCATTTTTTTTAGGCCGAGATGAGTAGAGAATTGAGAGATACATTGAGGAGATAAGGCTAGATTTGGGATTGAGAAACAATAAGAAAGTAGTTAATATGGATAAGAAAGTAGTTAATGGGGACAAGAAAGAAATTATGAACACTAACTTAATCCAGATTAGTTTTACCCAACTTAAACCAACATAAGTTAACATGGCTAGTGTTGTTTTTAGTTTAATTTAATTTTTGGGTGTAGTATTTAGAAATACCAAAGTTTGAGTGTGTTTTATCAAAATATGAAATTTTTGGACGAGGAATATTAAAATAAACCTTAAATTAATCAAACTACAGAAAAATGAGATCAGATGAAAAAAGAAACGAAAAGAATTTTTTTTCTTGGATTTGAGAGAGCTGATGGAAAAAGTCTCATAGTCCAAGCTTAAAAGAATATTCTTCAAGTTTTTTCTTGTATTTTTTTCCTTTACAATTTTCATAAAATTTAGTTTATATAATAACAGTAATAGTCGGACTTTAAGAGTACAATCCAAATCTCAGTGCAACAAACAAATAATACTAAATTTTTAGGTTTTTATTAAAATTGGTACGTTTTTAGTGAGTTATAAACATAGTCACAAATTCGTGATTCGGCAATAATTCGGCGAGGTCGAAAATTCGGATTCAGAGAACTATTCGGAAAAAATCGGCAGGTATTCGGGAAAAATTCGGTAAGTGTTCGGAAAATGTTCGGGGAGGATTTCAAGCAAAAAATTAATATACGAGACGCTAGATTTTGATTTCTTGAAATTTTTTGCTGTATTTTGAATAATTCGTTTTTTTTAATAATTCGGGAATTATTCGCCGCCTTCAGTGACGGCGAATAATTCGCAGATTTAATCGGCAGTGACATAATTTGCGAATTATTCACGAATTCGCCAAATAATTCGTGAATTATGTGAATATGGTTATAAATAATAGTAGAGATTTAGATTGAAATGCTTGTTATTACATCTATGTGTTAGGTCGATTATAAACTTGAGGGCAATTTTTATAAAGCAAGCACCCTTCAAAACAAAAATGTTACGAAACTACCCTAAACTAAATAATAGCAATTACTATGAAATACCCATTATTATATTGATGCTGGAAAAATATTTAAAGCTCTTTATCAAAGCTTTGCTCAAAAGTTGGGAAGAGCAATGGAGGGCAACGAGATGGCGGTGTCGTTCGAGAACCGCGTGTTCAACCGGCGGCTCGGCCTCGGCGGAGGCCGCATGGGCTGCACGCTCGTCACCGGCTTCCTCGGCAGCGGCAAGACGACGCTTCTCAAGCACCTCATCGACTCCCGCGGCGACCTCCGCCTCGCCGTCCTCGTCAACGAGTTCGCCGACTCCGACGTCGACTCCCTTCTCTTGGATTCTCACCGCCTCAACTCCGCCTTCAACCTCCCCACCGTCTCCCTCACCCACGGTATCATCTAAAAATTTGATCTTCTGTTTTACAAATCTGTTGTGATTTGTGAAATTTCTTTGATAGGATGCGCTTGCTGTGATGTGAGGGGGCGGTTTAGGGAATCTCTGCAGCGGATCGTCGATAGCAAGCACAACTTCGATTGCTTGCTCATCGAGGTTTTCGTGCTTTAACTTTTTTTTTTCCCTTTTACATTTGATTTTGGTGAATTGGTTGTCACAATTTTTATCGTAAAACATCCCGTGTCTTTGCTAGGGACCCATGAGCTTGATATATCGTTCAAAGATCGTATTTTTACATGGTTTCCACATTCATATCTCAATATCTGGTGTTTGATGTATTTGGTTGAGAGATGTTCAAAGAGGGATAGTTCTAGAATTAGTTCTAAAATTACGTTGGTAGGGTGGAAGAAAAGGGCCTATCAGTATTATGGCATCTGATGAGAGAAGATGAAGCGGGGGCAAAGTGTGTATTATCTAATTTAAATATTTAAACGAAATAAGAGAGAGAGAAAAGAGAGGTTATTATTAATTAAATATTTAAACGAAGGTCATTACGGGAATAAATTAAAGTTGAGGGGTGGGGGTGGGGGTGGGGATTTAAGAAAGTTTAGGGGATTTTCTGCTATTGGGGCAAAGGTTAGGATATTTCCTGCAATTTAGCCTAAATAAAAATAGAGCGCATTAGCATTATCTGATTTTTACACTTTCCTATGAGTACAATTCTTTCTTTTCTGCAATCCTTTGTATAGAGAACTCAAGTTTTATCAATTCTGTATTGATTTGACTTCCTTACCTGACCAAGATGGATATTTTATGTAGACTTCTGGATTGACAAGACCAGAAAAGTTTGTGGCGGAATTGGAAGAAGTTGGCATACATTTAGACATGACCGTTGTTGTGGTTGATGCCGAATCACTGGAGAGGATTTTAACCATAGATATAGTCAAGAAGCAGCTACAACAAGTGGATCTTGTCCTATTGAACAAGTATGCCTTTCCTTATTCCCACTTTTGCTTAGTAACATGAAACAAGTCTAGGAGATACGGATATTTTCCTGTATGGAATCTTTTTTGCATTTCATTTGTGCCAACTGCATATAATTGTTAGAGTCAAGTTTTCATCTCAAAACATGTGTAGCTTATATGATGTCTTGTTTTGGAAATTATATCATCGTATCTTATTATTATGCTTGTCAATGTTAACTAGGCTTTGTATAAAAAGTTACTGGGATAGATAAGGGAATTTTATTAATTCTTGGATCAATGGTCTCTTTAAGTTGGCTGGTGGATTGGATTTTAAAGCATCTAAGTAGTCTAACAAATACTATGGTCCATTATCATTTTTATTGTGAAAGATTTAGCTGTCTGCTTTGAAGCGATATATGTTGATGGGTGATGTTAGTTTCTGATTTTTCTCATGTATCGATATTGCCAAAATAGGTTTTGAATTTTAGTTTCAAAAAATATAATGATGATGAACTCTTAGAACTGCTCAAGGATCAAGTGATCAACCTTAGATCAGGGTCACAAGTTTGGGCATATGAAGGTAGTTTTAATGTGGAAATATGTGCAGAAAGCTGTCTTTTCCCCTTAAATTTGTACATATTTGAAGGGAACTTGCAATGCTAAATATCTTAAAACATACGAACCTAATGTGTTTGTTGGAATGTGAACATGACTTGATATCAGTTGGCTATTGCAATCTTATACAAAACGGTTTCTGTAAATAACTATTGCAATTCATGCTACAATGCAAAACCTATTTATAGAGTTTAATATGTAAGTCTTTATATGCACAATGAATCCCAGAGTACTGTAATTTGTCGCCATATGTTTGAATTCTTGATATATACAGACACAACTTCAGTTGAAATCACAAGTTTCTGTCACAGATGTGATTTGGCTACCATCGGACAGGTATCTGATGCCGAAGATATTTTAGAAGTACTAACAGGGGGAGCTAAGGTTGTTCGCTCACAGTTTTGTAAGGTTCCTCTGGATCTTGTGATTGATTGCAGTAAGATAGAGGCTTTAAATGTAGTGAACGAAGAATATACTGCTCCTGGGGTGCTCTCTCATGAATCTTTACCGAAGATGATATTCCGAAGAAATATGTTCGGCAAAACTTCAATAGCTGTTTCTTCTGTTGACCATAACAGAGACCAGCCTGCTGCAGGTAATTGATCCCCTTCTAATAGTAATACAGGTAGCTTGAGTAGGTAGGATTTATTGTCTGATCCATGTCTATAACATTTGAACTTTGAAGGAACTGAATATCTTGTCATTCTAAGTCCAGTTATGCTACCTTTTCACCTTGTTCTATATTACAAGAAATAAATGCTCTAAAGCTAGTGAAATGGGCAATCCAATTGCTGAAGCTTCTAACTGGAATTTTGGACACTTGTTTGGGTTTAGCATGTCTGTCTTTGAAACTTGCATAAAAAAAATCTGTCTTTGAAACAGCAACATTTTATGTTAGACATGATATATATACTGTTTTGGAATTTTTTCCAGGGGCCACGCCCCCCTTCCCCCCCGCCCATGCTTGGAATTAGAGAATTCATTTGGGGAATTTTAAAAAAAAATTATATTGACTTGTAAGATAGACCATTCATAGATGACATGAGCCACATCCTCGGAGTTTGCATTACATGATATAATGTAAATATTCAAGAATCACTTTTTCAGCTCTCTTTTTTCTTTTTTCTCATGCATAGAGAACACAATATGTAGTGAAAATATTGCATATCAAAGGTCAGCAGCAAATTTCTTGCTCTTCTACATTGTGACGTATATGAAAATTACCAATGTGATTCCTGTGATTCCTTCTATGAAAATAGCTTGCAGCTGTAAGTATTACATTTGGTGGAATAGGCCAAATTTTTTGGTCACGAAACAGTCAGTGTCCTAGTCTAGTCAGATTCAACATACCCTCATTTACATTATATCATGTAGAATCTATCTAGCGACCTTGGCTGAAATTAGCAGCTGTCTCCCTCTATGTTCAACAGGGTGCTATATAGTTGTTTGAGTCACTTTGACTTTTATTTTTGGGTTAACTTTTATTCCTTATGACGCATAAACTCTTTGGATGAAAGAAGTATATGCTCTGTTGTGTTATCTTTATCATTGTCCAACGTTTATACTTAGACTTAAAATATGGGATGGATGTAGTGAGGCAGCTTCAACATGGGTTACACATGCTACGAAAGCAGTTCGAAAGTATGCAGTCTCTGGGAACTGTGTTGCTTCTTAGCTAATTCCTTTTGTATTTATAACATAAATTTTATTTATTTTTGGATCCAAGCCCTTGGGGAATCGAACTTGCGACCTCTCACTTTGTAGAGGAAATTTATACCAACTGGGCTATGCCCATTTGGTTAACATAAATATTTTAATTAGTTGATTGAAGAGTGCCTTGCCTTTGCTTTATGTCTTGCCTTTTTTTGTTCCAAGATTTTGATTTCCCATTTTCTTTTTCTAGGTTTATCTCATGGGGGATCTTTCTCATCAGTCACCTTTGAAAGTGAACTTCCATTGTCTTTAACTGTGTTTCAATCAAGAGTTCTGACATGGATGAGGAGCACAAAAGGGCTTCTTAGAGCTAAAGGCATTATTTGGTTTGCTGAAGATAGGTAATCTTTGCTATTTGTGGCCATCTTTTGTCATGAATCATGATATATGTTCATTTTTATTTCATTGCAAAGGACTTGGACTTAAAAGCATTGTAACTGTCATCGGTCTATTTATTATTCTTGTTTCCTTACTTCCCAATTGCCTTATCTATGAGTCTATCTAAAATCGTATTTTCAGTATTTTCACTATGTAATACATAGTTGTATGATAAGAACTGGATTCAAGATTGAGGATGCTGATAAGCCTCTTGATTTATTTCAGAGGAAGTCGTTTTATTTTCCAATGGAGTGGGGTTAAAAGGGTAGAAGCAATTAGTGGACGCTCTTGGGAAAGTGCACCAAAATCTTCTCTTGTGTTTATTGGAACTGATAAATCTGAACTTGAGGGCATTGTTACGCAGATTTCTGAATCGGTTGATCCCAATATGAATATTTCATCAACCAATAGTTTTTGCAAAGAACTTGCCAGAAGTTTTAGTATGAAGGTAGCAGCAGATGGAAGATTTAAGGTATGGGAGCTTGTTAGTTACTACTGGAAGTAACTGCTATTTTTAGATTTATGTTATTATTTAAGGTTTTGCTGACTAGACCATTTTCTTGAACTAGTAATAGATTTATGTTCAATAATATTTTTTCTCAGCCCCTAGCGAAAAAGTTTGCAGTATGAGCTAAATGCGCCTTTCTATTTATGAATGATTTTTATGCATCACTGTGAGAAGTTCTGTTTGAATATTTTGTAGGAACCTTCTCTGGGAAAGGAACCTATTGTTATATTTGGCCTGAAAGGCTCACAATTGCGTGGAATAAAGGAGGTGCGTTTAAATTTCTGTTACTTGTTTATGATTGTTCATCATTTTATTTGCAAAACATTACATTCTTACGAGGACTATTTACTTTTCCTTTTGTTTGACTTTCTTGTTACTTGTGAGCTTTCCATTTTAAATGCTAGACTTATTTGCATCAACATTCATGTATGGGACTTGGACTACTATTTTTTAAAAAAAATGTACAGTAGCATTACCTTTCTTCATTATGTTAAAAAACACCCACTAAAGGATCCTGCTTCATATTTGTGTAGAGCATAATGATTTTTATAGATCAGCGAAGATAAGCTGCATTGGATTTTTATGCCTCCTTTTCGTCTTTGTAACTTGGTCATGTGTTCATAGTATGGAAATGATAACAAGAAAATTGTTACAACGGTTCCTAGTTCAACTCACATGATTTGGAGAGATGATTTTTGGCCTTCAAAAGATACAGTTTCTAGTTATAATTTTTTTTCTTCCTAAAGGCAACCTTACACAAGTAATCTGACCCCTTTTTTAATAATACAGATGCTGTTTTTGTTTTGTATTATATTAATTGGTCTTTTCTTTGACACTCCCTTTATACAGTCTGATTTGAATGGAGCCCTAATGCGTGTTGTCAACGGGAGAGGAAACATTTTTGTATCAGCTACTACTTTTAGTGAAGGTAAAATTACTAGTTTGTTGTATTTTATAATTGATTCAAGGTACAAGATATGTTACTTTCAAAGATCACCATCCATCAGTTATTAATACAGGTTGCCATTGAAAATTGTTAAATGGAGTTGGGAATTACGAATTTCATGTAACTAACAGAAAATGAAGAGTTATATGCCATGATTGTACAGCCTAATCATCCGTGGCTTTTGCTGTTACTAGCAATCTATTGTATGGTTTTTTTAGTATGTGCTTTGGACCAAGCCGTTAAACTGATGGGTATATATTTCAAATCAATTGATCCATGAAATTGTCAGTAGACAGCAAGAAACCAACATACCGGCATGAATATGGTGCTCTCTTCATGATCGATGTGCTGTTAATGGGACGTCAATGAGTTTCAACCAAGATGAACCATTATTTTTATGCTTTAGTGATAATTGGAGGTGAGATTTCGTACCCAAATCCAAATACAACTATGCACAATGATGAGATTATCATATTGGGGAGGCTACTGATTTCAGGTTTAGGGGTGCATGCCTGCAGTTAACCAATCATTTCACAACGTCCTTTCTTTATGTGGGCATAATGAAATTTTTAAAACACATTTAGTTATGTTTTGCATGGTATTTATCTAACTTCTGGGTGCGTTGATATATACGATTTTATGAATATATAACCACTCTGTTCATGGTTGCTTAAATCATCCATAGTTTTGATGGTTTACCTGTATTCGTCTGCTTTGTTCTGTAAGGAACAGTCCAAAGATGGAAACTCGTATTTTTTTTAGAGTCAAATATAGTTAAATGTATAAACTCATGTCTGCTAGGTGCTAAATTTCTAGATCTTGGTGAGTCTTTATGATGGTATATAAACTCATGTCTGCTAGGAAGGGTGTTAAGATAACAGATAACCAGTTTGGGTTTTTGCCTGGACGATTGATGACAGAGGCTATTCATTTGCTTCGTCAACTTGTCGAGCGTCTTCGAGAGGGGAGAAGAGATTTGCATATGATATTTATTGGCTTAGAGAACGTGTACATCAAGGTACCTGGAGGTATTATGAGGGTAGTGATGAAGATGGGTGTCCAAGTCAAGTACATTGACATAACTAAGGACATGTACGATGGAGTAGTGACAAATGTCAGAACTTGTAGCGGCATAATGAGGCATAACGAGTGATTTTCTGATTACAATTGGCTTGCATCAAGGTTCTGTATTAAGTCCATGTTTACCATCGTGATGGATGACCACTAGAATTATCCAGGATGAGATACCTTGGTTTATGTTATTCACTGATGATATTGTTCTGGTAAATAAGACGAAAGCAGGGGTTAATACCAAATTGGAATTATGGAGGCAAACATTGAATCTCGGGGGTTCAGATTGACCAGGTCCAAGATGGTATATATGCAATGCAAATTTAGCGCACAGAGAAATCGAGACCATAGTGGTATAACACTGGATGAGCAAGAGACCACTGAGCGATCAGTTTAGATATCTAGGTTCCATCATCCAAAAGAATGGGGAAATCGATAGCAATACCAACCAAAGGATGCAGGACGGTTGGTTGAAATGGAGGAGTGCAACAGAGATTTTGTGCGATCGTAACTTTCCGTTAATGTTGAAAGGAAAATTTTATCGGAGCGCTATTCGGCCTGCCTTATTATATGGTACAGAATACTGGGCTTCTAAGAAGCATCATACACAGAAGATGCATGTAGCGGAGATGCGCATGCCTCGCTGGATGTGTGGTAACACTAAAAAATATAAGGTGTGAAATGAGGATATCCATGCAAGAATTGGTGTAGCACCTGTGTAGGAGAAAATGTGGGAAAACCGGCTAAGATGGTTTGGTCATGTACGACGCAGACCTATGGAAGCACCGGTTCGACGAATGGATACTTCCGATATAGGCAATATCAAAAGGGCGAAATGAAGACCGAAGAAAACGTGAATATAGGTGATACGAAAAGATACGGTTGCCAAAGGCCTCAGTGAAAGTATATTGTTCGATAGGAGTGAGTAGAGGCGGAAGATTCATGTGCTGGACCCGGCATGATTCTCATGTTGGTTCAAGTAGCCTACCAACGTGGGATAAAAGGCCCAGTTGTTGTTGTATGGCGATCTACACCTATCAAGCACTTATATTGTTACGTCACTGTTGTTTCAGGAATATGTTATGTACTGGTGTGTCATGACTTGTGAGTCGCGACATGCTAGTGTCCTTTTCTCGTAAGTTTACTCATCTAGTGAGATATTTTCTACATGTCGATATTTTGTTGCGGCTGTTGATTAGTGGGTTGCAGCTATCATTGTATGGATGCTTTTGATGAATCAAATATTGCTAATTGCATGGTTTGAATATGATATACTTGGATCTTATGCTTTGCTATCGTTTCCAGATTACAGTTTACAGCTTCTGCTTGATGAGAGAGCTGACACAGATGAAGCCTGGAATGAAATTCGATTGGCTGCAAGTGCAGTCATCTCCAAGCTATGCAAAAACTTTTGCCCATGCAGGTAAAATCTCAATTGACATAATTTGTTGGTAATTTCTGTGATGATGTTAGGATACCAATGCTTTTCTAAAGTGAATTGTTTTGTTCTGAAGTGAAATATTTTGTTGGTAAAAGCTCCTGAGTCCCTTGGGTCGACTATTGGAAAAAAGAGGGTTTTTTTTGGCAAAGATGTTATATATCTAGTTTCAGAGAATTTGTTTGGCATTCACTTCTAATAAGTAATTTCACCTCTTTTAAAGGAAAGGCTCATTTACTGAAAACTACCGTTTGAGCCATTTTAACAAAACTACCATTACCCTTAAAATGATTAAGAAACTACCAAAGTTGCAGTGACACGTCGGCACCACATCAACTAAGTTGTCACGTCGGCAATAAAAATTTAAAAACCCTAAAATACCCTCATTCTAATCCTAACCCAAAATTTTAAAAATAGATAAAATAATAAAAAAATCTCTTTCTTCTTTCTTGTTACGCACCGCCGGCGCCTCCTCTCTGATCCCTCCCCCATCGGCGCCTCCCCTCTCCAACTACGCCCAGCCCCCTTTCCCCTCCCTTCCCCCGACCAGCCCCTCCCCCTCCCTCTCCCCCTCTCCCAACCTCTCCCCACCCCTCCCCGTCCTTCCCAGCTTCTCCTTTCCCTTACCCTCTCCTCAAGCCCTTTCTCCTCCACCACACACCACCCACGACTACCATCAGCACCATCACCTTCCACCACCATCTCCTCTTAATCTACCACCACCGTCAACACTCACCACTACCACCACCACCACTATCCCCCACCACTACTATCTGCACCGCCCACCTGTTGATTATGGAGCCAATGCCTAAGAAAAGCCCTAAATCTTACCTACGACGGCGGCGAGGCGTGGTCGGCGGTCAACGAGGTGGTCATCAATGAGGGGGCCGCGTGGGAAGCGATGGGTGGCGCTCGCCTCGTGGGTGGCCACACGAGGTCGGCGAATGCGCAAGCGTGGGTATTGACTGAAGAAAGAAGAAAAAATAAGAAAAAAGGGTTCATTATGAGAGAACCACAAGGCTTTGAAAAAACCTTAAAGACAAGCTGCTAAATTTCAAGGACTTTAATGTCTTGTCTAATGAATGAATTAAAAAGGGCTGCCATAAATAGGAATGCTTTGAATCAAAGGACACGTGGTGTTTCTCTCTCTTCTATATATTCTTCCAATTTTCAAAGAAGCGAACAGAACACAGAAAATAATATACAATTAAAGAGTGAAGGTGATAAATCAGTGTGATTTATATTGTAATCGTGAGATTATAGAGAGATCGTGAGATTTCTTGTAGAGAGTGATTTGTAACCGTGCAAAAGATATATAGGATATCGTAGAGTCTTTACGACGCAGAAATATCCAGTGTTGGGGGAACTGCGAAAACAAATTTTCTGTGTCTTTATTTGTTGTGCCAGTTATTTAATTTTATCGCTCCGTATTGTATTTATTTCTCGCTTGTACCAGAACTGATTTCCTAACAAGTGGTATCAGAACTTAGGAACCAAAGGGTCTTCGATTTTACAGTCTAAGTTAATAGTGGGTAACGACGCCTATGGCCTCTTCCCCACTTTCTTAGATCGTAGTTTTGAAGGCGTTGGTTCAGATCTAAGGAAAGGTTCAAATTGCGGCGGCGGCAAACGAGAATGTCGGAGAATAAAATTAAAATTGAGAAATTTGATGGCCATGACTTTGCACGATGGAAACTTCAAATAGAAGATTATCTATATAAAAAAGATCTATACGAACCGATGTTGGGTTTGATGCCATTCACCAAAGAAGGTGAAGAGGTTGATGCGGCCGTAAAGGCCAAGTACGATCTTTTGAATAGAAAAGCTCTTGGTGCTATTCGTCTCGGCTTGACGAAGAAAACCAGATTCCACATTGCAAAAGCTAAAACTGCAGAAGAAGCCATGGAGTTACTTTCAAATATATTTAAGAAGCCGTCGATGTCCAATTAAATCTTCTTGTTGCGGAAGTTGGTGAATATGAAGTTATCCGAGAAGGGTACCTTTGCTGATCACATGAATAACTTCACATAAGTTGTAAATCAATTGGAAAGCACGGGGATGAAATTGGAAGTAAAATTACAGACTCTTTTATTCTTGTCCATTACCAGATTCTTATAATACCGCTATACAAACTATCTCGGGTATCATGAAAGAATCTCACTTTGGATGATGCTGTGAGTTACATCTGGATGAGGAAATGAGAAAAGGTTTCAGGAGAAAGTTCATGTTTTTCATCCACTACTGCTCTAGTCGCAGAGTGTAGAGGTAGAAGTAAAAGTAGGAGATGGCACGGGTATCAAAATCAAGAGGTAAGAGTAGAGATGGCAGAAACAATGAATGTTGGCATTATCACAAACCGGGTCATTGAAGAGTGGATTGTGAACAATACAAAAATGAGAAGCAAGGTGAATTATGATGGTGCACATGTAAGCAACGAGCAGTTCAACAATTTGTGCTTGTCTGCTTGCGAGGCCGTGGAGACTATAAACGGGTTCTTGAATTCTGGCGCTTCTTTTCATTGCGTATCTAGACGATGTGAATTTCTTGAGTACGAGAGCGGTGATTTTGGTCATGTGATCGTGGGTAATAGTGAGCAATGTTCAATAGTAGGAAAATGAGTCGTGAAGGTGAAAATTAATGGCGATATTTGTCTAGTGTTGTGTGAGACGCGGCATATTTCTAAGTTGAAAATTCTTATCTCGGCTGGTGTGTTGGACCGAAAGGGGTATATTACCTCTTTTGGTAATGGAGAATGGAAGATTACTTTTGGGTCACCAGTTGCTAAGGGAAAGCGTGCCGGTATGCTTTATATGCTCAAAGACGCAAGCTTAGAGTACTTGGCGGCTTTCACTTCTTCCATATGCAGTGATGTTACTTTCTGGCATTACCGATTGGGACATCTTGGCAAGAAAAGTGTGAAGGAGTTACTTCGTCGAGAGTTGTCCGGTTTAAAAAGTTTCGAGATGGATTTTTGTGAATATTGTGTTCTTGGAAAGCAAAATGCGGTTAGTTTTCAAATTGATGTTGTGAAGCACAAAGTAGAGTGTTTGGAGTTGATGCAAACTGATGTCTGGGGCCCAGCTCAACAAGCTTCATTGGAAGGAAATAAATATTTTGTGGCCTTATTGATGATTCCATGAGGAGACTTAGGTCTTTCTTATTAAAGAGAAGTCTGTTGTTTTTTAGGCATTCAAACATTGGAAGACTATGGTGGAGTATAATACGGATTGCAAAGTCAGAGCATTGAAATAATGCAACGGTGGTGAATATACAAGTTTGGCATTCACTAAGTTCTCAAGAGAAGGTATTCATGAAGTGAAAACCGTTCGAAGGACTCCACAAGAGAACGGTGTTGCCAAGTGGATGAACCGGGCCATCTTGGAGCGTGCAAGAAAAATGGGGCTACATGCAGAGCTTTCTATTTATCTTTGGGCCGAAATAGTCAACACGACCGTTTGCTTGATCAATCGCAGTCCGTTTAATACGTTGGATGGAAAGATTCCAGAAGAAATATGGTCAGGTAAACCGATTAATTACCCGTATTTAAGAGTATTCGGTTGTTTGACATATTACTTGACGGTGACTCGAGAAAGAAGCTTGATGCAAAGTCACGCAAATGCGTGCCTTGGTTATGGCAGTGACGAGTACGTGTACCGCGTTTGGGATTATGAGTTTAACAAAGTTATTTGAGTTCGGAATGTGGTGTTCAACGAGAATGAGATATACAAGAACTGAAAGCAAGTTGAAGAACCAACAACCAAGTCTGACATGGTGGAGTTAAATACTGCGCCGGTACAGAATGCGCCATTGCCGCAAGAGCATAAGGAGGTTCATGAAGAACCTGCTGCTGGCGATGGAGTTTCCATAGATATCGATGATCGTGAACCGGTCGGTGAACCGGTGATTTCAGAGCCTTTACCTGCAGAGATTCCAGAGTTGAGAAGCATTCGCGTGGGAAGGCCCAAAGTCATTTTTGATCCATCGACGAATGGTGTTTATCATCACATCTTGTACACAGATTCGGATGAGCCGGAGACTCTTGAATAAGCATGGCAAAATGGTGCTCGTAGTGAGTGGGAGCATGCCATGAAGGAAGAAATGAATTCGCTGATGCCCAACAAGACTTGGGAGCTAACCAAGTTACCCACTGGAAAGAAAGCTTTGTTGAATAAGTGGATATACCGAGTCAAGGATGAGACAGATGAAACAAAGCAACACAATACGAGACTTGTTATCAAAGGGAATTCTTAAAAGGAGATAATTGACTATAATGATATACTTTCCCTAGTTGTGAAGATGACTTCTATACGAGTTTTGCTAAGCATAGCAGCGGTACAAGATTTTCACCTTGAGCAATTAGATGTGAAAACGACATTTTATATGGTGATCTCAAAGAAGAATTATACATGGTGCAACCTAAAGGTTTTGAAACTAAAGGCAATGCAGATTGAGGAAGAGCTTGTATAGTTTAAAGCAAACTCCTCATCATTGGTATCTCAAGTTTGATGGATTCACGATGGAAAAAGGCTTTACACGTTGCAAGTCGGATCATTGTCTACGTGAAGAAATTCAATGATGGCGATGTTATGTATCTATCTTTATATGTCGACGATATGCTTTTAGCATGTAAAAGTATGGAGAAAATCAATGTGGTGAAGCATATCTTGGCGTCAATTTTCTATGAAAAATTTGAATGCGGTAAAGCAAATTCTCGGCATGAAGATCACCAGAGATGGAAAGGAAAGAAAGTCGTGGATTTCTCAAGAAAGACTTATCAAGAAGGTGTTGAAGCGATTCGACAAGGAGCAAGCAAAATCAGTGATGACCTTTCTTGCAAGTCACTTTAAACTATCAAAAGAGCACAGTCCTAAGACACAAGATGAAATTGATATGATATAGAAAATTCCTTATGCGTTGGCGGTGGGTAGTTTAATTTATGCTATGGTTTGCACAAGATCAGATATTGCTCAAGCAGTGGGAGCAGTGAGCCGCTATATGTAAAATCCAGGTAAGACATTGAAAGCAGTAAAATGGATTTTTCTATATTTAGTAGGTACTTCTAATTATTCTTTATGTTATGAAAGAGATTCACTTGAGTTGAAGGGCTATGTGGACGCTGATCTAGCAGGAAATCGAGACATGTAGAAGTTCAACCGGATGTGTATTTATTGTTGGAGAAATAGCAATAAGTTGGTTATCAAAGCTCCAATCAATTGTCGCATTATCAACTAAAGAGTCAGTATGTAGTAATAACGAAAGCGTCCAAGGAGATGTGGTGGTTGTAAGATCTCATTGTAGAACTTCGTGAGAAGCACGGGTTGGGGACACTTCAGAGCGACAGTCAGAGTGTGATACAGTTGACAAAGAATGCCACGTTTCATGCTAGAACTTGGCATATCAACAAGAAGTATCACTTTGTGCGGGGATTATTGGAGAAGGAACAACTGAAACTGAAAAAGATTGATGGAGTCAAAAAACCCGCCGATATGTTGACGAAAGTGGTAGATACGTCAAAACTTGTATTTGCTCAAGTTTTGTCGGCCTTGATTCAAGATGAACAAGGTGAGATTCGTAGAGGCTTGTGCATGTGATATGCTTATCCACTAAGCTACTCGGTAAAATGATAGGGTGGAAAATTGGTGAACTTGAGCATTGTTTCCATCCAGGTGGGAGATTGTTGATTATGCAACCAATGAAACCCAAGAAAAGCCCTAAATCTTACCTTCGGCGGCGGCAAGGTGTGATCGGCGATCAACGCTGTGGTCGGCAACAAGGGTCCCATGCGAGAGGCGATGGACGGGCATGCTTCATAGGCGGCCGCATGAGGTCGGCGAGGTCGGTGAACGCTCAAGCATGGGTTTTGACTAAATGAAGAAAGAACAAGGAAGAAGGGGCTCATTATGAGAGGACCACAAGGCTTTGAAAAAGCCTACAAGGCAAGCTGCAAAATTCTAAGGACTTTAATGCTTTGTCTAATGCATGAATCAAAAAGGGCTACCATGAAAAAAATCAAAAGGACACGTGATGCTTCTCTCTTCTATATATTTTTCCAATCTTTAGAGAAGCGAACACTGAAAATGGTACACACAATTAAAGAGTGTGGAGGTGATAAATCAGTGAGTAATTTATATTGTAATCGTGAGATTATAGAGAGATTGTAAGATTTTTTATAGAGAGTGATTTGTAACTGTGCAAAAGATATGGTGGATATCGTTGAGAGCCTTTACGACGCAGAAGTAGCCGGTGTTGGATGAACTGCGAAAACAAATCTTATGTTTCTTGATTTATTGTGTCAGTATTTTAATTTTATCGCTCTGTATTATATTTATTTCTAGCTTGTGCCGGGACCAATTTTCTAATATCATCGATCGCTACCACCATCACCTTCCACCAGCACCACTCTATCTTCTCCCACTCCGCCGCATTCACCACCAAGTCCCTCCACGACGCCGTCCGCTGCCTCCATCTCCGTCTCCGCCGCCTCCACCACTACCGCCTCCCCCTTACGTGCCCCCTGCCCTCTACCCTCCACCGCCGCTCCTCCACACCCACTCCCATCATCATCATCTTCATCCTCATCTCATCTGCATCATCACCCCCTTCATCACTATCATCTCATCATCATCTTGCCCCTTCCTTCGGCACCGGCCCCACTCCGGCTCCGGTTCCGATTCCTCCTGCTCCCCTTATAAAAATCATAGCAATTATTTAATTAATATTTAATGAATTTTAAAATTATTAAAAATGTAATTTATAATTAATTAATTATATGAAAAGGGCAAAATGGTCATTTGACATGAACAGTAACGTTGACCAACGTTGACCGTCAAGTCAGGATAGTTTTTTAATCGTTTTAAAGGTAATAGTAGTTTTGTTAAAATGACCCAAACCTGTTGGAAGTTTATAGTAAATAAGCCTAAAGGAAATAAGTTCAATTAATGCAAATTTGGATTTTTGGTAATTAGCTTCAAAAGGAGGTTTGCTTTTCTTTTTTGCGAAATCTAGGTATTTAAATGAAAGTATCTTGTTTGAGAGAGAACAAAATTTATTTTACAGCTAAACAAATAGAAAGAAAAGAAGAAAGAAACAGCCCTCATGTCATGTGTTCTTAATTCCTATCCTTTCCTCACATGATGTCTCCAGCAATTGGGTGTTTCCTGGCATATGTTTGGCTAGGGAAAAGGTCTAATATCATGGTTGCATATGCATATTACATGTCAAAATATAATGACCTATTCAAATGCATTGGTTACATTGTTGTTGCATCACATGCGTGCATGTTGATTGCTGGTTACAATTTTTGCTTGCTTGTTTAAAATTTTCGTCATGTGCATTTTGCTGAGGATATTGTCTGCTTGTATCCAGATCGGACCTTACAGCAGCTCATGTTCACTGATAAACCCTGGACTTGTTTAGCGGATGATACATTACATGAAAATTTGAAGGCCCCAGTTTATGGAATTCAATAACATTTTTGTCTCAGGTGCAAACTTTAGTTTTGAAGTTCCATTAATGATACAGATTGGATGCTCAGCGAATGGCATCTTGAATCTCATCTCGATTTGGCAAAACTGCTTCTCGTAGGGTTGATTGTAAAGTAGATTACCTTTGATTATTTCAACTCTTTCCGACTAGGAAAATGTAATCAATATTAACTTGAAGGACAGCTTGTTTAAGAGTTGATTTCTCAAATAAATAATGCAAACCAGCAGTTTGTATGGAAGATTTGTTGTAATTTTGGATTGAAAATTGATGAAACAAATCTTAGCATGCTCTTTATTATCAAAATAATTAAAAATCTCTTGGTTACCAACTTCTGATGTATATGCAAATCAAATAATTTTCAAATTGTATTACATTGTCGACAGTCTGGATTGAGGCTTTATATAATTAATTATAGTTGAAAGTACTGTAGAATGATTCCCATGTCCTAATAAAAAAAAGGGCATCATTAATTAAATAAATGATTTATTCAAACATAAATCATTATAAGTCACACTTTGAGATTTCTACTAGATAAAATATGGCAATTAAACATGCACATTGATCACAAAAGTGACTTGATATTAAGACGTGATAACTACATAATCTTAAAATTAGCCACAATGAACAAGCTACATGATACGAACGAAAATATCAGTTGTACCTCGCACACAATGCTCTAAAAGAAGTTTATTAACCATATGAACCACAGCCTTAAAGAAAACTAGAAGGGAAAAAAACCCATCATTTTCCGAATAATTAACCTATATAAACTTCAATTAATTTCCTTGTTTACAAAGAGAAGGTTGTGGACACGCCAGGTATAGCGGACGGATTTGACAGTGATGATGGCAAGGAACTTGACAAGGAATCGGACCTTCGAATGCCTGAGCTGATAACGGACTCCTTGAGAAATCTAATTATTTCATTAATTAGAACCTTGTGGGTGTGGAGGGGAGGGGGGGGGGGGGGGGGGGACAAAAACAAAACATTTCACTATAAATTTGCAAATTGCAAGGAGCAAGCACCTACCTATGCAGAAAACCCCAAGCATACAGCAGAGAAAAGAGATCAAGACATCCTGCAGCTGTGCACACCACCATCACCTTCATGATCTCCATTGCCATTGCTCTCTCTCTCTCTCTCTCTCTCTCTCTCCCCCCTCTTTGAGCTGTATGATGCTGTGCAGTAGGTGCTAGCTAGGAAATTATATACTAGTGGGAATAGAAACTGCAAGGGTCCAGTACTAAAAATTCCATCACCATATGGAATTTTTTACCAAAATAATACTATTAAATAAAATATTTCAAAAAATAATACTGGCCCAAAACTAATTCTCAAAATAGACCTCGGCACTACCACGAAAGAATATGCCTCACGCGGCAGATGATGGTGGAAGGAAAACGTTACTGTCAGCAGCATTTTTCTCCTAAGAAAACGCTACTGTCAGTAGCGTTTTCAAATAGGCATATCCAGAAGTCTTGGGTTAGACTAGGAGAAGAGTCTCAGGTTGGGTAAATTGGGCCCAAATGAAAACACTAATGTCAGTAGTGTAGCGTTTTCATTTGGGCTCACCCGCTATTTTATATACGATTGAAGCCTCCATCTCATTCTTCCCAGCCTTTTCTCTCTTCAAAAGCCCTTGCTACCCCCTAACCCCTGATCCCCCTCGTCGGCCCCTTCCGGCAACCTCCTCCGCACCCCTTTTCACGGCTGGCTCTCTCACCTCTCACCTCTCACCTTTCTCCATCCGGCGATCTCCTCCGCGCTCCTTTCCACGTCCGACTCCCTACCTTTTTTGTTAGATGGTGATGGTGAGGGGAGGGGAGGGTTTTGCAACGTTGTAGAGGCTTTTATTCAATTAATTATCATTTTGTAATATATTCGTTTGCATTCAAAATGTTTATTGATGAAAATTTGTTTAATACTGAAGGGTGGTGATATCGTAATTATGGAGGACAGCCTTATTCCGGATTGGTTGTATTTCGGTGGGCAGGTTGTGAATAGTAGAACTCATGGTATTGAATACGAGAACTCTATTATTCAAGAATCAATTTGGCTCCGTAAGCATGGAACGTTGGAAGAATTGTTTGGGTTGATTTTTGAAAAATTAGCACTCGATCCTAGAACATGTTGTTTGATAATTCAGACATGATATGATGTTGGAAGGAGAGAAGATCACACTTCAAACTTGTGAACAACATAGACGATGAATCTCTACAGTTTATAATCGAGTATGTATCATCGCCTAATTCGTCGTAGGGTGCGTTGGAGTTGTATGTTGAAAAATGCTAGCATTCTGAAGCGCAGTTCACGCCACAGCCTAAATTCTCGTCACAGAATGAAGTTCCACTCACGGGGGAAAATCTGCTAAGTGAGAATGTTTTTTATGAAGTCCCGGCAAGTGAGCATGAAGTAAATCCGCCAAGTGAGAATGTTTTTGATGAATTTCCAGTAAGTGAGCATGTCGTATCATCAGCGCATGCTGGCGGTGAAGGTGGTGGTATGGTAACATTTATGAGTTTGTTAAATGAGAATCCTTCTGAATTATTTGAAACTGCCTAGGTGAACAATGAATTGATATACAACGATGATGATGAGGACATTCATGAAGTAGGTGATGAGGATGATCCAGTTGCACAGAATACAGTGAATAAGATTTATCAAAGTTCACCAGCAGTCGCGTTTACTTCCACAGATTGGATTGGAGATGCTGTAGTGAACAAAGGAGAATCACACGATATTACCGGAGGCAGTGGTCTGGAACTGTACAAAAGTCAACAGTTTCAATATAAGGCAGATTGAAATATGCAGTCGCGGTGCATTCAGTTAGAAAATATCAAGAATATACGGTTATAAAGTCAAACCCATCAGCCTAGAGGGTCGTGTGCAAAATCGGTGGAGGTTGTCTGTAGGTGCTCCATGCTTCTAGGCGGAACATTGACGAGCCATTCACGATCAAGACACTCAAAAAGCCTCACACATGTGTCAATCCAATTCTAAACAAAGATTACTTGCAGTTTGACTCAAATTTTGTTGGAAAAGCAGTTATTGATATTGTGAAGGTAAATTTGAACATAACGCCCCAAGCCATAATTGAAATCATTAAAGCCGTGTTCGGTTATGTTATAAGCTATAAAAAAGCTTGGTGGGCTAGGTGTAAAGCCATGGAAATGTTGTTTGGGGACTTCACCACGTATTATTCTGAACTGCCTAACTTCATGGTAGCATTGCAGGCTGCTAACCCTAATACTGTTGTTCAGTGGGTGACTGTAACTATTGAGCAGGGAAAGGAACAGTTTAGAAGGGTGTTTTGGGCATTCAGACCCAGAATCTAGGGTTTCAAATTTTGCCGGCCGGTCATTAGAATTAATGGAACGTTTTTATATGGAAAATATAAAGGCACGTTGTTGATTGCGGTCGTTCCAGATGCAAATTATCAGTTATTTCTGCTCGCATTTGCCATACTTGAATAAGAGAACACGGACGGTTGGAGTTGGTTTATGAGCTGTATACGAGTATTCGTAACAAACCGTATAGGGCTTTGTGTCATATCTGATCGTCATGTTGGGATTTTGAACACGATGAAGGATCCACATCTCGGATGGACTGAGTCACTTGCTTACCACCCAATCTGTATACGACACTATGCAGTGAACGCTTATACAAAGTTTAACAATATGCAGATGATGTGTAAACTGAAGGTCGTTGTTACAGAGAATCAAATAAGAAAATTTGAAAAGGGAGTTAAAAGGATTAGAGATGTATACTAAGAAATGGTTGGTTCGCTTGACAAAGAACCTCGTGAAAAGTGGGCTCTTGCATTCGACGAAAGCCGACGATATAACATGATGACTACAAATTTATCGGAGATATTCAACTCCGTATTGAAGTGGGTTCATAGTTTGCCGGTTACGGCAATTGTGTAGTTTGCATTCTACCGGTTAAATACCTATTTCACCGAGAGAAGGCGTGTGGTTCAACAGTACGTTGATGGTGGACAAATGTTGCCTCCAAGAGTTCAAGCAATTCTAAACAACCGGCGAGCCAAAACAAACTGTCATGAGGTGACAATATTTCATGATCAACCGCGATTATTTTCAATTAAGACCGGAACGCGGTAAGTAGGTGGCCGAGTCAGAGGTGGCAGGATGCAGATTGTTAACCTTACTAACCAGCCAATGTGTTCATGTGGGAAAATGCAACTTCACCACCTTCCTTGCTCGCATGTTATGGCAGCTTGCGTATCACGGGCATTGGATTATTTTGCCTACGTCGATGTACATTATTCATCAAATTACTTGGCATCCACCTGGGCACCCAATTTCTTTTCGATTTCCGACAAAGATTACCAGATTTCTTATCAGGGTCCACTTATTATCCCTGACGAGTCTTCGCGAAGGAATAAGAAAGGTCGTCCGAAGCCGTCACGGATTCACGATGACATGGATGCGAGGCAGCATAGAACATCAGGTGTACGATACACTATTTGTTATCAGGAGGGGCACAACATGTTGTTGGATATGGTGCCCTCAAGGCAATTATTGCGATAGCAAGTAGGCAAGTATGATAATTGAACGAGAACATATACAGGTATAACAGTCTTACTCAAGATGATAATATGTTATCTGGTTTATCTTCATCATTGATGAAGTCCGTAGGATTGTTGCTTGACAACCAGTATTATGATGGCGATCATATATGTGGGTGCTGGGTTGTCCATAAGCACATCCTTAAATGTCCCTAGTCGGGGGAGTATCGAGACTGGACATCGATATTCCGGAGTAAACTAGTGTATACGTTTTAGACCCCGAAGAGGGGCGGTGGCGGTCTTACAAGCCATTGGTGTTGTGTCACCTAAGATGGTATACATGTGCTCACTGGAGGTGAGTACACCAGACGAACTCGTCGAGAACTTCTAGATGGTATTATATCTATCGTCAGATGGAAGTTCTCAGGTGGCATGAGTACATGTCAGTCCTTTGACCTGAGATCGTCATTTGTCTCATGTGAGTTCCCACTGTATTTTGATTACTACCCTACCATGGCTCAAAAGAGTCGTGCAAACAAGTTTTAGTTGGGTACAGTCCTGAGCCACATGGAGGCAGTGGTCGATTGTTAGGGATTCATCTCTCCTGATATTAGGAGTCGATGTTGCGCTGTATTCAGTCAGCTATCACTAGAAATCTGTAGCCACGGTGGATGAGATTTTCTGATAGTTGATCAGTAGTATCTCTGTTGGTGATGAGCTTGACTCAGACACGACTTATCGGGTTAGTAGGGGTCTGACGTTATCCACCCCCTAAACCCATATGAGATACTCTTTGAAGAAGAGACCGGACTGTACGGAGATTGTCACATTCAGGCTTATTAGGGTAAGGACGTACTTGATTGTAGACCCCCCTTTCGGCAAATACCTGGGTAGCCGTTACATACAGCTAGTACCGCTGACGTGCTTGTGGTTAAACTCACTGCCAGCGTATTGTCAAGTGTTTAGAGTCCCACACAAAGGGTTTTCCCGGTTCGGCGATAGATGTAGGAGCCGTACGTGGGTACGTGCAGGGGTCCGATTAAATATGTGTACGAGATACGAAGGCTTTAATCGGACGGTTGATAATACTAATCGGCTTAGGATTAAGCCGGATTATTAAATCAGGTTTTGATTTAATATATATATATATATATATATATATTAGTATTTTGTTTACTATTCATTTTCTCTCTTTGGTGCTATCCGTATTTTTATACGGATACACGTATATGTAGCGATACGTATACAGGGTGAAGTATTCCGTATTTATACGGGAATGCTTCTAGAAAAAGGACACCTCGTATTTATTTTTCTATTTATAAAAATAAATAGAAATGAGGTGGAAAAGGCGGTGGCATAAAGTATGGTTATGATATGTAGAAAGGTATGGGTTTGGCCTTAAATGATGATTTGATTTGGTTGCACTATCTGAACCATGGTTGTAAAAATGAAAAACTATTCCTTTTTCTACACTTGAGGTTTTATTCCACATTTTAGAGTTCATGCTTCATGGATAAGAGAGTTAGCCATTTTCACCACTCTTTCCTCACCTATCTTTCCTACTTCTTCTTATTCTCTAATGAGCATGGTTTAGAGAGAAAAGGTTCAGTGGAAAAATTCCTACATCACCCACCATCCATCCTTAGCAAGTTTGGATCGTCGGTCGGAGTTTTTTCCGGTTTCCCTCGAGTGGATCTTCTTTGGCGAGAGTGGTCAACTTTCAAGCGCGATCCTGACGACTACGAGCTTGGAGGGGTCTTCCACAATTGGGTGGACACGCGTCGAAAGTTGTAATTTTATATTCTTGCATATTTTAGTTTGCTAGTTTAAGTGTATGTATTGAATCCTACGGTATGCGTGTTTGGTGCTTGCATAAAGTTTTTGTTTTTGCTTCCGCCTTGGCCGCGATCTCCGCGACGCGAGCACCGAACTCCAACATGGTATCAGAGCCACTCCATAAACCTTAACTAGCTTGTTTGCACTGATTTAGAGTTTCGATCGACGGAATTTTCCGATTCACATTTCCAATTTACTGCTTGCTGTTCGAATTTTAAACTTCAAAAATATTTTCAGATTGCATTAAAATTATGTGCAGGCAAAACTAGAGACCATAAAGAAATTTGGGCACCTGAGCCCAAAATTCGACCGGTAAACCGCCGCCAAATGTGCCATTTGGCCACGGATCCACGGGCCAATTTTGTCTACAGTGCCCCAAATTTTTTCTGGTGCTCTAATTCATGGAAATATGATTTTTGAAATATTTGGATTTGGTCCAGATTTGTTTGAGTACTGGTTTGTACTTAGGGCCAATGCAGAAAGTTTTAATCGATCAAAATTTTAAATTCGTGGTTTTCAGTGCATTTGTTTGTTTCTGTGACCGTGAATATTATAGCGCGGTATAATCCGACTGGTTGTTGTATGTATAATCAGACAGGTTTACGAACATAATATTCGCGTTGATATTCTGTGTTGCACTGATCTTTTGGATGGATTGTCATGATGGATAGCCTTGTATACAATGTTAGATGTACAGTTCAGATTCAATTGTATATTCATTATTGCGGGACGAGCGTCCGACATGTGGACTGCCGTTTCTGCCAGTTTGTATATTCTTTTATTGGAGCATGATCGGGTTGAAGTCGATATCACCATTGTATATATTTTTCTTTTTTATACTAGGATTACCCCGCGGAGGAGTGCTCGAATAGCCAGGTTTTAGAGGGCGACGAGCCTGCATTTCATGGCGTTGAAACCGGGGGAGGCTTACTCTAGAATTGGAGGGCTATTCACTGCACTTGTAGGGAATATAGGTTAACCCACGGAGGGGTGCTCAAGTTACCGGATTCCGTAAGGTGCTGAGTGGCCCATTCACCTTGTTGATTGGGGTTGGCTCACTTCCGGGATTGGCGGGTAACTTGCCGCACTCGCAGGGGTCTAGGTTCTTCATTGCACTGGCTATCCATACGACCGGGGAACGTCACATCTCATTTATGGCTCAAATGAAATGCGGGGCTCCTAGATTATCCGTTATTCCATATTGTTGTTCGCATACCTGTGATGATTTTTATCTGCCTGTGATGACTATTATCTGCCTGCAATGTTGATATATATGCAGTAGATATTTCTATATGTTTTGCATCCACGCTAGTCCTTCCCCCACTCTGTCGTTAGTTAAGTAACCTAATGTTGCATGACGGGGCCCCGTGGCGAATGCGAATGGCATATAAAAGTATGCTATTTTGGTTGTTTCTTCTGTAGCTTGGAAACTTAAAAATGATGGGAACGCATTATCTGAATAATGTAAGGAAAATAAACCTAAATGATATTTTCGGAACCAATTTTAAAACTACTCGGTTTTCTTCAAAACTCATAGTCGTATTCTTTTGTTTTGCATAGAGGTATTCGGTTAGGAATATCTCACATCTCATTCTATGAAGGAAGACCCTTGATCTCTTCACTGGGAGTTCGCTCTTAAGCAAAGGTTTATATTACTAGTTTTAAAAAGCGGTGCTTAAGCCACTCGAATTCTTTCAACGATATCAAGTTCATTACGTTAAAGGTTTTTTACCAAAAACCAGCCGTAGCCCTCCGTCATTTCAGATTAGTATTAATTAGTATTCGTGCTATGTGTTTTGGCCTTGTTTAGGCGTAGTATTCGGTAGCTATGTGATACTTTTTTGTTGCATTGTGATACGATTATCTAGGGCAGTTGCACGGTCATTTTCACCTTGTCAATGGCTCGTGCGGATGAGTTTAGATTAATCCAGGATAATGACGGGTTGAATTTGTGTAACATTTCAGAAAATAGGAAATATTATTTTTGGAATTTAAATAATAAAATAATAAATTATACGGATATTATACAAATATTGAATTGAGTTTTTGTAGAATGGTATAATTATATACCTATATTTTTTTTGGAAAATAATTGGAATTTAAGATAAATTATCATTTATGAAAGCATTTATTGGATTTGGACTTTTATAAATTATTATATAATTATTTACATACAAGTTTATGTTAAACTGATTAGTATTTCATTAATTGTGCATTAAACAAGTTATTTTGTTAAAACCATGTTTAATGTGTCATGACATGTAACATTGAGATTTTGATTTGTAGCATGGTTTTGTTTTTAAAAAAGAAAGGGAAAAGATATGATAAGAAAAGAAAAAGAAAAGAAAATAATAAATGAGAGAAAGGGCATGAAAGTGACTTTGAGTTTTGAGGAGAGTGAGTGAGAAAGAGAAAGAGAGAAATATGGTTGCTACAACTAAGGAAAATTCATTTGCTTTCTTCACCTCCTCCATTTTCTTCATTTCCTCCTCCTTCAACTCCTTCACCCTCACTATCACCATGAAAGTACCCTCAAAATCACCTCAAAAGCTCACACAATCTTCACAAAAATTGTTCCTCGCCTCATCCTACACATTATGGTGGGATCAAGTTCTAGTTTTGAGCAATTTTTGCCATCTAAGAATTTTCTTGAGTTGCTATTTGAGGTAAAATTTTCACCTTTCTTCAAGTTTTTTGGTTTCCTAACCTCAACTTTGGTTTAGACTTAAAAAGTTTATGTTTGGTGAACTTGGAAAATTCTAGGATGAGAATTAAGGAGTGATGCTTGTAGTGGAGGTATAGTAGAGTGTAATGAATGTCTACGGGCCTAATAATGGTGGTAGCCTTGATTAAAATGAGCTTAGAAGGTTCAAAGGCGAACTTAGAAATTTCCGATATCGGTTTTGTGGAGATATTGATGATTAATTTGAATCTGGTATTACTCAGAGACTCTGAAAATTAAATAGCAGATACAGTAAGATGTGCAGACCCATAGGAAACTACCCTTGAAACCCGAGCCCAATCTAAGTTAGCTTGGTCGCCAATTAATTCTTTTTGGCCGTAATTTGTGGTCCAATATTGGAGATAGGGTTTGAGTTTTGGTCTGTAGCTTAATCACTAGATAACTAAGCCAATCCAATATGCAAAAATGGCTAATTTCACTTTAAGAAAAATCTGTGAGCATTTTACTAAGTTTCTACTTATGTTTTGCGACTTTTGAAAACATGGTTTTTGATATTTGAGTTTTGACTCGGTCGTTTAACATTCATACGTTAATGTCGGGGGTTGTTTTCTTGTTCTAGCACTAGTGGACCATAGGTTCTAACCTATGTGCCTTTCGCTTGTCGTATCGGTTTTGGATATGGATTTCTATGAAATTCGATTCGGGTTTTCATTAGATTTTGGTCATGGATTTAGATTGTAGGTACATTCGTGTGGACTTCCAAGGCGACAAAGAAGAGCAAGACGTTCATTGATTTCGGTTAGAGCGAGGATAGTAGGTGAGTTGATGTATATTTACGGGGGAAGTCGGGTGAATGGCGTATAACACCCCCGCGACCGTAGCATTAGGGTATATATGAATATATATACTTAGGATACGAATACTTAGCTAATAGTGTTTATAGAATATTATAGGTGGTGGTAGTATATTAGTAGAATGACATATCCCTAGTACTAGTTCTTAGCCTACGATCCATATCTACTCATGAAAGTATATAACTATAAATATTTACAATATGCTATGATATGATCCGATATGATGAAACGAGTCGATATGATATGAAAAGATGATATGAGGTGATGTATATACATGATGTGATACGAGATAATATGCCGCGTGATGATATATGACGAGATGAGATGATATGATGTACGTGACGATAGATCCGTACTACTTGATTGATGATATCGTATGATGGATTATACCGTAAGTGATATGATGTACGTGACGATAGATCCGTACTATTTGATTTGATGATATTATACGATGGATTATACCGTACGTGATATGATGTACGTGACGATAGATCCGTACTATTTGATTTGATAATATTGTACGATGGATTATACCGTACGTGAAATGATAAGGATAGATCGCCGACTTATATACATATCGACTCGAGAAATATTGTTTTTAAATCACTTAAGTAGACATTAGGATATATTTTGAGACATACCTATTTTCAAAACTAACGAACAATTATGCACTTTTAAATGATAATTTCAAGGGATGCTACGGATTTTCAAATGGTATCTTTTTTCAAAAACATCGTAGCTTCTATTTTCGAAAATAACGATTCATGCTATTTTAAAGTATAACTGTATGGCTCATACGTAGTTATGTAGTTTATACTGCTCGCGTTTACATTTGCTTTATTTCTGCATACGCTCGTGTTATTTTCATTATGACATATATATTACGTTTCGTGTACTTATCTTTATAGGATTTCGTCTGCTAGGACACACGCACCCTTACCGATGATGCGCATATTGCACATACACATACTCGCCGGTTCACACACACATCATCAGAAATTGCCATGCCATGTACATCTTAGAAACCGCTATGTCACTGTATCGCCTTATAACATGTAGAATTTTAGTTATTATTTAGTACCCAGTACCACACATACTAGTTCAGATATTGCACTTCCTTACCTAACTATACAACACGCTCATATGAAAAACTTGCTATACTTTACAGTACTGTTCTATGCCTCTACATATTGTTTCATCATTGTTACATGCTTATGAGATTCTGTTTTCATGAGATTTCTGAATTTGAGGAACCGAAGTTACATTTTAAAAACTTGTGATTGTTTTAAAAACACAGTTTTTCTTGATATGATATTTTGACGTCCACCATGATTTTTCTCGGTGCTGAGCTATGATGATTACCCATTCGAGGAGTGAGGAGTCATCGTATGCCGGTACATGGTGAACCCGGTATGGTACCCCAGAGCAAGAAGATCGTATAGAAAGGCGTTGAGCCCGACAGGGAAACATTACCTACCGGTGACAGTATTGGACTCGGCGGATATCCGAAGGATACCACCCGGAGTGATATGAGACAGATGGATATGAGGACCGATCTGATGAGACGGTACCTGAGATATGAGGATTTACATGTCGATACTGAACACGGGTTTTATGATGATTTCGAGTGTCGATGCTGGGCATTCAGGTTTTATAATGATTTAATGTGTCGTTGATGGACACACGTTGGATGGTACATATATACACATACATATGACATGATACCATATATTACCACAGGCACGATATTATTATATTATTATATTTATATATACACGATCACCCTAGATACCACACGGTATGATATTATTATATTATGGTATGACCTAGGAGATCGTTATACATTCGATTTCTACCTGCTGATGTCTTCTACTCACGGGTTGGCAACTCACCCTCATTGTGCTATAGTTTTATTGCAGGATCGACTGCTCGGATCAGTAGCGGCTTGCTGTCACATTTTTTCTTCTGGGTGATTTGCATTGGTAGGCGAGTTACTCCTTGGATCGTAACCACCACTGTATACATATATTATCATAGCCCTAAGATTTAGGGTTAATCGGATTTGGTTCTTTTGTAGTTGAGTATTGAATCCAATACACTAACCAGAAAACCCAGAATTAGGAACATGTCCTGCCACATTACTATCTCGTCAGTCTTGAATCTATAGCTATATTGTTTATTGAATCCTTTTATCGTTGCTAATCTTCTTCCGTGTCTTGGCTTCAGAATCATGGCGGATAGAGATTTGCGATCGTATTAAAGGCGTGTTGATGACGCCGCACTGCTTAGAGTTATATGTGGTATGCTGGAAAACCAGAAGCGACAAACTAAGCTTAATCAGTGGCAGGCCGAGGCTTTCCAAGAAGGTTTGCGGACAGTCCAGCAGTCTGTAGTTGCAGTAGCACCCAGGCCAGTACAGCGTGAGAGCGCTGTTGCGGACTTTAGAAAGCTCGGTCCGTCCACATTTACATGATTGGAGGAGCCGTTGCCATCGAAGCAGTGGCTAGTTGATACAGAGAACCTGCTCGTTGCCGCGCAGATTCCAGATGAGAAAATGGTGGATGTAGTACGCATCCAATTAGTAGATTACGTTCGCAAGTGGTGGCTCGTAGAGGAGACCTTGTCTGCCCAAACGGATCAGTTGGGCAACGTTTTCGCGAAGTTTTTTGGAGAAGTTCTTTCCGCAATCTGCTCGGAATGAAATGGAAGAGAAGTTTATTAGCATGAAGCAGAATGGCGGATCCATTGATGCGCATGCGGCTGAGTGGACTCGGCTCAGTCGATTTGCGGGGCCTTTAGTTGCCAACGAGAAAGATAGGGCACGGAGGTTTATGCGCAGCTTAGATGTGGAAATTCAGAGACATATTATATCTCAGGGATTGACCACCTTCTCCCAAGTTCTCAAGGCAGCCAGGGAGCAGCAGAGTTTATCGGTGAAAGCGAAGGATACGCAACATCAAGCAGTTGTGGTGCGGAAGCTGGAATTTACGCCAAACAGAGCTCATGTACGTAAAGGCATTTTAGTGAACAAGCGAGGCATTGTACCTATGAAGAATCCCATTGTATCTGATCATAGAAGGAGTGTGATTTGTGACTTTTTCCGTCTATCCAGACACCTACAGAAGGACTTTTGAAGGAGGCTTGGACTTTGTCTAGTTTGTGGATCAGCTGACTATACCATCAGTGCTTACCCGTCAAAGCCACGATTGAGAGATGATATTCAGAAGCCACCGCAAAAGTTGATTCAGGGGCAGAAGCAGATCACTCAGAAGCCTAATCAAGCACGGGCCTTCACTTGGACGGCCGAAGAAGCCAAAGCTTCAGATGAAGTTGTTTCAGGTATCCTACTTGTCTATGATTTTCCCATATTGGCATTATTCGATTCAAGTGCATCTCATTGCTTTATGCCGTCTAAGTTTATTAGTGCACACTCGATTCCATACACGGCCCTGTCTAGTTGCTGGGACAAACACACTTGGAATGGGAAAATTATATCTAGTACTGAGTGCAAGGATTGTTCGATTGTTATTTGCGGATGAGAGTTATTCACGGATTTCTTGGTGATCGATACTGGAAGCTACGATGTTGTCTTGGGAATGGACTTTCTTGGCACTTTCCACGTTCACATCGATTGTAGGGCAAAGAAAGTGATTTTCCAGACATCCGGACATCCGGAGTTTATATTTTCAGGAGGTGGCAGATCTGTCGGGCCAGTCGAATTTAGGGTTAAGCCGACAAATGCAGTTCTTTCATCGATGGAAGTAGACAAGGAGGAGGCACCAGCAGCAGTTCAAGAGTTTATGGATGTGTTCGAGGACATCTCGGGTTTACCGCCAAAATGAGATGTGGAGTTCGCGGTTGATCTTATTCCTGGAGCAGTGCCGATTTCAAAAGCCTATTATCCAATGGCACCAGTGGAACTAGAAGAAGTAAAGAAACAAGTTGCCGAATTGCTAGAGAAGGGTTGGATTCGCAGCAGCAATTCACCATAGGAAGCTCCAGTTCTTCTAGTCAAGAAGAAGGATGGCACGCGGAGGATGTGCATCGATTATCGAGAATTAAATCGAGTGACTATTAAGAACAAGGACCCAATCCCTCGCATCGGCGAATTATTCGATCAACTCAGTGGCGCGAGGGTATTTTCGAAGTTGGATTTGTAATCCGGATATCATCAAGTTCGGGTGAAATCAGAAGATATTTGCAAGACAGCGTTCTGAACTCGATATGGGCTTTACGAGTACTTAGTGATGCCATTTGGAGTTACTAACACACCGGCAATATTTATGGACTCGATGAACCGAATCTTTTCACTGTATCTGGACCGGTTCGTAGTGGTGTTTATTGATGACATTCTGGTCTATTCGAGGAGCAAAGAAGAGCATGCGGAATATTTGAGGATCGCACTGCAAACGTTGAGGCTAGAAAGGTTATATGCTAAGATGAGCAAGTGCAAGTTTTGGCTCGAAGAAGTGAAGTTCTTGGGTCATGTCGTATCCGGAAATGAAATTGCCGTTGACCATGAAAAGATCGCAGTCGTTCATGATTGGCCAATTCCAAAGAACGTAGTGGAGATTAGAAGTTTTCTTGGGCTTGCCGGATTATAGAAGATTTGTGGAGAACTTCGCTCGAATAGCAGAACCATTGACCAAGCTAACGCGAAAGGAGATACCGTTCGTATGGACCGAGAAATGTGCGTCAGCTTTTGAAGCGTTGAAGTAAAGATTGACCACCGCTCCTATCTTGACAGTGCTAGACAGTTCCGAAGGGTTGGTTATTCATAGCGACACATCTGGGAAAGACTTAGGATGTGTTTTAATGCAGAATAGGAAGGTTATAGCCTACGCATCGAGACAATTGAAGACTCACGAGAAGAACTACCCAACTCATGATTTGGAGCTAGCAGTAGTGATTTTTGCTTTGAAAATTTGGAGACACTAATTATTGGATGAAAGGGTAAAAGTGTTTACCGATCACAAAAGCCTAAAGTATGTGTTCACACAGAAAGAGCTCAACTTGAGGCAGCATAGATGGTTAGAGCTGATGGCTGACTATAATCTTGATTTAAAATACCATCCGGAGAAAGTTAATTTAGTATCGGATGCTCTAAATCGGTTGCCAGCGATACAGATGTTGACTGCACAGAAGGAGATTATCGTTGATATTCAGATATTCAAGTTGAAGATTGTACTATCGCATTCTTCAGAACAGTTAATGCAATTGCAAGTACAGTCGTCCTTGATCGATAACATTAAGGCAGCGCAGTCGCACGATCTAAGATTGCAGAAGTTCCGAGAACAAGTAGAAGCGGTACTTCGAACGGACTTGTTAATTCATGAAGATGGTTCGTTACAATATGGTAGTCGTTTATGTGTGCCGAAAGGAGATGTTCATGAAGAAGTCATGAAGGAGGCTCATAGTTCCGCATATTCCGTACATCCGGGAGGCACAAAGATATACCGAGATCTACGACAATATTTCTGATGGGAAGGCATGAAAAGGGAGATTGCTCACTACGTATCGACGTGCTTGGTGTGTCAGCAAGTCAAGGCTGAACATCAGAGAGTAGTTGATTTGTTACAACCACTTCTGATTCCTCAATAGAAGTGGGAATATATAACCATGGATTTCGTGACAGCATTACCATGGAGTCCAAAGAGCAATAATGCAGTTTGGGTGATTGTTGATCGATTGACCAAGACAGCTCATTTTATACTGTTTCGAGTTGGTCAGTCGATGGAGGCTTTAGCAGAGCGGTACATGCAGGAGATTGTGAGATTGCATAGAATACCTGTGAGCATCATTTCCGATCGTGATAACGGGTTTTTATCGCACTTTTGGAGGAGTCTACAGGAAAGTTTGGGGACTTGCTTGAAATTTAGCACAGCCTATCATCCTCAGATAGATGACCAATCAGAAAGAACGATCCAAACTCTTGAAGATATATTGAGAGCGTGCATGTTAGACTTCAAGGGTTCATGGGAGGATCATTTGCACTTGGTGGAGTTTTCTTATAATAACAGTTTTCAGGCGACTATACAGATGGCTCCATTTGAAGCATTATATGGTCGTAAGTGTCGCTTGCTCGTCTGTTGAGACGATATTGGAGAAATAAGATTGTTGGGACCGGATCTTATTGTGCTAACAGTAGAGAAATTCAACATGATCCGAAATCATATGAAGGCAACACAAAATCGACAAAAAAGTTAGGCCGACACAGGACGAAGACCTCTGGAGTTAGCAGTTGGTGATCTTGTATTCTTGAAGATATCACCGACCAGAGGAGTGATTCGATTTGGTGGTCGAGGCAAACTTAGTCCTCGATTCGTAGGGCCTTTCGGTATTATCGAGTGTGTTAGAGAAGTAGTTTATCAATTGGCTTTACCACCATCCTTGGTAAGTGTTCATGACGTGTTTCATATATCTCAACTCCGCAAGTACATTCGAGAAGAGACGCACGTCCTAGATCACTCGGAGCTGACAGTAAGGGAGGACTTAACATATGAAGAATGACCAATGGCGATTGTGGATCGACGAGATAAGGTCCTTAAGAACAAAGTTATCTCTCTAGTACTTGTTTCATGGGGGAATCGTTCGCACGGAGAATCTACTTGGGAACGTGAAGACGAGATTCGACAGAAGTTTCCATACCTTTTTTCTTAGATTCATGTTTTCTTGTCTTTTCTTATTCCAGGAATTTCGAGAACGAAATTCTTTTGTAGTTGGGTATAATATAACACCCTAGTGCATTTATACGATATTTTGGGGTATATTTCAAATTTTGCGACAACTTCTTGTTTATTATTGTTTCTGGGTGCAGATAGTGCATTTGGTAACTGTGGTTAGTATCCGACCCGACCCGCGTGCTTGAAACCCATTATAGTTCAAAAGTACATCACATATTTGCTAGTATAGAGGATTCATGCACATCTAGAATCTATATACACACATGATATATTTGGTATCCGCATATCTTTTAAATAATACAAATAATAGCCAGATAATATATTTTAATATCTAGCATGGACTGTTGTTATACCCCATATCATATGTCTTCATCCATACATCATGTTCATGTCCAGAGTGTTAAAACAGACTCGTTTGGATCGCTACATATATTTACGTAGAACCGTACTTGGGAGTATGCATTTTTATTAACCGGATATCGCATTATGGTTTTAACTTATACATATATCCTCCATATTTTAAAACTAGTTTTTTAGAAGAGATCCGGATATTTTTCGGAGTATTTTGATATTAGCTGTATAATCCAAGAAAATTTATTATAATATTTCTAAAACTTAAAACTAGGTCATATTATATATATATATATATATATATATATATATATATATATATATATATATATATATATATATAAAACTAAATATCCTTTCTCTCTCTCTCTCTATTCCTCTGTCTCTCTCTCTCTCTCTGTGGATACATATATAAATATTATAAGAATTATAATATAACCTATTAAATAACACCCTCACATCTCTCTCTCTCTCTCTCGTTCCTTCTCCTTCTCGCGACGAAACCCACGCCTGCAACCCTAGCCCGCTCCTCCTTGCCATTATCGTCGACCTTCCCTCATTGCACCACCACCCTCATCATCACCGCCGTCACCTCATCTTCTTCTCCATCCCCGAGAATCCATAACCCCCAACAACGCCAACCTAAGAAACCCTAGCCCGCTCCCTCGCCTTCACCGCTGACCTCCTCACGAACTCGCCGACCCCTACCTCGTCACCTCGCTACCCTCATCACAAACCACCACCTCCACTTCCTCCTCTCCTTCTCCATCCCCGAGCATCCTGCACACCCATATCTGCAACCCACGACCCCTGCAGCAACCTCCCATGACCCAGCCCCTCGCCGAAGACCTCACCGTCGTCACCCTCTTCACTGCCCCACCTTCCTCTCCTCTTCCCGATACCACAAACCACCACCACCATCGACCTCACCACCTTCCCGGCCCCAATAGAAACCCAAGAAACCACGGCCGACGCAACTCCCTAGCCGTCAACGCCAGCCCATCGTCGCCGTCATCTTGTCCTCTATCCTCTTAACTCAACACCAGAGCCCGACACAACAGCCGCATTCCTCTTCTCTCTTTCTTTCCTTTTCTTTCTTGCTTTCTTGATCTTTCCGGCCGTCTCGCTAGAGTTGCACGCGTCGTTGACAATCCAGACGACCAAGTCACCGTCGTTGTCCAGCATAGTCATTACGTCATGTCATTGTTCAGCCAGGTCCAGTCCTGCACGCGTGTAGCTGCTTCGTGACGTTTATTCCACATCGGACGTAGCACCCACATTCCGTCGTGAGATCCGATAAAGCAAGTTTAACTTGTAACATGCTATGTTACTATATCGATACCTATATGAATAAATAGTACATGTGTTTTATTATTCAGCAACTATTACCGATTTACAGTTTTACAGTATCCGTTCATATCCGTACTGATAATAGCATATCTAATTGCATGCCGGAACATCATGATATTATTATACTACTATATTAGTACAACATGTTATCTAGTTTGCATCATACATAGTCATGAACGTATAAATGGTTATTACAGATAGACACATATTCATCCTGACATCAGTGTTGTTTACCGTGTTCCGATATCGATTACAGCTTCACATTTGGCACCTATTTGGTTAATATACATCACATGACATGTCCACGATACACCACCTGACTTGTTGCTTGGATCTTGTTACTAATGCCGACAATCCTGACTTGTTGTCCCGACGGACGTAACTTGTTATCTGCATAGACAAAACCTGTACCTGCTTAATCTTGTGTTGGCATTAGATTTATATCATCAATACCTGACTTGAACACATAACCTTGGGGGTAAAGGGAAATCAATAATGAAACCTGATTTGTAACTCAACAGTTCGATACTTATACTGAGAAGTCTTTACGGGCTGAGCCAGCCCCAGGATGCTGCTGCTGACATCATTCATCTATACATGTTACATGTTTACTACCTAGCAGCACGTCTCGAATTCAGCCCGAGAATCTTGATCGTGGTCCCAGGCACACACGAGATACTATTGAATTGTATCGACGATTCCATTAAATTGTTTTCAAAGACTTTTAAAATAGATAACCAAGAAGCACAGTTTTAGAATACACATCACACACCCATACACACACATACCTCACCGTTTCATATCTGTGTTATTCATTTATATTCATGTTTACCTATATCGTTATATCCTGGTTATCACTTGTTTCCCCCAATCAGAGCAAAGCTCTGTTCAAAATTCAAATTTTGAAATGAAGCAACGCTTCAGAAGCAGCACCAAGTGCGCTATGCCCTAAGTAGCGTGCCACGTGCGAAGCACGTGTGCGCTAGCGCTAGGTGCGGAGCACGTGTGCGCTAGCGCTAGGTGCGCTGCGCTCTAAGCAGCACACCACGTGCAAAGCACTGGTACGCTAGCGCTAAGTGCGCTGCACTCTAAGCAGCGCACCACGTGCAAAGCATGGGTGCGCTAGCGCTGGAACTAAAAGCTCCCCACCGTCAGATCAAAGATCTAATAATAATGATGAATCATTAATCAATCAGAATTAAATTCTGTTAAAGAAAGATTCTTCAAAATTTTTCCAAACAACAAGATTGTGCTCTGTAAATCAGAGCACCGTTGGATCAATAATTCAATGGTAATTAAAAATCACCAAAACACAGAATAAATTCTGTATGGAACGATTTATCAATCTTTTTAAAATCAAGAAGATTGCTTTCTATAAATCAAAAGCCCTTGAATCAAAGATCCAACGATAGGAAATTCCCCAAATCAATTAGAGAAAATGTCTCTTCAACTGATTGAACTGATCAGCTTGCCCTATATAAAGGTCCCTAGACTTCAAGTCTGAGATACAGAAGCATAGAGAGAAACCCCCCATAAGCTTTGAGAGATTTCACAAAGAAGAGCCAAGCTCTCAAAGAAAGAAGATTCTCCTTCAAGGTAAAAAAAAACGATGAACAGAGAGATGAAATCATCTCAAAAAAAAAAGAGTTTACTTCTTTCTCACAGATCATAGATCTATAAGACCGAGGTCTTTCACAAAGAGATCAAAAGATCTCATCATAAGAAGAAGAACATAATTCTTCTCACAGATCATAGATCTATAAGACAAATTATCTTTCAGAGATCATCTCATTATAAAAAGGGGGAATGATTCAATTCTCTTAGGATCAAAGATCCATAAAGGCAAAGCCTTCCACTAAAATAAGAGATTGAAACATCTCCTATAAAATAAGAACTTTGTTCTTAGAATTTTGAGACAAAGTCTCTTATAAAAAAGAGAATTTAACTCTCAGGGCGCAAACTGATATAAGTTGCATAAAAGAAGAGCTATAGCGCTCTTAATTTAAAAGCGCTTCAGCGCTCCACATCTAGCGCAAAGCGCTGCAGAGCCTCAACGCTCCAAACATAGCGCACTGCGCTCATTGTCTGACGCTCAGCGCTCAGCGCAACACGTGTCCTTCACGTAGGCACCACTTAGCAGTCTGCGCTATTGAAATAGCGCACTGCGCTAATGGGCTGGCGCTCAGCGCCAGGCGTACCACGTATCCCTCACATATGCGCTACTTGGCAGAAGTGCACTGCGCTTTTTGATTGGCGCAAAGCGCCAAGCGCACCACGTGTTGCGCTGATAGAACATAAATTGTTCTGTAATAAGCCCAAGGCTATGAAGAATACTCAGCATTCAGTAAAAGACAAAAACACTATCAGGGCCGAGCCCAAATAAAGGCTCAACAGACCAAAATAAGTGTTAAATATTTTAATTTGATTGGACTTAGCCCAAGATTGGCCATAAGTCCTCAAATTCAGATTAACTGAGCCCATATGCTCATAAATCTTTTAACAGATCTTAGCCCCAAATTGGACTACAGATCTTTCAACCAAAATTGGTTCAAGGATACATCTCTTTACTCCTCTGATATTTGTCGTTGTAATCCTTCAACGTCTTCAGAGAGGTGACGGGTTCCGACAACCATACATTTCATAGACTATGACGTCTTTAAACTGGACTGTGGGGTCCCTTTAAACCCACGGACTATGATATCCTTAACCTCGGACTGTGGGGTCCCTTTAAATCCATGGACTATGATGTCCTTAACCTTGGACCATAATATCCTTAAACTAACGATGGACCGTGATGTCCTTAAACTAATCGACTGCAATGTCCCTAAACTAAACAATAGAGTCCAAATGCTCTTTTGTTGGATCTAAACGATCCCGTTAAGTTGATCTTAGTCTAAAAATTAGACTAACGTATCATTAACAAACGTTTAAGTTGATCTTAGCCTCAAATGAGACTAACGTATCCTTAAACCCAACCCCAAACCCAGATCTAAGAAAATACGGATTTGGACTAATCCACGCCTTACGGGCAACAACATAAATTAGTCTCCGTATACAATCCACGGGCAACCAAAAACAAAACAAACACCCACGACACGAAGTGACCATCTGGAGAAGGAAAAGTGGTTACCGCGATACGGTAGCGTAATTAACTGCAGGGGCTTGCGCCTGCAGGGAAGAGCGTCCCCACAATCAAAATCCCCTCAAATGAGAGGGAATCTGACGAAGTCCGCTATATCGGCCGCATCCGTTTAAACCTTCGATACATGGTGTCATAAATCAACTTGACATCTTCGGAGAGGTGGACGGGTAGCACCAATTAGCATCTGCCCCGAAATTTAGGCAAGACGGACCTACGCGGTCGCGTCTCCCGTGTTTCGGCGGAGAACAGATTCTGGCACGCCCTGTGGGACCTCTTCCTCTTTCCACTCCACACTTCATGTGTCGTGTTCGCGAATGAATCGCGGTTTAATATGGTTGCCCTTGGGTTCGAGGTACCAAGATTTGGTTTTGCTCCCGTGCAGAAAAAAGAAGATCAAATGGCTTTCAACTGCACAAGCTGCAACAATGACAATAACTCACTCCGTCACCGTAGGAGGAGTGACCTACGGGCCTCAGGCGTCCTCTGTTTTTACAATGCCGGTGGACCAGGTGACTCAGGCCACCACTGGGCTATTCTTTGGGACTATGATCCCACCAGTGAGCTTCAATGCCCCGCTGTTATCGCAAGAAGCCCCAAAGAAGTCGGTCTTTGATCGACTTACCACTGTCGCGGCCCCTCTCAACGGGTTGCCCAACTTCAATGCCTCAGTTTTCAACAGACTGGGACAGAACGTCAACAAGCCCGCGATACCTGAAGCAGCCATCCCAAAGCGGATAGCCATCCCGGCTCAAGCGGACGAAATCATCATACAGGCCTCTTCTGCCAGGAAGTCAGTCTTCACAAGGCTGGCCATTCCGGCTCCCGCTCCGGGCGGAGTCCTCAAAGCTGCTTCCCCTGTCCAGTGGTATGTCTTTGACAGATTGGACATTGCTTCTCAACGAACATCGGTCTTTAAGAGGCTGACGCCGCCGACAACCCTTCGCCAAAACGGGGGCGTGATGAAGTCACCCCTACAGCTGAGACAATCCCATCCGCACAACATGCTCGCCGTCGTCACTGGCGACGAGTAAGGAAGGCTGGGGGCAGCTCCCCGTCTGAACTAACTCCGCCAGCTCTCATGGTGGAAATCAATGCTGCTGTTTCAACTGGGAACAGCTTTGAACCGCTTAGGAGGGTTCGCAAGAACTCTCCGACTGCCGTGCTGAAAAGATCTCCTCCACCTATGGAGATTGTTACAGAAAAGAAGCCGGAGCAGCCCCCTCAGCGGCTTTCTTCCAAAATTTACAAAGTTGGCGACAGGTCTAGGAATCGGTGATTGACCAGGACTACTCTTGCCGGCCGAAGAAGCTTAAAGCTCGGCAAGAAAGGAGCCATCCTGTGGTACCACAGAAGATGTCATCCGTCTAGATGCCCGCTGCAACGGCTCCCTCAACTTCAACCGCTCACAAGAGAAGGAGGCCGGAGAAAGCCCCCGTGACTGCGGCGAACCGCAAGGATGCTGAATCTAAATGACCCAAGTCTAGGGGCATAGTAACACATACCGTTTATATGGCTTCCAGAAAAGTGGAAAGTCGTGCTTCCACTGGTCATCGACCGCTTACTCGATCGATAACAAAGGATCAGGAGCAGCAGCAGCAGAAACTTCAGGAGATGCTAACTGCAATGGCCGCACTCACTGGGCGGAAAGAAAATCCAGAGACCTCAGAGCAACATCAGGAACAAGAAACTGATGCTGATTTCCTCCGAAGAATGCTCGAGAGGAAAGAAAAAGAGGCCGCAGAACAGACAGCCAACATAAAACGAATGGCTCTTTTGTTCCAAGACATGGCCAGGATGATGTTACAGCCGGAACCTCCAGCTGAAGACCCCCCGATTATCATTGAAGATGACAGAGGAGAGACATCGAACCCTCCGCCGGCTCTTTCAACAGCCAAGGAAGAGACCATCTTCAATGCCGCTCTGGATGATTACATTGCTCAGCAAATACGAGCTCACCAGGCGAATGAAGCGGCTGGGCAGATCGTTAAGACTGGACGACCCTATCCAGGCTGGTATGACCAAATAAAGTACCCGCGGGGATATACGATCCCTAAATTCCATGTATATAAAGGGACGGGAAATCCGCATCAGCATGTCGCCCAGTTCAGGGCTCTATGTGGCAACACCGGAGGCGACGATAAACTACTACTTCGCCAGTTCGTCGGCAGTTTATCGGAGACAGCGTTCGAATGGTACTCTGAACTCCCAAATGACTCTGCAAGACATTTGCGGAGATGGAGCTGCTGTTTACGCAGAGATTCGCGAGCGCTAGCGAGCGTACCCCGATTACCGCATTGATTAACACCAGGGTAAAGCCAGGAGAAACGTGGGTGCAATACGCAATATGGTGGAAAAATTTATGGTCGAAGTGCGAGCAGCGCATTGAAGAAGCGCCTGTGGTGGGCATGTTCGTGGGCACTCTTGATCTTCAAGCGACCATCTCCTAATTTTTGATGTTTTTCAAGCCGACCACTTTCCAGGCCTTGATTGGCAAACCGGCCCAAATGGACCAGATGGGTCATAGACCGTCTCCTTCAAAACCGGAGCCACGGAATGAAAAGGGCAAAGGGAAAGCAACCTTCGTTACAAATGCTCAACAGCAGCCCAGTGGCCCAAAACTAACTGATCGCCTAGATGAGAGACGGCAATTATATAATGAGAAAACAAAGCGCCCTTATTCGTTTCCCCGGGACAAAACGAGGAGATTGTTCGAACTATCGATGCGCAACAGGCTCATCAATCTGCCGAATCCGAAATGCCCATTGCAACCCGGTGAGGCTAATAATCCTAATTATTGCCACTATCACCAAGTGATAGGACATCCAATTGAAGATTGCTTCGTCTTCAAGGGCTGGATTGAGGACCGGTATCAACAGGGCAAATTCGCACTGTCCGAGAAATGGAAAGTAAGCCCGCCTCAACCGCATGCTCTTAAAAGGGAGGACACATCGGGGGCATCGTGCTCTTTTGTCGAAGAAGCTCCATGGGAGGTCGCTCTTTCAACCAAGACGAAAAGAATGCTTAAGGATCTTCAAACATGCCTGGCGATCAGGTGGAAAAATCCATTGGAACCCGAGATCATCGAGGGAATGCCGAAACCGTGCCCCACTCCGAAAATTGGTGGTGATAGTCAAAGCGTCCATACCCAGCCGTCAAAGTCTTCGAAGAAGAAGAAGAAGACCAAAAAGCCCGTGAAGCCTGGTGACAAGCGCACGGATCTGCAAAAACAGATTGACGCGTTGGAAGAATATAACCAGAATGCGCGGACCCCAGTCACACTCCAAGAATTTCTCAGCCACATCCTTGAGGACGGAGATGATGACAATAGAGAAGACTCGTCGGATGAGCCTGAGGATTATGCGGCAAGCTGTCATGTGATCTCTCACTCGTTAATAAACGATGAAGAAGCTCCTTACGCAGACAAACTGGGGGCAGATCCTGAGCAGGAACTTCTAGGACCATCAGATGAAATGATTGATGCATTCCTGTACGAAGCTCTTCTTAAAAGCAAAGCTGATCAAGAGCGCAAGATGGCCATATTTGAAAAGGCCAAACGCCGGTAAGTAGACGAAAGGATCGAAACACTCCCGCCAGATCAAAATACATCCGTCGCAAATAAAAGCAGATTCAAGACGAGGAAAAGGTTCGCTAAAGCCATATCGATGGAAATGAAGCTGCCACCTTCCGAAGAAAACACTCCTGATGAAGCGGATATACATCCTAGCTACTGCTTATATCATTGAAAGATTACACACCCTACTGAAGAGTGCAACGCTTTTAAAAGATGGTGGCGGGGATATGTTGCTCACCGACAACATTTTAAGCGGATGAAACGCAAAACTCGTCGGGAGCAAAGAAACACGAACGAAGAGCGCAAAAAAACTACCGGCAACTGCCACATGGTCGATGCTGGGGGATCACAAGTTCTCACCTTCAGGAGCGACTCTGACGAAGAAATGACCCTCGGCCCTCTCTTCAAAGAATCCACCTCAGGAAAGGAGGAAGAATCGAAGAGCTGTGAGAACATTCAGCTGCGCAATCGCACGCTACCTGAAAAGAATCTCGGACTTGCACATAAAGGATCCAATAAAAAGGATAAGGGGAAAGAAAACGTCCCTGAGGATATCGCCCTAGATGATCAAGTCGTCAAAGAGCTGACAGCCAAGGACCCGCCAAAGAAAAACAAGATGGATACAACGTTCTGGCACACTTGAGGAAGCTACCTTCGCAGCTAAGCATTCTCGATGCACTCTTGTTATCAAAAGAAGCAAGAGGTTCTCTGATCAAGGCGTTATAAAAGCCCGAGCAGTTCCAAGCTTTTCTCGCCGAAGAAAAGATGAAGGACGGGATGGAAGAAGTACACACAGCCGATATCACCTTCGGCGATGAAGATCTCCTCCTCGGGACGTGCGAGCATAACCGTCCCCTTTATGTATCTGGATACTATCATGATATTAAGATAGGCAAGATTCTGGTTAACAATGGGTCCTCCGTTAACCTCCTCAATGTAAGAGTGTTGAAGGAAATCCGTATTACGTTCAGCACATTGCCCGTGATAAAATCACCATCTCCGGGTTTGACTCCCAGTCATCACGGACACTTGGGTCAGTGATACTGACGTTACGCTTTGGGCTGCTTGTCACGGACATCAAGTTTCATGTCATTGACGCTAAGACATGTTATAATGCTTTGCTCGGCCAACCCTGGTTACACGAGTACAACATTATCCCTTCTACACAACATCAGTGTATGAAGTACTTCAAAGATGGTCTCGAGTAAACTGTGACAGGGGAACTCAACCCATTCTCCATGAACGAAGTCCGCAAATATGAGGATGCCAAGTACTTCCTACCAGATTTCGAAGACACAGAAAGATATCGCAAACCGGAGGACAAGAACAAAGTTATCACCATTATTCCGGTCTTCGGGAGTGATACTGAGGAGGAAGAAGAAATAGTTTATTCAGGGCCTCTTCAATGCAACAAGTCGGGACCGTCCACCCCTATTTTAGTCTTCGACAGCGATTCGGAAGATGAGGTCAATGCCGTATTCTCTGCTTGGCCATCGATACAAGCCTTCACTGGGGATGATTAAAGTTTGCAAGTTGCCATGGTTCCGCGGGAGCATTACAAAGAGCTCGATGAACTTGAAACTTATAGTGTACAAGAACTGCAGACATTCTATGTCCCCCCTATGCGAAAAGATGAAAAGACAATCCTCTTTTATCTATCAACGGAAACCAAAGTGGAGAAAGAAGTCTGGCATGGTGCCGACTCGACACTTGACAGACTTCGGCCCATCCGTTTGCCCAGATACTACACAGATGGATTAAAAAGACTGTTGAGGCACCAAGACGTACCCCTTAAGCAGACTGCTCGACAAGCCCAGTTCTATAACAGGATCTGGAGCGTCCCCGGAACACAACGAAAGTTGCCCAGCGGGAGAATGGAAACGATCGGGCTTGGGTATGTTCAATCCAAGAAACGGGAGCTATTCCGCGACTGCTACGTCATACATGACTTCGACGAAGAAGGAGATGCTCTGTGGGAAGATGCTAACCCTGAACCAAAATGAGCTCCCGTCATGAAAATTCCAAGCCCGTCGTTCGAAGAACAAATGGGCAATCTTATAAGGGAAGCGGGTCAAAAGGTTCGAGACGACCATAATCGCGAAATGGACATCTACGAGAAAGCCAGGACGCAGCGCCTCCTTCAGCAAGCTGCAAAGAATGACGATGCTCTTCATCGCCAGCCCTGCATACAAAAGACCCGACGCAGGGGTAAAAATAAACCCAAGAACGGAAAAAGCGTTCGACGGCGACGAAGCGAGACTAAGAAGCCACGCGATCAAGAATCGAGCAACCAAGATTCGTCTCTTGTAAAGAAGATGGGTCGAGCATACTCTTTTTCCCAAGACAAGACAAGAAAGATACTTGATCTTGTCATAAAACATCAGATGATTACCTTCTCGGAGTCCAAGCACCCCGAGCAAGCAGGCGAGGTCTCTCACCCAGATTATTTCTCTTATCATCGAGCGATAGGACATCCTCTCGAAGACTGCTACACATTCAAAGACTGGGTGGAAGACCAGTATCAGCAAGGTAGATTCGCTCTATCCAGCAGTAGGAGGGTAACCCCGCCGCAGAAGTATGAACTGAAAGCCACGAAAGCAGAGCCAGATCAGCATCGGGCTTGGAAGCGATCTCGTACCTGTCATGTGATAACACCGTCAGAAGAAGAACCCGAGAATACAGATGACCTCTTCTGGTGCTTCGAAAACGATGATGACGAGGTGATCTCAGAGTTTCCACCGGCACCAAAAGAGCTGGAAGATGGGATACATACTATTGCAGATAACCTCAGAAAAATCGACTTGGGGACGGCAAACGACCCACAGCCGACATTCGTCAGTGAGCTTTTGTCTGAAGAAAGGGTGGCTACGCTAAAGTACGTGCTCATGCAGTATAAAGATTGCTTCGCATGGAACTATTCCGAAATGCCGGGACTCAATCCAGAGATTGCCGTGCATAAATTGGCGATATCTCCGGACATCAAGCCAATCAAACAAGCACCGACAAGAATGCGGCTCGAGCTTGATATGAACATCAATACCAAGGTCAAGAAGCTAATCGAATCCGGCTTCATCCAAGAGGTTCAATATCCTGATTGAATCGCCAACATCGTCTCGGTGATAAAGAAAAATGGGATGGTGCGCATTTGCGTAGACTTCCGGGATCTCAACAAAGCTTGCCCGAAGGACGACTTTCCAGTACCGGTCACCGAGCTGATGATAGATAACACGTCCACTCACGAAGTCTTCTCTTTCATGGACGGCTCATCAGGATATAATCAGATAAAGATGCATCCCGAGGACCAGAAGCATACCGCTTTCCGGACCCCTTTGGGTATATTCTGCTACAAGGTGATGCCCTTCGGTCTAAAGAACGCCAGTGCCACCTATCAGAGGGCCATGATGAAGATTTTTGATGATCTCATACATAAAATCGTTGAATGCTATATTGACGACCTCGTCGTTAAAAGTAAATCATACGAGGAACATTTAGAGCATCTGAAGATCGTGTTTCAGCGCCTTCGGAAATACAATTTGAAGATGAACCCTCTCAAATGCGCGTTCGGAGTTTCCTCGGGCAAGTTCCTAGGATTCGTCGTCCGACACCGAGGCATCAAGATAGACCCGTCAAAGATCAAGGCGATCATAGAAATGCCTCCGCCAAGGACTCTCAAGCAACTGCGGTCTCTCCAAGGAAAGCTCGCATATATCCGGCGATTCATAGCCAATCTTTCCGGCAAGTGTCATCCTTACAGTCACCTAATGAAGAAGGGAACCCCGTTCGTCTAGGATCGCAAATGCCAAAGCGCACTGGATGAAATCAAGCAATATTTGCAGAATCCGCCGGTACTGGCCGCTCCCGTTAAAGGAAAACCCCTCGTCCTGTATACAACAACCCTCGAAGGTTCCTTAGGCGCGCTGTGGGCACAAGAGAATGACCAAGGGAAGGAGAGAGCCCTCTACTATTTGAGTCGAGTTCTACTGGGGGCAGAAAGCAATTATTCTCCCATCGAAAAACACTGCCTGGCGTTGATCTTCGCGATAACGAAGCTTAGACACTACGCGTTGGCACATGAGGTCCATCTCATATCGAAGGTGGATCCTCTCAAATATTTAATGTCGAAGGCTATATTAACGGGACGACTCGCTAAATGAGCCCTGCTCTTGATGGAGTTCTCAATAACTTATCGACCCCTCAAGGCAGTGAAAGGCCAGGCCATCGCCGACTTCCTCGCTGAGCATCCGATACCTGCCGACTCTCCCTTGAACCGCGAATTGCCAGACGAGCACGCGTTTGACACGATCAACGGTAAGAGAAGAGAGAATGATACCCAGTGGGAACTTTACTTTGATGGAGCATCTTCCATGAAGAAGCGCAAGCAAAGCACCCCCATAATCAAATCCGGGGTAGGCCTCATCTTCGTGACTCCACAAGGAGGGATAATGCGCTTTGCCTTTTCCTTAACAGAACCGAAGACAAACAACGAAGCCGAATATGAAGCTTTGATAGCAGGTCTTGAGATCGCTGTCGACATGGGAATTGAAAACCTCCTCATATACGGAGACTCCTAGTTGGTCGTTAGTCAAGTAAACGGCGACTATCAAACGTACAAACCAGAGTTAGTGAAATACGGCGAGAGAGTGCAGCAACTGCTGACTCAAATTCCATCCTACGCCCCGGAAAGCATACCGCGTGCAGAAAATAGCAAAGCGGATGCGTTAGCCAAACTCGCTAAAGAACTGGCTGACGAGAACCTCGATGACGTAAGGATCGTGGTACAAAGTCGTCGGGTTCTTGCACCGGCAGAAATATCTCCGGAGTCGTCCAAAGAAAAGTGAGCGACCGAGCAAACGTCCCTGCAAATAAAAGACCAGGAAAAGGCTATGGATTGGAGAGAAGTCTTTATAGACTACTTCAAATCCCGTCGAACACCTGAAGATGCGTCTTCAAGCCATCAGCTCATGAAACGAGCTCTATCTTTTGCCTTCGTCAATAATAAGCTGTATAAGAGATCATTTGATTCTCTGTGGCTAAAATGCCTGAGACCTGAAGAAGAAAAGAGAGTCGTCCAAGAAACTCACGACGGACTCTGCAGTTCTCACCAAGCCGGGCCGAAGATGAAGATGAAGATCAAAAGGATGGGCAACTATTGGCCCACGATGATCCAGGACTACCTCGAATACGCGAAGCAGTGCCACTCGTGCCAAATTCATAGGGACTTCATCCATCAGCATCCAAATCCGCTACATCCAACGGTGGCTAGCTGGCCATTCGAAATGTGGGGAACTGACATAATCGGACCCATTGAGCCAGCATCGTCTAGAGGATACCGGTTCATATTGGCGACGCCCGATTACTTTTCCAAATGGGCAGAAGCCATACCACTGAGGAAGGTGAAGACGGAGAATATCCTCCATTTCTTCAAGACACTTGTCATTTACCGGTTCGGCACTCCGCGACGGATTATCTCCGATAACGGGCCAGCCTATAGAAGCCATAAGATCAGCCGCTTCGCACAACAGCATAACATAGACTGGAGATACTCTTTGGTCTATAATCCCCGAGCTAACGGTCTAGCTGAGGCTTTCAACAAGACCTTGACGAAGATCGTGAAAAAGAAGGTGTCTCGAAATAAGAAGGACTGGCACGAGAGACTGTATGAAGCTCTTTGGACGTATCGAACTACGTTCAAAACAGCCACGAACACAATGCCGTATGCATTGGTATTCGGCACAGAAGCAATACTCCCTCTCGAGATAGAGTTACCCTCTCTGCGAGTGGCGGTTCACTACGAGCTAACAGACGAAGAAAATGCCCACCTTCGGCTGGAGGAACTTGATGCCCTCGACGAAACCCGGCTCATTGCGCAACAAAATCTGTAGGCTTATAAAGCAAAGATGACGCGCTCATACGAAAGATTGACTAGGCCGAGAACATTCCGTCAAGGCGAACTCGTGCTAGTGGTCAAAAGACCTATGATCCCAAATCGTGCCAAGCGGGGGAAATTCGAGCCGAACTATGAAGGCCCGTATATTATAGAAAAAGTCTACCAAGGTGGAGCCTATCTACTCATGGACATGCATGGTGAAAGACCTTTCAGGCCAATAAACAGTCGCTTCTTGAAAAAATACTATGCCTGACGAGTCACGGCCTAGGTCAATGATAGATGACGACGCCTATGTCCGCTCACTATCTTCCTAAGCCCAAACTCTATAAGTAGTAACCGGCTACGAACCGAAACGTCCTTAAACTAACAACGGACCAAAACGTCCTTAAACTAACAATAGACCGAAACGTTCTTAAACTAACGACGGACCGAAATGTCCTAAAACTAACAACGGACCGAAACGTCCTTAAACTAACAACGGACCAAACCTAAAACTAACAATGGACCGAAACGTCCTTAAACTAACAACGGACCACTATGTCCTAAAACTGGCTGTTGACCGAAACGTCTATAAACTACTACGGACCGCAGCATCCCAAGGCTGACGTAAAAAAATGGTACGTCCATAAGCGAAATGGGCACGGATGAAAACCCGAAAGGGCTCTGTGAGTAAAAACAGCAAGAATGCCGGCGAGTTTTGTAAAAACCCGAAAAGGCGCAACCTCGTTGAAAGACACTTGCAAGGTCCTCTCGATCTTGTGAGGAGAAACCACCTGCGTGAGATCCTTATGACTCACAAGGGAGCAACACACTTAGGGATCCCCACGATTCCTAGGGAGAAAACACACTTGCAAGATCCTCACGACTCGTAAGGAGAATTCCCCTTTGAGACCCTCATAGCTCATAGGATTCAAAAGCCTTAAGCTACAGGGATCTGAATCTGTTCTTAAGCAGTCATACACCCTGATTTTGCCCTACAAGCGGTTCAATATTGACCCTTGTATACAATCCACGGGCGCGAATAAGCATTTCCCTAACAAAGTCCCACCAGCGACTTGGGATATGTCTACACGGTGAACAACCCTTGTAAGTCCTCTCGACTTATAAGGAGAAAATACTCTTGTAAGATCCTTACGACTTATAAGAGACCATACACTTAAGACTCCTCACGATTCTTAAGGAGAAAACGCACTTACGAGATCCTCACGACTAGTAGGGAGAAATACCTTTTATGAGACCCTTACGGCTCATGAAGTCAAAAGCCTTAGTCGACAGGATCCTAACCCTGCTCGCTAAGCCACCTTTGTTCGACATCAACAGAGGCAAATGATAATTCGCTCCTGGTAATATCCCAGTTGTAGCGTACTGATGCCTAAATCGGTATCAAATCCCAAACTCGCAAAGAAAAGTCAGCGAGCCACAAGTGCATATGAAATAACCGAAATGATAGGGCAACTTGCAAATCAGCAAGTAAAAATGTATGCATGCAAAATAGCCGAAATGATTGGGCAACTCGCAATAAAAAGCAGCGAGTAAACAAAACAAATAGCCGAAATGATTGGGCACCGCGAAAAATAGCCGAAATGATTGGGCAATCGCGACTTTCGCGATAAAAAAAACTGAAATGATAAAGCATCGCGGAAAGAAAAATATATAAAGTAAATTTTTTTGCCCTATAGGTGAGATTACATCGATCCCTGTATACAATCCAGGGGCACAAACAATGAGGGAACCATACCTTCCCCCTAGGCCTCATCCGAAAGAGAGCCAAGTCTCGACCACAAACAGCCTGGAGATCATCTCAACATTTGTCTCATTACCACAGACGCAACATCAGCAAAGCGGAACCGCGGCAACTCCTAGTTCCATGACTTGGCGGTGCACAGACAACCGAGAGTCAACCCCCGACTCCGTGAAATGCGGATAAAGTCAACCAATCCTGGTCTAGCGGAACACGCCTATGTCAATCCTGACCCCGTGGGAAGTGTCCAGAGCGGAACCTGGTCCTTACGAAACACGGCTATGTCAATACTGACCCCGTGGGAAGCGTCCAGAGCAAATCCTGGTCTAGTGAAACATGGCTATGTCAATCCTGACCCCGTGGGAAACGTCCAGAGCGGAACTTGGTCCTTGCGGAACACGGCCTATGTCAATCCTGACCCCGTGGGAAGCATCCAGAGCAAATCCTGGTCTAGTGGAACACGGCCTATGTCAATCCTGACCCCGTGGGAAACGTCCAGAGCGGATCCTGGTCCTTGCGGAACACGGCCTATGTTAATCCTAACCCCGTGGGAAGCGTCCAGAGAAAATCCTGGTCTAGTGGAACATGGCCTATGTCAATCCTGATCCCGTGGGAAGCATCCTGAGCAGAACCTGGTCCTTGCGGAACACGGCCTATGTCAATCCTGAACCCGTGGGAAGCATCCAGAACAAATCCTGGTCTAGTGGAACACGGCTTATGTCAATCCTGACCCCGTGGGAAACATCTAGAGTGGATCCTGGTCCTTGCGGAACACGGCTATATCAATCCTGACCCCGTGGGAAGCATCCAGAGCAAATCCTGGTTTCGTGGAACGCGGCTTATGTCAATCCTGACCCCGTGGGAAGCGTCCAGAGCGGATCCTGGTCCTTGTGGAACACGGCTATGTCAATCCTGACCCCGTGGGATGCATCCAGAGCAAATCCTGGTTTCATAGAACACGGCCTATGTCAATCCTGACCCCGTGGGAAGCGTCCAGAGCAAATCCTGGTTTCGTGAAACACGACCTATGTTAATCCTGACCCCGTAGGAAGCGTCCAGAGCGGATCCTGGTCCTTGCAGAACACGGCTATGTCAATCCTGACCCCGTGGGAAGCATCCAGAGCAAATCCTGGTTTTGTGGAATACGACCTATGTCAATCCTGACCCCGTGGGAAGCGTCCAGAGCGGATCCTGGTCCTTGTGGAACACGGCTATGTCAATCCTAACCCCGTGGGAAGCATCCAGAGCAAATCCTGGTTTCGTGGAACACAGCTTATGTCAATCCTGACCCCGTGGGAAGCGTCCAGATCGGAACCTGGTCCTTGCAGAACACAACTATGTCAATCCTGACCCCATGGGAAGAATCCAGAGCGGAACTTGGTCCTTACGGAACACGGCCTATGTCAATCCTGACCTCGTGGGAAGGATCCAGAGCAAATCCTGGTCTAGTGGAACACGGCCTATGTCAATCCTGACCCTGTGGGAAGCGTCCAGAGCGGAACCTGGTCCTTGTGGAATACGGCCTATGTCAATCCTGACGTGGGAAGCATCCAGAGAAAATCCTGGTCTAGTGGAACACGGCCTATGTAAATCCTGACCCCGTGGGAAGCGTCCAGAGAGGAACCTGGTCCTTGCGGAACACGGCTATGTCAATCCTGACCCCGTGGGAAGCATCCAGAGCAAATCCTGGTCTAGTGGAACACGGCCTATATCAATCTTGACCCCGTAGGAAGCGTCCAGAGCGGATCCTGGTTCTTGCGGAACACGGCTATGTCAATCCTGACCCTGTGGGAAGCGTCCAGAGCAAATCCTGGTCTCGTGGAACACGGCTAAAGTCAATCTTGACCCCGTGGGAAACGCCCAGAGCAACCCCTGACTCCGTGAAATGCGGATAATGTCAACCACATCAATCACTTACGGGTCCTCTCGACCCGTAAGGAAGAAAACTCTCTTGTGAGATCCTTACGACTTCCAAGAGAAAACGCACTTAGGAATCCTCACGATTCCTAAGGAGAAAATACACCTACAAGATCCTCACGACTCGTAGGGAGAAAAATCTTTATGAGACCCTCACGGCTTATAAAGTTGAAATGCCTTAGGCAGCAGATCTGAACCTGCTTCCTAAGCCATCGCTACCTCTCGAAGAGTTCAAGACATAATGTTCTCTATCATCTACAAGCTACGCTTACAAAGGTAACATGCCGGCAACACAGAAAAGAGAAGAAAGCAAGAAATAACACAAGATAGTACGAACGAATTGTATCTTTTATTTATAAGTTCGATTGGGTACAAGGTACATCATATGAAAAAATAAATGGATACATGTTATGCAAAAATAACAAATGTTAATCTATGCAAAACGATTATTGGGGGGAGCATTTTCAATAAACCAATTAGTTGCTCGTGCACTCCCTTCAGCCCCTTTTCGCGATCAGCTGCCGTGGCCAACTCCGCTTCAACCTGAGCCCGTTGCTGTAAATAGGATGAAAGTTGCTCCTCGACGACCCGCTGAGCTGCCCCACGACTCTGTGCATCTCGCTCGATGAGGTCAAGCTTCTGTCTCAGCGTTATCCCATCAGAAATACATCGTAGAAGGCCCTCAAAGATAGCTTTCAGCTGTACAGCATTTGCGTCAACTTGAGCGTGCAGACAGGAAGATTCGCTTGAAGTCTCTTCGCATTCTTTACACTTTAAAGCCACTTCTTGTTCAAGGTGGAGGAAGTAGGGAGTGCTCTGCTCGACCCATGCATCCCGCTGGGAGTTCACAGCCAGGACCTCAGGAGCAGGACGTCCGAATTCGAGCTAATGCAGACAGGCCTCAATTTTCCTGCAGTGATTAATCCAAGACTCAACGACACCCTCACTATGAAAGTTCACGAGCGTCGCCAGCATAGGATTAATCTCAGCAGCAAAATCTGCAGCAAGGGCAGGGGTCTCCACGTCAAGCTCCATGAGGTGATCGCTCAACATGCGCAGACTATTCACAGCGCCTTTGAAGATGGGCGTCTGAAAAAGGGGCCGCTGGCATTATGATTCGAGACTCGAACGAAGCTGAAGTCGGTGTCACTGCTGCAAAACAAATCATAGTCAAATAACGGTTCAAGAAATAGATAATCTATATGAACAATGGAGTTTACTATACCGGCTGCGGCAGGTGGCAAGACCGGGAGTACCGGAGGTGAAACTGTTCTTTCGTCTCCTCCTTCAATTTGTAGTGCTGCAGTCAAAACAAAAAAGAATTAACAACGACTTGGCTGCCCGTAAAAGAAAAGAAAAGATATTAGCTAAAGCTTGTACTCACCAGCGCCACTAGATGAGGCAACCTCTGACTAAAAGGAGAAATGTGAGTGCAGCACCTGATACAGGTGATCAAAAAGTACTCCTTTAAGGATGTAATAATGCAATGTTAGTACATAGAGTATAATGCCTACAATGAAACCAATGAGTCATAAATCCGTACCTTCCAGCATTTGAGAGAATACGAGAAAAGGCAAAGGGGCGGCCACCGTCAAAGCGGCAACTGGTGATGCTTCCTCGGGTGGCACGACCTCAACGCTCACCACACCTTCATCAGAAACAAGAGAAGTACTATCAGAAGATATTGAAAGGAATTGCAGAATAAAAAAAGAAAGCAATAACCCAAAATCTACTTGGTGAGTCGCCGGTCGGAACCGCGACAAGGGCGTCACTTGATGCAGCGACTGCTTCACCCTCCTCCATTGGAATGGTTTCACCACCCGTAGCTTCATCTCTCGACTCCACGAGAATCGTCGTGACACTCGCAGCACCCGGCAACGGCAAGGAACCGCAAGGTGAAAGAGTGGCAATTGGGGCAGTTTCAGATTCTTGAGAAAGAGTGGCTACCTCAGGCTCGGTGGTCACCGCCATCTCACCCACCACTTCCTCATCAAGACTCGGCCTTACAGGATAGGATATATGAGAATATGAAAATTAAAACTTTTACAAAAGAACTCAATGTTATGTTACCTTGGGTCGATCTTTCAACTGCTTCTCGGGTCGCACGTGCTGCCTGTCTGTGAGCGGTAGACATAGCGGCCAAAGTACCCTCTGAAGGAGTAGGGGCAAGAGAAGCAGCGCTCGGGCCTGCACCCGCAGCCAAGGCGGCGTTACGCTCCTTTTCTGCACACATTCTACGCTTCCTTTCTGCCCGGGCTGTGAGAGCTGATCTTCTTAAGACCTCCATCAACAGGACGTCATCATCCACGCCAGGAGCTACCTCTGGAGCCGTTATGACATCCGTCATCAGTTGTTTAAGTAAAGCCTCCTTTGGCAATGCTGAGGAGGCCGGGACATCAATAGCTGGCCCTGGTAGCATCTCCACATCACCCTGCGGGATTGGCACTGTACTGGGCATAACCTGAGTCGAGGTAGTCCCTGCGATAAAAAAAGGGGGTCAGATTACCCATAAAAAAAGAGAATGAATGCACAATGAGCAGAGATATACCAACGCCCAGTGAAGCGCAAGCCCTCTCCTCCTCCTCCTCAAAAGTCTTGAGGGAAGTCGCGAGAGCATCTTCAATGGAAATTCCTGTTAGAGATGGGGTATCAATCAAAACATGACAACAAAAATATAATAGCAAAAAGATGCGAATGAAGATTACCTGACTCAGTAAGGGTGATCATTCCTGCTTTGTGGCTAGCGAGTTTCTCGGAAGCTGCGATGGCGGCCTCCAGATCAGTATCATCTGGCGCCATGAATAGACCCTCGTTGGTCCCATATTCGGTCAGGCCCTCGCTATAAGGAGTATGAGGCTCCTGGCCGAGTACAACGTCTATAGAGAGGATCGACTTCTTCTTCCTCTTCTGCGAGCGAGTGCCCGTCGCTGCTAGCACAAGCTTATGCTTGGTGGGCACCTTGGGACGACGAGTCCCGATGTCCGAACCTACGCCAGACTCGGGAGACGCCACAGTCACCGTTTCCACGGGAGCACGGGGTATCGGCAGCTTAGGCCTATCATGCGGGACCTCGACCACCGCAACTTCCCTCAAGGGAGGACGAAAAATGGTCCGTTGCTTCAGAGGAACATTCGGGTTACCAGCCGGAGCAGTGCCCTTGCGATCAAGAAGCAATTGCTTCTCCTCCCTAATGACGGTGCCCATCGAATGTTGATACCATGCCACATACACATTCAGGGTATTTGGAATATAGCTCAGTTCACTAATAAAGAAGTTGGACCACGTGTTCAGACGCATGAAATGATGCAGCGCGTTTCGCATCCCCTCTTTGGTAGCAGCGGGTTCTGCCAAGAAGGCCTCAAGCGGAATGCCCTGATTATAGCCCAACTGCTGGGCGAAACGATGCGGGTTGTATCTCATGAATAACGCTGCATCATTTTGCCTAAATACGAGAAAGCCCGGCCTGATGGAGTACAGATAAAGAATCTCCCAAGCTTTCAACACAGAGGCCCCGTCTTTAAAAATGTCTTGCAATGGCAGCACCGCTGTTGAAGATTCCTGGCCGATGGTCAAGATTTTGTCAGTGAAATACATACCATCTCCAACCGTGCGTGGACGAAGGAGTAAACCCCTAGCTTCCTGCGGTGTCGGACTTACAATTGAAGCGTCGACCAGCCGCATTATCTGAGGGAATTTACATCTGTCGTAAAAAGAAGGTTTTTTGTGGATACCGAAGACCCCGAGCACGTACAACTCTAGCCATGAGGTGAAATAATGCTTGAGAAGTTGGCGGGCTGCACCCCTGGTTCAGTGGTATCTGCTGCCAAGCTGAGTTCGTAATATAGGTGGGCTAACCCGGCAATCCTGATGGCCACTTGTATTCCGGCAACCATTCGATGCGCAGGGTAGAAAACAGATGGTCTCATGTAGCGAGGATGCATGGGAAGCGCAAACCAGCTTAACCATAAACCGAGAAACCCTAAAAAGAACGCTTCCTCATCAACGCCCGGAGCGGCAATTTCCGAAAAGGGGACGATCGCGACGTTGGGAAGAAAGAAATCCTTTTGATCGACTTCCAATATTGGCCGGCGATCCAAACCAAAGCCAAAAGGATCATCAAGTTTAGAAAAATTTTCACCTTGTCGCGACAAGACTTCCGCACGGAGAAAACGAGCGATAAAATCCGTAAGGGTAACCCCGCGACCTCCGGATTCAAGAAAGAGGCTCTCATACATATTCAACACCTTTATCAGACTTGGGAACTGGTGTTGAATGGCGTTCTCTGGGGTAAGACCCATTACCACTGATTTGGTGGCAAAAATATACTCATCCGGGGGAAGCAGCTCCTCATAATGCTCTCCCCTAACGGGTAAACCAGAGACCTCGGCAAATTCCTCTAAGGAAATGGAGACTTCTCGATCCAATAAGAGGAAGGTGTGGGTCGGAATGTTCCACTGCTCTAAAAACGCCTTGATCCACCATGTGGGAGGTGCAGAATACTGGAACAAGGAAGCGTAGATCGCAGGGTACAATCCGAGCTTCAGTAGCTACGACTTCTTCGCCGATAAAATATATCGGGCCCACTGTAAGTATCTGGCCGGGTGACGGGGAGTAAGTCCGATGTTGCAGGGTTGTCCCCAAGGGCACGACTTGCCCTGACATATGCACCGCCCTAGGGTGTCCAAAACCACCGGCGGCTGCACTGGTACTGCGGCAATAGAAGGCCGAAGGAGACCTTCTAAAGTCCAATTTACCTCCTCCACAGTATAATTGATCGAGGGTGCATCTGCATAAGGGATCGCAGAGATAGGCTTCGAGGGTGTCGCACAAGAAAAGCTCCGGCGGCCTCTGATAATTTGATCATACCATCTACCCCATAAGTGAAGATTCTTATGCTCCGGGTCATGGTCTTTGATCAGCGCAATAACCTCTCGGTCTATGGGCGCTTCAGGGAATCCGCCTTCTGAGCGGACGAACGGGAAGGAAGCGTCGAAAGACATGTCACCTGCGCGAAAAAGAACAAAAGTCAACCGTCAGTGTTATAATTTAAATTATGACACTTGGTATTTTAAAATTTGTACCACACTGTAATGCAGTGAAAAGGGGACCAAAAGGGGACCCACAAAATCTAGATGACAGTTCATCATTAATAAAACAGCCTCATCATTTGATGAGACTGTCAATTAAATGAGGAAATCCACAATTGATTCTCATCTAATGAGAATCCCTCGGGCCAAGGAGTAAATCTCCCCTTGAGAGCAGTGCTCTGTGACAAAATGACATCTGTCAAATTCCAATGATGAAGGAATAAAAATTCCTTAAGAGCCTTGCTCTGAAAAAACGATGGAATAACCATCAGAAAATTTAAAATAAGAATTTTAATGAGTAAAAAATTCTGAAATTTATGAACAAACTCTAAGAGTTCTTCATGAGCAAAGCTCTGTTCATTCGTGGGTTAAGAAACCCCAAGAAAGATCCCTTTGGGTTCAGGAGAGCAAAACTCTGTTAATGAAACCCTAAAAGGGTTTTCTTCAGATCAAAGATCTATGAAGAGCAAAGCTCTGTTAATGGGTAAAACCCTAGATTATTAAAAGGTCTTTTAAAAAAAAGATTTAACATTTACCTAAGTTTGGCAGAGTTCTATCCTTAAGAAAGTTCTTAAAATGAAGAGCTATGCTCTATGGGAGAATAAAAATTCTCAGAAAACAAGAAGGAAGATGAACAGAAATCATCCTAAGGGCCAAGGATCCTATTTATAGGCACTGAGATTCCGTTTCAACTTCTAAGTTGATCTGATGGCGCAGATGCTGCCACCGCTGCACTCACGTGTGGGTCACGTGAGCGCAACGGTGGGGCCATTTGTTTCCCTCAATCAGAGCAAAGCTCTGTTCAAAATTCAAATTTTGAAATGAAGCAACGCTTCAGAGGCAGCGCCAAGTGCGCTACGCCCTAAGTAGCGCGCAACGTACGAAGCACGTGTGCGCTAGCGCTACGTGCGCCGCGCTCTAAGCAGCGCACCACGTGCAAAGCACGGGTGCGCTAGCGCTGGAACTAAAAGCTCCCCACCGTCATATCAAAGATCTAATAATAATGATGAATCATTAATCAATCAGAATTAAATTTTGTTAAAGAAAGATTCTTCAAAATCTTTCCAAACAGCAAGATTGTGCTCTGTAAATCAGAGCACCGTTGGATCAATGATCCAATGGTAATTAAAAATCACCAAAACACAGAATAAATTCTGTATGGAAAGATTTATCAATCTTGTTAAAAACAAGAAGATTGCCTTCTGTAAATCAGAAGCCCTTGGATCAAAGATCCAACGATGGGAAATTCCCCAAATCAATTACAGAAAAGATCTCTTCAACTGATTGAACTGATCAACTTGCCCTATATAAAGGTCCCCAGACTTCAAGTCTAAGATACAGAAGTATAGAGAGAAACACCCCCTATAAGCTTTGAGAGATTTCATAAAGAAGAGCCAAGCTCTCAGAGAAAGAAGATTTTCCTTCAAGGTAAAAAAAACGACGAACAGAGAGATGAAATCATCTCAAAAATAAAAAAAGAAGAGTTTACTTCTTTCTCACAGATCATAGATTTATAAGACCGAGGTCTTTCACAAAGAGATCAAAAGATCTCATCATAAGAAGAAGAACATAATTCTTCTCACATATCATAAATCTATAAGACAAATTGTCTTTCAGAGATCATCTCATTATAAAAGGGAGGAATAATTCAATTCTCTTAGGATCAAAGATCCATAAAGGCAAAGCCTTCCACTAAAATAAGAGATTGAAACATCTCCTATAAAATAAGAACTTTGAGACAAAGTCTCTTATAAAAAAGAGAATTTAACTCTCAGGGTGCAGACTGATCTAAGTTGCGTAAAAGAAGAGCTATAGCGCTCTTAATTTAAAAGCGCTTCAGCGCTCCACATCTAGCGCAAAGCGCTGCAGAGCCTCAGCGCTCCAAACATAGCGCACTGCGCTCATTGTCTGGCGCTCAGTGCTAAGCGCAACACGTGTCCTTCACGTGGGCGCCACTTAATAGTTAGCGCTTTGCGCTCTTGAAATAGTGCACTGCGCTAATGGGCTGGCACTCAGCACCAGGCGTACCGCGTGTCTCTCACGTATGCGCTAATTGGCAGAAGTGCACTGCGCTTTTTGATTGGCGCAAAGCGCCAAGCGCACCACGTGTTATGCTATAGAGCATAAATTGTTCTGTAATAAGCCTAAGGTTATGAGGAATGCTCAGCATTCAGTAAAAGACAAAAACACTATCAGGGCCAAACCTAAATAAAGGCTCAACAGCCCAAAATAAGTGTTAAACATTTTAATTTGATTGGACTTAGCCCAAGATTGGCCATAAGTCCTCAAATTCAGATTAACTGAGCCCATATGCTCATAAATCTTTTAACAGATCTTAGCCCCAAATTGGACTACAGATCTTTCAACCAAAATTGGTTCAAGGGTACATCTCTTTACTCCTCTGATATTTGTCGTTGTAATCCTTCAACGTCACCAGAGAGGTGACGGGTCCCGACAACCATACATTTCATAGACTATGACGTCTTTAAACTGGACTGTGGGGTCCCTTTAAACCCACGGACTATGATGTCCTTAACCTCGGACCGTGGGGTCCCTTTAAACCCACGGACTATGATGTCCTTAACCTTGGACCGTAATGTCCTTAAACTAACGATGGACCATGATGTCCTTAAACTAATCGACCGCAATGTCCCTAAACTAAACAATAGAGTCCAAATGCTCTTTTGTTGGATCTAAACGATCCCGTTAAGTTGATCTTAGTCTAAAAATTAGACTAACGTATCCTTAACAAACGTTTAAGTTGATCTTAGCCTCAAATGAGACTAACGTAACCTTAAACCCAACCCCAAACCCAAATCTAAGAAAATACGGATTTGGACTAATCCACGCCCTACGGACGATAACATAAATTAGTCTCCGTATACAATCCACGGGCAAACAAAAACAAAACAAACACCCACGACACGAAATGACCATCTGGAGAAGGAGAAAGTGGTTACCGCGATGCGGTAGCGTAATTAACGGCAGGGGCTTGCACCTGCAGGGAAGAGCTTCCCCACAATCAAAAACCCCTCAAATGAGGGGGAATCTGACGAAGTCCACTACATCGGCCGCATCCGTTTAAACCTTCGTTACATGGTGTCATAAATCAACTTGGCATCTTCGGAGAGGTGGACGGGTAGCACCAATTAGCATCTGCCCTGAAATTCAGGCAAGACGGACCTACGCGGTCGCATCTCCCGTGTTTCGGTGGAGAACATCACTGTTATTTTGATATTATGACGCACTGACGTCTGGATTTTGCATGGCCCGGTTCCTCTACCTTTATCGTGGGCTGATCAAGAATATTTTATCAATCAAGCCGAGTAATGATGAGCGAGCTATTTAGTTTTAGAGATGTTTAGTTTAGTTATTTCCGCAGTTTTATTTCTTTGATGTGAGCTTATATTGGGACATGTTTCAGATGTTGTTTATTGGAGCTTGATTCGTTTCCGATTATGCATTTTCCTGATTTTACTTATTGTGGCAAATGGACATGTATTAGATAGATTATATACTTTCTGTTCTTGATATCCTATAGACAGCCGTAATGTGACTATGGAGGGATGATTCCTAACCACAGGTAGTATGGTTGGCTCTGTCACGTGCCGTATTTACGTATCTTGGGATCAAAGCTTGTCCCTCAATAGTAGGTCCGTGGTTCGAGGACGAACTATTGTTCAAAGGTGGGGAGAATGTCGGGACCTGGTTCTTGCTCACGGAACAAAGTGCCACACGGAACAAAGTGCCACGCCAAGTGTCATGCCAAGGGGGCAGGGGCTACCTCTTGAATCCGTAGGGGCCACCCCTTGAATCCGTGGGACCCACTGAAGAACAATGAGAAATAATACATTCCGAAAAGAGGGCAGATCCGAAACTATAAATGAAATGATACCACTCTTCAATACAGATGTGCCTTTTAAGTGAACCGGCACTATACGAGCTTGAGAACTCCGTAGTTAAGCGTGCTCAGGCCAGGGAAGTCCTGGGATAGGTGACCTCCGGGGAAGTGGCCCCTTGTCGGGTCCGGTTCGCTCCGAAAGACAAAACCGTGCAGTTTTGGCCAGAGCGGACAATACCGTATGTATTGGGGGTGGGTCGTAACATATATTATTCATTTGTATCTAGTTAAAAGCTCCATCAACCAGAATATGTATATTTGGTAGATTTAGAAACCAGAGACTTTTATATTCTTTCATACTTAGAGCGAGATGTGTGTATTATTCTTATTTTGGGTCTGATGATATTATACTTAGGAAGTGGCCCCTTGTCGGGTCCGGTTCGCTCCGAAGGACAAAACCGTGCAACTTCGGCCAGAGCGGACAATACCGTCTGCATTAGGGGTGGTTCGTGACATATATTATTCATTTGTATCTAGTTAAAAGCTCCATCAACCAGACTATGTATATTTGGTAGACTTAGAAACCAGAGACTTTTATATTCTTTCATACTTAGAGCGAGATGTGTGTATTATTCTTATTTTGGGTTTGATAATATTTTGATTTTCTTTACTTTCTTTTCTGTGTTGATCTTCGTCTTGGGAGTCGTATATTCATATTGCGTGGTTGTGATTCCACCAATTGGCGAAGAGCTAGCTCCCGCTTGGGGATGCCATATTATTATTGATTATGTACTTATTTTTATCAAAATTTACAAAAGAGATGCTGTCTAAATTTCAAATGAAGAAAATGTTTTCAAATTATAGAATATAATTCACTTGTATTTCAAACGAACTTTATATATACTTCAAAAAGAAAGAACTTGATTTCATTATACCTTTATTTTAAAACTTCACCTCCACTATTTTACTAAAAAGATTTAGATTTCTAGGTTTTCGGCTTACTTGGGTTACGGTGGGGTCTTTTAGACTTCACGTGATCTAAGTGCCGGTTACGTGCCATTCCCGGGTCGTGACAACTTGACTAGCAGCTTATGACATTTTGACCTTGTTAAGGTCATAGACCGTTAGGGGAAAAAACTATATCGGAAGTTTCAAATATAAAGGAAACTTGCCAGGCATGCGCATACCTTCTGGAGTGTGGTAATTTTGGTCGAATTCCGTCAGGTTATCATATGATGATAGTTGGGTCCTGATTCCCACTGATGAGTAGGCATTACTCCTCGGGAGATTTTTCACTTCACAATTAGCTAACCTATTAGGTGTCTAAAAAGCGTTAACGAGATTACGTTTATGTGGAAACGAGGTTATTAATTGGGTCCGTGTGAAAGCACGGGGGACCTCGCTCGGAGTACCAACACTGGCCTGGCTAAACGGTTAGCGAACTCGTAAAGTGTATATGATCCCGATTAGTTCTCCTTTTAGGGTTTGAAGGAGAATTCGAGGAAACAGTGGGAGCCATCCTGATTAGATAAAGTGATAATCAATCTAATCTTGATAGAGTGCACGCTGAGTGTTTCTTTTCTCTCTCTCTGGTACAGCGACCCATGACTTATCTTAAGCTAAAACTCATGAACCAAGTTGACCGGACCTTTTTATAGATTTTGGCTTTGGCTTATCTTGATTCTCGACAAAGTCGCACATATCCCTGCCACTCCTATTTTCTCCTTTGCATTTCTTCAGAACACTTCGTATCACTACGATGATCCATATCGTTTGGAACGGCCCTCGTATAGTTACATTCGAACTCGAAGAAGTTACTTTCGTCGAGGATGGCCACAGATTCTGGAAAAATTGAATAGGATTATTCGGTTGTCTGCTCCATTTATCTTCTCTCAGGTTGCGAGAGCTTCTTGCATTAGGAGATTACACATATTACGTTTATTGGATAGTCTTTTTCCAAACCTTAGACTGGTGCCGAAAGGTAGGGAAGGAAGAAAATCAATTAGCCTAAGTGCGATGTGCAGAAGGTAAGATGTAGAGATATATGACGGGATTGAAGTGAGGGCAAAGGAAATTGCGGCTACTGTCATGAATCTAGATAATGGAGAAGACATTACTACGAATACCTGGCTATCCCCTTGAAACATTTTCATGTTTCAGCATTTCTGTGTACTTGTAAAAGAGAACTATTTTCCTAATTGATTCTAACTCCAGGGTATGTATTTACCGGATTTGGATCTCACATCTGTACGGTGTTACAGATGATGAGCAGGAGCAGAATATTGGGAAATGGACGATTTGATCCTTAATATCGGAATTTGTTGAAATTGGTGATATTGGATTAAATCATCTGGCTTTGCCTAACAGCAAATGTTCGGTCTCGAATAACCGTTGTTATGCACCAAATTTTAAAATGAAATATATGTACCTTTATTTTATAAAGTAAGATATACATTTTGAAAATTTTGTTATAAATATTTATCTTTATTAGTTGAGAATAAAGTAAGGTGTATTGAATAACGGTGTAAGACATTCTTAATCAAGATACAGTTTTCAATTTACAAAACACAGAATTTGAGTTAGTATACTCTTAGGACTTATACATGAAAATGTATGTTGTCCGGTGTCCTTCGGGACATGGGGTTGGTACTTTTACTTCATTCAGGATTACCTATGAGTTCTTTGGTTTTAAACACGCAATCATTGTAATTCAAGGTCCAAAGATTTTGAGAAGTTCATAAGTATAAGAATAAAGTAGAGAGCCATATGTGGAAGTATCAGGATTCTTTGAGATGATCGAAAATATAGTTACTTATGCTAGGTATTCCATCATAGTATTGAGAACTTGATTCTCTCATAGATTGCTCATCCGTGAGTACGCTCCATGATGAGTAATGCTGTATTGGCCTTTTTCTATTTATGATATGCACTGGAAACAGCTGCTTGACATTTGAATCTGGTTCCATTTAATTTAGCACCTTGATTCTATTTGGACATAGAATGGTTACATATCTTGAGGTTGATGAGATATAGAGTTATCCGGTTTCTGTTTAAAAGCAGAATCCGGACAAACTCAAGGCACGTTTCGGTAATGACGGTTTGTGGATTATCCCAAGCATTCGCTAGGATTTTGTTTCTACTATTTTCAAGATCAATAGTTACATTGTTCTTGACTCGCCGTTTTTTTTATAAAAGGAATCTTTTTGCAAAAAAAACTAGTGGGGGTATGTTAGAATAGGAAGTTATTCCGGAACCATAAACAGTTACCGAAAATTTAGTAGAACCTAAACATTCAATTGGACTTGACAAACCATTAGCCACTCCACAGATTAAGTAGGTGACCTTAGCCATCCGAGAGGTACTTCGGTTTTCTCGTAGACGGTGACAGGAAGGTCAGCATCATGGGGATGATGGTCCTACTAGTTGTCAGCAGGTCATAGGAAGTTGTAACTTCCAGGTGACCAGATACTTTATATCCAAGATGGACTCCACGCATTTTAGCAAATCATGGATTTTGCACTTTGCTAGGTGCTCCTGAAGGGGTAAAACCCATTAGGAGCAAGTAGATTTTTCGAGATCTGTGTAGGTGGAAAGATACTAACCTAATAATGCTAGACTTGTTGTAAAGAGTTTCATCAAATACCCGTTGTGGATTGTGATGAGACTTTTACTTCAGTATCTATACTGAAGTCAATAAGGATATGGTTTGGCACTGCTGTTCCCCCTACTAGTTATCAGTAGGTGTAGGGTTACTAGACACACTAACAAGGCTCTACAAGGCATCGACCATGCCAAAATTAAATTTTTATGTGCCGAATAACACTAAGCAAGATCGTATACTAGAGTTTAGGCGAATCGAAAGGCAAGTAAACAACTTTACTCTAAGAGATCACGAAATACAACCTTTGTAGATCGGTCCTCCACTTCTTTAGCTCCTTGATGAAGTCCCTTCGCTGCGATCGTGGTTCTCCCGGACCCTTGCATGGCTTCACGAGGCGAAAATGTGCGACCTTGCTTGAAGTCTCCGGGGCCGAAGATGATCTACGTCGAGGGAATTCCGACTCAAGCTCCTACTTCACTAACCTGAGAATTAGTGAAGTAAACACCCTGTACTAAAGTGCTAATCTAGTAGAGGATGGAGAAATAGGAAGCGGGTTCTCTTTAGAATTTTATTTCTCACACTCTTTCTCACTTTGGATCAAACCCTAGCAAGCTTTTTCTTTCTTTGCAAAAATGAAGAAGAAGAAGAAAAGAAAGAGATGAGGATAATGATCAAGTGAGAAGAGTAACCATGGTGAGTGAGTATCATATACTAACCCTTGTAGAGCCATAACCATAGCTAATTGATTATGGTTGGGTTAAAAGGAATCAAAGGTAAAGACAAAGCTAGTAGACTTTGTCAAAGCAAGTTAAGCTTCTACAAGCTTCATGCTCATTCCAAAACTCCACTAATTTTGTAATTATCTTAAATAATCTTAACCCTTCATAATACATAGAATGGTGTATGTCTCATACATGCATGAATTGTGTATCATCAACCATGATACAATATGATAACACATTTTAAACATACATCATATATATGTTAAAGTAGTGTACAAGTGAGAAAAACCCTAAAGTGAACAAGTGTTAGTAAATGTAAACTAGTATATCTAATATACACTTAATTATTAAATCAACACTTGACTTAATAATCCGGTCATATCTCATATAACCGGCTAACATCCATTGTATCGACTTATCGAATCAACACTTGATTCGATAACCCGGCCATATCATATATATAACCGACCGATACATATAGTCGCGAGAATAGAATACGGTATCACATACACGCATTTATTCTCGGTCTCGCACATATCACATACATGCTCCTATTTCGTTTTGCCTGAGCCAGTAAAACCTCTGTGTAGGACTCTAAACACTCGTCAATACGCCGGCAGTAGGTGATGATCACATCACGCACCCACAAGCCGTCAGCGGTACTAGCTGGACGTAACGGCTACCCGGGTATTGAGCGATCAGAAGATCAGCAAGCAAGCCCGCTCCAACTCCTGTAAAAGCCAGCCGGTAACACTTCCCGTACAGTCCGGTCTTCTCGTCTGATATGTCGCATATCAAGTCTAGGGGTGGTAAACGCCAGACCCCAGTAACCGATAAGTCGTGCCGATGTGAGGCTCATAACGGGTCGAGAAACTACTGGTAACACTTAACAGTAAATCTCTAATCAGCCATGGCCAGGGACTTCCCTGTTACGGCCAATCGAGCACAGCGCAACATCAACCCCCAATACCGGGAGAGACGAAACCCCTCCTATCGCTCATTGCCTCCATGTGACTCGGGACTGTACCCAAAAACCACCGTTTTGCACGCCCTCATGGACGTGGTAAGTTGGAAATCAAAGCACAGTGGGAATCACACAAGACTCTATGACGATCTCGGGTGTACAGACTAACCTGCACAAGTGTCACCAGAGAACTGCCATCTGACGTAAGGTATAATACCATCTGGGAGTTCTCGGCGAGTCCGTCCAGTGTACCCAGTCTCCAATGAGCACCCGTATACCATCTCCGATGTCAAACACCAATGGATATGGGATCATCCATCGCCCATCTCATGGGTCGAGAAGCGTATACGCTAGTCTACACTGGTATATCGATGCCCCGTCTCGATACACCCACGACTAGGGACCTTGAAGGATGTACTTATGGACTACTATGTCCCCACTAGTATGATCCGCATCATAGTCCAGGTAGTCAAGTACACATCCTAAGGGCTTTACCAACATGTAACTATAAGACAGTATAAAGAGACAAGTATACATGTTAAGATAAAGAGCAACCGGATAGCATACTATCATATCGAGCAAGAAAGTCCTCTCTATATATGTCCAAGCATCCAATATAATATACATCATCTGTACAATACTGGCCTCTAGGGCATACATACAACTAACAATCTCCCACTTGCACTAGGGCCAGCTGCTGTAGTATCGCATACCGAGCATCCCGAAGAGTCTCTCAAACTGTATCTGGGGAATGGCCTTCGTGAGTGGATCTGCTGTGTTATTCTTCGTGTCAACCCTCCTGACCTCGATCTCCCGGCGATCAACTATCTTCCGGATCAGGTGATATCGCCTCAGAATATGTCTGGATCGCTGATGGGACCTGGGTTCCTTGGCCAAAGCCACCGCTCCATTGTTATCGCAATACAAAGGTATTTGATGCTCAATGGATGGAACCACTCCAAGTTCAGTAATGAACTTCTTGATCCAGACAGCCTCTTTGGCAGCATCGTTGGCAGCGATGTATTCAGCCTCCATCGTCGAGTCTGCCACGGTTTCCTGCTTGGAACTCTTCCAGCTAACCGCCCCTCCGTAAAGGGTAAAGACAAATCCCGACTGTGATTTAGAGTCGTCCTTATCACTCTGGAAGCTCGAATCGGTAAAGGACTCCACTTGGAGTTCTCCGTTACCATACACCAAGAGCATCTCTTTAGTCCTTCGTAAGTACTTAAGAATGCTCTTCACAGCTGTCCAGTGACTCTCTCCAGGATCAGCTTGATACCTGCTCACTACACTTAGTGAGTATGCTACATCGGGTCTGGTACATAGCATCGCGTACATGATAGAGCCTACAGCCGAAGCATAGGGTGTCCCTTGCATGCGAGCTCTCTCCAAATCAGTCTTGGGAGATATCTCTTTGGAGAGAGTGAGCCCTGAGATCGTTGGTAAAAACCCACGTTTGGACTCTTCCATACTAAACCTCTTTAGTATGGTGTCAATGTACCTGGACTGGGACAATCCCAATATCCTTTTAGATCTATCTCTATAGATCCTAATCCTCAATATGCAGGAGGCATCACCAAGATCTTTCATTGAGAATCTTTGTGATAAGAAGAGCTTGACCGATTGCAGCATAGGAATATCATTTCCTATCAAGAGTATGTCGTCCACATACAATACGAGGAAAACAACCTTACTCTCTGCCACCTTCTTGTAGATATAAGGTTCATTTACATTTTTGACGATATCAAACTTTTTGATAACGACGTCAAAGCAGATGTTCCAACTCCGCGACGCTTGCTTTAATCCATAAATGGATTTAAGCAGCTTGCACACCTTCCCGCTGCTCCCACTATCTACGAAGCCCTCTGGCTGAGTCATGTACACGCACTCTTCTAAATCACCGTTTAGAAAGGCGGTCTTAACATCCATTTGCCAGATTTCGTAGTCATGATATGCAGCGATGGCAAGCATGATCCGGATGGATTTAAGCATAGCCACTGGAGAAAAGGTTTCGTCATAGTCTACACCTGGTCTTTGACGAAAACCCTTTGCAACAAGTATAGCTTTGAAAGTCTCCACTTTCCCATCTACACCAAGTTTTTTCTTGAAGATTCACTTGCTCCCAATGGGTTTTACCCCTTCAGGAGCAACTTCCAAAGTCCATACTTTGTTGGTGTACATGGATTCCATCTCGGACCGCATTGCATCCAGCCATTTCACTGAGTCCCCACTCGTGATGGCCTGCTCGAAGCTAGTTGGGTCATCATCAACCATGATGCAATCCTCGTTCCCACCATCTATGAGAAAACCGTAGTATCTCTCAGGTGGGTGAGGAATCCTACTAGATCGGCGGAGAGGCTGAGGTTCGTTGGGAACTATCGAATCCTCTGGTTCCACTAAATCTTCAGTTGCAGTTTGTGTATCTGGAACCTCTTCCAGCTCTACCACTTTACCACTAATTTCTTTTGCAAGAAATTCCTTTTCCAAAAAGGTGGCATATTGAGAAACAAACACTTTTTGTTCTTCAGCGTGGTAGAAAAAATATCCTTAGGAGTTCTTAGGATATCCCACAAACTTGCAAAGAACTGACCGTGCCTCGAGTTTGTCTGGATTTTGCCTTTTGACATAGGCCGGACAACCCCATATCTTAACTCGTTTAAAATTTGGTCTCTTCTCACTCCATATCTCATATGGTGTGATAGGTACAGATTTAGACGGAACTTGATTCAATAGGTATGCTGCTGTCCCAAGCGCATAACCCCCGAAGGAAATAGGTAACTCAGCTGTACTCATCATCGAGCGCACCATATCTAATAGGGTGCGATTCCTCCGTTCCGATACACCGTTGTGTTGTGGTGTATATGGAGGACTCAGCTGAGAGAGAATCCTATTCTCTTTTAGGAAGTCCAGGAATTCATTGCTCAAGTATTCACCTCCTCGATCAGATCGTAGGATTTTAATACTTTTTCCGGTTTGGTTCTCGACTTCTTGTTTATATTCTCTAAATTTCTCAAAAGTTTCTGATTTGTGTTTCATTAGGAACACATATCCGAATCTAGAGAGATCGTCAGTGAATGTAATGAAGTACGAAGAACCATCCCTGGCATGTGTAGACATGGGACCGCATACATCACTATGTATCAGTCCCAAGAGTTCGGAAACTCTTTCTCCGTGTCCCGTAAACGGAGTTTTGGTCATCTTGCCTTTGAGACATGACTGGCAAGTGTCATAAGATGAAAATTCTAACGGTTTCAAGTATCCATCCTTATGCAACTTAGCTAGCCGTGTCGCATTTATATGACCGAGTCTACAATGCCATAAGAAGGATTCGTTCAGTTCTGAACTCTTCCTCTTGTGTGTGTTTGTTATGCTCAGAACTGTTGATTGATTTAGAACATAAATGCCATTGCACATCGTCCGACCAACTTTTGGTTTAGGAACATGTTCATAACATTATCCTGTAATACAAAATTATATCCCTCTTTACTCAACAAAGAAACCGATATAATGTTGCATATCAGGTTCGGCATGTAATAGCATTCGTTCAGAATCAATGTATTACCAGTTGGCAATACAAGGTGATATTCCCCGACGGTTTTAGCTGCAACAATTGCACCATTTCCAACCCTTATGTCTTTATCACCTTCTCCAAGTTCTCTACCTTTCCTAAGCCCATGTAACTGATTACATATATGGGATCCTGACCCGGTATCTAATACCCAGGACGTAGAGGAAATGGAGAAACAGTTCTCTGTAACGAACACACCCGAAGAAAATGCATCAACATGTACTTTCTTCATTCGGGTGGCATGAGAATCCTGGTATTCCCCTATATCATGTTCAGTCTTATAACTCTTATAAGAAAGAACGGAACCAACGTTCCCCAGCACAGTATAACATGCGGGTTCGGTCAATACATCCATATTATTATCTTTATTAAGGCATGATATGGTCGCTACCTGGAGAGAGAGAGAGAAGAAAACACTTTAGCGTATGCTCTTGCAAGATCAGATTGGTTATTATCTTATCTAATCAGGATGGCTCCCACTGTTTTTTATCAAATCTTCCTTCAAACCCTAAAAGGAAAGACTAGCCAGGATTAATTACACCCTACAACTTCGCCAATCTTTCAGCCAGGCCAGTGTCGGTACTTTGAGGGAGGTTCCCCGTGCTTTCGCACGGACCTAATTAAAGTAAATCTCGTTTTCCCAGAGGCGTAACCCCGTTGACACCTTTCTAGACACCTACTTGATCGGCTAATTGTCCTGTGTAAAACTCTCCCAGGAGTAATAATTACTCGCAGTGGGTATCGGGATCCAACTATCTCATAGAAGGTATGCAATCTCATTGCAAATCTCAACACTTGAAATTCCCGATAATATTTTGCCCCTAGCAATTTATGACCTTAACATAGTCAACAAATCATAATTGCTAGTCAAGTTCAACCCGTCATTTCCTGAATGAATTAAACTCACCTGCACGACCCTTAATATAGTCAACAAAGTCGTACAACTACCCTAATTCAATCACATCTCATGTTTTAGCAGATAAATACTAATTAGCTACCGCACACTACGCCTTAACATAGTCAACAAACGTAGCACGAATACTAACTAGTTTTTATCTGAAATGACGGAGGGCTACGCAGGTTTTTCAGAAAACTATGAGCGTAATGAACTTGATATCGTCGTAGAATCATGTGAAATTTTGAAATGGAGTGTTTTTTAGGCTTTCATTAGTTTTGCTAAAGAGATTACTCCTGGTGAAGGGATCTCGGCTCTTTCCTCATCGAATAAGGTGCAGGACATATCATATATATCACTGTACAAAGCAAAACTCTAAAAGAAATCAAAAGACAAACCGAGTTTTGTAGCATCTGCCAGTTTCGCTAAAGAGGTCACTCCCGGTGAAGGGATCTCGGCTCTTTCCTCATCGTATAAGGTGCGGGGTATATCATATATACCGCTATGCAAAGCAAAATTGTAGCTACCCTTTTTATAAAGTTTTGATTCTATAACATCTTTTAGGTTTCTTTTCTTTCATTAATCACATTAATGAAGTCCCATCATTTAAGTCACCTAAACATCACAGATAAATACGACGTACACTTATGCCATCTGCATTCGCCTCGATGTCCCCTCGTGCACCATTAGGTTAGGTAACTAACGGCAGAGCAGGGCAGGGCTAGCGCGGGTGTAAAACATAAGTAACGCCTATATAATATATCATATATACTATATACAGTATTTATCACATAATATCAAATGATCACATCACAGATATCGCAGCAGAAGAAATATATGAAACATTGGATATACTAGGACGTCCGTGTTTTATTTTGAGCCTCTATAAAACACGGATTCCACGGTCGCGACGAATAGCCAAACCCACACCCCTAGACCCCTACGAGAGCGGCAAGCAACCCTACCAATTCTGGAGTTAGGAGACCCGGACTCGACTCCTCGAGTTGGTCTTCCACTGGACTCCAAAACCCGGTTACTTGTGCTCTCCTCCTTGGGTCTATCCTAGTGCGGAAAAGTAAATAATATACAAAAGGTGCCATCAACCTCGATCCGGAAGTGCCCCAATAAAAGAATATTACATACATATAAATTTTACATGAATGAAAATAAAAACTCTCATCTCACATAAAAAACCCCGGCTATTCAGAACGCGACGATCCAATATAACATATCCAGCAACACATAACATCACATGTCATCAACGTAAGTAAATATGCGCATCCCAATTGTCGTTGACATATAGGTACGAAACCGGCGATATCACATATTACACTTACGGTCGCAGAAAAGAAAGTGTAAAACTACAACATTTGGAATCCACAATCTCTTTAGATATCGTAAATCCGAAATATCACATATTTCGCATTTCATGCCTAACCGTGTGAATTCCACATATTGTATCACATTCCAGATAAATAGACAGTATTAAACTTTTCGATCGAATAATCAAATACCCAAGATTTCCTAAATAGCTCAACACTTGAGCGGAATTCAAAAATTCCAGAATACGTCACAGTAGCAACAGTCCAGCCGTAGAAGGGTCAAGCCAACGCCTCATATGTGGCACGCCGTACTGCCCCAAACCCTAAGGTTCAAAGGGCAGTTCAAGACGGTCAAATAATCGAGTTAAGGTTTGTTGTCTTCTAGAGGGTCCGTCACATTTCTTGCACGTTTTTCCGAAATAATTAAACCCGAGAAAAATTCAACACTTGAAACTTTTTCGTGCCGGGAAAAATTGAGTTAGTGATATCCGTTCGAACATTTTAATACTTACTAAATTATCTGGAATAACAAAACAAAATTAAATTCTCCGATCGAATCGACGATTACAAAATGAACCCCTGAATACTCAACACTTGAGTCAAATTAAAAATACCCATAAAATACCAATCACAGAATCTAGAATTACTGTGCAAACAGAGCAGCCAAAGGACTCCATATTGTTGCGGTTCCGCGGCACAAGCAGGGATTTGCCGCGGAACCGCGGTCATATGTACGAATCATGTCATTGTTTTGCACTATAATTCTTAGAAAATCCTGCTGATTTTTTTAGATATTTTTAATTCACAAAAATCCCAGATTTTAAAAATTGTCCAGAGAGGGGTTGCTTTCGACGTTGTCGGGTTCGTTCGGAGTTTTAACTTCGTTAACTCATCGCCTAATGCTCTAGCTAGGCTCTGATACCAGTGTAGGGTTACTAAGCACACTAACAAGGCTCTACAAGGCATCGACCATGCCAAAATTAAATTTTTATGTGCCGAATAACACTAAGCAAAATCGTATACTAGAGTTTAGGTGAATCGAAAGGCAAGTAAACAACTTTACTCTAAGAGATCACGAAATACAACCTTTGTAGATCGGTCCTCCACTTCTTTAGCTCCTTGATGAAGTCCCTTCGCTGTGATCGTGGTTCTCCCGGACCCTTGCATGGCTTCACGAGGCGAAAATGTGCGACCTTGCTTGAAGTCTCCGGGGCCGAAGATGATCTACGTCGAGGGAATTCCGACTCAAGCTCCTACTTCACTAACCTAAGAATTAGTGAAGTAAACACCCTATACTAAAGTGCTAATCTAGTAGAGGATGGAGAAATAGGAAGCGGGTTCTCTTTAGAATTTTATTTCTCACACTCTTTCTCACTTTGGATCAAACCCTAGCAAGCTTTTTCTTTCTTTGCAAAAATGAAGAAGAAGAAGAAAAGAAAGAGATGAGGATAATGATCAAGTGAGAAGAGTAACCATGGTGAGTGAGTATCATATACTAACCCTTGTAGAGCCATAACCATAGCTAATTGATTATGGTTGGGTTAAAAGGAATCAAAGGTAAAGACAAAGCTAGTAGACTTTGTCAAAGCAAGTTAAGCTTCTACAAGCTTCATGCTCATTCCAAAACTCCACTAATTTTGTAATTATCTTAAATAATCTTAACCCTTCATAATACATAGAATGGTGTATGTCTCATACATGCATGAATTGTGTATCATCAACCATGATACAATATGATAACACATTTTAAACATACATCATATATATGTTAAAGTAGTGTACAAGTGAGAAAAACCCTAAAGTGAACAAGTGTTAGTAAATGTAAACTAGTATATCTAATATACACTTAATTATTAAATCTAACACTTAACTTAATAATCCGGTCATATCTCATATAACCGGCTAACATCCATTGTATCGACTTATCGAATCAACACTTGATTCGATAACCCGGCTATATCATATATATAACCGACCGATACATATAGTCGCGAGAATAGAATACGGTATCACATACACGCATTTATTCTCGGTCTCGCACATATTACATACATGCTCCTATTTCGTTTTGCCTGAGCCAGTAAAACCTCTGTGTAGGACTCTAAACACTCATCAATACGCCGGCAGTAGGTGATGATCACATCACGCACCCACAAGCCGTCAGCGGTACTAGCTGGACGTAACGGCTACCCGGGTATTGAGCGATCAGAAGATCAGCAAGCAAGCCCGCTCCAACTCCTGTAAAAGCCAGCCGGTAACACTTCCCGTACAGTCCGGTCTCCTCGTCTGATATGTCGCATATCAAGTCTAGGGGTGGTAAACGTCAGACCCCAGTAACCGATAAGTCGTGCCGATGTGAGGCTCATAACGGGTCGAGAAACTACTGGTAACACTTAACAGTAAATCTCTAATTAGCCATGGCCAGGGACTTCCCTGTTACGGCCAATCGAGCACAGCGCAACATCAACCCCCAATACCGGGAGAGACGAAACCCCTCCTATCGCTCATTGCCTCCATGTGACTCGGGACTGTACCCAAAAACCACCATTTTGCACGCCCTCATGGACGTGGTAAGGTGGAAATCAAAGCACAGTGGGAATCACACAAGACTCTATGACGATCTCGGGTGTACAGACTAACCTGCACAAGTGTCACCAGAGAACTGCCATCTGACGTAAGGTATAATACCATCTGGGAGTTCTCGGCGAGTCCGTCCAGTGTACCCAGTCTCCAATGAGCACCCGTATACCATCTCCGATGTCAAACACCAATGGATATGGGATCATCCATCGCCCATCTCATGGGTCGAGAAGCGTATACGCTAGTCTACACTGGTATATCGATGCCCCGTCTCGATACACCCACGACTAGGGACCTTGAAGGATGTACTTATGGACTACTATGTCCCCACTAGTATGATCCGCATCATAGTCCAGGTAGTCAAGTACACATCCTAAGGGCTTTACCAACATGTAACTATAAGACAGTATAAAGAGACAAGTATATATGTTAAGATAAAGAGCAACCAGATAGCATACTATCATATCGAGCAAGAAAGTCCTCTCTATATATGTCCAAGCATCCAATATAATATACATCATCTGTACAATACTGGCCTCTAGGGCATACATACAACTAACAGTAGGTCATAGGAAGTGGTAATTTCCAGGTGATATTTCATAGCCAAGAAGGACTTCACGCACTTCAGCAATTATGGATTTTGGACTTTGGTGGGTGCTCCAGAAGGTGTAAAATCCATTAGGAGCAAGAAGATCTTTCGAGATCTGTGCAAGTGGAAAGGTAATAACTTAATAAAGCTAGACTTGTTGTAAAGAGTTTTCATCAAATACCCGTTGTAGATTGTGATGTGACTTTTACTTCAGTATCTATGCTGAAGTCCATATGGATATGATTTGACGTTGATACTATTCTTGGTTATGATATCTGGCAGATGGATGACTATAACGTCATTCCAAATTGGAATTTGGAAGTGCACGTGTATAGGACTCTGCCAGAAGGTTATCGCAGCCAGTGGGAGCAGCGGAAGGTATGCATGTTACTTATGTCTATTTGTAGAATAAAGCATGCATAGCGGAGACGGATTGCATATTTTGATGTGAAAGTCAAGGTCACTGACTTCATCAAAACAATAGATAAACTTACTAAGAATGATGTAGGGAGTATTGTCCTGAATTTGAATGACATACTCCAAATAGGAAGTGATGTTCCTATACTATAATCGGTCAAACTTTGGTTGTCACATAGTGTGTTCTTCACGTTGGATATGGATAATATATCACGAATTATGGTGATTAGATCTATGGTTCTAGATCTATATTTGGGAAGTTCCCCAATCAGGTACTTAGACAGCATTCTGAAAGTATTTTAGAATGGACGACTCCCAGCGTGGTGGTGTATCCGCAGGTGATGGAGTTACCCTCTCTAAAAAGATGTCTTCTAGACTGATGAGGAGAGAGACTGGCATGAATGACATATCATTTGCTTAGGCAATTGAGTCAATCATGCAATATCTTGTACAAAACCAGATAGAAAATATATCAGGGATTCTGGTTTTAGATCTAGAATTGGAAAGTTTCCGAATCGGGTACCTAGACAGCATTCGAAAAGTATTTTACAATAGACGACTTCTGCCGTGGTGGTGTACCTGCAGGTGATGGAGTCACCTTCTCTAAAAGGGATGTCTTCTAGACTGATAAGGAGAGGGACTTGCATGAATGACACGAAAACCGAAATCTGAGTTTTGCGGTTTGCGGTTGTCCTAAATAGGATCTGAGCCTGGAAGGCGTTTTGCAGTTTCCCAAATCTCACGAAACATCATATGAGAATATAGTAATAATGGCAATGTACATGATATTGACATGATGCATGCTAGTACAAATGAACGAAAATCTAACTACCAATAAGGATGTAGTGCAATGTAGGATATCGTGGCAAGTTCTATAGTGTACGTGATATGGCAATTATCAATGGTGTGTGTGTGTGTGTGTACATATGAGTTAGTGCACGTGCGACATGAACCATTGGCAATGGTGCGAGTGTCCTGACGAGGATATATCAATGCGTAGCAATAATAGGATGCACATTATAATGCTTATGCATTAAATATGAATGTATATGCATATAAATATAAGATTTTTAACTAAAATCTAGCCATCGGGCGCTTAACGCCATCCAGACGATTCTCCCGTAGATGTTAAATCTACTCACCGAAACGGCCTCGAGCTACCTGAATCCGATCACCTCCTTCCCTTTCTTTACTCTATCTGAAGTCTCCGCAACCGATCCTAGCATCGAACAAAAACCTTAACACATGAGGCTATAATTCTGATATGACACGTAAATATACACTACACGAACAAACTAACTCTCACGAGTTAATACGTGTAAACTTAGTGTGTTAAACGTGTCCAACAACGTCTAAGACTACCCCTAAGGGCCGTTAACCACAAAAAACACTAAAAATGAGAATCGAAATATCCGTATCACACGTTAACATATCGCCTGAAATTGGGTAAAACGGTCCCAGATTTTTGTGTATACAAAATTAGAAAAATTTGCATACACCAGAGGTCTAATTAGAGTCTCAGAGATCCCCTGACAAAAACCCACACTCTAACTCTTAAGAGGGGCCGCAATTTGCGGCCAATTCTATTAAATTGGCGGCCAAGTCCTGGGGGAATTGGCTCGGGTTTTGAGGGTGCACTCAGGGTTCTATAATAAACTTCCAGTAATAGCAACTTATCTCTGTGATCACTGGTTTGATAGCAGATTTGATCTGAAACCCTAACTATTAACTAATTACAGGTTTTGACACTAATTAAGACATTAGGATGGTGTACTGAAAACTTAGTGTTTAAACAAGAATGTTTGGTATTGAAATACTCTTAACTACCCCAGTTTAGGTTATAGCTACTCTAAAAATTACCACAACCCCAAAATTCACCTCAAAACCTCACTTTAGTTCTTAAAAACATCACAAAACAAATTTTTAATCTAAATTTAGAGTAGTAAGGCAAGAGTTTTATAAAAACATGTTTAAGATTTCCACCTTACCTCAAAATTGATAGTGGGGAGGTTCAAATGACCAAGTAGCCTCAAAGATGTGGTTTTTGGCTCTCACAAGAGTTTAGAAAGCACAAAAGTGAGTTTTTGTGAGGAAAATTTGTGAAGGATTTGAAGTATGTGTGTAATAAAGTTAGGAGGTAGTGAGGGATTTGTGATGGGAGTTAGAGAAGAAAGAAGATAGAAGGAAGCAGAAGGAAGAGGGAAGGAGAAAATATGGCTATCATTAGCCATGCAAGATTTTTCTCCCCTTCATTAAATGCACATCAATTCATGTCTCCTCCATCATTTTTCTTTTATTTTTCTTTTATTAAAACTATATAATTAACTAAATAATTTAAGAAGTGAATTTGGGTTAAGTTGTTATGGCTACAAAAAGTGTTCTAACCTAAACTAACATGTTGCTAATACTGGATTAACATATACATATGTGTATGCATATATTTAAAATAATTAAATAAATAAAAATATGTGAAAATGATTACTAACTAAGCTTTATTGAAAACCCATATTATATCGCTTAATTAATGTATAATTAACTCTAATCATGTTTTAGGACGTTACTGAGAGTCGACCCTATCACCACCATGAGGTTTTAGTAACATCAAGCATGCCAAATTTTAAATTTATTGGATGCTAAGTTAGACTATACAAGATCTTTGCTAGAATATTAGGGTTTACTATCATGATGTGAACAACTAGAGAAAGTGAAAGATAGTTATACCCTTGTAGATCGAGTCCTTCTCTTCTCTAGCTCCAGGTTGTGGTCCACGCGACTCCACTAGGCTCCTCTTCAAGATGAAAGAACCCCTTTTGTGATCTTCACGCTAAAGACGATCCATCCGAAATCCACTAGCTCAAGCTAACCCTTCACTAATCTTATTAGTGAAGGCAACACTCCACATCAAATTGCCAATCTAATGTGAGATGGTGAAGTAGGGGTTTAATTTGCTCGCTAGGGTTTACTCAAGTTCAATGATTCACATCACATGTGAGGTTTTGAACTTGAAGGTGAGGTGAAGAAAATTGTAGAGAGTAAGAGGAAGCAAGAGCTCAAGAAATGGCTAAGGCATGAACCCAAGAGTGAATGCAAGCATAGAATGAGAAAATGAATATCTGTTTCCTCACTTATTCAAGCATGGAATAAAATGCAATAATAAATTGCAACCATGCTTGAATAGTGAGTCAAGAGTACTATACAAATAATAAAACCCATGTGTCACATCCCGCTTCCCAAAATACGGAATATAAGGGTGACAAGACCAGCCATGCTCCTACGATCAAGAAAAACCTGCCATAGTCACGTTTCGGCTTCTAGCATTATATAGTAATCAGTAAAATACAACACAGATAAATGTAAGTCCACGTTGCCAACCCCGGTTCTTGCGGGGAGGCGGAAACGGTATAAAAACAAATTTTTAGCGCATTAGGCAACATGGACTAACAAAAGTCGGGATCTTTTCTAAACTAAACTAGCTACCAAGCTAAAGAGAGTTAGCTACTCGGAAAAGATGTTATACCTAACTTGAACTCCTTCTTCTTGAAACCTTTGTGGAGCTTGAATGGTGCTTTCCTCGTCGCCTTCTTCCGTCAAAGATGGATCCACCTGAGGGTTCAACCTTCGGGCTCCTTTCTCGAACTTTGAGAGAACTAGAGTCTTTGGCTTGCTAGACCTCTAACCATAGAGTGAGTAGAGAGTGGTTTTGGGGTGTTCTTATCTCAAGGAGAGGGTTTCTCAACATATGAGAGTGAGTCTCCTTGAACTAGAGGAGGATGAAGAAAAAGAGAGGAGAGAGAAGTGTTATGATAGAATGAATAAACTTTTTACAACCATAACATAATATGAAATGAATTATCAAATTAATAATAATAATCTAAATAAAATAGTTGATGGATGGTTTGGAATGACAATTATCATTACACACATTAAATGGTTTTGCTAGAATCAAAGAGCATCTTTGATATGTAATGATGATAGTCAAAGTTTCAACCATGGTCAACTAGTCAACCATGGTCAACAAGTCAACAAACCCAACCATGACACAATTTCATTTAATTAATATTATTAATTGATATATCATAAATTCATTAGGGTTTGGAAAAAGACGACTGTCAACTGTGCATACACACCCGTTCCGAAACCCTAATGAAAAACCTCTTCCTCCGCCTCAATCAACTGTGCATACACACCCGCATTCTTGTTCCGAGGAACACGAATACAATGAGATAAATCTAACCCCAAAACATATACTAGTATCTGGCTCAAACCAGAGCCCGCTAGTAATATCCGTCCGGACTCCAAACGTGCACAAGTGCGCGGATGAGAACGAACCCTGTCGCAAAACCATACGACCTCTACTCTGTTTTGCCCAATGGCGAATAGCCCTCTGTGTGGGACTCTAAAGACTCGACACGACGCTGGCAGTGGGTTTAACCACAGACCGCAAGCGGCACTAGCTGTGCGTAACGGTCCCCAGGTAGATACCGATAAGAAGACTGACGAGGTGAACCCCATCTGAACTCCTACTGAGTCTGAATGTGACAGTCTCCGTACAGTCCGGTCTGTTCGTCGGATACATCGCATGGCGGGCCTAGGGGGCGGTAAACGTCAGTCCCCTAATAGCGGTACAAGTCGTGTCGGAGTGAAGCCCAAAACACCCTGAGATAACACTGGAAGCCTACCAGTATATCTCGATTGCCCTGGCCAGGGACTACTCGTGTAATGGCTCTCCTAGACACAGCGCGATGTCAACCCACAATACCGGGAGAGACGAATCCTGTCTAACCGTCACTGCCTCCAAGTGCTTCGGGACTGTACCCAACTACTACCTGTTTGCATGACACCTTTGAGCCGTGGTAGGGTAGTAATCAAAGTACAGTGGGAACATACTCGAGGCAAAGTGACAATGTCAAGTCAGCGGACTAAGCTGTACTCATGTCACCTGGGAACTGATAACTGACGATAGGTATAATACCAACCGGTCAGTTCCCGACGAGTCCTGTCTAGTGTACTCGTAACCTAACGAGCACCCGTATACTATCTCCAGTACGACGTATTGATGGCTGTGGGACAGACCATCTCCTACACTGGGATGAGAAGCGCATACGCTAGTCTACTCCGGAGTATCGATGCTCTGTCTCGATAGTCCTGCGACTAGGGACCTGTATAAGGATGTGCTTATAGATTACCCAGCCCCCACTAGTGTGACTGCCATCACAACGCTGGTAATCAAGCAAAGATCCTAAGGGCTCCACTAATGTGTATAGGTGATATACTAAAATAAACGCATGTACACATTGAAGTAGAAACAAACCAAGTAGCATACTACTATATTGAGCAAGATTGTTTATACAAGGTGAATATCCCAAGCTTCCATTAAGTAATATACAAACTAGTATGATACAGTAATGGCCTCTAGGCGACGCTATAGTTGGATAATATTTAGATTTATCAGTTAAGTTTCCAACTCACAAGACGGATCGATAATATCCGTAGTGTATGGGAGTTATGCATCATATAATAGCGGGGTATACGTTATGTCCCTGCTTGGGACAGCCGTATGTACTAATGGTTTAAAATGCGATTAAAATAGTAAACGATGGTAAAAATGAATGAAATCACTTCCAATAATTAGCTAACATATTTATCTTCCCTTCAGTATAGGGTTGCGTATAATACCCATTTCACATAGAAACGTGAAAGCATTTCAATTTGAGTATTGACAGCCAGTGCTGCTCTGGACTGCAGTCCAGAGCTGTAATTCTCCCCGATTTTCATTATCACGACTTATTAAAATTTAATAGAAAAAAATATATTACAGTAGGTTATTATGTTATCTTCAATATGAGTCCTGAAACGCCACAATCCGATCTATACATAATTTATAATAAATTTTACGGGTTAGCATGTACGAAAAATTTTAGATTTTACGACGGAAATCGGGATACCATTTTACGTGAGGAAACGACATTGTTTTGCAGCCAAAATCTTACAGGATATTCGTTAACTATACCTGGGTTTATTAACACAAGTTCCTCTATTTTAAAATAGGTTTTAGTCTAGGATATGTTCAAAAACTAGCTTAAGCAAACGGTTATCAATGAAAAGTCGGTTTCTTACTTGGGAGCGTGAGGTTTGAACCATAAGAATTATGAGCGTTTTCAAACATGGGGTAAAAGCCACTAGATGTATTATATCGCTAAAAGCAATGACGCGTGCTCATAGTATCAAATGATTCGATTACGGTATTCGATTCAAGCATAAAATCATAATAGAACTACTTAACTAATATATTTATATAGCATGTAAAAGCAAGTGGAATTCACTTGCCTGCGATGACCGACGGTCACGAAGATGATGATAGCGGCGACCCACAACAACGGTACGAACAAAGCTACACACGGCTAGGATTCGGGCTTGGCCTCGGCGATGGATACGAAGCTGCGAGGATGATGGCGAAGTGGGGTGCGGTGGTCGGAGGTGGCCCGTGGGTGGTAGGGGATGAGGGCAGTGGAGGAGCTCGAGGGTTGTTGATGAAGGTGGGTCACGATAGCTCAAGAAGGAGGTGCGGGGAACTCGGGCAGGCGGTGGAGTGAACTGACGGGGTTTGGTGATGGCTAGGGGATGCTCGGGTTTTTGGTGTCAGGGATGAAGGTGATGGTGGTGTCGGGCGGTCGGGGAAGAGAGCGGTGAGGGGAGTGACGACTGGAAGGTGAGGCGAAGGTAGAAGTGAGGTCGTGATCGGCGATGGGTTTTCTTGGGTCATCGAGGTGTTGGGTTCACGAGCTTGGTGCAGGGGTTTGCTCGGGTTTTGCAACGGGGAGAAGGAGGAGAGAGGAAGTTGGAGGTAAGGATGGTGAGGGATGGTCGGCGGTAAGGTGGCAACGACGACGTGACTAGGGGTTAGGGTTCTCAGGGTTGCGGGTTTCGTCACGAGGAGGCAGGGAAAAATAGAAGAAAAGGGAGGTGAGAATAGAGAGAGGGGGTGAACGTGAGGTGAGAGAGGGGGTGAACGTGGGTGAGGGGGTTTTAATAATTAATTGAAAAATTATGAAGAAGAGAGAGAGAGAGAGTAAAGGAATTTAATATATATAATTATTAGGTTTTAATTTGGGGTTTAATGAAATGGATTGGGGTAGGATTTGGATTTAAATGAGAAAATTTTGAATTTGAAAAAAAAAAGAAGGAAGTAATCTGTTGGTTAAAAGCAAAGTTTTGGGTTGTTGAGCTTGGGCTCAAGAAAATATAGAAGGAAAGAGTGGGATTAAATATGGATTTGGGCTTAGAGTTAGGCCCATAGGAAACAAAATAGTTAGAATATAATACAAAATTTAAAATGGGTAAAACATTTTATTTGAATACAGATATTAGCGTAGATAAAGACCAGTTATTACATCATACCACCCTTACAAAAATTTCTTCCTCGAAATTAAAAGAACGAACGAAAGAAAAAAAAGACGATACAAATGGCTACCCGAAAAGATGTGGGGACCGTGAACGTATATCCTCCTCACGTTCCCATATAGATTCCCCAGGTGAACGACCGCCCCAAGACACTCGGACTAACGGAATGTCTTTATTCTTCAGCACTTTCTCTCTATGGTTGAGTATAGTAATATGCTGCTCCACATAAGATAAATCGGTACCCAAAGTCAATTCAAAATGATTGAGAACCTAACTGTCGTCTCGAACGTAGCGCCGCAACTGTGACACATGAAATGTGCTGTGTACGCCCGCTAACATTGGGGGTAAGGCAAGACGGCAAGCCACTTCCCCGACTCGTTCCAATACCTCGAATGGTCCAACGAATCGGGGACTGAGTTTCCCGCGACTTCCAAACCCGATAACACTGCGGTGGGTGAAATATTCAGAAACACATGATCTCCGACCTCGAATTATAGTGCTCTCCTGCTGGCATCCGCCCAACTCTTCTGTCGGTCCTGAGCCATCTTTGCACTGTCTGATCATCTGAACCTTGTCTACCGTCTGAACAATAAGTTCGGGGCCCAATAATCTTCGCTCACCTATGTTATCCCAACAAACAAGAGATCGAAATTTCCGTCCGTAAAGTGCTTCGAATGGGGCCATCTGGATGCTAGCTTGGAAACTGTTGTTATAAGAAAACTCCACTAGATGGAGGTGATCCTCCTAAGAATCTTGAAAGTCTAGCATGCACGCCCTTAACATGTCCTCGAGCGTCTGAATAGTACGCTTGGACTGTCCGTCCGTCTGTGGATGGTAAGCCGTGCTGAACTTGAGATGTGTACCCAGACTCTCCTGTAAGCTTTTCCAAAAGTGCGAAATGAATCTAGTGTCTCGATCTGATACTATACTTACTGGAACTCCGTGAAGTCGCACTACCTCTTGCATGTATTTCTCCGCAAGCGAATCTGTCGACTGTCCCACCCAGAAGGGTATAAAGTGTACTGCTTTCGTAAGACGGTCGACGATAACCCAAATGGCGTTGTTGCCTCTTGGGCTCTGTGGTAAGGCAGTCACTGTAACAACCCTAAATTTCCTATACAAATTTTTTCAAAATATTTTTTTTCAAAATCCTTAAAGGGGTATTTTAGCCTGAGCACAAGATATAAGTAATTATCTTACTTTTTAATTACAAGTTAAAAGAATGTAACAACTCCATTTTTAGTGTACAAAATTTGCTTAAAAATTAATGTATACTTGGGGTATTTACATTTTCTGTAACTACTTTAAATAATTAAATAGCTCCATAATTACAAGAAGGAGCTTGTAGCTCATTGGTAATACCTTGCACTTCTGAACCAAGCCACCAGAGTTCAAATCCCATACCCCACATTATTTTTAATATTATTTTGTTTTGAATTTTTTAGAATACCAACAGTCAACACATGATAACTCCAAAATTCCCCACTACACATGAAAAACTAAATATACCAGAGGCTACACCAGGCGACCCCCCACCTCCCTGACCTCCGACTCGGACGGCGGACCAACCGACTCGGGACGGCCGAGTCCCCAACATGGGAGTTATGACTTTTCATCTGCCCTACCCCCTGCACACTCCATTTAATTAGATCGATTCTAGAGACACCATTAATCCCCATTTACTCTATTTTTAATGAATTTTAACATTATTTTTACATTTTTTAATTTAAAACCCTTCATCTACCCTAACCCTATAAATACCACCGCTACCCTCTACCCTCTCATCCCAAAACTCTGAGCCAACTCTCTAAAATTTCCAAGAAACTTGTGTACTTTGAAAACGAGCACGAAGCGAAGCTACGGCGAAATTCCCGGCGAACTTCCGGCGATCGTTCTAGGAACTCTCGGCGACTAATCGACGCACCGGCGATTCCTCTTCTTTCATCTCTTCCTCTTCTAGTTGTCCAAAACCCATAAGTCCCCATTTTCTATCTCTCTTTTCTATTCAAAAAATACGGATTTACAAAACCCGACGGAACCGGAAAAAATCTGATTTTCGATTCGGTTTCTTCATAAAACTTCACTTCTCGTTAATACAATTATGCTTAAACTCCCTCATGTTGACTATTAAACACTAATCAACCAAATTGATCAAGTTTCATTTCATAAAATGATGGCTATTTCAATTTATCGTATTTTTCACTTAAATACCACATTGTTTCAATTCTACATTTAACTCCGTTAAACTTGCTATACCTTTAAGTAGATCACGAGGTAACGACCTACCTCCTCACACACTCATATGCAACATAACACGATACCCTCGAGAACTTAGAATACGGGAAAACAAACATTTTCATTTAAATACCATTTACTTAATAAAACCATTTCTAAAAGATTTAGTATTAATACATCTTTACAAATAAATACCACTTATTATGAAAATAGGATAAGGTTGTGGGCATTCATTCGTTTATCTAAACCTGACTTTGTGGTGTCTAGGCTAGATAAGGGAGAAAGGTAACTTTAAAAGGCCCGTCTCACGGTGATTCGTGAGCGGGTCCCTCCTTTCTTCACTTGTACTTACCTGGCCACAATTGGCGGTTAAGAGGCGATTTGAGGTATCTCACAACTTATCACTTTGGACCAATTAGGAGCAGTCTAGTTGATTTAGGAGACCCTAGAACATAGAATACGGGAAATCGACATCTTTACAAATAAATACCATAATTAATAAAACCGTTTTTCCTTAATTATTAGTATTTATACAAATCTTTGCAAAGCGCCGCTATAACCCATTTGGGGAACCCGTTCGGGATGGTGCGGATTATCGCACATCCTCGGACTTAGTAGTGCGAGATGCAGACCTCCGCAAGGAGCATTCGGTCTCGAAAGATTTAAAATACGATATCTTAAGAAAACGAGATTTCTAGAATATTATATATACTAAAATTATTTTCATATAAATATATGTATATGTAACATAAAAATATCTATTTTGAATTATTACAAATATTCCATTTTTTTCTAAAATGTCATAAGAATCATTTTACAATAAAATACCATGAATTCCATGCAAAACCAATATTACAAATAAATACCATTTATTATGAAATTAGGATATTTTCACTATAAATATCACAATGTAAAATCTACAATCTACAATCTACAATTTACAATATTACAATTTAACATGAATCCATGAATCCAATTATCAACCTATACAACTTGACTGAACCGAACCATGGATATACATTCCATTTACATAGTTCTCCGGTTATTCCATTTACATGATTCTACGGTTACATCCGTTTACTGATATCATGGTTTCGGTCAGTCATCCAATTATACAATCTATACAGTTTATAATACAATACAATACAATACAATAATACAATCAAGATAACACTACGGGGTTTAAGGGGTAGACTGGTACCGAATATGTTAAAGGTGGCACGAGGTGGTCACTTAAGACGTAATTACATCCATGTCGTTGTTCCGTGGTATTATTGACGGAGCCTTGTACTACGGGTTACCAAAGTCCCCGGTGTAAGTGGGACTCCTCTCGTATACACTGGCATCTTCTGTATCAAGCTACAAACAACAGCGTTAACATAATATTACAACAATATAATACAACTTTAAAAGATACATTCTTATTCTGTCTATTCTACTTCTCCCTTATCTTTGGGACTTACCGAGCGATCTGTTCACTGACGACATTCTCTTTCTTTCTTCTTTGAATGTCGTCAGGTGTTTTGGACACGTCAGAGATCGAGCCTACTGCTGAAGACTTGGATCAGTTTGTTGAAGACCCAGAGCTTTAGTTTCATTGTACACATTTCCTTTCAGTACCTTACATTCCTGTTATGCTATTGTTTAGGCATCGCTTTTATTTCAGTTGTATTTACTTTTCATGCATTGTACAAAAGGATGTTAATAAATAAAGTTGCTGTTCAGTTTATATATCTTGTCTCTTGTGTACTTACTTTTATATTGCTTAGATACGCTTAGCGTATTTACTTCAGAGTAAATACATAGCGGCCTCGTCCCGTCCCCTTTGCCGTATACCGGGATCACAAAGTCCATAGTGATGTGCTCCCATTTCCATTCGGGTATCGGAAGCGGTTGCAGCAGTCCGGCTGTTCTCTGGTTTTCAGCCTTTACTTGCTGACATACTAAGCACTTGGATACAAACCGTGCAATCTTTCGCTTCATCCCGTTCCACCAATAGTGTTGTCTCAGATCTCGATACATTTTCGTGCCTCCCGGATGTACAGAATAAGCTAAACTGTGAGCCTCAGCTAGTACTTCTTCTCGAACACCCCCTTGGGAACGCAGAGTCTACTACCGAATCTCAAAGAACTGTCTCGATGTATGAGTAAGTCTTTCCTCAGTCCGACTTCCACCTACTCTCTGAACTTCTGCAGTCGAGGATCATCAGTTTGCGCAGCCTTAATGCGTTATACAAGTGAAGACTGCACCTGTAATTGCCAAAACTGCCTGATTACACCCGATGTAACAACCTCTAGTTCGAGCTTCTGAAAATCCTCAAAGATGCCCCTCTAACTGGTCAAAATCATGACTGCGGGCTTGCGACTAAGTGCGTCGGGTACGACATTTACTTTCCCCAGATGGTACTTTAAGTCTAAGTCATTGTCCGCCATTAGTTCTAGCCATCGGTGTTATCTCATATTCAATTCCCTCTAAGAGAACACGTATTTCAGACTCTTGTGATCCGTGTACACTTCTACCTTTTCACCCAGTAAGTAATGTCTCCAGATCTTCAATGTGAAAACCACTGCGGCTAACTCCAAGTCGGGTGTTGGGTAGTTCCTCTCGTGATTCTTCAGCTGCCGAGAGGCATAAGCAACTACCCGACCGTGTTGCATCAGAACGCAGCTTGAACCTTTCCCTGAAGCGTCGTTGTGTATCACTAAACCACCCGAATTATTTGGAGCTGTAAGAATAGGGGTCGTGATCAACTTTTGTTTCAGTACCTCAAAAGCCTGAGTACATTCCTCTGTCCATACGTAAGGCACTTCCTTCCAAGTCAGCTAAATTGGGGGTTAGGTGATTACAAGGTTCAAGGATGAGATAAAGTAATTACTTATAATAAAGGAAAGAAATGTTGTAAGAAGGGTCAATTAATACATCAAGCGGGCTTTAAAGGTACAATACTCTAGGAAAAATTTTGATTGAACCAGAACTTTATTAGTCAGAAAATCTTGACAGAGTACGATTAAGAGATAAACATGGCCCTAAACTATACATTGTTTTTATTTGGCCCTAAGAAAAGAAATTAAATCGCGTCAGTCGCGCTTGTGGAAGTTCAACAAGTTGCGATATGTTCTCGTGCTAATATGGGGGCGTCCATTCCCATAGTGCCTTTCTAGGATATCTGCTTGAGGTTCTTCAGCCTTGAGTTCCTCTTCACTCGAGATTTCATCCTCCGATTCCTCCTCGGCTGGAGGTTCGTCTTCAGATTTCTCCCCTATAGGGTTTTCTTCTCCTGGCACTTCCTCTTCGGCGGGAGCTTCCTTATCGGAATCCTCCACCATATGCTCTGCCTCTTTCGGGTCCCTTTCTGGATCCTTTTCCATAGGGTCTTCCTCGGGATTCTCCTCTTCAGGATCCTCATCTGGATCCTCATCTACCGCATTTTCCTGTGGATCCTCTTTTATCGGGTCTTCTCCGGGATCCCCTTCCACTGCATTTTCCTGTGGATCCCCTTCTATCGGGTATTCTTTGGGATCCTCCTCCCCAGGGTCTTCTTCTGGGTCCTCCTCTTCATCGTCAGAATCATTAATCATATTGATCTCCGGAACTGCGACATCGACTCCCTCGTCCTCGGATTCGCTGTCGTCGAAAATAATTTGTGGGCCATTGACCTCATCGTCTGAACTCACTAATATACAATCGAAAGAAATGCAGGACCGAGTGTCCTCATCGATAAGCGGTGCCGCCCCAAGGTTGGCCATGGCCTGAAAAGTAAGGGGTCATGATCAGATGGTAGAACACGAAGGAAAATAACGACTAATGATGCAGAACACGAGGAAAAGATGAAGTAGATAAGATTCAAAACATGAACTTGAGTGGCGATGCACAAGTAGTATAAAGAAGTGAAAGCAAGGAAACAAAGTATGATTCAAGGGACCCCTAAATTGAACTGCAATCTTATTCTAAACCCAGGGCTCTGATACCAACAAAACCATGTCACGCCCCGTTTTCCAAAATACAGAATACAAGGGTGACAAGGCCAGCCATGCTCCTACGATCAAGGAAAATCCTTCCGTAGTCACATTTCGGCTTCTAGCATTATATGGTAATCAGTAAAATACAACACGGATAAAGATAATGCAGTCACTAAAACTATCGGATATAAAGAAAACTGAGCTCAATGGAAGTAAACAAGAGGGCAACTAACTAGGAATATCAAAGGAGAAATATAACTGGTTCACTGGTCTGGATCTTCACGGTCTTCTCGAGAATCAGACGGATCCCCCCTCTACCACTGAGCATGCATACTCAGGTCGTCAGGACGACACAACAGCAATATTATAATAATAACAAAGAGGCAAGGAAATAAAGTAATAACAGTGGAGACAATAAATGCAGGTAATCGATATGCCATTAAACACTGCTATGTATGATCTGTGTCCCTATCAGTCTCTAAGTCACTTTAGAAATCGAGTTGTGGAAAGGAGTGATCATGTTTAACGAGGGTCTCGTACATACCCGAGACTACGGCCCACTGTCACCCGGGACATGACTCTGTCAGCCGGACCGCTAGGTCCAAACCTAATATATAAGAGTCGATGTTCGAATGATCATCCTCTAAATCACTGACCTCGCTAAATACAATTTCCATTCCACTTCGATTTCCCATTTCCCCCCAGGTTTCACTATCTATAAGTATGGGATAGTCCTGTACAAGTACGCATCAATAACACTGCCATATTCACTATGCACTGTATTGTCACTATCACGAATCATTCACTTTTACCGGCGTACTTGACACTCCCAAACCGATACCATTCACGCTCGACAATGCATTGTATACTGACACTTAATAATGAAGCGCACTATCGCTAGAGGTATTACAGTCGGATAAAACTGTGAATCATGCCACTAAACAATTTATATACAATACAAGTCACTATGCCTCTCATGAAAAAATCGCATTAAATCATACATTCAGAATTAAGTAAAATGATACAAAAGTGGTAACAAGTAAACTCAGTCGGCAGTTCAACGAAATTGGTTTCAAGTCAATCGGGTTTCGGGTTCGCAAATTACAGTCATTTCATTTTAAGTGTTCTCTGCTAGAAATTCAGTTCCTGAACTGAAAGTCCATTTCGTAACACAGTTTTCACCCTGTTGGGATCAAAATTAGGCGACGCTATAGTTGGATAATATTTAGGTTTATCAGTTAGGTTTCCAATGCACCAGACGGATCGATAATATCCATAGTGTATGGGAGTTATGCATCATATAATATCGAGGTATACGTTCTGTCCCTGCTTAGGACTGCCGTATGTACTGATGGTTTAAAATGTGATTAAAATAGTAAACAATGGTAAAAATGAATGAAATCATTTCTAATAGTTATCTAATAGATTTATCTTCGCTTCGATATAGGGTTCCGCATAATACCGTTTTCACACAGAAACGTGAAAGCATTTCAATTCGAGTATCGACAGCCAGTGCTGCTCTGGACTGCAGTCCAGTGCCGTAATTCTCCCCGATTTTCATTATCATGACTGATTAAAATTTAATGGAAAAAAAATATTACAGTAGGTTATTATGTTATCTTCGATATGAGTCTTGAAACGCCACAATCCGATTTATACATAATTTATTATAAATTTTACGGGTTAGCATGTACGAAAAATTTCAGATTTTACGACGAAAATCGGGATACCATTTTACGTGAGCAAACGACATTGTTTTGCAGCCAAAATCTTATAGGATATTCTTTAACTATACCTGGGTTTATTAACCAAAGTTCGTCTATTTTAAAATAGGTTTCAGTCTAGGATATGTTCGAAAACTAGATTAAGTAAACGGTTATCAATGAAAAGTCGGTTTCTTACTTGGGAGCATGAGGTTTGAACCATAAGAATTATGAGCGTTTTCAAACACGGGGTAAAAGCCACTAGATGGATTAAATCGCTAAAAGTAATGACGCTTGCTCATAGTAGCAAATGATTCGATTACGGTATTCGATTCAAGCATAAAATCGTAATAGAACTACTTAAATAATATAGTTATATAGCATGTAAAAGCAAGCGGAATTCACTTGCCTGCGATGACCGACGGTCATGAAGATGATGATGGCGGCGACCCACAACAATGGTACGCACAAGGCTACACACGGATAGGATTCGGGTTTGGCCTCGGCGATGGATACGGAGCTGCGGGGATGATGGCGAAGTGGGTTGCGGTGGTCGGAGGTGGCCCGTGGGTGGTAGAGGATGAGGGCAGTGGAGGAGCTCGAGGGTTGTTGATGGAGGTGGGTCACGGTGGCTCAATAAGGAGGTGCGGGGAACTCGGGCAGGCGGTGGAGTGAACAAACGAGGTTTGGTGATGGCTAGGCGATGCTCGGGTTCTTGGTGTCGGGGATGAAGGTGATGGTGGGGTGGGCGGTCGGGGAAGAGAGAGGTGAAGGGAGTAACGACGGGAAGGTGAGGCGAAGGTGGAGGTGAGGTCATGATCAGCGATAGGTTTTCTTGGGTCATCAGGGTGTTAGGTTCACGGGCTTGGTGTAGGGGTTTGCTCGGGTTTTGCAACGGGGAGAAGGAGGAGAGAGGAAGGTTGAGGTGAGGATGGTGAGGGATGGTCGGTGGTGAGGTGGCGACGACGGCGAGGCTAGGGGTTAGGGTTCTCGGGGTTGTGGGTTTCATTACGAGGAGACAGGGAAAATAGAAGAAAATGGAGGTGAGAATAGAGAGAGAGGGTGAACGTGAGGTGAGAAAGAGAGTGTGAACGTGGGTGGGGGGGTTTAATAATTAATTAAAAAATTATGAAGAAGAGAGAGAGAAAGAGAGTAAAGGAATTTAATATATATAATTATTAGGTTTTAATTTGGGATTTAATGAAATGGATTGGGGTGGGATTTAAATTTAATTGAGAAAATTTTGAATTTGAAAAAAAAAAAGAAGGAAGTAATATGTTGGTTAAAAGTAAGGTTTTGGGTTGTTGGGCTTGGGCTCAAGAAAATGTAGAAGAAAAGAGTGGGATTAAATATGGACTTGAGCTTAGAGTTAGGTCCATAGGAAAAAAAAATAGTTAGAATATAATACAAAATTTAAAATGGGTAAAACATTTTATTTGAATACAGGTATTGACGTAGATAAAGACCGGGTATTACACCATGTCTTGCCCATTCCATAAATATCTCCACAATTTACACCTCATTTTTTTATTTTCTTAAAATAGAAAAACATGCCATGCTTCATATAATAATAATATATATATTTATATATACATTAATATATATATATAAAGCAATTAGTGAGCTAATGATATTAGTTAATATATAATTATATCAAATATAATTTATATCAAGTTATTAAATCAATACTTGATCTAATAATCCGGTTATATCACATATGACCGACTAATATCATTTATCTGTTTATCACATTATCAAATCAACACTTGATTCGATAATCTGGTTATATTACATATAACCTAACCGATAACAGATAACTGCCAGATTACAATACGGTATCACATACTCGTATTTAATCAGGCCCACACACACATCACATATGTGTCCTACTTCGTTTCGCTTGAACCAGGAAACTTCTGTGTGGGACTCTAAAAACTCATCAATACGCCAGCAGTAGGTGATTATCACATCAATCACCCACAAGCCGTCAGCGGTACTAGCTGGACGTAACGGCTGCCCTGGTATTGAGCGATATGAAGATCAACAAGTAAGCTCGTTCATACTCTCCATGAAGCCTATCAGTAACACTACCGTACAGTCCGGTCATTTCGTCTGATATGTCGCATATCATGTCTGGGAGTGGTAAACGTCAGACTCCCGTAACGTGATAAGTCATGCCGATGTTTGGCTCATAACAGTTTGAGAAACTACCGATAACTTTTATCAGTAAATCTCAGCAACCCTGGCCAGGGATTTTCAGTTATAGCCAATCGAGCATAACGCAACATCAACTCCCAATACCGGGAGAGACGAAACCCCTCCTATCGCTTATTGCCTCCATGTGACTCGGGACTGTACCCAAAATCCACCTGTTTACATGACTCCTTTGAGCCGTGGTAGGGAGGAAATCAAGGCACAGTGGGAGCCACACAAGACTCTATGACGATCTCTAGTTTATAGACTAACATGTACCAGTGTCACCAGAGGACTGCTATCTGATGATAGGTATACTACCAACTATGAGTCCTCGGCGAGTCATGTTCGGTGTACCCATTCTCTAATGAGCATATGTGTACAATCTTTGATGTCACACACCAATGGTTGTGGGATCAACTATCGCTCTCTAAGGGAAAAGAAACGTACACACTAGTCTATTCTGGAATATCGATGCCCTAGCCTCGATATTCCCATGACTAGGAACTGATTAAAGAATGTACTTTTGGACTACCCTAGCCCCACTAGTATGATCTCATCATAATCCTGGTAGTCAAGTACATATCCTAAGGGCTTTATCAACATGTGAGAGCAAGACAGTAAAGAATACCAGTCAACATGTTAAGATAAAGAGTAACCAGATAGCATACTATCATGTCGAGCAAGAAAGTCCTCTATATATATGTCCAAGCATCCACTATAATATACATCACATGTACAATAATGGCCTCTAGGGCATACATATTCCTAACAATCTCCCACTTGCACTAAGGCCATGTGTTATAGTATCTCATACCTAACATCCTAAAAAGCTCTCAAACTGTATCTGGGGGAGGGCCTTCAAGAGTGGATCCGCTATGTTGTCCTTCGTGTCAACTCTCCTGACATCGATCTCCCGGCGATCTACTATCTCCCCGATCAGGTGATACCGCCTCGGAATATGTCTGGATCTCTGATGGGACATTGGTTCCTTTGCCAAAGCCGCCGCTCCATTGTTATCACAATACACAGGTATTGGATACTCAATGGATGGAACCACACCAAGCTCAGCAATAAACTTCTTCATCCAGGCAACCTCTTTGGAAGCATCGTTGGCAGCGATCGTCGAGTCTGCTACGGTGTCTTGCTTGGAACTCTTCCAACACACCGCCCCTCCGTTGAGGGTAAAGCAAAAACCCGAGACCGACTTACTGTCGTTCTTATCACTATGGAAGCTCGAATCGGTAAAGGACTCCACTTGGAGTTCACCGTTACCATACACGAAGAACATTTATTTAGTCCTTCTCAAATACTTAAGAATGTTCTTCACAGCTGTCCAGTGGTTTTCCCCAGGATCTGATTGATACCTGCTCACTACACCTAGTGAGTAAGCTACATCCGGTCTGGTACATAACATCGCATACATGATAGAGCCTACTGCCGAAGCAGAGGGTATCCCTTGCATGTGAGCCCTCTCCAAATCGGTCTTGGGAGACATCTCTTTGGAGAGAGTGATTCCTGAACAAGCGGGTAAATTACCTCGCTTGGAATCTTCCATACTAAACCTCTTTAGTATGGTGTCAATGTACCTGGATTGGGACAATCCCAAAATCCATTTAGATCTATCTCTATAGATCTTTATCCCCAGGATGTAGAAGCATCATCAAGATATTTCATGGAGAACTTGTGTGATAAGACGAGCTTGACCGAGTGTAGCAAAGGAACATCGTTTCCTATCAAAAGTATGTCATCCATGTACAATACGAGGAAGACCACCTTACTCTCTACAGCCTTCTTATATATATAAGGTTCATCTACATTTTTTATGAAGTCAAACTCTTTGATGGCTTCATCAAAACAGATGTTCCAACTCCGCGACGCCTGCTTTAATCCGTAGATGGATTTAAGCAGCTTGCACATCTTTCCGTTGCTCCCACTATCTACGAAGCCCTATGGTTGTGTCATGTACACGCTCTCTTCTAAATCACCATTTAGAAAAGCGGTCTTGACGTCCATTTGCCAGATTTCGTAGTCATGGTATGCAACAATGGCAAGTAGGATTCTGATGGACTTAAGCATAGCGACAGGAGAAAAGGTTTCATCATAGTCGACGCCAGGTCGTTGACGAAAACCTTTTGCTATAAGTCTAGATTTGAAAGTCTCAACTTTTCCATCTACACCAATCTTCTTTTTGAAGATCGACTTGCTCCCAATGTGTTTTACCCCTTCAGGAGCAACATCCAAAGTCCATACTTTGTTGGTATACATGGATTCCATCTCGGATCGCATAGCATCCAGCCATTTCACAGAGTTTCCACTTGTGATGGCCTGCTCGAAACTAGTAGGGCCATCATCTTCCATGATGCAATTCTCGCTCCCACCGTCTATGAGAAAACCGTAGTATCTCTCGGGTGGATGAGGAACCCAACTAGATCTGCGGAGTGGCTGGGGTTCATTGGGAACTATTGGATCCTCTGGTTCTACCAAATCGTCAGTTGTAGTTTGTGCTGCTGGAACTTCTTCCAGTTCTACCTCATTGCCACTAATTTTTTTCATAAGAAATTTCTTTTCCAAAAAGGTGGCATGTTGAGCAACAAACACCTTTTGTTCCTCAGTATGGTAGAAGATATATCCATAGGAATCCTTTGGATATCCCACAAACTTGCACAAAACAGACCTTGCCTCGAGCTTATCCGGATTTTGCTTTTTAACATAAGCCGGACAACCCCATATCTTAACTCGTTTAAGAGATGGTCTCTTCCCATTCCATATCTCATATGGAGTGGTAGGCACTGATTTGGTCAGAACTCTATTCAATAGGTATGCAGCTGTCTCAAACGCATGTTCCCAAAAAGAAATAGGTAACTCAGCAGTACTTATCATAGAGCGCACCATATCTAATAGGGTGTGATTTCTCCGCTCCGATACACCGTTATGTTGTAGTGTATACGGAGGAGTAAGCTGAGAGAGAATCTCATTCTCTTTTAGATAGTCTCGGAATTCCCCGCTCAAGTATTCTCCTCCCCGATCAGATCGTAGGATTTTAATACTTCTGTCGTCTGGTTTTCAACTTCGCACTTATATTCCTTGAATTTCTCAAAAGCTTCAGATTTGTGTTTCAACAAGAACACATGTCCAAACCTTGAGAGATCATCGGTGAATGTAATAAAGTACGAATAATCATTCCTAGCATGTGTAGACATAGGACCGCATACATCACTATGTATGAGACCCAAGAGTTCCGAAGCTTTTTCTCCGTGTCCAGTAAACGGAATTTTGGTCATCTTGCTTTTGAGACATGACTGGCAGGTTTCATAAGATGAAAATTTGAACAGATTCAAATATCCATCTATATGCAACTTAGCCAGTCTTGTCGCATTGATATGACCTAGTCTACAGTGCCACAAGAAGGCTTCATTCATTTCTGAACTTTTCCTCTTGTTTGTGTTCTGTATGTTAAGAACTGTACTTTGATTAAGAACGTATATACCGTTACATAACGTACCAGATCCAATCAACACTTGATTCTGGAAAATGTTCATAACATTATCCTCTAATGTGAGATTATATCCTTCTTTAGTTAGCAAAGAAACCGATATAATGTTAAACATCATCTTTGGTACGTAGTAACAGTCGTTCAGAATCAATGTATTACCAGTTGGTAATACAAGGTGATAATCGCCAACTGCCTTGGCTGCAACAATTGCACCATTCCCTACTGTTAGGCATTTATCACCCTTTCCCAATTCTCTACCTTTTTTAGCCCATGTAACAAATTACATACGTGAGATCCTGATCCGGTATCCAATACCCAGGACATAGAACAAACTGAGACACAATTCTCGGTAACGAACACACCCGAAGAAGATGGATCAATATGCTGTTTCTTCGTACGGGTGGCGCGGGAATCCTGATATTCCCCTATTCCTAAGGAATCAACGTTCCCCAGCTCAGTATAATAAGCGGGTTCGGTCGATATATCCATATTATTATCTTGATTAAGGCGTGACATTGGTTGCTGCCTGGAGAGAGAGAGAAGGAAACGTGTCAGCGTGCGCTCTTTGCAAGATTAGATTGGTTATTATCTTATCTAATCAGGATGGCTCCCATTGTTTTTTTATCAAATCTTCCTTCAAACCATAAAAGGTAAGATTAGCCGGGATTAATTACACCCTACAGGTTCGCCAATCGTTCAGCCAGGCAGGTATCGGTACTCCGAGGGAGGTTTCCCGTGCTTTCGCACGGACCTAATTAAAATAAATCTTGTTTACCTAGAGGCGTAACCCCGTTGAAACCTTTCTAGACACCTACTGGATTAGCTAATTGTAAAGTGCAAAATACTCTCAGTAGTAACTCTTACTCACAGTGGGTATCGGGATCCAATTATCATATAGAAGGTATGCAATCTCATTGCAAATTTCAATACTTGAAATTCCCGATAATGGTTTTTACCGCTAGCAACATATGACCTTGGCTATGGTCAACAAATCATAAATGCTAACCAAATTCAACCCGTCATTTCTTGATTGAATCAAACCCACCCGTGCGACCCTTGGCTAAGGTCAACAAAGCCGCACGACTGTAAGTGCACGGCGGCGCCCCGGCCGTCGATCCGACGCCGGAATGCGGAAGCGGTGATTTACTTTAATTTTTCAAACCGGCAACACCGCGCACTAAATTCCCGGATCGTGCCATTAATCTAGTCCTAGCTAACTACAAGATGGAAAGAGAGATATACCGAGCGATCCGTGTCCTTCGGTCTTCTCGTCGTCGTCCCGATCTCCCGTGGAATGTTCGGTCTCCACCTCGTCGCCGGAAGGGCACCACGTCGCCGGCTTCTTTTACGGGCTCCCACCTCTATACCGAGGCAACTCGGGCACGAAGTTGGCGAGTCGACGTGCCCAAGTTTTGCTGTAGAATATAGTGTAGAACTCATGTCTCATTTGGGGCTATGGAGTTGCCTTTGGTGGAGGAAATGAAATGTGAACTTTTTCTAGATGAACTTGGGGATTTTTCTAACATGAAAAGAACAAAAATCCCCACATCAAATTTTTGGACAGACCCCATCTAATGTGGCCGGCCAAGCTTGGTGGGAGTGGAGAGAATGAGAGAGGGAGTGTATGTGTGAGAGAGTGAGCCAACCAATCAAGCAAGAGAGAGAAATGGTGATGATAACAAACAATGATCACAAAGCAAACCCTCACTCCAAAACAACCATCATCACATCCAAAGTCAAGCAATCATGAAGCATCATGAAGTCAAGAAGTCAAGGTCAAACAAGAGCTATCATGAAGCAACAAAATGCAAAGAACACCCTCCACAAATGCTTATTTGCACAAATGCAAATAAGCCCTCCTCCACCAATCTTCGGCCAATGAAGGATACAAAGAAATATGGCCGAAACGGAAAGCAAACTGGCAACTCCAGAAAACTGATCCCGTAATAAATTACAGGAAAACCCCGCTACTGTATATACATACCCGCATTTGTATTCCGACCGAAATACAAATGCAATGAGACAAAATCTACACTGTACTATACTAGGATCCGGCTTAAACCAAAGCCTGCTAGTATTATCCGTCCGATCCTGATCCGTGCAATACCGCACGTATCTGATCGAACCCTGCCATATCTCCATACGGCCTCTACAGCGTTTCGCCCGAAAACTTGAGCAACTGAATGTGGGGGACTCTAAAGACTCGTCAATACTATGGCTGTGGATTTAACCACTAGCACGTCAGAGGTATTAGCCATACGTGACGGGCTACCAGCTATTGACTAAAAGGGACGTCGATGAGCGAACTCATCCTGACACCCTACTGAGCCTGTCAGTGACAATATCCGTACAGTCCGGTCCGTTCGTCTATGAGCATCGCATGGCGGGCCTAGGGGGTTGGTAAAAGTCAGACCCCCAAAAGCGGTACAAGTCGTGTCAGAGATCAGCCCAGAACACCCTGAGATACTACTGGAATACCTACCAGTAAATCTGCTGCATTGGCCAAGGACTTTTCATGTTCTGGCTCTCCTAGACACAGCGCGACCTCACCCCCAATACCGGGAGAGACGAACCCCCGAAGATCCGCTCACTGCCTCCATGTGGCTCGGGACTGTACCCAACTAAAACCTGTTTGCACGTCTCCTTTGAGCGTGGTAGGGTAGTAATCAAGGTATAGTGGGAACTCACACGAGACAAATGACGATCCTCAGGTCGATGAACTAACCTGTACACATGTCACCAGGGAACTGCTATCTGACGTCAGGTATAAGACCAACTAGCATGTTCCCGGCGAGTCCTGTCCGGTGTACTCATAACCCAATGAGCACCTGTATACATCTTAGGTGATCCAACTGACACCAGTGGCTTGTGAGACCGGCCACCGCCCCTCGTCGGGGTCTCGACTGTATACACTAGTCTACTCTGGAGTATCGATGCCCTGTCTCGAAACTCCCACGACTAGAGACCTTTTAAGGATGTGCTTATAGACCCCAGCTCCCACGTATATGATCGCCCTCATACTGTTGGTAGTCAAGCATGAATCCTAGGGGCTCTATCAACGTGTAATAGCGACCTGTCAGGTCACCTAAAGCAGTACACGATGATAAAGATAAACCAGATAGCATACTATCATCTCGAGTAAGACTGTCCTACCGGGATAGGTCCTCCCTCAATCATTGCAATCACGTGCCTGTGATCCAATAATTGACTCTGAGGGCACTATGTCCAACAATCTTCCACTTGCACTCAAGGCTAATTATTGCGATGTCGCATAGTCTTAGCCCGTGTGATACCGAACACCCAACTCCTCTACTAGTCAGTCTCACAAAGACTGTTTGCGAAACTATTGCGTTCGAGGAATAGCCTCAGTGAGTGGATCCGCTTTGATGTTTCTTTCTATGTCTCTCTATATCTCAAGTTCGCGGAGAAACCCATCTCCCGAAATGAGCAATACCTGTCTTAGAATGTGTCTGGATGTCGGATGGGACCTAGCTCATAAATGAACTCCAAATCCAAACTTCTAAGACTGTATCGTCAACTGAACTTAATCAGTATGCTGTGCCATGCCTCCCTCAGTATTGCCTTGGACCACCTGTCCAAAATACTGCCCCTCGTCAGAGGGAAAACTATAACTCTGACAACCTCCTTGTCGTCCAGGTCACCTTGGAAGCCTGGAATGATAACTGTCTCCCGAATGAGGCTGTCGTTATCATATCCCTAGAACATCCACTTATGTTCTAAAACTGCTTCCGACTGTTTCTCTAGGATAGGATCAATGTCAACTTATTGCATCTAGTGCAAGAACAACATCTGGTGTGGTACTTGACATCTCATGATTGACTCAATTGCCTAAGCAAGTGATCTGCCAATCATGCACATCCCTCTCCCCTTTAGTCTGTAAGACACCTTTAGAGAGGGTGACTCCATCACCTGCAGGTACACTACCGTGCCAGGAGTCGTCCATTCTAAATACTCTTAGAATGCTGTCTAAGTACCCTGATTAGGAAACTATCCAAATCTAGATCTAAAACCATAGATCTAGTAACCAGTATGTCTGATATAATGTCCAAGTCCCATGTGGAGAAACCACTGTGTGACGACCAAAGTATAACCGATCGTAGTATAGGAATGTCACTTCCTACTCTGTGTATGTCATCCTAATACCAGGACATCACACCCTACTACCTTCTTAACAGATCCATCCCCTATTCTGATGAAGTCAAACCTATGACTATCACATCAGAAATTGATGATCTATCTCCGCTATATCTGCTTTAGTCTATAAATAGACATAAGCCACATGTCCACCAATGCTTCCGCTGCTCCCACTGACTACGACAACCCTCTGGCAGAGTCATATAGACGTACACTTCTAAAGCTAGTTTAGAACGACGCTATACTCATCCTCCTGCCGGGTCTCGCAGCCTGGAACAACAGCAATGGCAAGTGTGGGTAAACAAGAACTTCCCTGTCACCGTCCTTGAGGCTACCGAAGTACCTCTCGGGTGCCTGAAGTTACCCACCGTATCTGCGGAGTGGCCAATGGAATGTCAAACCAGATTGAATCTTTAGGTTCCTATCAAATCTTCAGTAATCGTTTGTGGTTCTGGAATCACTTCCAGTTCTACCATACTCCCACTACTGTTTTTTGAAAAAATCCATTTTTATTAAAACTGTGGCGAGTCTAGAATAATATCACTATTGATCTTCCAGATGGTAGAAGGTCAACCCTTGTCATAGCCTGGGTCAACCCGCAAACAGCCATTACAGAAACGTGCCTCGAGTTATCCAGAGTCTGGTTTTAAGCATAAGCCAGACAACTCCCCGTACCTTAACATCGTTAAGATATGAACTGTTCTATATCCAATACAGAAACAGAGGCACTGAATTAATTGAACCAGATTCAAATCATGCAGCTGTCTCCAGTGCATGTCAACTAAATGGAAGGAGGCCGATCAGCGTTACTCAACTTAGGAATGCTTCCAATTATGAATAACCTGAAAGAGAAGCAAGTTCTCTTAATCACTACTATCAACTGAATACCATACTCAAATATCTACATCTTCGATCAACTTGAAGAATCCTGATACTTGCAACAGCTGGTTCTCTACTTTATCCATATACCTATAACTTCTCAAAATTCGGACCCTGTGTTTCCACGAAACACCTGTCTAAAAACTAGAGAAGTCATAAGTAAACCGAATATAGTACGAGGACCAACCCCTCTGTCCTGATGGACCCTGGACAACATACAATACTCTGTATAAGTCCCTTGAGTCTGATAACTCATTCCCTGTGTGTCGTAGGTTGAAAACTGTACTTATGGCTAAGAAGAATTACACCGCTGTTTAATGCTCCTTACCTAACCATCCACTGATATAGGTAAATGTCATCGACATAATTTCAAAAAGGTATATCTCACTCTATAAAAATAGACGTACAGATATATCAATTTGAAATTGGTGCATAACAGCGGATATTCAAAATCAAATATTTGCCGACCGGCAAACAGCCCAGCTGATTTCCTCAAATATCACCGATTACAACGAATCCCGATATAATGAGGATGATCACCTAATTCCCACTAACCTACTCGCACTCATCATCTGTAAAACCATACAGATGTGAGAATCATACCTGGTAAATACATACCCTGGAGTAAGTATCTAATCGGGAAATCAGTTTTCCTTTAACAGTACACAGTGAAACTGAAACATTGAAATGTTTCGATAGGGTATCCCGGTATTCCTAGTAATGCCTCTTCCAGATTCACGACTGTAACCGTATAATTCTTTGCCACCTCTCCAAATCCCTTTATATGTCTTTAGTCATTACCTTCTGCACACCCCTTTAGGCCAAATGGTTTTCTTCCTTCCCTACCGTTCGGCACCAGCCTAAGGTTTGGAAGAAGACTATCCAATAAGCATAATGGGTGTACTATCCTAATCCTAGGAGCACTCGCAATGCGAGAGAATGTGAAGATAAAAGACAACCGAATAAACCTTATTCCTATTTCTCCTGAACCAGAATCCATCCCCGAACTGGAACAAGTTCCTTTCGAGTTCGTATATAACCGTACGATGGAGTATCCAATAAACTGTGGATCTTCGTAGTGATACGGAGTGTCCTGGAGAAATACAAATGTGAAGTGGGAGTGGTAATGAAATACCTGGTTTGGTCGTGAATATCAGTTGCAATTTACTTTGCCCTCTTACTAATCCCTTGTTATGTCTTTACTTAATACCTTATGTACACCATCGTTAGGCTAATTGGTTTTCTTCATTCCCTACCGGTTGGCACATGCCTATGGTTTGGAAGAAGACTATCCAATTTGCGTAATAGGTGTACTATCTCCTAAACCAAGGAGTACTCGCAACCTGAGAGAAGGTAAAAGGAAAAGACAACTGAATAGTCCTATCCGTTTCCTCCAGAACCTGAAACCATCCTCGAATAAATTCCTTCGAGTTCGTATATAACCATACGATGGTTTTGTCCAATGGAAGTGGATGTTCGTAGTAATACGGGGTGTCCTGGAGAAAAGGGTAAAAGTAGGAATGGCAATGAGGTTTGCAACTCTGACAATCCAAAAGCCAGTGTTTAAGAAGGTTCGGTTAATTTTGGTCACTGAGTCATAGTCTTAGGGTCAGGTCAATGGTCGCTGCCAGAGAGAGAGAAAAGAAACACTCAGCGTGCACTCTAACCTAGATCAGAATGGTTACCAATTTATCTAATCTGGAAACCTCCCACTGTAACCTCAAATTCTCCTCCAAACCTGAAAGAAGAATTAGTCGGGGTCACCCGAGGAGTAAACTAACTCATCAGTGGGAATCGGGATCCAACTATCATCGCATGATAACGTGACGGAATCCGCTCACGCTATCACACTCTAGAAGGTATGCGCATATCTGGCAAGTTTCAGTTTCTTTAGAAACTCCCGATGTGATTTTTGCCCCATGCTCTTATGACCTTGACTTTGGCCAACATATCATAAGTCACATGTCAAGTTCTACCTGTCATTCTCCAGGTTAATTTGAGCCCACCCGTACATACCCTTGACTTTGGCCAAAATAGTAGTACGACTGCCCCAAACCAACGCATCTATCTATGCTGCATATGAATACCCAATAGCTACCAATCACCGTGCCTTGACTTTGGCCAACATACACAGCTTGAATACTATTGACCACCCATATGAAACGACGGAGGGCTACGAATGGTTTCTGGCGAAAATCTTTAATGTAATGAACTTGATATCGTTGAAGGAACGGATAGCTTTTTAGGAAAATATAGTGACGAAAACCTTTGCTAAAGAGATCACTCCCGGTGAAGGGATCTCGGCTCTTTCCTCGTAGAATGAGGTGCAGGATATTCCAAGTGAATACCACGGTGCAAAGCAAAAGTAATCGGCTATAGTGAAGTTAATGCCCTGACGCAAACTTTTTGTCCAAGGGGTCACTCCCGGTGAAGGGATCTCGGCCCTTGCCTCGTCGACTGAGGAGCAGGATATTCCAACTGAATACCACGATGCTAAACAAAAGTGAACGTCCTTGCAATAACAGCCTTTTGAAAAGTGTTCCAACAACATCAAAATAGGTTTGTTTTTAACTTGCATTGATCCGAATCAACGCAGTCCCATCAATTGATCACACCACAAAGAACGAAAATATACTGATGTATATGCCATCCGCATTCGCCACTGGGTCCCGTCATTACCCATTAGGTTAGCTAACTAACGACAGAGCGGGGACTGGACTAGCGCGGATGCAAAACATATACAACATCTACTAATATATATATATATCAATATATAATATTTCGCTCAAGGCGTGATAAAATGCAACATCACAGAAATGAACAGCATCATAGAACAATACAGATATCTGGGATCCCCGGATTTCACAGAGCCACTACTGAAACCCGACGTTCCCCTGGTCGTGTGGATAGCCTGTGCAATGAAATCCTAGACCCCTACGGGCGCGGAATGTTACCCGCCAAAACCTGAAGCGAGACAGCCCCCTTCAGCAACGTGAATGGACCACCCAGCACTTCGCGGAATCCGGTAACTTGGGCACCCCTCCTGGGTCAACCTGTACCCCCTACGAGTGCGGCGAATAGCCCGCCAATTCTAGAGTAAAGCCCCCTCCGTCTCAATGCCATAAGATGCGGGCTTGTTGCCCTCTAGAACCCGGCTATCCGTGCACCCCTCCGCGGGGTAATCCTAGTACAGAAAGTAAAATATACATACAACGGGTACATCGACCGCAACCTGGTCGTGCCCCAAAATAATAATATACAGACAGGCAGTGACGGCAGTCCACATGTCGGACGCTCGCCCCGCAATATCAAATGTACATAATACAACAAAACTGTACTACCACTGCAACCAGGCTATCCCCCACGATCAATCCGCAACATCACAGCAATACACAGAACATCAACCTGAAAGTCACGTTCGCAAATCCGTCTAACTGGGCTATAGCAGTTAGACTGGATTTACCGATCAAGTGACATTCATGGTCGCAGATATAATGTAAATACTGTGAACTAATGTGTTTAAAATATCCGATCGATCAAATTTTATCAAGTGAGCCCCAAACTTTACTGTAGCAGATGAAGAAATTCTGGGCCCAAAAATAATATTCCAAAACCCCTATTTCCAAGTCAGGAGCTTTCTGCAAAATTTTGGTACACTTAACAGTTCAAGTCGCGGCGGAACCGCGGCCCAAGCATGGGTTTGGCCGCGGTTCCGCGGTCTTTTAAACTGTTCACGAGACCAACTTTTCATAGAATTCTTAAAATTCCCTGCACATCATTCTGCAACTACCTGAAAAAATTTTGGAGCCAAAAAAATTTCGACAGAAAACTGATGTGTATAAAAACGCGGTTTTGGAATTTTTGTTCGATCAGAAATGTAAAACACATTAGACAAAGCTAGACTATGTTAATGGCGAGGCTCTGATACCACTGTAAGTGCACGGCGGCGCCCCGGCCGTCGATCCGACGCCGGAATGCGGAAGCGGTGATTTACTTTAATTTTTCAAACCGGCACCACCGCGCACTAAATACCCGGATCGTGCCATTAATCTAGTCCTAGCTAACTACAAGATGGGAAGAGAGATATACCAAGCGATCCGTGTCCTTCGGTCTTCTCGTCATCGTCCCGATCTCCCGCGGAATGTCCGGTCTCCACCTCGTCGCCGGAAGGGCACCACGTCGCCGGCTTCTTTTACGGGCTCCCACCTCTATACCGAAGCAACTCGGGCACGAAGTTAGCGAGTCGACGTGCCCAAGTTTTGCTGTAGAATATAGTGTAGAACTCATGTCTCATTTGGGGCTATGGAGTTGCCTTTGGTGGAGGAAATGAAATGTGAACTTTTTCTAGATGAACTTGGGGATTTTTCTAACATGAAAAGAACAAAAATCCCCACATCAAATTTTTGGACAGCCCCCATCTAATGTGGCCGGCCAAGCTTGGTGGGAGTGGAGAGAATGAGAGAGGGAGTGTATGTGTGAGAGAGTGAGCCAACCAATCAAGCAAGAGAGAGAAAGGGTGATGATAACAAACAATGATCACAAAGCAAACCCTCACTCCAAAACAACCATCATCACATCCAAAGTCAAGCAATCATGAAGCATCATGAAGTCAAGAAGTTAAGGTCAATCAAGAGCTATCATGAAGCAACAAAATGCAAAGAACACCCTCCACAAATGCTTATTTGCACAAATGCAAATAAGCCATCCTCCACCAATCTTCGGCCAATGAAAGATACAAAGAAATATGGCTGAAACGGAAAGCAAACTTGCAACTCCAGAAAACTGATCACATAATAAATTACAGGAAAACCCCGCTACTGTATATACATACCCGCATTTGTATTCCGACCGAAATACAAATGCAATGAGACAAAATCTACACTGTACTATACTAGGATCCGGCTTAAACCAAAGCCTGCTAGTATTATCCGTCCGATCCTGATCCGTGCAATACCGCACGTATCTGATCGAACCCTGCCATATCTCCATACGGCCTCTACAGCGTTTCGCCCGAAAACTTGAGCAACTGAATGTGGGGGACTCTAAAGACTCGTCAATACTATGGCTGTGGATTTAACCACTAGCACGTCAGAGGTATTAGCCATACGTGACGGGCTACCAGCTATTGACTAAAAGGGACGTCGATGAGCGAACTCATCCTGACACTCTACTGAGCCTGTCAGTGACAATATCCGTACAGTCCGGTCCGTTCGTCTATGAGCATCACATGGCGGGCCTAGGGGGTTGGTGAAAGTCAGACCCCCAAAAGCGGTACAAGTCGTGTCAGAGATCAGCCCAGAACACCCTGAGATACTACTGGAATACCTACCAGTAAATCTGCTGCCTTGGCCAAGGACTTTTCATGTTCTGGCTCTCCTAGACACAGCGCGACCTCACCCCCAATACCGGGAGAGACGAACCCCCGAAGATCCACTCACTGCCTCCATGTGGCTCGGGACTGTACCCAACTAAAACCTGTTTGCACGTCTCCTTTGAGCGTGGTAGGGTAGTAATCAAAGTATAGTGGGAACTCACACGAGACAAATGATGATCCTCAGGTCGATGAACTAACATGTACACATGTCACCAGGGAACTGCTATCTGACGTCAGGTATAAGACCAACTAGCATGTTCCCGGCGAGTCCTGTCCGGTGTACTCATAACCCAATGAGCACCTGTATACATCTTAGGTGATCCAACTGACACCAGTGGCTTGTGAGACCAGCCACCGCCCCTCGTCGGAGTCTCGACTGTATACACTAGTCTACTCTGGAGTATCGATGCCCTGTCTCGAAACTCCCACGACTAGGGACCTTTTAAGGATGTGCTTATAGACCCCAGCTCCCACGTATATGATCGCCCTCATACTGCTGGTAGTCAAGCATGAATCCTAGGGGCTCTATCAACGTGTAATAGCGACCTGTCAGGTCACCTAAAACAGTACACGATGATAAAGATAAACCAGATAGCATACTATCATCTCGAGTAAGACTGTCCTACCGGGATAGGTCCTCCCTCAATCATTGCAATCACGTGCCTGTGATCCAATAATTGACTCTGAGGGCACTATCTCCAACAACGACTACCCTAATCTAATCGCATCACATGCCGCAGACAAGCACTAATTAGCTACCGCACAATACGTCTTGGCTAAGGTCAACAAACGTAGCACGAATACTAAATAGTACTTATCTGAAATGACGGAGGCCTACGCAGGTTTTTAAGAAAACCATGAGCGTAATGAACTTGATATCGTTGTAGAATCTAATGTTTTTGAAAAGGAGTGTTTTTTAGGGTTTTGCTAGTTTTGCTAAAGAGGTCACTCCCAGTGAAGGGATCTCGGCTATTTCCTCATCGAATGAGGTGCAGGATATTCATGAATACCACTATGCAAAGCAAGAACTAGAGAAGCAATCAAAAAACAAAACCGAATGGGTTGTAGCATTTGCTAGTTTCGCTAAAGAGGTCACTCCCGGTGAAGGGATCTTGGCTCTTTCCTCATCGAATGAGCTGCTGGATATTCATCAAGGAATACCACTATGCAAAGCAAAAACTAGAGCTACCTTTTTTGAAAATTTGATTCTATAACATCTTTAGGTTTCTTTATTTTCATTAATCACGTTATTAAAGTCCCATCATTTAATGTTTCCTAAACATCACAGAAAAATTAAACGAAAATAGAACGTACACTTATGCCGTCCGCATTCGCCACTGGGCCCCGTCATGCACCGTTAGGTTACTTAACTACCGGCAGAGCGGGGGATGGACTAGCGCGGGTGCAAAACATAAGTAACGTTTATTATATATCATATATATAATAGTACATTCGTCTCACGCATTTATATGATCAACATCACAGAATCAAGCAGCAGAAGCAATATATTAAATATTGGATATACTAGGACGTCTGTGTTTTTAATTTAGCCAGTAATGTAAAACACGGATTCAATAGTCATGATGTATAGCCAAACCCACATCCCTAGACCCCTACGAGAGCGGCAAATAACCTTTTCAATTCTAGAGTTAGGAGATCCGGTCTCAACTCCTTGAGATGGTCACCCACTGGACTCTAGAACCCGGTTACTTATGCTCCCCACCTTGGGTCTATCCTAATGCGGAAAAGTAAATAATATACAACAGCGGTGACATCATCTTCAACCCGGAAGTGCCCCAATAAAAGAATATTCCATACAGATTTTACATGAATGAAAATAAAAACTCTCATCTCATATAAAAAAAACCGTCTATTCTTTCACGACGATCCAATAAATCATATCAACAGCAACACATGATATCACATATCATCAACGTAAGCAAATATGCGTATCCTTAAAACTTGTTGACATATAGCAACGGGATTGGGATACCTCACATATTACACTTACGGTCGCAGAAAAGAAAACAGAAAACTACAATAATTAGAATCCGCAATATCCTTAGACATCATAAATCTGGAATATCTCATATTCCGGATTTCATGCCTAACTTATAAAACTTGCATTTTAGTCTCAAATTGAAAACTCTTTTCAATTGGTTGTCGGATAATTCAATAATATTCCCGACTTAGTGATCGCGTACAATACGCAATTGCGACGGAGTTTTGATCCGAATCGAAACTTCATGGCAATCGATCAATTGAGACTAAACGGCTAGGTTTACAATATACTAACTAGTTTTCATAAAACTAATTAATCCGGATTCTAATAATTGTATCACACATCACAAAGCTTGTAAAGTAACCGCGACATTAGAATCCCGCACGCAATTAGCAAACTAAACCAATTTTTCCAAGACATGGAAAATCCAGTGAGCTAAAGTTCCAAAACCGATCGTTTTAAGCCAATCCGGGAGTCGAAACGAACTCGAAACCTGCCCGAATCTTCGCGGAGGCGAAGATCCAAAAATTAACTATCGAATGGGAGGCCTCAGGGGATACCCACCCCCAGGGGCCACCTCGAAGTGGCCCCTAAGGGAAGGCAGACCCGAGAGCACCCAGTTGGGGTGCTCTCGGGTCACCCACCCCCAAGGCCACCTTGTGGTGGTCTTGGGGTGTGGGTCCGGCCTCTGGTCCTCCCCCCCCCCCTCGGGGTATCCCCGGGGTGCGCACGCTCCATCCCGCGGCTTCTCGGTTCAAACCGTGAGCCCACGGGGTGTGCAAATAACTCAAAACATCATTTTGGAAACTGTTTTTATCGGCAGTTTTTGCGCGACAAAAACGGCGGATTTCTAACGTCGCTACAAGCTATGATAGTCTACCATAATGTTCTAGCTTGGCTCCGATACCATGAGAGTCTACCCTAGCACCACCATGAGGTTTTAGTAGCATCAAGCATGCCAAATTTTAAATTTATTGGGTGTTAAGTTAGACTATACAAGATCTTTGCTAGAATATTAGGGTTTGCTATGATGATGTGAACAACTAGAGAAAGTGAAAGATGGTTATACCCTTGTAGATCGAGTCCTTCTCTTCTCTAGCTCCGGGTTGTGGTCCACGCGACTCCACTAGGCTCCTCTTCAAGATGAAAGAACCTCCTCCGTGATCTTCGCGCCAAAGACAATCCACCCGAAGTCCACTAGCTCAAGCTAACCCTTCACTAATCTCATTAATGAAGGCAACACTCCACATCAAATTGCCAATCTAATGTGAGATGGTGAAGTAGGGGTTTAATTTGCTCGCTAGGGTTTACTCAAGTTCAATGATACACATCACATGTGAGGGTTTGAACTTGAAGGTGGGGTGAAGAAAATTGTAAAGCGCAAGAGGAAGCAAGAGCTCAAGAAATGGCTAAGACATGAACTCAAGAGTGTATGCAAGCATAGATTGAGAAAATGAATATCTTTTTCCTCACTTATTCAAGCATTGAATAAAATGCAATAATAAATTGCAACTATACTTGAATAGTGAGTCAAGAGTAATATACAAATAATAAAACCCATACCTTGCACATTCCACAAATATCTCCACAATTTACACATCATTTTTCTATTTTCTTAAAATAGAAAAACATGACATGCTTCATATAATATAATATATATATATATATATATATATATATATATATATATATATATATATATATATGTTGGGTTATAGTCACGCCCGAGCCTCCAAACGAGGCGGTTTGCGGAACAAAATTTTTCTAGAGCTTTAAAAGGGGCGCAAAGATAACTCAAAATCCGGATCTTTACCATAAAACCAACTAGCAAACAAAGAGATGCTAACTACTATGAAAGATGGTATACCAAAAGAATCGAGTCCTTCGGTCTTCGTTCTTCATTCTTAGCTCCTTGCATCCACCTTGAACATGTTTGAACTCCAACTCCGGCTCCATCGGTCCTCCGGGATCAAGCTTGTTCTCCGGCCTCCTTTTGTCGTAGACGATCCATCCGGGGAGTATGATCCATGGCTCTAGCTCCTAACTATGTAACTAAAGGAGCAACTAGAGAACTTGGTTTGGTAAACCAAGTAGTCTAGGATGTAGTTTGGATTTCTAAGTGTAAAGCTATCTCTTTCTTGCCTCTTCACTTGATTCCCAACACATGAGAAGGTAGTGAAGAGGAAGAAGATGAAGGTGGAGGAAGCTAGTGAGGAAGGAGAGGAATGATAGCTCAAGAGAAAATGAATGAAAACATGAAAGAGAAAATCACACACCTTGGTTTTGTGTATGAATTTTTTCAATAAACAAATGACAACCATGTTTCAATAGTAACCACAAATGAATTGAAAATTCATTTGTTGATTATTAACGCATGGTCATGCTCATTCCTCCCATTCCTTACACTTTACACCTCATTTACATTTATTGAATAAATGGAAAATGCATAATGAGGTGGCCACCTTCTAGAAGGAAATCTGTAGTAAATACGGATTTCAGCCTACTGTACAAATATACCGGCAATCAGATAAAAATCCGAACGCCCAAAAGAGATAGAATAACATGAAGAACGTAATACTAGAATATATATATAGAAATACATATACGTAAATTATTAAATCAATACCTGATTTAATAATCCGGCTCAAACCCGAGCCGGCTAGTATTACAAACTGTCCGATCGAAAATCCGAGTACCAAGTACATCAATCGATCGAACCCTGCACGTATCCAATACGGCTACTACATCATTTCACCTGAATCAGAGAAACCCTCTGTGTGGGACTCTAAAGACCCGACAGTACTCTGGCAGTGGGTTTAACCACAAGCACGTCAGTGGCACTAGCTGTACGTAACGGCTACCCAGGTACCTGTCGAAAAGAAGGCCGATGAGCAAACTCATCCGGATCTCCTACTGAGCCTATCCGTGACAATATCCGCACAGTCCGGTCTCTTCGTCAAAGAGTATCGCATACCGGGTCTAGGGGATGGTGAACGTCAGACCCTAACAACCTGATAAGTCGTGCCGATGTGGCTCAGGACCAATCCGGGAAAACTACTGATCAACCTATCAGTAAATCCCAAGTGCCTTGGCCAAGGTCTTATGGTCCTGACCAATCGAATCACAGTGCGATATCGACTCCCTATACCGGGAGAGACGAATCCCCGACAATCGCTCACTGCCTCCATGTGGCTCGAGACTGAACCCAACCAAAACCTGTTTGCACGACTCAGTAGAGCCATGGTAGGGTAGTGATCAAAGTTCAGTGGGAACTCATACGAGACAAATGCCGATCTCGGGTCCAAAGACTAACCTGTACACATGTCACCTGAGAACTTCCATCTGACGATAGGTATAGTACCACATAGAAGTTCTCGGCAAGTCCGTCCAGTGTACTCACACCCAGTGAGCACCTGTGTACGATCTTAGGTGCATCAGACCAATGGCTGCGGGACCGACCATCCCCCGACAGGGCTAGAAACGTACACACTGGTTTACTCTGGAGTATCAGTGCCCAGTCTCGATACTCACGTGACTATGGACCATTTAAGGATGTGTTTATGGACTACCCTGCTCCCACAAGTATGATCACCATCACAACGCAGGTAGTCAAGCAAGATCCTAGGGGCTTTATCAACATGTAACCGCAATATGTAATAACGGGTATGACATATGCCATGTTAATATAAAGACAAACCACAATAGTATACTACCGTATCGAGTCTTTATCAATATGTGCAAACCAGATATAACAACAATACAAATAAATACACATATCCCGACAAAGACAAGTCAAATAATATACTATAAAACTGAGCAAGATTGTTCTGTACATACATATCCCTAGTATCCATATGTATACATATACAATACTGGCCTCTAGGGCATATACATCCAACAATCTCCCACTTGCACTAAAGGCCATTGATTGGCGTACCGAATACCCAACGTCTGCTCTAAGGCCAGCTGCTGGCGTACCGCATACCCAATATCCCAAAAAGTCGCTCGAACTGTGCTTGAGGGAGGGCCTTCGTAAATGGATCCACCGTGTTGTCCTTCGTATCCACTCTCCGGACCTCGATCTCCTGGCGATCTACGATCTCCCTGATCAGGTGATACCGCCTTAAGATGTGCCTGGATTTCTGATGGGACCGTGGTTCCTTCGCTAAAGCTATAGCCCCATTGTTATCGCAATACACAGGTATTGGGTCAACAATGGACGGAACTACCTGAAGTTCAGGTATGAACTTCTTCATCCAGACCGCTTCTTTTGCGGCATCGCTTGCAGCAATGTATTCAGCCTCCATCGTCGAGTCTGCGACGGTATCCTGTTTGGAACTCTTCCAACATACCGCCCCTTCGTTGAGAGTAAACAGAAAACCCGAGACAGACTTGCTGTCATCCTTGTCACTCTGGAAGCTTGAGTCGGTAAAGGACTCGACCCTGAGGTCTCCATTACCGTAAATCAGGAACATCTCCTTAGTCCTTCTCAGGTACTTGAGAATGTTCTTTACTGCTGTCCAGTGGTCCTCACCTGGGTCCAATTGATACCGGCTCACCACGCTTAGCACGTAAGCTACATCTGGTCTTGTACATAGCATCGCATACATTATAGATCCTACCGCCGAAGCATAGGGTATAGTGCTCATACGAACCCTCTCCTCGTCAGTCTTGGGAGACATTTCCTTGGAGAGGGTGATTCCGTGCAATGCGGGTATGTTACCGCGCTTGGAATCTTCCATACTAAATCTCTTTAGTATGGTCTCTATGTACCTGGACTATGAAAGTCCCAGTAGTCTCTTGGATCTATCTCTGTAGATCTTGATCCCCAGAATGTACGAGGCATCACCTAGGTCTTTCATAAAGAACATTTGTGATAAGAATAGCTTGACCGATTGTAGCATAGGAATGTCATTTCCTATCAAAAGAATGTCGTCCACGTACAAGACTAGGAATACGACGGTTCGTCCTACAATCTTCTTATAAATACATGGCTCATCTTCGTTCTTGATGAAGTCAAAGTCCTTGACTGTCTCATCAAAACAGATGTTCCAGCTCCGCGATGCTTGCTTCAATCCATAAATGGGTTTGAGCCGCTTGCACACCTTTCCGCTGCTCCACTGTCTACAAAACCTTCTGGCTGATCTATGTAAACGCACTCTTCTAAACTTCCGTTTAGAAAAGCCGTTTTTACGTCCATCTGCCAGATCTCATAGTCATGGAAGGCAGCAATGGCAAGCAGGATCCTAATGGATTTGAGTATAGCCACTGGAGAAAAGGTTTCGTCATAATCCACTCCTGGTCTTTGACGAAAACCTTTTGCAATGAGTCTAGCCTTATAGGTTTCCACCTACCCATCTACACCAAGTTTCTTCTTGTAGATCCATTTGCATCCAACGGGTTTTACCCCAGGTGGAGTAACTTCCAGGGTCCATACTTTATTGGTGTACATGGACTCCATTTCAGATTGCATAGCATCCAGCCACTTATCAGAGTCCCTACTGATAATGGCATGTCTGAAACTAGTAGGATCATCTTCTTCCAAGATGCAATCCTCTCGATCCCCGTCTATGAGAAAACCGTAGTATCTCTCGGGCGGATGAGAAATCCTACTAGATCTGCGGAGTGGCTGAGGTTCGTCCGGGATTATTGAATCCTGAGGTTCGACTAAATCTTCAGTTATAGTTTGTTCCTCTGGAATTTCTTCCAGTTCTACCGCGCTCCCACCTGTTTCTTTTGCAAGAAATTGCCATTCTAAAAAAGTGGCGTGGCGAGTGACTAACACCTTCTGTTCCTCGGTGTGGTAGAACAGATATCCCTTTGAATGTTTTGGATATCCTATAAACTTACATAAAACTGATCGTGCCTCTAGTTTGTCCGGCTTCTGTGTTTTCACGTAGGCCGGACAACCCTATATCTTAATGAATTTAAGACAAGGTTTCTTTCCACTCCATACTTCATATGGAGTCTTAGGCACAGATTTAGACGGAACCTGATTCAATAAGTTGGCTGTCGTTTCAAGCGCAAATCCCCAAAATGAAAGAGGCAACTCAGCACTACTTATCATGGAGCGAACCATATCCAATAGGGTACGATTCCTCCGCTCCGATACACCGTTGTGCTGTGGAGTATATGGAGGAGTAAGCTGAGAAAGATTACCATTCTCTTTTAGAAAGTCCCTGAATTCCGTACTTAAGTACTCCCCCCCTCTATCAGATCAGAGGATCTTAATACTTTTGCCAATCTGGTTCTCTACTTCCTTTCTGAATTCTTTGAATTTCTCAAAAGTTTCAGATTTGTGTTTCATGAGATACACATATCCGAACCTAGAGAGATCGTCAGTTAATGTGATGAAGTACGAAAACCCACCCCTTGCATGTATAGATATCGGACCACACACATCACTGTGTATGAGTCCTAAGAGCTCTGCTGCTCTTTCTCCATGTCCGGTGAACGGAGATTTGGTCATCTTTCCTTTGAGACAAGACTGACAAGTTTCATAAGATGAAAATTTGAACGTATTCAAGAGTCCATCTTTATGCAACTTACTTAGTCTTTTCTCTCCGATATGACCAAGTCTACAATGCCATAAGTAGGATTCGTTCGTATCTGAACTCTTTTTCTTGCGTGTGTTTTGTACATTAAGAACTGTGTTCTGATTTAGAACATAGATACCATTACACAGTGTACCTTCTGCAACCAGTACCTTATCAAGGTAAATTTTCATGATATTTTTATCAAGAACAAAGTTATATCCATTTTTATCAAGTAAAAAAACTGATATGATGTTGCAAAGCATGGAAGGCACATAGTAGCAATTGTTCAAAATCATAGTATTGCCATTTGGCAATACTAGGTGATATTCACCGACGGCCGCAACATTAACTTGTGCTATGTTCCCTACTCTGAGGGACATATCACCAGGTCCACTATCCTACTTTTTCTCAGTCCTTGTAATAAATTACAGATATGAGATCCTGATCCGGTATCGAGTACCCAGGAGGTAGGACTGACCGAAAAACAGTTCTCAATAACAAGAACACCTGAAGAAGACGCAACAGTATGTTTCTTCTTCGATGGGTTTATCAAGGAATTCAAACTTTCATCTTTCCCTTGCTCATACTTATGACAGTTGTCGTAAGTTAGAGCCGAACCGACGTTCCCCATCCCCGAATAAGAATTCGGATCGGTCAAGCGATACATTTTATTATCTTGATTAGGGCGTGAAATGGTTGCTACCTGGAGAGAGAGGGAGGGAAAACACTTAGCGTGCGCTCTTGCAAGATTAGATTGGTTTATTAATTTATCTAATCAGGATGGCTCCCACTGTTTCCTCAAATTCTTCTTCAAACCCTAAAAGAAGAACTAGTCAGGATTAATCGCACGTCACAATACTTGCTTAACCTTTCAGCCATGCCGGTGTTGGTACTTCAAGGGAGGTTTTCCAACGCTTTCGCGAAGTTCCTTAATTACATAACCTCTTTTCCCTGGAGGCATAACCCCACTAACACCTTTCTAGACACCTGCTTGGTTTATAGCATTGATTGTTAAGTGTGATAATCTCCCGAGAGTAATCCTACTCATCAGTGGGATCGGGATCCAACTATCATTGTGTGATGCACTAGATGGAATCCACTCTAGTCACCACATTCCAGAAGGTATGCTAAATCTGCAAGTTTCCTGTATATTTGAAACTCCCGATGTGGTTTCTGCCCCTAAGACCCAAGTGACCTTGACTAAAGATCAAAATGTCAAAGAGCCCTAGTCAAGTTCTACCCGTCATTATCTGGATTGCATTAGACCCACCCGTACGAGCCTTGACTAAAGATCAAAATGATCGCACGACAGTCCTAACCAATCGTATAAGCAACGGAAAAGCATTACATAGCTACCGAACATTATGCCTCGACTAAAGATCAAAATGCGTAGCACGAATACTAAGCAATATCAATCCGAAATGACGGAGGGCTACGGCTGGGTTTTTGGCAAAAAACCCGTTAACGTAATGAACTTGATATTGTTGAAGGAACCTGAGTGGTTTTATAAATACATAGTGGCGAAAACCTTTGCTAAAGAGGTCACTCCCTGTGAAGGGATCTCGGCTCTTTCCTCGTCGAATGAGGTGCAGGATATTCCAAACTGAATACCACTGTGCAAAGCAAAAATAATCGACTATAGTGAAGTTATTACCCTGACGCAAACTTTTGCTCAAGGGGTCACTCCCGATGAAGGGATCTCGGCCCTTGCCTCGTCGAATGAGGTGCTGGATATTCCAAACTGAATACCACTGTGCAAAGCAAAAGAGAACGTCTGTAATGTCAGTTTTTAAAGCTTGGTTCCAACAACATATTTTAGGTTTATTATCTTGCATCAATCAAAATTAATGCGGTCCTATCAATTTGTAACCTATCACACCAGAAAAGAACGAAAATAAAATATACGTGTATGCCATCCGCATTCGCCACGGGGCCCTGTCATCACCCGTTAGGTTACTTAACTAACGACAGAGCGGGGGCTGGACTAGCGCGGGTGCAAAACATATAGAACATCTACTAGTATATATATAAGTATATATAACATTCGTCCCAGGCATGATAATAAACAACATCACAGATAACAATACAGAATGGTGGATAATCTTGGAGCCCCGGGTTTCATTTGAGCCGCAAATAAAACCCGACGTTCCCTATCGTGTGGATAGCCTGTGCAATATAAACCTGTACCCCCTACGAGTGCGGCGAATAGCCCTGCCAATTCTAGAATGAAGTCCCCTCCGTCTCGACGCCATGAGAATGAAACCCCCTCAGTCTTTACGCTATGAGATGCGGGCTTGTTGCCTTCTAGAATCCGGCTATTCGTGCACTCCACCGTGGGGTAATCCTAGTACTGAATAAGAAAATAATATATACAACCGGTGACATCAACCTCAGCCCGGTCGTGCCCCACAATAATATACAACCTGGCAAAGACGGCAGTCCACAAGTCGGACGCTCGCCTCGCAATAACAAATGTACAAATGAAATTATAAACTGTATTTCTAACATTGCACAACATGCTATCCACCACGACAATCCAACCACAAACACAGCACAAGCACACAACATCAACGCGAATGTTACATTCGCAAAACCCGTCTAAAAGAACATATAGCAGTCAGACGAGTTTTACCGATTGAGTGACATTCCCGGTCGCAGATAAAAGTGAATGTACTGAAAATAAAATACGTATTTTAAAATTACGATCGACTAAACTTTCCAAGTGGGCCCCAAGTATTAAACCAACACTGTAACAAATCTGGGCCCAAAAAGTAATTATTCCAGAAACCACAATTTCAAAAATAAAAGGCCCAGAAGAAATTTTGTCCACGTGGGCCCCAAAACGGCCGCGGAACCGCCGCCAATAGGGGGTTTGCGCGGCGGATCCACGGCGGTTTGGAGGGAACACGTGACCAAATTTCTTCAGGGTTCTTAGAAAAGCCTGCATGATTTTCTGAGACCATAAAATTGATTTTTCGAGCACTTTTAAAAATCGACAGAAACTACATGAAATGAAATGCAATTTTTGGAATTTTCGGTCGATCGTTATTCTAAACACGTTTAAACAAGCTAGTATAGGTTTTATGGGATGGCTCTGATACCATGTTGGGTTATAGTCACGCCCGAGCCTCCAAACGAGGCGGTTTGTGGAACAAAAATTTTCTAGAGCTTTAAAAGAGGCGCAAAGATAACTCAAAATCCGGATCTTTACCATAAAACCAACTAGCAAACAAAGAGATGCTAACTACTATGAAAGATGGTATACCAAAAGAATCGAGTCCTTCGGTCTTCGTTCTTCATCCTTAGCTCCTTGCATCCACCTTGAACATGTTTGAACTCCAACTCCGGCTCCATCGGTCCTCCGGGATCGAGCTTGTTCTCCGGCCTCCTTTTGTCGTAGACGATCCACCCGGGGAGTATGATCCATGGCTCTAGCTCCTAACTATGTAACTAAAGGAGCAACTAGAGAACTTGGTTTGCTAAACCAAGTAGTCTAGGATGTAGTTTGGATTTCTAAGTGTAAAGCTATCTCTTTCTTGCCTCTTCACTTGATTCCCAACACATGAGAAGGTAGTGAAGAGGAAGAAGATGAAGGTGGAGGAAGCTAGTGAGGAAGGAGAGGAACGATAGCTCAAGAGAAAATGAATGAAAACATGAAAGAGAAGATCACACACCTTGGTTTTGTGTATGAATTTTTTTAATAAACAAATGACAACCATGTTTCAATAGTAACCACAAATGAATTGAAAATTCATTTGTTGATTATAAAGCAAGGTCATGCCCATTCCTCCCATTCCTTACACTTTACACCTCATTTACATTTATTGAATAAATGGAAAATGCATAATGAGGTGGCCACCTTCTAGAAGGAAATCTGTAGTAAATACGGATTTCAGTCTACTGTACAAATATACCGGCAATCAGATAAAAATCCGAACGCCCAAAAGAGATAGAGTAACACGAAGAACGTAATACTAGAATATATATATCGAAATACATATACGTAAATTATTAGATCAATACCTGATTTAATAATCCGGCTCAAACCCGAGCCGGCTAGTATTACAAACTGTCCGATCGAAAATCCGAGTACCAAGTACATCAATCGATCGAACCCTGCACGTATCCAATACGGCTACTACATCATTTCACCTGAATCAGGGAAACCCTCTGTGTGGGACTCTAAAGACCCGACAGTACTCTGGCAGTGGGTTTAACCACAAGCACGTCAGCGGCACTAGCTGTACGTAACGGCTACCCAGGTACCTGTCGAAAAGAAGGCCGATGAGCAAACTCATCCGGATCTCCTACTGAGCCTATCCGTGACAATATCCGCACAGTCCGGTCTCTTCGTCAAAGAGTATCGCATACCGGGTCTAGGGGATGGTGAACGTCAGACCCTAACAACCAGATAAGTCGTGCCGATATGGCTCAGGACCAATCCGGGAAAACTACTGATCAACCTATCAGTAAATCTCAAGTTGTAACGTTTCAGAAATCATTTTGCGAATTCTTCCGTTTTAGGGCAAAATTGTCGGTTTTTCCCGTTTTAACCCGATTTCGATCAAACGTCCGTATAAGCTTGCCGGTACCTTTTTTTAGCTAAAATAAAGCTTGTGCGCGAACTTTAGGGGTATTTGCGAGGTTTTGGTTCAGATAGAATTTTTCCCAAATAAAATATTATTTTAGCCGGTAAAATATGCGCGTAAATCGGGAAAAATTTTCTAAATGAAAATTTTTGCGAATCATCACTAAAATTATTTTAGAACCTTCTTTTTAAATATCTAGATATTTTTTGTCAAAGGGAATTATTTTTTTAAAAGAAAAGAAAATGAATAAAAGGTGGCAAAATTGCTTTAATTAGCATTTATTACTCTCTTTCCTAGCTATTTCTTCACCCAAAATTCACAAAAATACCCCCAACCTCCCCATGGCCGACCCTTATCTCCAATTTCTGTCCAAAATATTTCCCAAGCTCATTTCTTCATGATTTCTTCAAAATTCTTCAAGAAAAATTCCAAAATAAATCCACAAAAATCCTAAATAAATATAAAACCATCTTTTCCTTCACTAATCCTTCTTGGTTCTTCAACAAACTTGGGTTTTGATGCTAAGATGATGGATTAAGCTTCATTTTGGTGTTCTTGGGGAGGTATAATTCTTACATTAATCCTTTTATACTTGCTTTAATCTTAAATCTAGCTAATTTAGTAAGCTAATTTTGTGTTTAGTTTAGTTTTTAAATTTGATTAATTCATTTATAATTGTTTTAAGAAATTCATGTTAGGGTTAAATTTTGATTAAGTGATTAGTGTTCATTTGAAGTGTTATTTTGTGTTTTGGAAAAGATTAACCTAGTAGAAAATATTAATTTTTGCTAATGAGCATTTTGTTTAAATTACGCAATTAGCTTACTAGGTTTTTGCTAAAACATAATTAGCGAGTGTTAAAAATATAGAAATGGTTTTTATAGTTTAGTTAAGCTATTTTAAGGTATTTGTAATCGCTAGATATGCGTTAGCTTGAATGTAGTGCGAAATATTGCGATAGGTTGCTTACTAGATTTCGAGGTTTTTTCGACGTGGGTTCGATTGGTCGTTGCGAGGTTATATCTAGCGTATTCCTCGTAATTTTTGTGTTGTGTTGCGCAATCAGGACGATCGGGGTGCAGACTTGGTGTTTTGTAGTTTAGCGACCCCAATTAGGGTTTTTGGCCGGTATCGTGCGCGATAGATGCGCTAAGCGCGCAGTGTAATTTTCTGGGCGTTTTCTTCGCATTTCGTTGTCTTTTCGTTGATGCAGGATATTTGCTTATGTGTTGTGTTTGTGAAATTTTAGGTTCGCAAGCGGGGACTTCGGACGCTACGATAAGGGGAAAACAGGTGGTAGGCTTCACCTAGCTTGGAGCGTTTGTGAGTAGATTTAACATCTACAGGGGAATCGCCCGCATGGCGTTATGCGTCAGGGATAGAGATTTTATTACTTGTCGCATATTCTACGTTATTGTTAGATTTGCACCTTTACCCTATTACTTAGATGTAGTTGTGCCTGGACTAGTAGTAGTAGGACACTGCACATATTATTGACGATTCATGTTGCACGAGCACTGATTATATGCTACACACACCGTCAATAATTGCCATGTCATGCACAAACCACTTATAGATGTTATATTGCTTGGTTAGGGACATTGTGACATTGATTCATACTGCTTATCATATATGGGATTTAGCATACCTGTATTCCTATAGAGTATTGTACCATTAGTGATAGATACATACACACTCCCTGTCATAGCTACAGATATACCTTGTACATACTGTTCTTATACCCAAGGGGTATACTATATCATTGCTTATAGGTAGACACATTATCTTGCTATACCTTATTGATTTCACATACATCTGGTTTTAGCTACATGTATACCTTCACTTGATGTTATTTAGAAGTGGATAAATAGGAACCGCGTGATATTTGTATTAACTTGATGCAGTTAATAAGCAGTTTTTCCTTTATATGCTTGCATTTCAGATATGGCGCACATATTATATTCATGGATTTTCGCATTGTTATATGGATTTTTCATGATGTTTTCTGGATTTGGGGACCGTGATAGTTCATGAAATTATGCATTATTTGAAAGACCCGGTTTCCTTGATATTGATATTTTCGCAGCCACCATGAGATTTATCAGTTCTGATATATGCCCGATTCGAGGAGTGAGGAGGCACCGTCTGTGGGTACATGATGGGGCCCGGGGGTACCCCGAAGCAAGAACGATGTCGCGGTGCTAGGCGATGAGGCTTAGGGGAACCATACTTTCCGGTGACAGTACCAATGACTCAGCGGCTATCGAGTGGATACCGACGGGAGTCATGTGCGTATGGATACATCGAGAGGCGAGGGTCAGAGCTAGGCACTCGAGCTCTCGGGATAGCGTATGATACGTACCTATCAGGGGGGCCAGTCGTGGTGACAGCACCTGATAGATCAGCATTTCTGTGTCGATGCTTGGCACATTAGTTTCATGATATTTCTAATTACTCCTTTGTATATATAACAGGGGATTGAGCCGCTGTTATATATACCCTTACACCAATATTAGTGGAATGGGACGCTAATATATGTGTATTGACATCATCATATTTATTATGCCATTATATTTAGGATGTTAGAATTTTGCTGGAGATTTGATTCGGGATATAAGAGATTCATTTGAGATTGGATACTGGAGATATATGTGAGATATACCTGATATGGTACATACGAGATATGTGAGATCCACTTGCTGTTGTACATTCGAGATATGTGAGATATACTTGATATGGTACATACGAGATATGTGAGATCCACTTGATGTTGTACATTCGATATATGTGATATATACTTGATGTCGTACATTCGAGATATGTGAGATATACTTGATATTGCACATACGAGATATGTGAGATCTACTTGATATTCTACATTTGAGATATATGAGATCTACTTGCTGTTGTACATTCAAGATATGTGAGATATACTTAATATTTTACATACGAGATATGTGAGATCCACTTGATGTTGTACATTCGATATATGTGAGATATACTTAATGATTGTACATTCGATTATGTGAGATATACTTGATATTGTGCAATTGAGGAGATGTGATACTTAGATGATATGAGAGCCAATTTGGGGGCTGATTTGAGGAATTGGAATTTGAATTTGTCTTGATGGATTGTGATCCTACCACGATATCAGGATTCCGTGGAAATGACATACTTCACTCCATACCTCACCTTATCTGTTTGTGCACTGCTTCATGTACTAGTAGTACCTGTTAGTGTACCTTTCATGATTGTTGCACATTTACATTCTCATATCCCTATCGCATGATTATTGCATACTGTTGTCATATCATTATTGCTTTATATATATTGGTTGTACCTGCTCGTGTACTTTCCATTATTTTGCATTCATATGACATGTTATTACTGTTAATTGCATATCTTATATTCATGCTGTACGTACATTCCTGCGATTACCTGCATATGTTATTTACTATTCATGAGTTGGCAACTCACCCCCGTTGTGCCACAGGTGTTACAGAGTGTTCCCCAGAGTAGTCGAGGCTGGCTATTCATCTATCATCTTTTGCTACAGATACCGCATCGGCTCACAGTGTGATGTTTTGTTCAGGTGGGTTTTGGTGGTTATCTGTATTTGTATTGTATATTCATTGTATCTTGTACTCTCCATCTACTATTATGTTGTTGACTTAGAGACTTGGTGAGGACGATATTGTATAAATTGTGGATTTGTTGTCTTTTATATAGTTTCCTTTCTATCATCTTCTTTTTCTTCGCTACGGCGTCGTATATTTGTTGTGGTGGTTGTTTTCCGCCTTTGGGCGTGGATTTGCTCCCGTTGGGGATGCTTTACATTATATTTATGTTGTACACATTTTTGGGGTTGGTTTTTATAAAGGAGGTGCTGCCGAAATTTTCAAGAAAGAAAATTGGACTTAAAGAATTTATACTTGAGATTCTTTTTTAAAGGTTTAAACAATGTTTCTTATCTTTTCTTGTCTTTTAATGGTTTAGATTTCTGGGTTTTGGCTTTCTTTTACTACGTTACGCCTATAGACGTTGCGTAGTATTAGGGCCGTCATGTGCCAATTTCGGGTCGTGACAAAATTGGTATCAGAGCGCTAGGTTTTTACCTTACGGAGTGTAGGATGACCTTTATATGATGGAGAAGGTAGCTTAAGCAGAGTAACGTAGTGTGTGTATGTCTGCAGCATACTCACGATGCAGTACTCCGTCTAAAGTGACCTAAGTACAATTACTTGAAATTCCTTCCTTGATGATTCATATCCTTGTGATTCAATTTCCGTGTTCATATCGAATCATATTCCTATTTATAGCCTTTGCCGACGACGACTATGGGGACTTAGTGAGGTGCAGCGAGGGCCGATGTCAGTATTGACTCGGGAAAAGCGAGGACTGACCAGGATGGCACGCTCGTTGCACGGGTGCAGACGGATCCGCCTTCGACAGATAGTATCGCTAGGCTTGTGGCAGAGATGCAGGATTTGCGCCACACGATGAGTTCTTTGGTGGAGACCATTCGAGCGCAGTGACAGGAGGTTGTCACCCATGTTACCCAGTTGTTCCTTGCGATCAGTACACAACTTTCCGTCAGTTACATAGCACCAGTGGATGCAGCCCTAGTTGACGAGACACGTATTCCAGAGACTTTGCGAGTTCCAGGACAGTGGAGGACCAGTACCGGTGTGCCAGTCCAGGGACAGAGGCCTAGTCATCGAGACAGATTTCGTGACCGTCGTGGGAGTTGCAGAGGCTTAGGACAAGGTCAGTCGTTCAGCTCTCATCCCTTGGAGGGCCAGCAGCCGTCGTATGGATGTTTTCGATGCGGGAGCCTTCATCACTTCATCAGGGACTGTTCCTTAGCACCGCGTCAGAGTCGTGTTCTAAGAGGTCGTGGGCGCGGAAGGTTTGCTCTGAGGGGTCAGTCTGGCAGAGGAAGGGTTCTGACAGCTGCGGGTAAGAGGCAGACACAGGAGTTTGCTTCTACTCATCGGGACGCTCAGGCGTCCAATGCAGAGTTTTCAGGTATCCTTTATTCACATGTTCGTTTGATGTACTTGTTGGTTTTCACACTTTGTGCCGTGGTTGGGACGAGGATCGTGTTAGCTAGATCAGTCGTTTGTTGTGTTAACTTCTGTCAGCAATTCTTTTGTTGCCAGTCGTATGCCAATCGGTTAGGAGATTCATCCGTCACTTGATCTTTCTAGAGAGGTTGGATTTGACGTTCTCCTGGGCATGGATTGGTTAGCTAGGTGTTTGGCGTCTGTGGACTACCGTGAGGAAACAGTCAGAAATTGTTTTCCCGGCGAGTCAGTTCTTGTTGTGCAGGTGGATAGTTGTGCCGCCTCTCACAGCTTGAATTCAGCCTTTTTCGCTAGTCAGCTTTTGGAGGAGATGTCGTGGATTCTTGGCGTTTATTCGAGATACCGGAGCCACGGTGGGATTGTTGGACCGGGTTCCTTTCGTACGAGAGTTTTCCGACGTTCCAGATAAGCTGGCGAAGCTTAGGGAGCTTAAGGATCTGCTGCAGAGTTGTTTGTTGGGGAGGTTTGTGTGTCCGAGTGTTTCGCTTTTGGGAGCTCCTATTTCTTTTCGTCAAGGAGAAAGACGACAGAGTGCGGTTGTGGATTGATGGATCGTCAATTGAACCGGCTTACGGTGCGGATAGGTATCATTTACCTCGCATTGACGATTTCTTCGATCAGCTCCAGAGTGCGGGACTTTTTCTAAGTTGTTGGGATCAGGTCATCGTCGTTGCGGGTTCGGAGTGATGGCATTCCGAATACTGCTCTTGTGCGTGCTATAGCTTTGTGTGTTTTGGTGGTGTCTTTGGACTCGCCAATGCCCTAGCAGCATTCGTGGATATGATGCACCAGATTTATTCAGGTCGTTCCTCGACCAGTTTTGTTGTGTTATTGACGATATTTTGGTCTTTTCTAGTGTGTCTTGAGGAACAGGAGCAGCACTTGAGGATTTGTTTTGCAGACATTGGTAGAGCCCCAGCTGTTTGCTAGGTTCTTGGAGTGTTCCTTCAGGCTTGTTTGTGTTGACTCCTAGGTCTTATAGTTACGGGAGACGGTTTCGTATGGTTCCGAGGGAGGTCGTGACCGTACAGCTTAGGCCCAGACTTGTGTGCAGGACGGAGGTCCGCTGATTTTTGGCTTAGCAGGTTTTTGCCGCCGTTTCGTGCAGTATTATTAGCGTATTGCTGCACCGTTGACTGGAATGACCGGAATGGAGGTTTCTTTTCTTTGGACTGAGGCATGTGTACGGAGTTTTCGGCAGTTAGAGATTTGGTTAGCAACTGCATCAGTTCTTGCTTTTGGTTCGGGCGACTTTATGATTTAACTGTAATGTTTCACGAGAGTGGCTCGATTTTGTGTGGTTGTGACACTGCCCGCCGACGCTCGTTCGTTAGAGATACTTGAGTATACTCGGCTGGGTAATGATTCGGAGTCCTTGATTGTGACAGGGTGTGCTAAGTTAGGAATGCGTTTGTGTACCTAATATTATCGGGTAGAGACGTGAAATCCTAAAGCAAGCATATCAGTCAACTCTCTGTGTTCATTCAGGTTCCGCCAACTTTGACGTGACTTGTGAGATAGTTACGGGTGGACAGGAATGTAAAGAGAAATTTCAGGTTTCGTTTCAAAGTGTTTGTCTTGTGTACGTTTGTGTTTTTTTGTTGTTGGCAGTTGGGATCGTCACTCGCCATTGTTGGGATACTTCTTTGATAGCTGTTATCAGGAGACATTCCAATTGGCAACCTTTAGGTTTAGACAGGTCGTGTCAATCACCAGTCTGTTTTCTGACTCTGCGTAGTAGGATTTTGGACCCCAGCTAGTCTAGAGACTTCGGAAATGATCCAGCTATTTCAGGTGAGGATGATGACAGTCCTGTGTGGACAGAGGTCTTATGCCGACCATGGTGATCGCAGGCTCGAGTTCGCAGTGGGAGATCATGTATTCCTATGGATTTTTCCGATGAATGACGTGTTGAGTTTTGGGAAGCTTACCCAGAATTGTAGGTCCTTTTGAGATCCTTAAAGTGGGTTGCTCCGTTGCCTTTAATTTGGCACTTCCGTCCAGATTTTGATTATTCACCCCGTATTCTTTGTGTTAATACTTTGCAATTACCTTCATGACTTCCCACATGATTCAGCATCAGACCATTTAGTTTTGACACGATCTTTTCGTTCACCGGCAGCCATTGGTGTAAATGGTTCGGCAGGTGGGGAAACTTCGGTCAAGGGTCTTGCTATCTGTGGAGGGTTTTTCTTGGACGTAGCCGTTTTGTGAAGTGATCACTTGGGAGGTTGCGAGCAAGATTTGGGAGTTTTGTACTCATCTTCTTGAAGGTACACGTAGATGAATTTTAATTCGAGAACCGAATTTCTTTAAGGGGGGAAGATTGTAACGTTTCAGAAATCGTTTTGCGAATTTTTCCGTTTTAGGGCAAAATTGTCGGTTTTTCCCGTTTTAACCCGATTTCGATCAAACGTCCGTATAACCTTGCCGGCACCTTTTTTAGCTAAAATAAAGCTTGTGCGCGAACTTTAGGGGTATTTGGGAGATTTTGGTTCAGATAGAATTTTTCCCAAATAAAATATTATTTTAGCCGGTAAAATATGCGCGTAAATCGGGAAAAATTTTCTAAATGAAAATTTTAGGGAATCATCACTAAAATTATTTTATAACCTTCTTTTTAAATATCTAGATATTTTTGGTCAAAGGGAATTATTTTTTTAAAAGAAAAGAAAATGAATAAAAGGTGGCAAAATTTCTTTAATTAGCATTTATTACTCTCTTTCCTAGCTATTTCTTCACCCAAAATTCATAAAAATACCCCCAACCTCTCCATGGCCGACCCTTATCTCCAATTTCTGTCCAAAATATTTCCCAAGCTCATTTCTTCATGATTTCTTCAAAATTCTTCAAGAAAAATTCCAAAATAAATCCACAAAAATCCTAAATAAATATAAAACCATCTTTTCCTTCACTAATCCTTCTTGGTTCTTCAACAAGCTTGGGTTTTGATGCTAAGATGATGGATTAAGCTTCATTTTGGTGTTCTTGGGAAGGTATAATTCTTACATTAATCCTTTTATACTTGCTTTAATCTTAAATCTAGCTAATTTAGTAAGCTAATTTTGTGTTTAGTTTAGTTTTTAAATTTGATTAATTCATTTATAATTGTTTTAAGAAATTCATGTTAGGGTTAAATTTTGATTAAGTGATTAGTGTTCATTTGAAGTGTTATTTTGTGTTTTGGAAAAGATTAACCTAGTAGAAAATATTAATTTTTGCTAATGAGCATTTTGTTTAAATTACGCAATTAGCTTACTAGGTTTTTGCTAAAACATAATTAGCGAGTGTTAAAAATATAGAAATGGTTTTTATAGCTTAGTTAAGCTATTTTAAGGTATTTGTAATCGCTAGATATGCGTTAGCTTGAATATAGTGCGAAATATTGCGATAGGTTGCTTACTAGATTTCGAGGTTTTTTCGACGTGGGTTCGATTGGTCGTTGCGAGGTTATATCTAGCGTATTCCTCGTAATTTTTGTGTTGTGTTGCGCGATCGGGACGATCGGGGTCCAGATTTGGTGTTTTGTAGTTTAGCGACCCCAATTAGGGTTTTTGGCCGGTATCGTGCGCGATAGATGCGCTAAGCGCACAATGTAATTTTCCGGGCGTTTTCTTCGCGTTTCGTTGCATTTTCGTCGATGCAGGATATTTGCTTATGTGTTGTGTTTGTGAAATTTTAGGTTCGCAAGCGGGGACTTCGGACGCTACGACAAGGGGAAAACAGGTGGTAGGCTTCACCTAGCTTGGAGCGTTGGTGAGTAGATTTAACATCTACAGGGGAATCGCCCGCATGGCGTTATGCGTCAGGGCTAGAGATTTTATTACTCGTCGCATATTCTACGTTATTGTTAGATTTGCGCCTTTACCCTATTACTTAGATGTAGTTGTGCCTGGACTAGTAGTAGTAGGACGCAGCACATATTATTGATGATTCATGTTGCACGAGCACTGATTATATGCTACACACACCGTCAATAATTGCCATGTCACATACAAACCACTTATAGATGTTAAATTGCTTGGTTAGGGACATTGTGACATTGATTCATACTGCTTATCATATATGGCATTTAGCATACCTGTATTCCTATAGAGTATTGTACCATTAGTGATAGGTACATACACACTCCCTGTCATAGCTACAGGTATACCTTGCACATACTGTTCTTATACCCAAGGGGTATACTATATCATTGCTTATCGGTAGACACATTATCTTGCTATACCTTATTGATTTCACATACATCTGGTTTTAGCTACATGTATACCTTCACTTGATGTTATTTAGAAGTGGATAAATAGGAACCGCATGATATTTGTATTAACTTGATGCAGTTAATTAGCGGTTTTTCCTTTATATGCTTGCATTTCAGATATGGCGCACATATTATATTCATGGATTTTCGCATTGTTATATGGATTTTTCATGATGTTTTCTGGATTTGGGGACCGTGGTAGTTCATGAAATTATGCATTATTTGAAAGACCCGGTTTTCTTGATATTGATATTTCCGCAGCCACCATGAGATTTATCAGTTCTGATATATGCCCGATTCGAGGAGTGAGGAGGCACCGTCTGTGGGTACATGGTGGGGCCCGGGGGTATCCCGAAGCAAGAACGATGTCGCGGTGCTAGGCGATGAGGCTTAGGGGAACCATACTTTCCGGTGACAGTACCAATGACTCAACGACTATCGAGTGGATACCGACGGGAGTCATGTGCGTATGGATACGTTGAGAGGCGAGTGTCAGAGCTAGGCACTCGAGCTCTCGGGATAGCGTATGATACGTACCTATCAGGGGGGCCAGTCGTGGTGACAGCACCTGATAGATCAGCATTTCTGTGTCGATGCTTGGCACATTAGTTTCATGATATTTCTAATTACTCCTTTGTATATATAACAGGGGATTGAGCCGCTGTTATATATACCCTTACACCAATATTAGTGGAATGGGACGCTAATATATGTGTATTGACATCATCATATTTATTATGCCATTATATTTAGGATGTTAGAATTTTGCTGGAGATTTGATTCGGGATATAAGAGATTCATTTGAGATTGGATACTGGAGATATATGTGAGATATACCTGATATGGTACATACGAGATATGTGAGATCCACTTGTTGTTGTACATTTGAGATATGTGAGATATACTTGATATGGTATATACGAGATATGTGAGATCCACATGATGTTGTACATTCGATATATGTGATATATACTTGATGTCGTACATTCGAGATATGTGAGATATACTTGATATTGCACATACGAGATATGTGAGATCTACTTGATATTGTACATTTGAGATATATGAGATCTACTTGCTGTTGTACATTCAAGATATGTGAGATATACTTGATATTTTACATACGAGATATGTGAGATCCACTTGATGTTGTACATTCGATATATGTGAGATATACTTGATGATTGTACATTCGATTATGTGAGATATACTTGATATTGTGCAATTGAGGAGATGTGATACTTAGATGATATGAGAGCCAATTTGGGGGCTGATTTGAGGAATTGGAATTTGAATTTGTCTTGATGGATTGTGATCCTACCACGATGTCAGGATTCCGTGGAAATGACATACTTCACTCCATACCTCACCTTATCTGTTTGTGCACTGCTTCATGTACTAGTAGTATCTGTTAGTGTACCTTTCATGATTGTTGCACATTTACATTCTCATATCCCTATCGCATGATTATTGCATACTGTTGTCATATCATTATTGCTTTATATATATTGGTTGTACCTGCTAGTGTACTTTCCATTATTTTGCATTCATATGACATGTTATTACTGTTAATTGCATATCTTAGATTCATACTGTACGTACATTCCTGCGATTACCTGCATATGTTATTTACTATTCACGAGTTGGCAACTCACCTCCGTTGTGCCACAGGTGTTACAGAGTGTTCCCCAGAGTAGTCGAGGCTGGCTATTCATCTATCATCTTTTGCTACAGATACCGCATCGGCTCACAGTGTGCTGTTTTGTTCAGGTGGGTTTTGGTGGTTATCTGTATTTGTATTGTATATTCGTTGTATCTTGTACTCTCCATCTACTATTATGTTGTTGACTTAGAGACTTGGTGAGGACGATATTGTATAAATTGTGGATTTGTTGTCTTTTATACAGTTTCCTTTCTATCGTCTTCTTTTTCTTCGCTACAGCGTCGTATATTTGTTGTGGTGGTTGTTTTCCGCCTTTGGGCGTGGATTTGCTCCCGTTGGGGATGCTTTACATTATATTTATGTTGTACCCATTTTGGGGGTTGGTTTTTATAAAAGAGGTGCTGCCGAAATTTTCAAGAAAGAAAATTGGACTTAAAGAATTTATACTTGAGATTCTTTTTTAAAGGTTTAAACAATATTTCTTATCTTTTCTTGTCTTTTAATGGTTTAGATTTCTGGGTTTTGGCTTTCTTTTACTACGTTACGCCTGAAGACGTTGCGTAGTATTAGGGCCGTCACGTGCCAATTTCGGGTCGTGACACAAGTGCCTTGGCCAAGGTCTTATGGTCCTGACCAATCGAATCACAGTGCGATATCGACTCCCTATACCGGGAGAGACGAATCCCCGACAATCACTCACTGCCTCCATGTGGCTCGGGACTGAACCCAACCAAAACCTGTTTGCACGACTCGGTAGAGCCGTGGTAGGGTAGTGATCAAAGTTCAGTGGGAACTCACACGAGACAAATGCCGATCTCGGGTCCAAAGACTAATCTGTACACATGTCACCTGAGAACTTCCATCTGACGATAGGTATAGTACCACATGGAAGTTCTCGGCGAGTCCGTCCAGTGTACTCACACCCAGTGAGCACCCGTGTACGATCTTAGGTGCATCAGACTAATAGCTGCGGGACCAACCATCCCCCGACGGGGCTAGAAACGTACATACTGGTCTACTCTGGAGTATCAGTGCCTAGTCTCGATACTCACGCGACTAGGGACCATTCAAGGATGTGTTTATGGACTACCCTGCTCCCACAAATATGATCGCCATCACAACGCAGGTAGTCAAGCAAGATCTTAGGGGCTTTATCAACATGTAACCGCAATATGTAATAACGAGTATGACATATGCCATGTTAAGATAAAGACAAACCACAATAGTATACTACCGTATCGAGTCTTTATCAATATGTGCAAACCAGATATAACAACAATACAAATAAATACACATATCCCAACAAAGACAAGTCAAATAATATACTATAAAACTGAGTAAGGTTGTTCTGTACATATATATGCCTAGTATCCATATGTATACATATACAATACTGGCCTCTAGGGCATATACATCCAACAATATATATATATATATATATATAATATACATTAATATATATATATATAAAGCAATTAGTGAGCTAATGATATTAGTTAATATATAATTATATCAAATATAATTTATATCAAATTATTAAATCAACCCTTGATCTAATAATCCGGTTATATCATATATGACCGACTAATATCATTTATCTGTTTATCACATTATGAAATCAACACTTGATTCGATAATCTGGTTATATCACATATAACCTAAGCGATAACAGATAACTGCCAGATTACAATACGGTATCACATACTCGTATTTAATCGGGCCCACACACATATCACATATGTGTCCTACTTCGTTTCGCTTGAACCGGGAAACTTCTGTGTGGAACCCTAAAGACTCGTCAATACATCAGCGGTAGGTGATTATCACATAAATCACCCACAAGCCGTCAGCGGTACTAGCTGGACGTAACGGCTGCCCGGGTATTGAGCGATATGAAGATCAACAAGCAAGCTCGTTCATACTCTCCATGAAGCCTATCAGTAACACTACCGTACAGTCCGGTCTTTTCGTCTGATATGTCGCATATCATGTCTAGGGGTGGTAAACGTCAGACCCTCGTAACGTGATAAGTCATGCCGATGTTTGGCTTATAACAGTTTGAGAAACTACTGATAACTCTTATCAGTAAATCTCAGCAACCCTGGCCAGAGATTTTCAGTTATAGCCAATCGAGCATAGAGCAAAATTAACTCCCAATACCGGGAGAGACGAAACCCCTCCTATCGCTCATTGCCTCCATGTGACTCGGGACTGTACCCAAAATCCACCTGTTTGCATGACTCCTTTGAGCCGTGATAGGGAGGAAATCAAAGCACAGTGGGAGCCACACAAGACTCTATGGCGATCTCGGGTCTATAGACTAACATGTACCAGTGTCACCAGAAGACTGCTATCTGACGATAGGTATACTACCAACTATGAGTCCTCGGCGAGTCCTGTTCGGTGTACCCATTCTCTAATGAGCACCTGTATACAATCTTTGATGTCACACACCAATGGTTGTGGGATCAACCATCGCCCTCTAAGGAACAAGAAACGTACACACTAGTCTACTCTGGAATATCGATGCCCTAGTCTCGATATTCCCACGACTAGGAACTGATTAAAGAATCTACTTTTGGACCACCCTGACCCCACTAGTATGATCTCATCATAATCCTGATAGTCAAGTACATATCCTAAGGGCTTTATCAACATGTGAGAGCAAGGCAGCAAAGAATACCAGTCAACATGTTAAGATAAAGAGTAACCAGATAGCATACTATCATGTCGAGCAAGAAAGTCCTCTATATATATGTCCAAGCATCCACTATAATATACATCACATGTACAATAATGGTCTCTAGGGCATACATATTCCTAACAGTTACACGTCCTTATAGAGGGGACGTAGTTGCATCCCTACCACTACTGTGCTCGGTTCATCATGAGATATGGTTGACCACGGCGCCACTCATCCACTTCGCTATCGTCGAGGATTATTATCCGAACAGGATGATGCGGCATTCCGGCCTACATCAGGTCATCCCTCATGAGTGAGCATATGATCATGCTCTGCACAGGATCGATAGGTGGGGCAGAGCCACTGAGGACTAGAGAGTGGTGCATCGTGACTATGTTCACCGGTAGGACGTGGAGCGGGTTGCTCGCGTTATTCGAGACATCCTACCCTACGATGCAGCCCGCCGCGAGGGGTACATGACTTGGTATCGCTTGATCACTCATTTGTACGTTGTCTTTCCCAACCATGGACAACTTTCTAGAGCCGACGATGCTGGTCCCTCGACTGCTCGACCTATGTACCAGTCTCGAGCTCCTTCTGCAGTCAGGTTGGTATGTTATTTTACTTTGTATTCCTATTCTGTAATTTTCATATGGTACAATTCATATTATCATTGTACTAAAATGTTTTCTTTTTTTTCAGGTATCACATGTATGGACACTTATACGTCTCTCCATCCAGACTCTAACGAGCGATATCGCGGGTAGAGTGAGGGAATTCACACAGATTACCCTCAAGGAGTGCCACTGCATTGTGGCTGAGGAGGGAGAGGCAACCAGATTAGAGGCGATGGTTGCAGCTCCCCTTCCTCCTGTGCTTAGACGCGACAGCTTACCACAACAGTCAGACCGGGATGGATCTTCACGTATATAGGAGGAGACCGGTCAGGCTGCACCTTTGCATGCACAGGAGGAGATCAGTCAGGCTGGACCTTCGCATGCACAGGAAGATCCACATGAGTCTTTACCTTCACATGCACCGAATGAGCCCGGTGAGCCTCAACCTTCGCAGCAACCTATGTCGCAGTTGACTCGGATTGATATCGCGGTACCTTCACAGATACCGCAACCACGTCCGAAGAAGAAGAGATTTTATTCCATTTTCATTTGATTGTGTATTCTGTAGTATTATATTTGTATCGAGAACTTGTATCGTTCATGTAGTGATATTAGCATTGATGTTGTGATGGTATCCACCCTTCGAGGTGTGATCTCTATCTTAGTATCAATTTTTCGAGTTGATGTTTGTTTACCCCCGAGTGTGCTGAGTGTGACGTGTAGTGCTTTGTAACATAGATTATTATATATTTATGAATAGATCTCAATATATACAAAGGAGATACTATCTGTTTTATTTTTAAAATGTGGTTACATAAGTATTTTTTGAGATAAACATGGTTACATAATTATTCGCAGGAAGCCATTGCAGCCATTTGGTATCAAAAATGTTGTATTAACACATCAAAATAAATCTGAGCCTATATTCTATGGACTTAATTGCCAAGAGATTTTTAGTTTCTAGAGCTGGATAGTTCCAAGGAAAACGCTACTGATAGTACCTGCAGTGATTGCATTTGAGGAAAATCGACCTTTGTAATATTTAAGGCAGTTATTAAAAATTCCCTCTACTGGTTGCCGGATTTTGACATGGAAATAAGGATAAACTTATGATAGATGTTAAAGACGAATACTTGTTATGACAGGTTTGCTATTGAAACAAGGGGTAGAAAACCCCGTTTTGTCATAAAGAACTAGATGCAGAGGTTGTGCCAACCCCTTCTTTTTAATTAGTAATAATAAACAAGAAAGTTAATTGTGCCGGATTTTCACTTGGCGAGTTTAGAGGTCGATTTTGATAATAAAATAATAGTGAGATTGATTTTTTGAAGGATAAATTGTAAATTGTATCCATAAACTATCACGTTTTGTGCAACTGATACCATGGAGATTAATAAATAGATATAACTACCACGAACTCTTTTTTTATAACATAAATACTACACTACGTGGCGTTAAAAAATGTCAATGAATAGACCATTGTACCTTTTCGATTTACCGTTGATTTCAAAAAGAAAAAAGTAAAGGAAAAAAGAAAAAAAAATCAGGCCCGCTCCTCCTCCTCCTCCCCTTACCCACCTCTTGCCCTCGCGCGTCCACCGCCACTCCCCCGTCCCCGTCATCAATTTCATCATCATCACCATCTTCTTCTTCACCTTGATTTCCCAAAAAAAAAGATTTATAAAAAAAACAACTCATCTCTTCTTCTTCTCCCTCCCCTTCCCCTGATCTTCAATTCCACCACCGTCTCTACTCCGCCTCCAACTCCGCCGTGCTGCCGCCACTCCCCCACCCCCACCCCCATCATCAATTTTATCATCACCATCCTCATCGTCATCTTCTTCATCATCCTCATCCTCATAATAAGAGGATCTCTCGTTCAAAAAATGGCTTCATTTTCTTCTCCCCCCCCGGAAAAAATCCTATCTTTCCTTTAAAATCCTCATCATCATCACCAATCTCGCAGAAACCCTAACTCAATTACATTCTTCAGGACCTCAATTTTCAATCCTTTGGTGTTCTCAGCGCCGAGATTATCCAAGATGAGCTGAAAGGCGCGGCCTTTGATGGTGAAGAGCTCGCTGATCGACCCTGACGGAAGATCGCTGATGGATCTGATGGTGCCAACGGCAGAGCAAGAAGAGAAGAGGGCGGCGGCCGGGGCGATACCGACGGTGAGGATCGGGAATATCGACGTCGAGTGGGTCCACGTGGTGAGCGAGTGCTGGGCGAGCCCATTGAGGAGGTTCATGAGGGAGGAGGAGTACCTGCAGTGCTTGCATTTCAATTGCTTGAAGATGAGCGATGGATCTGTTGTTAATATGTCGCTGTCGATTGTTCTCACCATTGCGGATGATGATAAGGAGTAGAGGAAAGGGGAGGAGAGCTGGGCGGGAAGGGAGAAGAAGCAGAGGGAGGAGGAGGGTAAAAAAGATTGGCATTGCGAAAATTGCTGACATAAGAGTTAAAAATAATGTTGGAGTTTTCTTGTAAGTTGCAACTGGAGGTGAGTTTATGTTATCAATCTGCAATAAAATTAGTTTATGGTATTAGTCGCACAAAACATGATGGTTCATGGGTACATTTTTGCAATTTATCCTTTTTTAAATTTTGAATAGGGAATTTTTTTCCTTAAGCGAAAATGTGCTTATATTTATGTAATTACAGCTATAAATGGAAGCAAGTGCTACAGGTCTTATCTTCTTATTGCAATATCTTTCATAAAGAAAAAGATTTTAATTTGAAATGTAATTAAAAACTCATCAACATTGAAGAGTCTGTACATATTATCATATGATATACTCCTAATTGAACAATTTGAAAAGGAAAGAAAAGAAAAGAAAAGTAAGATGAAATGAAAAGACCTAGAATCTCTAATAGTTATGTAGCTCATCAATTAGGATCTGTAATATTTATCGTCAATTTTATTTTCTTATTTTTCTCTACGGCTTTGAACCTGATACCTAATGTTAGGCTATACGAAGTTACAAAATATTGATTCATCCTGTTGATATTTCTGGCCCATGAACTTATCTGAAACTTCCATTTGAGCAAAAAGAAGGATAGGTTCTTTTATTTATTATTGATCTCTATTTCAGGTATTGCTCTTGTTGGACTTCTTCCGGTGCGAGCTAGCACACAATGTTTGAGCTTGCTATTCTGATTACCCTTTAAGGCATTGAGTCGAATAAGCAAGTCATATTTTAATAATGTGATTTTGGATGGTAAAGTTATCTCGAAATAATAAAAGGTCTCAAACCGACAATTCAATAATCTTTAATTCAAACATTCATCTCTTCAATTTTTTTGAAGCATTCAAATCAAGAGATCCATTTGTTCCTTCGACTGTTTTCACTAATGATTGTAAGATCACTGAATTGCCACGTAATTTGCTCATTTAATTATCAGTTAGTATTTGTTGTTTATTATTTTGGTTTTTCAATTATTTCACATTTTCATTGCTTTTGAAGGGTGCAGTGCTATTAAGAAGAATAATGTTAACATGTAAAATTAAACATTAGGATTTTTTACGTTAATTGCACATTAGACTTGCATTATTTTCTTAATTTTTTCTAAATCTACTTTACATTTTTTCAAATGATTTCTTCATATTTGTAATTTAGCATAAATTAATAAACATAAGTATTAAAATTAAGTAATTATTAATCCGTGTAGTTTATGCTTTACACGACGCATTTTGCACATTCCGCTCTTGAAAAGTGGAGCATTATGCTTTAAACTACTCACTACTATATTATATATTCCCCCCTCTCAATGATCAATCGGTACAATCTTCTCATCATATTCATCCTAGTTTCATTTGTAATAAAAAATGAATGTATGTTTGTGTGTTCATTTATACATTTCTCCTTAATTTCCTCGAGACTTGATCGTAAAAGTTTGTGCATTTTCATGTTTCAGATATGGCGTATCAGGTTTGGATCGTCAAGCTGACCTCCATTGAGCACTTCAGCCTCTTTCTATTATTGGCAGTCGAGTATCTACCCATTTCTACGGCGCCTGGTAAGATGATCATCCACCGGTGCATCTTGGGAGTAGTACTGGGAGAGATCATGCTCGGGTGATGAGCTTCTGTGCTCTTTCCGTATCGTGCTTCGTAAGTATTATATTGAAGGATGCGGTTACGGAGCCAACAACGTCGACGGAGGGGTGAGGAACCCAACCGTGTCCAATAAAACTGTCAAGGTTTTGTACGTTTTGGCGCTGTCGCTCACCACTGCAGCTATGGTGCTTTGCCTCCTGAAATTGTATGGTCATTTCATCAAGTGCTATAAGTGATGTTTTTGTTGGCTTTTATTAAGAATTGGAGATATATAATATAGTAAGTTATGCGTTTAAGCTATTATGGACATTGTACTTTCTTGGTTGGTTTAAATTTACTCTGGATCATATTTGATTGTTTTTATAGATTTTGGTGTTCTAGCTAGGTTACATAAAATTCAATATGTATTTTTATATTTTCTTAAAGATCACAACATTCCACAAACAAAAGAGATGATATGTTATGCATGCAGATATATGTTATCCGCATAAACACATGTATATGTACACCTGGTTAACTAATTAAGACGGTCATTGAATATTTCTACGATCATAGATCATAAGTCCGATATGTCTAATCAATTACTCATAATGGTTCATATCAAATAGCATTGGTGGATGCAAAGTTTCTTTGGCATCAAGAAATTAAAGTCGCTATAAGGTATACAACTAAAGAAAAAGGGCACTATGGTATGTGTCCATGTCTGAATACAAACAAAAGAACTGTTATGCATGCGGATACATGTACCTGGTTGACTAATTAAGACGGTCGTCAAATATTTCTACGATTAGATGCCGATATATCTAATCAATTACTCATAATATGGTTCATATCAGATAGGGTCGTGGATGAAAGTTTCTTCTGCATTAAGAAAAGTTGGTATAAGGTATACAACTAAAGGGAAAAGGCAGCATTAGCTTGAACATAAAGTGCCTCTATCACATTTATGTTTTCTAAATCTGTATAATATAATGCCAACCTCAAAAAAGCATCGGCAAATTAAGGGGGTGTTCACAACACAATTTGACAACAGGTCACATCCCCTTGCTTGCTTTTTGATTCAATAGAGAGAAAAAAAACCAATTTAAACCTCCACATATTATAAAGATCCTAAAATTAAAATCAATACTAAATAACCATGGGGAAAAGAAGGATAATAGGCATGGTGGAGATGTAATATTATACAATAGGCAACACAATACTAATTAGTTATTGATCAAGAGAAAAGAGCATCTTAGAATACGCGTTATGCTACTTAAGGAAACGATGCAAGATACTTATCACGATTTGACAAATATGCTTACAGCACAGTATTCTATGTTGTAAGCTAATTAAACGGCGCCAAATGATGTCAAGAATTGCGGACAATGAAGTTACTAAAAACTTTAGCTAGTACATAGCTCCTCAGTCAAGTTCTTTCTGATTAACGACATACACATTACCTTCAATAATATCAAATATGAATTATTCAGAGATGACAAAACAAGAAAGCAATAAGAAAAATCAGAAAAATGAAACAAAAAAGAACCTGTAAACAGAAAATTGGGATCTAAACATGAATATACCATAATTATAACACTTCCATATCAAGCTTCTGTTACTTGCTTGTGTAGGTATCGTACACTAATCCAAGTAATAATAAGCTTATACTCTACATAATATATTGCACAACAAGGACTCATTTGACCACTGAACTTAGGTCTTTGCTCTTCACAAAAAGGCCATGTTTTCATTATTAAGAAATCGTCTGCTAAATCATCATGCTTTTGTCCTTGATGAGCAAAGTATTTCCACCCACTTTCTTTTTTCTCCCCTTAATTAATTTCTCTCTCAAATGCCATTTATTATATCTTGGTACATTTAAAAGAGCATACGAAACAGAGGAAGACCACAGTGGAGTTATTCCTCTATATAATAAACTCTTTATATTTAGGACAATTTTTTTCTTACAAAAAATACGATTTAAAATTTAACTAGGAAAATTGACAAAATGCTTTTCTAAAGAGCAAAATTGACCTTAAAACCCGTCATGTGTCGGATTGCTATTATATACCATTTTTCGGTTAAAAACTTCTCTTTATCACCAAAGTTTGAATGGAATATGGGCATGTAGTGAGTGAGTAGTAGTTAGCTTTTGAAGCTAGCATATATGTAGGCATCTAGCTGCATGCATTATATCTCCTCTGCCCAAATAATATCACAATTTAATTAATTAAAGACCAAACAAATCCCCATTAATACTCACAATATTAGCATGCAACTCAAACCTTGAGAGATAATAATAATTCAAGTCTATTTATATCACCCTCAAACCCCACCTCTTGCTTCAACTTCAACAAGTCCTTCATTTCTCGTCTTCAGTATATTCTCTTCATTTCATCCCTACTATTTTTCGTTGTTTCATTTATAAAAAAACAACTTCTTGTGTGTGTGTGAGAGAGAGAGAGATTTTCCACTAATGTATCTTTTTTATCTTGTAGATGGCAGAACAGGAGTACATCCGCGAGATCAAGGACGCAATGGACATCGACATCATCATCATAATGGCTGCATTCATTATAATCAGCCTCCACGGCGATCGCTATCCTTCACTGAAGACTGCGGCAATTTTCGCCTCCATAGCGTATCTGATGTGTTTCGCATTGAAGAAGGAGATCCTCAAGCGTTACGGAGACAACAACGCTGACGGAAGAGGGCCGAGGAACCCTGTTGTGTTCAACACAGCAATCAAGGTCTTCCACTGTTTCGCGCAGCTGCTCACCTGTCTGGCTCTTGGTTTCTTCCTACATGAGCTCTATCAGCATATCAATTAGGAATGTTAATTTTTAGTATATATTATCTTTTCTTTCAGGATTTAATATGATGTAGCAACTGGTACTGTCTTTAAGCTATAGTTTTACGATGCTTTCTCGTAGCTCTGGATGAAGTATTGATTCCGTTTACCGGCCTGATTTTGTAATTTTGTTGTGTCGTGTTGCAATATATATGTTATATGTCTTTTTATTTTTTGGGGAATTGACGGGAAAAGCAACATTTTACTGTGATAGTCGAATAGTTGTTGAAGAAATTAATCACAAAGATCGATCCCGTCATTGCTTTTGTTCTCTTTTGGAGTCGATAATACGCTGTCGGTGAAACTAGTCATGGTGAAGGAGAGAAATTTTTTGTGCAAGTTCCATTATAGCATACTCTGGCATATTACTAGAAATAATTATCAGACATGTTTTTCTTCATGTACGTATAAGCAAAGCTATTTGATCTCTTTTTTTTGGCCAAACTATTTGATCTCTTTTACTTATACATGCAACTAGCACTCATATTTGACTATTGAACATACATAGGTCATTGTTCTTCATCACAAAAAGGGCATGCTTTCATTTACAAATAACCTGCAGCAAAATCATCATGCATGCTTTATCCTTAATGTGAACATATATAGGTCATTTCTACCCACTTTCTTTTAATTTCCTCCCTTAATTTCTTTCTCGAGTGCCATTTATATATATAGCTTAATTTGTCTCGTGACCTTGAACATAGAATATACGAGATTAACTCATTGCATTCATGCATATTCAACATGAATTCATATAATGGTCTCAAATATTGTGAGTGGTTGGGACCACAAATCATTACCAATATGTGTACTCCATATCTTTTTGGTCAAAAGAAATTAACCAGTAACTACCACCTCTATAATTAGCTTCAAGTTGAGGGCTATACAAAATATCTTTTGGTTTTTGAATCTAGCAATTTAAATATTGAATTTATTTAGGGTTTTTTTTTATATCTCACTCCCAAAACTTCAATATTTTTAAATTCCGCCACTAAAAATCCATATTTCTAAATTTCACCCCTAAAATCTTAAAGTTATTCAAAAATGTCTGGCTTAACTAAGCAACTGAAGAGAATATTCATCACCCTTGATTTAACATCCGTTAGTTGGCTTAGTTAAAAAAGAAAATACCCCCAAAAAATCTTCTTCTTCCTCCTCTAATGTTACAAATTGGGCTAGCGTTAGGGTTTCTTTTTAATTTAACATTGGGTCTTTTTTTTAGACAAACACTAGAGCATTTTCTCTTCATCCATTTCTCGTGTGTTAATGCACGAAGATTGATTTCCTTCTTGGTATCGTATGATAACCCTAGGTAACAAAAATTGGGGGGAAACACTTTAATGCAAATATCATACTTTAAATCAGAAATTTGAACTATAAATCTAGAACGGCCCTCAACTATGCGGCGAGCTCGAAGCCTCGGATCTTGAATAATGTATAGCAAGAGAATGCAACATCTAACCCTAATTAAATTCTACCGCAAGATATGATAACATGGGTTTAATTGGTTAACAAAGTAGCTTTAGGGATGAAATTTAGAAATATGGATTTTAAGGGGAGAAATTTTGAAATGTTGAAGTTTTGGGGTGAGATAAAAAAAACATTTATTTATTGTTATGTTCTAGCTAATCTCTCTATGGCCAATCACAACTCAGTTAAAGATCTCTTTATCAACTCTCTTTATTACTTTATTACCCTCACTAAACACATCACCCAATTGCTCACAATAAATATACAACTCAAACCTTGAGAGCCAACACTTTGTAAGTCAGCCTATTTATATCACCCTCAAACCCCACCTCTTTCTTCACCTTCAACAAGTCTTCATCCTAGGTTTGAGTGATTGGTTATTCTTTTTTCCTTCAGAAAAATGAAGCTTTTGTAAATCTTTGCATGCATTGCATTTAGCATTTTATTAGTGTAAAATGATTTTAAGAGTTTGCTTCTTTTTTTGTCTTATAGATGGCAGATCAGGAGTTCATCCGTTCGCTCGAGGTGGTCATCGACATCCTCATCATGATTCCTGCGTTCGTCGTGTTTTGGCTGGACGGTGATCGCTGTCCTTTGCTGAATAGTACTGCTGCATTTCTCACCTTCATAGAGTACCTGATGTGTTTAACATTGAAGAAGGAAATCCTGGAACGATACGGAGCCAAACGCTGATGATAGAGGACCGAGGAACCCAGTTGTTATCAACACAACATTCATTAAGGTCTATCACCAGTTCGCCCTGCTGCTCACCTGTTTGGCCATAGTTTTATGTCTGTTGTTGCTCTATTATCAAATCAATTACGAATATTTATGTTAGCTTTTATTTCAGAATTAAGATGATGTTGCAAGTGGTACTGTCTTCTGGCTATTATATGATGGGATGTACTTTCTTTCTTGGATGGTTTATGATGGCTTCTGAATTTGCTCCGGAAGTATCGATTCTATTTACCGACATGATTTTGTAGTTCTGCTGATTTTGTAATTCTGCTGATTCGTGTTGCGGCTGTCTTTTTCTCCCAGGGAATTGATGAGAAAAGTAACATTTTAAGATGAAAAAAGGAATAAAACCCATTTTCTTATCAATGTGACTGAAAATTAACAACACTGCTTCACATATAGCAACAGCAGATAATCATTTAGCCAGAAAAAAATTCAAGGGAAATTCTAGAATTGAGAAGTACAAAATTTTGTTACAAGTGAAAGCATGGTAAAAAAAACATAAGAGGTCTGTTAAATGTTACACCGTAAAATTCAAAGTGACGAGTTCTCTTTTCTCTCTCTTCACTATATTTCTCTATTTTGTTGTATTAAGTTGTATCAACCCATAAATGATATGGGTGGTTTTGAAAAAAGTAAAAGTCTACCGAATTTTGTTTACCAGACAGAAATATACTATTCCAATCACTTTGAGGTCCCTGTAGCTTCCTTTGGAATCAAAAACAAGAACCCAACTGGAACCAGAGTGCAAATTAATTGAATGGTTAATCCATATAGAAGGTTATGATAAGATCCTGATGAAATATCGAGCATCGAAGCCAAAGCAGCGCCAAAGAATGAGCCCAAAGTATTGCCGAAGTTGTTAATGGACATGAATAGAGCAAAAAGAGTTCCTTCAATTCCAGGTGGACAAAGTTGTCCCGAGAGAATCAAGAACGGCATTAGCCTGTTTATTAAACAGAATCAATATACAAATAATCAATTGAAAAAAATCTGACCAATTGGATCCACATGAATAAGTTGCTGGACAAAACAAAAAAGAATAACAAGAAAACAGCACAAAAGATATTAACATGAAGCTTTATCATTTTTGAGTAAGTTCGTTGACATAGAATAAGTAGCCGTTTTATGTTAATGGAAAGTGAGTTTTCTCTAGAACTAATGTGCATGTTGTCAGGCTAGTTAAGTACTAAAGTGAGTGTCGCTGAATTAAGAATGCTGAGATAAAATATTTGACAATATGCCAAAAGCTTGAATGCAGGTGCTTTAGTCGAGGTGAGATGTAATTCCCAAACAGGATAAATTAGGGAGGATCCATCGACATGGTTGTTATTGGTACTGCATGCCAGTCAATATGTGACTAATAATGATTCAAGGGACAAATCTTCCAATAAAAACCTAAGCTACTTACATCTTAATATAAAATATAATCGTTTCATACTATTCATAGTGTATTATCTAAGCAAATTACAACCGAATGGAGTCGTTAAGATCTATAGTACATCATACTATTTCACTTAGGGCACTGTGCACACACGATAAATGACACCTTCTATCAAATTATTCATGTTTTTATTAAAAGGTTAAGTATAAATGATTACTGACAAGCAAAGTGATAAAGATAAGTGACAAACTTGAACTGGTTGATCGTATCGCCCACAGCTGATCCACCAAGCACCATATACTTATCAGGTATGCCAAGCTGAATATTTGATCGAGCTACAAGAAGAATATCCAGAACATTCACAATGGAAATACCAACATGTGCGAACCTGTCATGCCATGCCATTAGCAAATTGATTTCATCACATAAAGCATTCAGAAGAAATTTTTTTTAAAATATAGCAAAATGGTAGGTTCGATATGTTGGACCTTGGTTGGATTTTTCAATATTTAGCAAAAACCTGGGTGAAGTTTCAAACTTCTAGTTATTTAGTATGCATTTTACTAATTAACCAACAGGCTTGTTTTTAACGTTTGCACTCCAACCGGTCAAGAATTCGAATCTTGTCAGGAAAGATTTGAATTAATAATATCCTTCATATGTAATATTAGTAGACTTGGGCTTGAATTTGGGCTGAGCTGCACTTTGTACAATACTGCTCAATGCCGGACGAAATTGCTACAGTAATGGCGACATGCACAGTAATTGCTACAGTATCCACATGCATAGTGATTGCTACAGAAATCGTCGGCAGGCGTAATTGCTATAGTAGCTGCTACAGTGAGCTGCAGTAACCGTCAGCGGCATTGATTGCCATGGCACTCTACAGTAACTGCTACAGTGTCGGGTGTTTTGAATTGATTTTTGTGTGTGTTCACACTGATTTATAACCCTATAAATATCCCTCTGAATCTCATTGTTGAGAATCATCCAAGAAGAAAATCTTCTAAATACTAAAAGGGAGAAGGTTGTAGCCAGATCATTTCCTGGGCTGTAACCGGGTTGTGTTAGAGTGGGTTACACCAAAATTAAATCAGTCAAAATTCGGACAGCTCAGCTTGTGCGTCAAAGATCAAGGAGATCCGACCACCACGGCCCAAAAGTTCAGAGTAACCCCCGACTGGTGAACACCAGCACTCAAGTTGCACTCAAGTTGCTGTTCCTGGGAGCAATTCGGTTTTGGGATTCTTACACCGGAGTAAGCCGAATTTGCTTTAAGTTTTGCGTTCAAGAACGCACAGCAGCTTGGCACAATTCAAGTGTTCTTTGAATATAAGTTTTTCAGACTCGAAAATTCAATTCTGTCGTCCGTTTTTGCTGCCCTACTCCAACACAATACAGAATACAGATGAAGAATTGAGTGGCAACCACTTCCACAGGATATACCATAACATGAAGCTGATTGTGGGTAATTTTATAACTCGGTCAGGTAATTGAACATAATGGTAAAAATGGCTAAAAGACACAAGGAAAAATGTTGCAATTTTAAAAAATTAAAAGGGTTTGTTTGGCTGTCTATGAATTAAATTTACAAGATCACAGAAAATTTAATTTCAAATTTAATTAGGGAATGTACTTTTTCCCACTAACCAATGTTCTAGGTATGACCTGCCAATTTTCTATCAGTGACCCATGATGAGAAAATCCTCTGTAAAATATCATATAAACAGTAATCATTTGAAACTACTAAGAACATTTTAAGATGAAAAAAAGGAATAAAAAATATATTTGAATATATAACTACTACTAAAACAATAACAGAACCCATTATGGCCAACAATCCCAGTTACTGTACAAGCCTACCTTTGCATGCTCCCAAAAATGTTGGCAGGTGGATATGCTCGCTTATTATGAGGATCAAATATATCGTTGTCCCGCCTTCTCTACAATTCCACAATGTTAATACTAAACATATACCACTTCTTCTCATGCTCCTCAATTTGGTTTAAACTTTAAAATAAAAATAAGTTGTTAGCATACCACAATACATTTTAGCCCGCCCTCTATTCATTTCACCAGATAGTGAAGATAGAGGGAGAACCTCATCCAAGACCATAGCTTTATATGTTCATGTCTATTGTAACACCGACATTATCATGAGTATTTCAATTTTCAACAAAGACTGCTAAGCTATGCACACCAAAGAGGAAGAACAACTAGGCCAATGGAAATTGTGAAGTTAAGAAGTATGCAGAGGCTTACATGAGGATTCGTCTCAATTTCATACGTTTCAGATACTGATTGTAGGTGTATGTACCAAGCATTAGGCCAAACCACCCTATAACACGGGCAGTCCCCAAAAAGGATGCTTCCAAGTGCAACTCTTAGTCTGATAATAAAACATGACTGTTGAGAGATTGGGAACTGCAATATGTGAAAAGAAAAACCAGGCCATAGGCCTGAAGGTCCAAAGGTCAAATATACAACAATTATATTAAAAAGGAATAAGAGTTCAAGGAAATAAATGCAACAGAGTTGCTACCTTAAGATCATGGGCTGTCTAAATGCATGACACAAACTAAAAAAAGCTAATTTTAGAGATTCATGCCATCTTGCATCAGGTGAAGACTGGTGTTCTGCTGTAATCTCTGATTTCATGGAGTTTGCTTCCTTTTCATTACCCTTTTTATGGCTAGCTTTTCGCTTTCTTGTAGTTTGAGATTTAGATTTCACAGCAGAAGAATCGATCATATTACTGTCTGATTCATCTTGAACATCTCTTAATCCGTTTTGATCCACCTTTGGAGTTTCTGAAGGGGCCTCCTCAATGGAAGCACATGACAACAGCTGGATGATTGGAAGTATAGAGAAAAGCAAGAAAATGGTGTCTATTCTAAAAGTTGACAATGTGTAACCTCCTAATAAGCTCCCACATATTCCTCCCAACGCCATAGCCAACCAAGATAATGACTGGAGATCGCCAGAAAATTCTGCTCTGATCAAAAAATTAATATTTCAAAGTCAGGTTTTTGGAGATAAGATGCTTAGAAAAACAAGGGTAAGTAAGTTGAACAATACTTCTCAGCACGAACAGCCTCTGCAATCATCGCATCAATAACAACATCAGCCATGGCAGCTCCCAAGTTTTGTATTGTTAAAAAGGCCAAGAGGAAATTGCGTGACCTCCTTAAACATGTTAGACCCAGGACAAGCCATGGGAAAAGAGAGAGGATAGTTGAAATAACCAAGTATGGCTTTCGCTTCTTCCGTCGAATAGGAATGCAGTCCGATAAAATCCTGCAAGGACAACATGTACCCAAAACACATCCAAACAAATTATCATGTATAACAAACAATGAAACAAATTGGTACTTCATAATCAAGGATAATTTCTTTTACCCATATAAAGGCTTTATGCTCCAAGGAAAATATGCTACAGAGACCACAAATTGGGAGACTGCAGGTGAAAGCTTAAGCATATCTTTCATCTGGTAGGAGACTGCAGTCCAGACAAAGGATCTGAAACCCTGTTACAATGTTCCAAGCATCAGCCTTTATAGGAAATTCAGAAAAATCTCAAACATGTTCATACATTAAAATGAGAAAGCTAGCATTGCCTGAAAACAACCTATATATAATTAGATGCTGAGGATTGGCAAGAACAAAATTAGATAAGTTACCAATAGTTGTAATAACTCTAAACCTCAGATACAAATACATAGCAACATGCACAAGATTAACAGTCAAAGCAGGTTATTCGGAGTATATCAGTCAACTACAAGAAATAATTTTCCACATAAGTGAATCAAATTTTAAACGTTCATATTTTAAGGTAAGATGGATGGATGTTGGGCAATTATGAAACAACACGTCCAAAAAATGAGTGTGGCTAAATTGAGAATCTTAAGATGGATGAGTGGGAATACACTAAAAGATATTATGAGTGTACTCATAACAAGTTGGAGGTGGCTCTCATAGAGGATAAGATGAGAGAAAACCGACTGAGATGATTTGGACATGCCCGGAGACCAATCAATGTTCCGGTTAGAGAAAGTGGCAAAATTGTATTTAATGGCACAACTAGGGATAGGGGTAAACTTGAACGAACATGGATAGAGGCAATTAAAAGCGATACGTAAATTATTAAATTACCCAGGAGACCGTCCTTAATAGAGCAAAATGGAAGAAAACAATTCACATAGTCGACCCCAAAATAATTGGGATAAAAGGCTTGTTGTTGTTGTAGTTGTTGTAAACTTCAGGTAAGAACTAGATCGACATAATTGCATGATTCCAACAACCATATCATTAAATTTATGCCCTATCTAGGGCTGCTATTTGGTTCACGTAGCTCAACTCGGTTGGGCTCTCAACAGCATGTTTGTTTAGTAACCTAAATGACCAAGCTCAACACTTAGCTGGCTAAACTGTTGAAACAAGAAAAATTAACTTTAGCATAGTATGGGGATAGTTCATAGTTGTTAACAGCTCGACTCGTGTTCAAGATCCAAATGAAATAAGATACAATTATGTTATTGATTTCATTTATTTGCATTCCATTATATCCAAAAACGTGTATAATGCAAAATACATTCACATATATTATGGTCTCGAAATTCTGGATCACTTCGGCCTTAACTTTACCAAACTTGCACGACTTAACTCTGTCTGGTTTGTTTTGTTTACCCTCTATATATCAGAAGTTTGGACATCAGTAAGAACTGCACAAAAGAAATTGTGATCTAGTGATTGGTTCCATTTAATTATTCAAATAAATGATCACATTGTCAACAGCTTGTTGAGAGCTCTCTGTTTCACTTATATTTGAGTTCCAATTGCTTCTCTTCAGATTTTATATTTAAAGGCCATATCCCATATAAAAATGCAGATTCCTTTGCAATCTTCATATAATAAGGAATTATGTTCGACATAAACGCACAAAACAGAAACACACTCCCTGATGAACTAAATTCCTTCTCGTATTACCTATGAATCAAATAGCTTAACGATTGCTTTAATTTGTCAGTGTGACCCTAGACAAGTAAAGATGACAGCTTTCCTATTAAAATCCATTAGATCATTCGGTTCCAACTCAAATGAGATGATTTCTAGCTGGCTAATCAATCAGGGAAGGATTTCCCCGCATCAATTTCCAAAAATAAACCCAAAAATTAAAAGCCCTAAACAATCCATCGAAAAGGGCGAAAGCGAACCTGAGTGAAGTAAATCAAGATGACGAGCCACAAGAAGGAGGCCCCAAACGCGGCGCTCATCTGCTTCAGCCAAGCGATCGCCATATCTTCTCCTTTGATCTTTGAGATCTGATTTTTTGACGGGGTTTTGAGCAAAGATTGGGTTCTTGATGATGGCGTTTCTCTCGCGACCTGCGTCGCTGCGGCCTTTTTTGGGTGCCGTTTGCATTTGAGAAGACTCGGTTTGGTTTGACCGCGCCGTGACCACCCTAACGTTACTGACTGGCCTCGCTGGACTGTGGGTTCAAGCCCAATTCGTTATCTGATTGGGCTGTTATATTACTTTTCTCAGTCCATAAAAACAGGAACGGTTTGTCAAAAAGCCCCCGCCCGATCAGAGCTTGTGTAAAAAAAACCTGAGCTTTTCGACCCTGGGCCCAATAAAAAATCCCAAGTATACAATTCCCTACTTGTATTTCCGTACAAGCCCAAAATGCCTCTTGCCCATGTGGGCCGATAGTCCTTTGCATCTGAATTTGAGATAGTTATAGTATAGAGGAGCTGCGTTGTCACGTCCCGCTTCCCAAAATACGGAATACGAGGAATGACTAGGCCAGTCATACTCCTGCGGTCGGAGAATAATCCCGCCGTAGTCACACTTCGGCTTCTACCATTATATGGTAGTCAGTAAACAGTACTAGAGTAAAGGAAAATCACAGTTTACTGCTTTATTACATTGCAATAAAAAAGTTCGAAATATATTTATTTTGCAGAATAAAACTAACCAACGGAATACAAAGTGCTGAAAGCAAAAGAAATAGCGACGATGATGCAGTCTAGACCTCCGCGATCTCGAATGGCAGGTCCTGCTCCTGAGCTGGATCCACTTCGTCCTCCGAGCATGCACACTCAGGTCGTCAGGACGACACATATAGCAATGATTATATAATGGGTGTGCAATTGTCACGACCCGAAAGTACGGAACATGACCGGCACTTAGACTACGAACGTCTCAAGACGTACGTATGCTAAGTAAGCCGAAACCCAGAAATCCAAACCAAGTGAAATAGTAGAGAATAGGAAGAACCATATCAAATCAACCTGTATGCACATAATATACAACGCCTAAAGGCGAGGATCACAACAGAAATGAAACTCAACCAGCAAGAACTCATGGAACTATAACGCGCGACTCTAAGGTCGAAATAATAAATATCACTGGTCTCTATCTCAAATAAATACAAGTTTGGTTGATGGAACTTCTAGATACAACTGAAATATAATATACAATGTATAATGATGGGTAAGATACAATAAACCCACCTACTAGCAAGTCACCTGAAGAAGATGTGCCCGCAAAGCCGTAATGAAATCCGTACGGCAACACCTGCATGAAACTGGGGCACAACGGGGGTGAGTTGCCAACTCGTGAGTAGAAAAAGATCTACGAACAGCAAATCGTATGTATGACGCAACCTAGGTCATACGATCATAATATATATAATCCTCAAATATATAACCAGTAATCTCTAACCATGGCTAGTGTAAATATCTAACCCAAATGTAATCCCATATGTCCATGTCAGTGCATCAGGTAACAATGTATCATATAGATGATGTATGAATGCATGTAACAGAATGCATGTACTGAAGAAAACTGCTTTCATAATTTGTGAGATTTCTGTACTTTTAAAATGAGGTATCATAAATGAAATCAGCATAAACAGTGCCCAGCATCGGCACAAAACATAAGTCTCGGTATCTCGATACCTCTGTATCACAATCTCTGTACCTCAATGTCTCGAAATCTCAATGTCTCAATCACAAAATATAGGGCACCGTCAGTCCAGATCGGCCCCTACCATCTATCTCATGACTACGACGGTATCCTCCGGATAGCCGACGTGTCGGGTAATATCACCGGTAGGTAGTGCTCCCCTGCACAGGCTCAACGCCATCATCTGCGATCTTCTTGCCCCGGGGTACCGCACCGGGTCCACCATGTACCCGAAACGGTTCATCCGCCTCCTCGAATCGGGTCTCGAAATCCATCAGCAAAACTCATGGTGGACGACTCGAACATCAAGGAAAAACCGCATTTTTATTAAAAAGAGAAAGCAGTTTATATATATGTTTTGCGGTTTTCCTCCAAATCCAGAAAATCTCATGGAAACTCGAATCCAATCATCAATAGCATGTGAAATCATGAATATAAGCATGAGAATCCATGAATGCATCATATAGTGAATAACAGCATGCATGAAGTGACAGGTAATAACTACAATGTCAAGCTGGTATATATGGCAAGTATACTAATATCATGTCACTACTAGCTAACAAGCTAAATCAGGCAATAATATTCTCTAAGTGTACGTGACATGGCAATTACCGATGAAGATGTGTGTGCGACAGCAAATAAGTGTACGTGGTACATACGCATCATCGGTAATGGTGCTGGTGTCCTAGCAGCATGATATCAATAATAGAATATGAATCATAACAGTATGCGATGCAGAGCAACAATAAAATAAGCGGGAGCTGAAATACTGAACACCATGTTCGTTAAACTGCATCTAATGTCATAAAGATCATATAGCTACCTTACTACAAGGCTGAGCTAAAGCTAGTAGTAGGTAAGGGAAACCGCCTAACCTCTGAGTCGATACATATAAATATACATATATAGTCGGTGATCCCGCCTCGATCATATCACATCCGATACCATATCTCTATAATTGGTTATTCCCAAGTCAAGTAGGCGGATCAAACATCAAAATATAGCTCGTACGTAAATCCGTCGTACGGCCTCCCCAATCTGGGTACGGGTCAATATCACATTCGTCCTATCATTCATCCGGTATTCACTTTATCAAATATCGTAATCTGGGTACTGACCTGTGTCTAGTACAATGCTAACATCGTCACTATAGTTATGATTTGACTACTGATCGACAGTCTCGTATAAATCGATATCATCATCATATATCATCACAAGGAGTGTACCCCGCCCAAGGCGGCCTATTATAATTATCCTGTCATATCATATCCTATCTCGTACATGTCGATCATTTATATATATCACTATTCCTGTGACATCATTATCCCGAAATCCGCTAAAGCATCCCGACGTATCTCAGATATGAATTCTACTATATCCCCGATATCATAATCTTGGATCAAATATCAACGACCCATCTCAATCCCATGTATCATCCTCAAATCTGCATGTGATCACATGGTCCCATACCCATATGAACACATGACAATATAGAATCCCATAGGCACGTATGAGTAGGAATGTATGCAAGTATGTATATGTGTATAGGTATGTGTAGTACACCCACTACCTAGGGTCCGCAATACTAAATCATCCAAGTCCACCAATTATCCATCCTAAACATCAGTAATTTCCCAAACAACATATAATAATTGTATGTGTGTATACGCATCCGTATACATCACCACGGACTGCGGGGGTGCTATACGCCATCCACCCGACTTCTCCCCGTAGATATAAATCTACTCACATAGTTATGTGTCCCGGTGCCGATGACGCCATTTGCATCTCCAACGCTTCGACGTCGTGTGAGTACCTACAAGGATATCACATGCTAAAACTCATAAAAATCACATCGGAAACCAAAATGGTGCACACTACGCCCATAGGTAAAAACCTGTGACCTTGTGTGCAAAAACAGCCAATATCCACTGTCGTCGACGTCCGAACGCCACCCGACAGATACGAATCATCGAATATCAAAATCCATACAAAAACGGTAAAATACGCCAAGTCGAATAACTCTGGTAAATACTTGGATTTTAGAGTAATATTGGTTACAATGGTCTCAAAAACCTCTAATATGGTTATACTAACGATCAATACCAATACTAGATCAAGTTTCACTCAAAATTGCCTAAACTAGCATAATATCATAATAAAATAGTAAACTTTCAGACATTACACCAGAACTGAGCAAGAACTGAGTTGGGATGCGGGATTATACCTCGAGGGGGTCCTAGAATGAAGGAGAAGGGAAGATGAAGGAAGGAGGAGGGTGTGGTTGCTGCTGGGGAGTTGCTCCATTGGGCTGTTGCAGCATCAGGCTGATGCTTAAAGCTGATGTTGTTCTTTATAGTTGCTGATGCTTGCAACTCTCTCTCCCTTTTGGTTTTCTTTCTTTCTTTTCTCTTCCATTCTTTTTTTAAGTGTTGCAGGATCAAAGTGTTGTGGGAATGGTTGTGGTGGTGTTGTTTCAAATGATGTTGCTGGTTAAGCTGATGCACAAGGGGCTGAAATATTGATGTTGGCTGATGCTTTAGTGGCTGAATTGTGCTGATGATTATATGATATGGCTGATGTGTTGATAAGGGTGCATGCGTATGGGGCTATGGTGCTAGGGGCTAGGGGTTGCTGAAGTCCATCATTGTAGGCTGAAAGTATTGACAAAGGGTGCAAAGGTATGTGGCTAATAGATTCATTTTCAGCTGAAATCAGGGCTGATTAGTAGCAAAGTCAGCCATTGGGGGCTGAAAAATGATAATGGAAGATTGTAGATCAGCTAGGGGGCTGATAAGTCTCGATGGGGGGGTGTTTGGTCAGCAATGGGGGCTGAAACATCGTAATCAGGGTGTGCAAGTCAGCTATGGGAGGCTGAAATGTGTTAGGGGCTGATTTTTTTTTGGAAATGTTACAGTCTTCCCCCCTTAAAGAAATTCGGTCCCCGAATTTAAATTTAAACCTCCCAATTCTAAAACATTTCAAATAAATGTCCAAGTCAACGGGGCTCCGAAATCATCAATACATAAAAGGCATCATAGTGCAATACATGCGCATGAGTAACGAGCAGATAACTCGAAGTCAAAACTCCGTCAAGCATCTCGCAATCATCGGAGTCAAGATGAAAACACGAATGCCAAATCCAAAGCAAAACCGATATGCTAGAAATCGGAATTATACATGTAAATACCAAATCCGTACATGTAAATATCTGAAAGGAATGCATGCCAAATTCTTTAAAGTCGATGTGCAATACACATAACACTGCACAGCGGCGGACGTCTCTATAAGAAAATAATCATATATGTATATCTCTTTTGTTTAATATGCACGTCCCGCCGTTTTGAAATTAATTTTAGAAGGGTTTTCCTCGTTTAAAACGTTTCGTGTCATGTCAGACACGTATGCAAATAGTGAGACTATAGATCGCTTTTGGAAATCCCCTTGAAATCTATTATGCATGAAAAATATACCCAGGCACTGCCATCTGATCAGTCCTGCTCAGTACGAAAACACATAGCAAATATCATATAAACGTACTGCTCCATAGAAATCAATCCCAAAATGTGCATATAAAAACTCTGTGCGTCCGGTGCGCACGGAAATCAAAATCCATGAATGTGCCAAAAAGGTGCACAAAACGACATCAAGGTGCAACGGGGGTGCACGCAGCATCTGTCATAGCAACAGGTGTGCCTGACAGCACAAACAGGTGCATTTGACATGCACGAAGAATCTCGGTTTAGTGCATCTGGTGTGCGCCAAATCGCATCTCATAACATGCGCCCAACATGTGCTAAAATTCCAAATCCGGTGCATTCACCATGCACGAAATCATGAAATCAAATATCGAGCATCACCATCGAACTCGAAGTCCAGTGCATCCAAGTGCACAAAATATATGTCACTGCACTGCAAGCATATGTAAATTATGCAGAGTGCAAAAAACCAAATCGTGTGCGTGCATACGCACAAAATCAACTCAAATGTCTAAGCCCCATAAAATCACAAACATGTGAAACCAAGGCACGAAAACGATATCAAGTACATCTTCTGTGCAAAAATCGTAAATCCTCAATCATCAAAATCAAATCATACGGATAAATCGCCCAACAATACCGAAATCAAGTATGGCGGAATAGTTCCGCTCAAGCGCATCCTCCAAGAATCTCTGGCCAACTGTCGTAGTCACTCATAGCATATCTCGTCGACGATCTTGAACTCTGGCCTACTGGTGTGCGTAACATGACCACTCCTGGGTCCATGTCTTCTCTGTGGATTACCAAATCTCATGATCCATCGGCACATCGGCCTTGTCAGGTGTGCTAACGGGGTCGATTCCGTTCTGGCACTTCTCTGGTCATTTCTCGGTCAATCCTCACGACCACTTGTAAAGCAACATGTCACTGGCGTCGGCCTCTGGCTCTCTGAATGTACGTGACACATCTGATCCTGGGTGCAAGTATCATTGCAGCAGTGTCCTGGAAGGAATCCTGCTCAAGGTCTCTTCCAAGTCTCATCTCTGCCAATTGTCCGGAAATCATCGTCCTTTACTATATCTGTTTCTTGTTCTGGAATGGCTGCATACTCATCGCAACTCCTTATGGAAGGTGTTTCTAAGTACAATGCCTCGGCATGCGCATCGCATCTCTGATGTCGGCGGAGTGGAACGTCATCATATCCAGATCTTGTACGAACCTCTTACTCCACTTTTCTCTAATGTCGACTGCTTCGGACTCATCTCGTCGTGGCTGCATGGACTGAGCTCCAACGGCTATCATCGTATCTGGAGTCTCCCAAGAAATGCATCTCACCATCTAGCATCCGAATTAAATCGAGCCATCCGATCAAGTCGTCAAAACCTCATAATCCCCCAAGAGCTCAACATCTTGGGTATAGTATAATATTATCGCGTACATACCACAGCATCGGTGGTCCAGCCGTAGAAGGGCAAACCCAAGCCTCACTAATGGCGTCGCAGAACTGCGGCAAACCCTAAGGTCAAAAGGCTTTCACACGGTCATTATGTCGAGTTAGGGTTTCATTCTTCTAGAGGGACCATAGAATTGCCTGCATATTTCTTCCTGACACTTTAAACTTGGAATAATAGGTTACTATCATTCGATCGTCTCTGTCGACTCTCAACGTCTCCGCGTGAAGTCGTCTCTAGCTGGAATCAATCTATCTGATGATCTCGTATCGGGGTAGCGAATGATCCACATGTCCTAGTCATTCACCCTCGGGGACTAGCGATCTTCTATCATCTCTTAGTACCACTCGTACTGCAATAGCTCCAACATCTGGGCGATATCCTGTCGTTTGCAGCAAAACTAGCTCGCTCGTCTGCACGTTGCGCCGTGCCTCAATCATCATGAATGAGCAATACATCAACGGTCATCAAAATCTGGCTGTCCTCTATCAGTGGCTCAATCCTCTGGTGCCAATCCGCACGTCCGAGTAATCTCATAGAGCAATCCATCCACGCTCGTGGTGCGAAACACAATCAAAAGACACATCTCTACAATAATGTGTCGCCAGGCTCACGCCCCGGTCAGTCCTCGTTCGTAACGAGCTCATGCTGACCGCAACTCTTAGCCGTAGCTCTCCCTGCCCGTAATCGTGGCAGCAAAACCATAACTCGTACCGATGAAGCTAGATCAGGAATGAATATGATACTGAACAAGGAAATGCACATCCTAAGGCTTCTTAAGTGGAGTGGCGTATCGTAAATATGCCGCGGACATACCACGGTACGTCACTCTACTTTAGTTACCTATTCCATCAACCAAGGGTCATCCTATACTCCGAAGGTAAAACCTAACGCTCTGATACCAACTTTGTCACGACCCGAAAGTACGGAACATGACCGGCACTTAGACTACGAACGTCTCAAGACGTACGTATGCTAAGTAAGCCGAAACCCAGAAATCCAAACCAAGTGAAGTAGTAGAGAATAGGAAGAACCATATCAAATCAACCTGTATGCACATAATATACAACGCCTAAAGGCGAGGATCACAACAGAAATGAAACTCAACCAGCAAGAACTCATGGAACTATAACGCGCGACTCTAAGGTCGAAATAATAAACATCACTGGTCTCTATCTCAAATAAATACAAGTTTGGTTGATGGAACTTCTAGATACAACTGAAATATAATATACAATGTATAATGATGGGTAAGATACAATAAACCCACCTACCAGCAAGTCACCTGAAAAAGATGTGCCCGCAAAGCCGTAATGAAATCCGTACGGCAACACCTGCATGAAACTGGGGCACAACGGGGGTGAGTTGCCAACTCGTGAGTAGAAAAAGATCTACGAACAGCAAATCGCATGTATGACGCAACCTAGGTCATACGATCATAATATATATAATCCTCAAATATATAACCAGTAATCTCTAACCATGGCTAGTGTAAATATCTAACCCAAATGTAATCCCATATGTCCATGTCAGTGCATCAGGTAACAATGTATCATATAGATGATGTATGAATGCATGTAACAGAATGCATGTACTGAAGAAAACTGCTTTCATAATTTATGAGATTTCTGTACTTTTAAAATGAGGTATCATAAATGAAATTAGCATAAACAGTGCCCAGCATCGGCACAAAACATAAGTCTCAGTATCTCGATACCTCTGTATCACAATCTCTGTACCTCAATGTCTCGAAATCTCAATGTCTCAATCACAAAATATAGGGCACCGTCAGTCCAGATCGGCCCCTACCATCTATCTCATGACTACGACGGTATCCTCCGGATAGCCGACTTGTCGGGTAATATCACCGGTAGGTAGTGCTCCCCTGCACAGGCTCAACGCCATCATCTGCGATCTTCTTGCCCCGGGGTACCGCACCGGGTCCACCATGTACCCGAAACGGTTCATCCGCCTCCTCGAATCGGGTCTCGAAATCCATCAGCAAAACTCATGGTGGACGACTCGAACATCAAGGAAAAACCGCATTTTTATTAAAAAGAGAAAGCAGTTTATATATATGTTTTGCGGTTTTCCTCCAAATCCAGAAAATCTCATAGAAACTCGAATCCAATCATCAATAGCATGTGAAATCATGAATATAAGCATGAGAATCCATGAATGCATCATATAGTGAATAACAGCATGCATGAAGTGACAGGTAATAACTACAATGTCAAGCTGGTATATATGGCAAGTATACTAATATCATGTCACTACTAGCTAACAAGCTAAATCAGGCAATAATATTCTCTAAGTGTACGTGCATGGCAATTACCGATGAAGATGTGTGTGCGACAGCAAATAAGTGTACGTGGTACATACGCATCATCGGTAATGGTGCTGGTGTCCTAGCAGCATGATATCAATAATAGAATATGAATCATAACAGTATGCGATGCAGAGCAACAATAAAATAAGCGGGAGCTGAAATACTGAACACCATGTTCGTTAAACTGCATCTAATGTCATAAAGATCATATAGCTACCTTACTACAAGGCTGAGCTAAAGCTAGTAGTAGGTAAGGGAAACCGCCTAACCTCTGAGTCGATACATATAAATATACATATATAGTCGGTGATCCCGCCTCGATCATATCACATCCGATACCATATCTCTATAATTGGTTATTCCCAAGTCAAGTAGGCGAATCAAACATCAAAATATAGCTCGTACGTAAATCCGTCGTACGGCCTCCCCAATCTGGGTACGGGTCAATATCACATTCGTCCTATCATTCATCCGGTATTCACTTTATCAAATATCGTAATCTGGGTACTGACCTGTGTCTAGTACAATGCTAACATCGTCACTATAGTTATGATTTGACTACTGATCGACAGTCTCGTATAAATCGATATCATCATCATATATCATCACAAGGAGTGTACCCCGCCCAAGGCGGCCTATTATAATTATCCTGTCATATCATATCCTATCTCGTACATGTCGATCATTTATATATATCACTATTCCTGTGACATCATTATCCCGAAATCCGCTAAAGCATCCCGACGTATCTCAGATATGAATTCTACTATATCCCCGATATCATAATCTTGGATCAAATATCAACGACCCATCTCAATCCCATGTATCATCCTCAAATCTGCATGTGATCACATGGTCCCATACCCATATGAACACATGACAATATAGAATCACATAGGCACGTATGAGTAGGAATGTATGCAAGTATGTATATGTGTATAGGTATGTGTAGTACACCCACTACCTAGGGTCCGCAATACTAAATCATCCAAGTCCACCAATTATCCATCCTAAACATCAGTAATTTCCCAAACAACATATAATAATTGTATGTGTGTATACGCATCCGTATACATCACCACGGACTGCGGGGGTGCTATACGCCATCCACCCGACTTCTCCCCGTAGATATAAATCTACTCACATAGTTATGTGTCCCGGTGCCGATGACGCCATTTGCATCTCCAACGCTTCGACGTCGTGTGAGTACCTACAAGGATATCACATGCTAAAACTCATAAAAATCACATCGGAAACCAAAATGGTGCACACTACGCCCATAGGTAAAAACCTGTGACCTTGTGTGCAAAAACAGCCAATATCCACTGTCGTCGACGTCCGAACGCCACCCGACAGATACGAATCATCGAATATCAAAATCCATACAAAAACGGTAAAATACGCCAAGTCGAATAACTCTGATAAATACTTGGATTTTAGAGTAATATTGGTTACAATGGTCTCAAAAACCTCTAATATGGTTATACTAACGATCAATACCAATACTAGATCAAGTTTCACTCAAAATTGCCTAAACTAGCATAATATCATAATAAAATAGTAAACTTTCAGACATTACACCAGAACTGAGCAAGAACTGAGTTGGGATGCGGGATTATACCTCGAGGGGGTCCTAGAATGAAGGAGAAGGGAAGATGAAGGAAGGAGGAGGGTGTGGTTGCTGCTGGGGAGTTGCTCCATTGGGCTGTTGCAGCATCAGGCTGATGCTTAAAGCTGATGTTGTTCTTTATAGTTGCTGATGCTTGCAACTCTCTCTCCCTTTTGGTTTTCTTTCTTTCTTTTCTCTTCCATTCTTTTTTTAAGTGTTGCAGGATCAGAGTGTTGTGGGAATGGTTGTGGTGGTGTTGTTTCAAATGATGTTGCTGCTTAAGCTGATGCACAAGGGGCTGAAATATTGATGTTGGCTGATGCTTTAGTGGCTGAATTGTGCTGATGATTATATGATATGGCTGATGTGTTGATAAGGGTGCATGCGTATGGGGCTATGGTGCTAGGGGCTAGGGGTTGCTGAAGTCCATCATTGTAGGCTGAAAGTATTGACAAAGGGTGCAAAGGTATGTGGCTAATAGATTCATTTTCAGCTGAAATCAGGGCTGATTAGTAGCAAAGTCAGCCATTGGGGGCTGAAAAATGATAATGGGAGATTGTAGATCAGCTAGGGGGCTGATAAGTCTCGATGGGGGGGGTGTTTGGTCAGCAATGGGGGCTGAAACAACGTAATCAGGGTGTGCAAGTCAGCTATGGGAGGCTGAAATGTGTTAGGGGCTTATTTTTTTTGGAAATGTTACAGCAATGTTATTAAACATAAAAAGTGCAACAGAATGCGGAACATGAAATTAATGAACATCATTTGCATATGAATGATGTGATATAAGTATCATGTCAGTAAACTAGACAATATGTATGTCATTACTTATCAGTCATCAAGTCAAATGAAATCAATTGGTGGAAATGAGGCTTGTGTTTAACAAGGGTCTCGTGCATGCCCGAGACTACGGTCCACTATTGTCCAGGACATAACCCTGCAGCCGTGCCGCTAGGCTCACGACCTAATAGATGTATGTATATATCACTAATAGCGAATGATCATCCTCAGAATCACTGTACCTCGCTAAATACGAGTTCAATTCCACCTTGATTTCACCATTCCCCAGGTTATAGTATGAATTCAGGTATTATACATGTTGTGAACAAATACGTATCGCTTCCACTTTCAATTACGTTTCCACTTATCACTATCACTTTCGTATTTACCACAACCCAATCGCTAACTATTATATATTGACAATGCAAAACAGTCGCTAAGTCTCAATGTAAAGCAAGTACAAAATAGGCAGAAATGCGCTGAACAGACATTCACCATATTATGACAGCCAACACCATATAACTTGCAAAATTTACCATAAATCGCACGTATAAAATTGACCAAAATAATATAAAAGTCGTACGAAGAACTCTTGATTATCTAAGCAATAAAATTAATCTCATGTCAATAGCATTTCATGTTAGGGATTTATCATCATTTTAAATTAGCGATCGATTGCTGAAATTCCAGTTTCATAACTGGAAGTCTAATTTCACGCTCATTTTACCAGTAACTGTGTTCCGTTTCTGGTGTCATCCCAGTTGAATAAAATCTAGTTCTATCTGTTAGGTTTCCAACGCATCAAACGGATTATCAATATCCTTCCTGTACTAGAAGTTACGTCCTGTTTAATGTGAAGGGGTAAGAAATGCTATTGCAGAAACTGCAGAACACATCGATACTCAAAAATACAAACTAAATATCAAACGACGGTGAAACTGCACGGGACCAGATTCATATGTTAGCTAATTAAATTATCTATGTGACCATATGGGGATCATCACATTTTAAGTTTTAAGTAGGGATGTGAAGGTATTCAAAGTTAGGTATCCACGCGAAACACTGCCATGGACTGTAGTCCGGTGCCGCATTCGCAGCCAAATATCGTTATAGTAATCTATAAATGTCGAGAAATAAACTACGGATGGTTTTATATTATCGAATCAGATTCGATATGAGTCATAGAACGTTACGTTCCAAACTGTATTGAATTTACAATGATTTTAATAAGATAGCATGTGCGGTAAAGTTCAGATTTTGTGTCGCCTTTTAGGGGGCGACTTTATATGGTTATGAACACGATATTTTGCATCCAAATTACTACACAATATTCGCAAACAGTAAAGAAATCGAACTATCGCAGGTTCCGCCATAACAAGATATGTTTTGGTTTATGGTTCGCATAAAACACTAGGACAGTGTTTGGTAATCGGTCGAAAACACATATTTACACTACTATATAACAAAATAATCTAACATTATTATCTAGCCTAGGTATTAAAATAGCATGAATAATAAGAGATGGGTATTCTCTTACCTTTGGCAAAAGTGGCACGACCGAATGGGCGGCACGACACGGGCTATAACCACGGCACGGAGACGTCACGCCACAATACACACGCGACTAGCACGGCTCTGGTGAGGACTTGGGAAGCTCCAGTGTGGCGCGGCGAGGGACCCGTGAGTGTGAGGTGCTAAGGATGGTGGCCCAGAGGTCCGCCGGAGGCGGCTTGCGGCGACGGCGACGGCGTGGCGACGGCAATGGGGCAGTGGGTTTTCAGGCGGCTTGCAATGGCTCGGGTAAGGAGTTCGGGGCTCTGCACGCTGCAGAGGCGAGCTTGGAGGCTGTGGCACGGTGGTGAGGTGCAGCGGAGCTCCGATTTGGGTGCAATGGGTCGCTGGAATCGTCGCAGTTGATGGAGGCAGCGGGCTCGAGAGTGTTGGTGGTTGCTTGAGGTGGGTCGACGGTGAGGGTGGAGTGGGCTTGGGCTCAGGGTTGGAGCTCGGGGCGTTGTAGCGACGAGAGAGGAGGTTCAAGCGATGGTCGAACGTGGAGGAGGTTCATAAACACGTGGTCACCAATACCAAATTCCAATGATCTTCTGCCGGCATCTGCCCAACTCTTCTGTCGGTCCCGAGCCGCCTTGATCCGTTGCCTGATCATCTGAATTTTGCTCACTGTCTGCACTATAAGCTTAGGGACCCAACAACCTTCGTTCACCCACGTCGTTCCAACATACATGAGACCGGCACTTCCGTCCATACAGAGTCTCGAACGGTGCCATCTGGATGCTATCCTGATAGCTGTTGTTATACGAAAACTCCACCAGATGAAGGTGATCCTCCCACGAGCCCTGAAAGTCAAGCATGCATGCCCTCAGCATATCCTTGAGCATCTGGATAGTACGCTCGGATTACCCATCCGTCTGTGGATGATAGTCCATGCTGAAATTGAGACGCGTGCCCAACTCTCCTGCAGGATCTTCCAGAAATAGGAAATAAACCTGGTGTCTCGATCAGACACGATACTAACGGGCACCCCGTGTAGTCTCACAATTTCCTGCATATATTTCTCCGCGAGCGACTCCGTCGATTGTCCGACTCGGAAGAGTATGAAATGTGCTGCCTTCGTAAGACGATCAACAATAACCCAGACAACATTGTTGCCCCTTGGACTTCGTGGCAGTGCCGTCATAAAATCCATGGTGATGTGCTCCCATTTTCACTCTGGCACTAGAAGCGGTTGCAATAACCCAGCGATTCTCTGAGCTTTCACTTGTTGTGTCACTCCCCGCTTCCCAGAGTACGCTACGATCGGCACGTGACAGAGCTAACCATGCTACCCGTGGCTAGAAAATATCCCTCCACAGTCACATTACGGCTGTCTATAAGATATCAAAAATAATAAAAATATAAAACTAACTAGTACATGTCCATCTGCCAGAATAAACGAGTCAAGAAATATAAATGCGGAAGCAACAAATCCAATAAACAGTAACATCTGGAAATACGTCCCAAATACGGGCTCACATCAAGGAATAAAACCGTGAAAGGGAAACTAAACTAAACTATCACTAACATGCTCTTCACTGTTTGGCTTGCCGGCTAAAGTACCCCTGGCCAGCCTGCGACAGAGACAACGGAACTGGGCCATGTAAAACCCAGACGTCAGTGCGTCATAATATCAACAATAAATAAATAACCAGGATGCAACTAGATATGCAGGCATGAAATATAAATGATAACATGAATATAGAAAGTAAACATGGATATGGAACAGTGAGGTGTAAAAGTGTATGTGGAGTGCAGTGGGTAATCTAAACTATACTACTGGTTTATCTATTCTAAAGTCTTCGAAATGTATAACAACCCTGAACTTTCTGTACAAAATTTCTTCAAAATACAGAAAGGAATACATAAGCCTGAGCACAAGTTATAAATTTAATTTTCTTTTGAACAGCAAGAAGCCACTTATAGCTCACTGGTAAAGCCTTGCACTGCTATGACGTAGCCCCTGTATTCGAATCCCCCCAGTCACATATTATTTTTGTTAATTTTTCTTTTAAAATTTTAGAAGCCCAAAAGTTTACACATGCAAAACACGTCAAATGAAAAGCCACAACAAAATCAAACATGTGCACTGAGATATATAAGACGACTTGGACATGAGGCAGCAATCCAAGAACCATCCCACCGGTTTGGACCGGCAAGATTTAGTGAAGGGGCAGCCGCCGCCGGTTGGGGCAAGGGAAAAAGCAAATTTTTTTTATTGCCCTAACACCCTTTGGACTCCCTCATTAACCCCAGTCTGTTTGTTTTCTCTGCAATTATCTAGAGAATTAAAAATCACCATTAAACCAAATTTTAATGTATTTTTAATTCTTTCTTTACTCACAAAACCCTAATTCTATCCTATAAATGCAACCCTACACTTTAGCCCTCCTCATTCAGAATTCCATTGTCAAAAATCTCTTAAAAAAATTCAAATCCAAAAAGTTGTACAAGTGGAGTTGGCTTAAGGCCAAGTTCCGGCGACGTTTCGGGACAAATCCGGCTACGAAACGACTCCTCGACGATTCCATAAGCTTTCTCTACCTCTCTTCTTTCTTTCTAATCTGTAAGTCCCACTTTCCCTCTTCTCCTTCTATTAAAACGAATTCCATTTTCAAAACTTGTCGGAAGCGGAGTTAATCCGACTTCCATTTCTAATTTAACTAAAAACATCATTTATCTTAATAACAAATTTACAATCTTTTTGTATATTGTTTAGAAATCATAAACAAACACATTAGAACAAGTTTCATCTCAAAATATTATGTATTGCAACTTCTATTTCAGTTTTACGGTAAAATACCATCATGTTTACATACGACATTGCTTATTCATTTTGCTCATATTACCTTTAGAAAACTCATGAGGTAAGGACCTACCTCATCACAACACACATTCTTGACATAGCACGATGACTTTTGGAACATTAGTTTGTGGGATAAATACGAGTTTACATTTAAATACCATAAACATTCAAAAACCGTTTTCTTTACAAGTGTATTATTCAATTCCTTGCAAATGCGCCTCTACAACCCATTTTTGGGGAACCCCTTTCGGGATGATGCGGGTTATCGCACATCCTCGGGCCTAGTAGAGCGAGATGCAGACCTCCTCGCGGAGCATCCGATCTCGATAGATTTTTTAATGCAATTTTTAAGAAAAATGAGATTTCTACTTAATAAATAAAATTTATTTTTTACTATATATATATATATGAATATTATCAAAACACCTACTTTAAATATATTATATAGGTATTCTATGCTTTCTAAATCAAAGGAATCGCAAATTTCATGAAACTACCATTACAAATCAATACAATTTCAATATTACACTAAAATACCATATACAATGAAATCTAGGTTCTATTCACTAGAAAACTTCATTTTATAAAAACTACATGTATGAAAACCCTAAAGACGATAAATAAATACTTGATATTTATTTTGAAAATATATCAAATCTATTTTTCATAAAACCCCCTCAAGTTATATTAAGTTACAATAAAGACCCTAGTAAACATAGGTTTAAGCGGGACCGGTTCTCTTGAGCCTCAGGGAGCCGGAGAATATGGGTGCTTTCCTATCTAAGATAGACAACCTAAAAACGGTGTTATCAATAAGGTAATTGTCTTGGAAAAAGACACAAATCCTGCCGTCCATGTGCAGCAGTTACCGATAACATCAAAACTAATTCACGACTTCAATTCATTTTAAAGTGTCTGACTCAGACAAAGTCTCGGTCTAATCTGATATCAATCGATCGATCTATCTTTGAATGTGATTCAAGTATAACTCCAATTCAACATGAATCCGTTTATACCAGAATTCAATCTATATCAATATGACTCGACTGAACCAAACCATGGATATACTCTGATTACATGACTATCCATTTATATCCATTCCGTTTACATGATATAATGGTTTCGGCAAGTCGTATCTCTATTAAACAAAACAATACACATCCATACATAATACATTACGGGGTTTTAAAGGGGTAGACTGGTACGAAATGTGTTAAAAGTGGCACGAGGCGATCATAAAAGACGTAACTATATATCCATTGCCGTTGTTTCATGGTTTTATCGACGGAGCCTTGTACTACAGGTTATGTTGGGACCCGGTTCTTGCTCACGGAACAAAGTGACACGCCAAGTGTCATATTTAAGTGGGCGGGGGCCACCTCTTGAATCCGTGGGGGCCACCTCTTGAGTCCGTGGGGCCCACTGTAGAACAATGGGGAATGTTCGGAATACATTCCGAAAGAGAGCAGATCTGTACTATAAATGAAATGGTACCACTCTTCAATACAGAGCCGCCTTTTAAGTGAACCTGCACTACAGGAGCTTAAGAACTCCGTAGTTAAGCGTGCTCGAGCCAGGGAAGTTCTGGGATGGGTGACCTCCCGGGAAGTGGCCCCTGGTCGGGTCCAGTTCGCCCCGAAGGACAAAACCGTGCGGCTTTGGCCAGAGTGGACAATACTCTCTGTATTGGGGGTGAGGCGTGACAGAATGGTATCAGAGCCGGTCCCTCAATAGTAGGTATGTGGTTCGAGGACGAACCATTGTTCAAATGTGGGGAGAATATCGGGACCCGGTTCTTGCTCACAGAACAAAGTGCCACACGGAACAAGGTGCCACGCCAAGTGTCATGTTTAAGTGGGCAGGGGCCACCACTTAAGTCCGTGGGACCCACTGTAGAACAATGGGGAATCTTCGGAATACATTCCAAAAGAGGGCAGATCTGTATTATAAATGGAATGATACCACTCTTCAATACAGAGGCGCCTTTTAAGTGAACCGGCACTACAGGAGCTTAAGAACTCCGTAGTTAAGCGTGCTCGAGCCAGGGAAGTTCTGGGATGGGTGACCTCCTGGGAAGTGGCCCGTGGTCGGGTCCGGTTCGCCCCGAAGGACAAAACTGTGTGGCTTTGGCCAGAGCGGACAATACTCTCTGTATTGGGAGTGGGGCGTGACAGGTTACCAAAGTCCACGATGTAAGTTGAACTCCTCTCGTATACACTGGCATATTCTGTACCAAGCTACAAATAACTACGTTAACATGACAAACTCACAATACACCAGTTCTGTCTATTCTATTTCTATCTCTCTTTGGGACTTACCGAGCGATTTTCGCTGACGACATTCATACTTCTCTTCTTTCTTTGGAATATTGTCAGGAGCACCCGACTCTGAGGAGTTCGCGACCAGCCAGGAGCACTTGGAGCCGACCACTGAGCTGCACGATCATTAGTCATCACTTGTACTTACTTTACTTTCATGTTCCTGCCATTATTTATACATTTCTTTCATCATTGTATTTTCTTTTCAGTTGTATTGTAAAGAAATATTTAATCAATAAAAGCTGTTGTTCATTTACATCTCTTGTCTTTTTCTCATGTACTTTATTATATTGCTTAGTTACGCTTAGCATATTTACTTCTAAGTAAATACGTAGCGGCCTCGTTGCGTCTCCTTGCCCGTACACTGGGAAGCGGGGCGTGACGGGTTTTGTTGGTGGCCCATGCAGGTCAGTTCTGCATGGACATGCAGGTCAATTCTGCATGAAGTCCTAAGCAATATAATACAATAATCAGCAACTAAAAACATTCTTTATATTTTATATTCCTTGAATCTTACAATTTCATATACTTTGAATCTATTCTAACCCTATTTTTCTTTCAAGGTTATGGATTCTCCAAACAATACCAGCACCAATTTTAACAACACACCACCACCTCTTCCAATTACGCATGTCGTTATAGCTCCAATCAACGAGAAAACGGTATTGCTTGAGGCAATCAGAAGACTCCTGAAAGGACAACACCAGCAGACTGCTATCTTGTTGAATCGCCTAAAAGAGGAAGCGCCCGGAGTGAAGCAATTCCGGGCACTACACCCTAAGAATTTCTTTGGGAAAGAGAGCCCCTTGGAAGCTGAAGAATGGGCTCAGAGTATCGAAGACGATCTGGCAGCAACACAAGTGCCAGAGATTGCTTGGGTACGGGTTGCGAAACCGCAACTCACCGACAACGCCCGAGTATGGTGGAAGGCGGAAGAAATCCGTCTTGACCAGCCGTTCGAATGGAAAAAATTTCACGACATGTTCGACGTGAAGTATTTTCCCGAGACTGCCCGATTCGACATGGAGCAACAATTCATCCACTTGCAACAAGGCTCTATGTGGAGCAAATCCGTTGATGAATATGATGTTGAGTTCACTATGTTGAGCAGGTAAAGATATGTCTCAAATGTTCGATTTTCTAATATCACATATCACACAGCCAACACAAGACTGTAACAGGTTTGCGGTCCATCTCATACCGACTGCTGAGATCAGGGCTAGAAGATTTCAGCAAGGGTTGGACCCGGATATCCATGCTGCTTTAGCTACAGGGGATTTCCCAACCCATGATTTGGCTTTGAAGGCTGCCCGAAAATATGAGGCAGTGGTGAAAAAGAAGAGCAGACCTCAATCTGCCGGTGTGAAGCGCCCTGCCACTCAGATGGCAGGAGGAGCCTATTCCAGGCCACCGTTTGTACCTAGGGGACCGGAAGTAACAGATAACCGATCAAGTTCAGATTTTTGTTTCTACTGCAAGAGAGATGGACACCTGTGGAAGGACTGTAGGCGCGCAAAAGGCATCTGCTTAGTTTGTGGCGCATCCACTCATGGAATTGGAACATGTCCTTGTAGGGTGTTTTTCGTCACCCCATTGAGATGGTAATACGCGCGCGCTTGTCAGGCGTACTACAGATTCCCCATGCTTAGAATAGACGGGGGTTTATTGATTGTGGGAATTCGAATCTCCGGCAGCCGCGGACTAAGCTGCCGTTAATTACCCCTTACCTTTAGAGCGAGAGAACCTCCGATTAACGGGTAAAACCGGTCATGCGAACTCAATGCGATGTGTTGGTGTTTTTTTTATATAACAATTGAGACGTGCTCATTTTTTTCGTTCCATTTGTAAAAAAAGATACACACACACACACACATATATATATATATTATAAAAAAAGAATAACAAAAATAAATATTTAGAGAATATTTTTAAAATATATTATTCATAATTTATTTAATTTATTTATTTTAAATAAAAAAAGATTAAGAAAAAGAAAGAATAGAAGAAAAAAAAGGGACCCCCCACTCACGTGAGGGGAGGAAGAAGGCTCCCATTTAGTGGGAGCCTCCCCCTCACATTGGGGGGGAGGCTCCCACAAAATGGGAGCACCCCCCCTCACGTGAGGGGAGTGGGAGCATCCCCCCTCACATACGGGTAAAATTATTATTTTTTTAAAATAATTTTTTCCTTTTATTATTTATACTTTTTTTTTACATGGAGTTCAACTCCAAAAGAATATTTTAGATGGAGTTAAACTCCAAAAGAAATTTAAATGTGGAGTTAAACTCCAAAAATAATTTTTAAATGGAGTTAAACTCCAAAAGATTTTAAATGGAGTTCAATTCCAAAAATAGTTTTAAATGGAGTTCAACCTCAAAAAGATTTTTATTATGGAGTTAAACTCCAAAAGAATTTTAAATGTGGAGTTAAACTCCAAAAAGATTTTTATTGCGGAGTTAAACTCCAAAAGAATTTTATTGTGAAGTTCGACTTCAAAATGATTTTTATTATGGAGTTCGACTCCAAAAGGAGTTTTAAACGGAGTTCAGCTCCAAAAAGATTTTTGTTGTGGAGTTCGACTCCAAAAAGAGTTTTAAATGGAGTTTAGCTCCAAAAAGATTTTTATTGTGGAGTTAAACTCCAAAAGAATTTTAAATGAAGTTGAACTCCCAAAAAGATTTAATGCGAAGTTAAACTCCGAAAGAATTTTAAATGGAGTTAAACTCCAAAAATTTTATTTTTATAATGGAGTTAAACTCCAAAAAGAATTCTTTTTTATTGTGGAGTTGAACTCCGAAAGAATTTAAATGGAGTTAAACTCCGAAAAAAAGTGGGTTCTTCCCTCTCTCATGTGAGAGGGAGAAAAAGGGGCTCCCAAAATGGGTCCCACTCACATGAGAGGGAGCCTCCCCCTCACATGAATGGGAATAAAGGGGATCCGGGAGTCTCCCACTCACATGAGAGGGAGCCCCCCCTCATATGAGAGGAAGAAAGGGGCTTCCGAAATGGGAGCCTCCCACTCACATGAAAGGGAGCCTTCTCCTCACATGAGAGGAAGAGTTTAACTCTATTTTTTTTATGGAGTTAAAACATCCAAAAAAAATATTTAGAGTTAAAACTCCCAAAACAGTTTTATTCGGAGTTAAACTCCAAAAAAAAGGATTTTATTATTGAGTTAAACTCCAAAATAATTTTATTTATGGAGTTAAACTCCAAAAGAATTTAAATGGAGTTAAACTCCGAAAGAATTTTTATTGTAGAGTTGAACTCCGAAAGAATTTTAAATGTGGAGTTAAATTCCAAAAGAATTTTAAATGGAGTTAAACTCCTAAAATGAGTTAATGTAGAGTTAAACTCCCCAAAAAAAGATTTTTATTGTCGAATTAAACTCCAAAAGAATTTTTGCACTGGAGTTAAACTCCAAAAGAATTTCAAATGTAGTTCAACTCCAAAAAGATTTTTATTTGGTGTGGAGTTAAACTTCACTAAATGGGGAGCCTTCCCCTCACGTGAGAAGGAGGGGGAGCTCCCACTCTCTCTCCTTTACGTGAGAGGAAGCAGGAGCTCCAAAAAGATTTTTTTTTTCTGTGATGGAGTTAAACTCCAAAAAAATTTATTTGGAGTTAAACTCCCAAAACAATTTTATTCGAAGTTAAACTCCAAAAAAATTATAGGTTTTTATTATAGAGTTAAAGTCCAAAATAATTTTATTTGTGGAGTTAAACTCCAAAAGATTTTCTCCTTTCTCTTTTGAGAAGAAATCCAAAATGGGTTCTCTTGAAACTCCAAGATCTAGATCTTGGATGATAAAAAAAGAAACCCTTTTTCTTCTCTTTATGGAGTCTTGGTAGGTGGGTTTATGGTAAAATTTTATTTAGTTTAAAAAAAAAAGAAAAGCTAAGCTCTTGATTTATTGGAAAATGAAAAGGAAGAGGAAGAACTTGGAAGAGAGAGGACAAAGGCACAAACCCTAGTTTTTGGGGAGAATGAATTGTATACTTTATTTCATTATCATGTTGCCTTTTATAGGCTTAAAAATTTACATATAGCCCCTTGGGCTTTACAAAATTGCATTTTGCTCATCCCATACCTCATGTGCTCATTTCTTTTGCACATGAGCCATGGGCTTTACAAAAATTTGACTTTATGCCCATAAAAAAATACATCAAAATTATTTATTACATATTTTTTATTTTGGCATGGAGGAGGCCGGCCATGGAGCTCGACTTGGGCATGGGTCCATTTGAACTGAGCTTAGGCCCACTTGGATTGGGGTTGACTTTGACCTGATCAACCGGGGTGTAATTTTTGACCCCAACAAAGTGCCCCCATCAATAAATGCACACCACATATGTCGGTCGTGTGCATGATATTGATGGATTTTCTTTCGTATGGAGGCGACTTGATTTGGTTCCCGCTTTATGGGAAGCCGGCACTGCCATTTTTATGACATGGACGGTGGACGCTTGACGCGTCTCCGAGACGGAGTGTCCGTGGTAGACGTTCCCCCGGCACGGAGTGATTTGGTTCCCGCTTTGTGGGAAGCTGGAACTGCCCTTTTTATGACATGGACGGTCGATGCTTGACGCGTCTCCGAGACGGAGTGTCCGTGGTAGACGTTTTCCTGGCACGGAGTGTCTGTATGTGACGTTTCCCCAGCACGGAGTGTCGCTGTTCGACGTGTCCCCGGCACCGAGTGTCGCCGGTCGACATTTCCCCGACTCAAATTGTCGCTAGTCGACGTTTCCACGAGACGGAGGGTCGCTGGATGTTCGACTTGTCCCCGGCACAGAGTGTCGCTGGTCGACTTGTCTCCGGCACGGAGTGTCGCTGGTCGACCTGATTCCGAAGCGGAGCATGATTCCGACAGGGAGGTCGCTGGTCGACTTGTCCCCGACGCGGAGTGTCGCTGGCTGTTCGACTTGTCCCCGGCACGGAGTGTCGCTGGTCGACTTGTCCTCAGCACGAAGTGTTGCTGGTCGACTTGTCCCCGGTGCGGAGTATCGCTGGATGTTCGACTTGTCCTCGGCACGGAGTCGACTTGTCTCCGGCACAGGGTGTCGTTGGTTTTTAGACTTGTCCCCGGCACGGAGTGTCGCTGGTCGACTTGTCCCCGGCGCGGAGTGTCGCTGGATGTTCGACTTGTCCCCGGCACGGAGTGTCGCTGGTCGACTTGTCCCCGGCATGGAGTGTCGCTGGGTGGTCGACTTGTCCCCGGCACGGAATGTCGCTGGTCGACTTGGCCCCGGCGTGGAGTGTCACTAGCTGTTCGACTTGTCCCTGGTATGGAGTGTCGCTGGCTGACTTGATTTCGAGGCGAAGCATGATTTCTACATGGGGCATGTTCTGAGATAAAGCATGATTCTGCCACAGAGATTGTTGGTTTGATTTGATTTGGGTTGACATCAGCATCGATACAATCGAATATGGTACCAGAAGCGAATCATCATTTACCATGAGAGGATTTAGGGACTTTGGTTTGGCATCTGCATTGCTGCACTGGAATAATGCCAGGAGCAACTCATCATTTGCCCCGGGAGGATTTGGGAATTGGTTTTTAGATCGGCATCTGCATTGCTGCACTAGAATAATACCAGGAGCAACTCATCATTTGCCTTTGCCCATTGGGAAGCGATGACTTAGGAGACAGGTTTAGATTCCTATCACCTAAGGCTTTTCAATTTTATGGGCCGTAAGGGTCCCATAAAAACAATTTCCCCCTATGAGTCATAAGGATCCCGTATGTGCATTTTCTCCTTAGGAGTCGTGAGGACCCCCAAGTGTATTTTTTCCTTGTGAGTCGTAAGGATTTCGCAAGTTTTGTTCTCCTCATGCATCGTGAGGACACATGAGTGGGTCTTTCCAGATGGAGCATAATTTCAAGGGCGGAGACCGGCCGCTGGACTGGTGATTGCGGTGGGGTATAGGTATGATGAGAATTATTTGAGCCTGTGGATTGTATACGGTAGTCAACTTGGGGACCAACCGTAGGGCTGGGAGAATTTTGAGAAATTGGAATTTTGTTGACGTCTGCATTGCTGCACTGGAATATGGTACCAGGAGCGACTCATCATTTGCCATTTGAGAATTTGGATTTTGGTTGGCGTCTGCATCGCTGCACTGGAATATGGTACCAGGAGCGACTCATCATTTGCCGTTGGGACATTTAGAGTTTGGTTGGCATTTGCATCGCTGCAATGGAATATGGTACCAGGAGCGACTCATCATTCTCCGTTGGGGATTTGAGTTTTGGACGGCGTCTGCATTGCTGCACTGGAATATGGTACTAGGAGCGACTCATCATTCGCCTTTTTTAATACCGCGATTGCTCTATCATTTCAGCTTTTCTTATCACGAAGGTCGCGATTGCCCTATCATTTCGGCTTTATTTATTCGCGATTGCCCCCATCATTTCGGCTTTATTTTTCATGTTTATTTTTACTCGCTGATTTTTATTGCGAGTTGCCCCATCATTTCGGCTTTTTATTTTCTTTTATCTTCCTTTTTGTTTTATTTACACATTTTTTCATCCCCAGTTTAACGACTTAGAGGTCGATTGTTCCCAGTTTAACGACTTAGGGGTCGTTGGTGTGCTTATCCCAGCTCTTCGAACTTTGATCTTGGCGGAGTTGTGTTGACGACCGTGGCTCTGTGGCTTGTCGGTACATCTGACGACTGTGAGGCTTTCCCAAGTTTGTACTGGTTCTCCACCCAATCTTTGAAAATATAGCAGTCTTCAATGGTATGACTCACCATTCTATGATATGGGCAGTATATGGGATTGCCGGTCATGTTCATTTCACGTGGTCTCTTTGGAATAGGCGGTTGTAGACCGTTGTTCAAGGCGTCCATGAATATTTTGCGGACTTCATCCCTCCTGAAGGAGTATACCTTCTTCTTTCTCTCCGTTGAAGTAGGTGCCTTTACTAATGCCGGTCCTTGAGGCCGATCAGTCTTTGATTCGCCTGCTGTCCGTTTAGCCCATTCAGTGTACGTATCGGAGAGACTGGAAGCTGATCGCGGCCGTTTTTCGCAAAAGTGTTCCGCTCTTGGGCTGGAGGGAGTATCGGTTGGTTGCTTCCGGATATCAATCCCTGGCCCACGAACCAAAATTTGATTTTGCTGTAATTGTAATCTGGCGACTTGGGTTGTGAGATCTGCCACGACGTTTGTCAGCTCGTCGACTTTGGAATGGACCTTAGCCATCTTCTCATCCCTGTCCTGAAGCTGCTTTTGAATCCATTGGAATGATACTTGTTCTATAGTTCCGGGTACGACAACGGGGTCAACCTTACCGCCTGAGCTTGATTCAGCACGAACAACGGGTCCTTTGGCTCAATGGCCTGAGCGGGCTCTTCATCATTTGGATCGGGCTGGTGTTGGATAGCAACAACCGCGTCATTGTCATGGCTATAAGGCTAGGAGGATTTGTTCCTCTGAGCTCCATCATGTAGACCGTATGGGTTGTGTACCCGTCTATTGCTTCCCCATCGGCAATGTTGCTCGCTTGGCTCTTAGCTTGTTGCCTTAGTCCGCTCTTTTCAGATAATGGCAGATGTCTGAGAGAATCAGGTTCCCGAAGGACTTCGGTCTCCATTCGTATGAAATTGGCGGTCGCATCTTGACTGTTTGCTAACACGCCTTTAGACAGTTCTATCTCTCCTGCCTTATATCACTTTTCGACCCAATCTTTGAAGACGAAGCAGTCTTCAATAGCATGACTTATCACTCTGTGATAGGGGCAATATTTGGGGTCGTCGATCATATTCACTTCCTGCGGTCTTTTTGATTCTGGCAATTGTAGACCGTTCCTTAGGGCATCTTTGAATATTTTACGGACCTTGTCACTTCTGAAGGAATAAACCCAATCCAGCTTCTCTTTCAAAGGCGATTCTCCTCCCTCTCCCAACACCGGTTTTCGAGGTTTGTCGGTATTAGGTTCGCCTGCTGTCTGTAGGGTTCCTATGAACGACAACAAGGTTTCGGGAGGCATCGTCCATGCCATTTTTAAAATTTTGCCGTTTTAAAGAACCCTAAACTAGAATCGTTAACTGGAGAATCATACGAAACTTAATGTAAACTACTTTACATCTAAGTGAACTAGAAATACAACCTTTGTAGATCGGTCATTCACTTCATTAGCTCCTTGTAGTAGTCCCTTCGCTGCGATGAAATGATCTTGCGGACTCTTGAATGGCTCCATGAGAAGAAATCAACGAACTTGCTTGAAGTCTTCGAGGCCGAAAATGATCTACGTCGAGGAGACACTAACCCAAGCTACCCTCTTCACTAATGTGGGATTAGTGAAGCAAACACCATATACTAAAGTGCTAATCTAGTAGAGGATGAAGAAGTAGGATTTTTGCTCACTTTTGATTTCTTTTTCTCACTAAAGTTTCTCACTTTAACAAAACCTAGAGAGCTCTTGAGCTTTGAGGAAGAAGATCAAGAGATATAATGTTGTGAGAGAGAATGGCAACCATGGGTGGGAAAATATCTAATATTACCCTTATAGAGACTTAACCATGAGTTTAGATAATGGTTGGGTTAACAAATATCTAGTGTAAGACAAAATTAGTGGACTAAGTCTAATGGTGTCAAAGCTTCATGAAGCTTCATGCCATGTGAAAAATTTCCACCTAATAATTGAATTACAATAAATAAATAAACCCTGCATTATCTTCATCATGGTGTAAGTCTCATACACCCATGTTGCATGTATCATCAATCATGACATATAAATAAAACACAATTAATATATATCACATATATATTAAGTGTGCACATATGAGAAAAATAAATGTTTAAGTGAGCTAATATTAGTTAATGTAAATTAATATATCAAATATATAATTATACATTAAATCAACACTTGATTTAATAATCCGGTTATATCTCATATGACCGACTAATATTATTTGTATCATTATATCGAATCAACACTTGATTCGATAACCCGGCTATATCACATATAACGGACCGATACAGTATCGACTTATCGAATCAACATTTGATTCGATAACCCGGCTATATCACATATAACCGATCGATACACTATATCGCGAGAATAGAATACGGTATCACATACTCGTATTAATCTCGGTCCCGCACATATCACATATGTGCTCCTACTTCGTTTTGCCTGAGCCAGTGAAATCTCTGTGTAGGACTCTAAAGACTCGTCAATACGCCGGCAGTAGGTGATGATCACATCAAGCACCCACAAGCCGTCAGTGGTACTAGCTGGACGTAATGGATACCCGGGTATTGAACGATCAGAAGATCAGCAAGCTAGCCCGCTCCAACTCCTGCAAAATCCTGTCAGTAACACCACCGTACAGTCCGGTCTCTTCGTCTGATATGTCGCATATCCAGTATAGGGGTGGTAAACGTCAGACCCCAATAACCGATAAGTCGTGCCGATGTGAGGCTCATAACGGGTCGAGAAACTATTGATAACACTTATCAGTAAATCTCTGTATCAGCCCTGGCCAGGGACTTTCCTGTTATGGCCAATCGAGCACAGCGCATCATCAACCCCCAATACCGGGAGAGACGAATCCCCTCCTATCGCTCATTGCCTCCATGTGATTCGGGACTGTACCCAAAAGCCACCGTTTTGCACGTTCTCATGAACGTGGTAAGGTGGAAATCAAAGCACAGTAGGAATCACACAAGACTCTATGAAGATCTCGGGTCTACAGACTAAGCTGTACCAGTGTCACCAGAGAACTGCTATCTGACGATAGGTATAATACCAATTAGGAGTTCTCGGCGAGTCCGTTCAGTGTAACCAGTCTCCACTGAGCACCCGTATACCATCTTTGATGTCAAATACCAATGGATGTGGGATCATCCATCGCCCATCATATGGGTCAAGATGCGTACACGCTAGTCTACTCCGGAATATCGATGCCCTGTCTCGATACACACATGACTAGGAACAGATTTAGGGTGTACTTTTGGACTGCCTTTGGCTCCCACCAGTATGATCTCCATCATGGTCCTAGTAGTCAAGTACACAACCTAAGAGTTCTATCAACATGTGAGAGAAAGACAGCATCACATATACAAGTCAACATGTTAAGATAAAGAGCAACCAGATAGCATATTATCATGTCGAGCAAGAAAGCCCTCTCTATATATATCCAAGCCTCCACTATAATATATATCGCGTGTACAATAATGGCCTCTAGGGCATACATATAACTAACAATCTCCCATTTGCACTAAGGCCAGTTGTTGTAGTATCTCATACCCAACATCCCGAAGAGTCTCTTAAATTGTATCTGGGGAATGGCCTTGGTGAGTGGATCCGCCGTGTTGTCCTTCGTGTCAACTCTCCTGACCTCGATCTCCCGGCAATCAACTATCTCCCGGATCAGGTGATACCGCCTCAGAATATGCCTGGATCGCTGATGGGACCTGGGTTCCTTGGCCAAGGCCACTGCTCCATTGTTATCGCAATACAAAGGTATTGGACGTTCAATGGATGGAACCACACCAAGTTCAGTTATGAACTTCTTCATCCAAACAGCTTCTTTGGCAGCATCGTTGGCAGCGATGTATTCAGCCTCCATCGTCGAGTCTGCAACGGTTTCCTGTTTGGAACTCTTCCAACAAACCGCTCCTCCGTTGAAGGTAAAGACAAATCCCGAGTGCGACTTAGAGTCGTCCTTGTCACTTTGGAAGCTCGAATCGGTAAAGGACTCCATTTGGAGTTCTCCGTTACCATACACCAAGAACATCTCTTTAGTCCTTCTCAAGTACTTGAGAATGTTCTTCATAGCTGTCCAGTGACTCTTTCCTGGATCTGCTTGATACCTACTCACTACACTTAGTGAGTATGCTACATCGGGTCTGGTACATAATATCGCATACATGATAGAGCTTACTGCCGAAGCATAGGGTATCCCTTGCATGTGAGCTCTCTCCAAATCAGTCTTAGGAGACATCTCTTTGGAGAGAGTGAGTCCTGAGATCGTGGGTAAAAACCCACGCTTGGATTCTTCCATACTAAACCTCTTTAGTATGGTGTTAATGTACCTGGATTGGGACAATCCCAGTATCCGTTTAGATCTATCTGTATAGATCTTAATCCCCAAGATGTAGGAGGCATCCCCTAGATCTTTCATTGAGAATCTATGTGCTAAGAAGAGCTTGACCGAGTGCAGCATAGGAACATCATTTCATATCAAGAGTATGTCATCCACGTACAATACGAGGAAGACAACCTTACTCTCTGCTACCTTCTTATATATGCAAGGTTCATCTACATTTTTTATGAAGTCAAACTCTTTGACTACAACATCAAAACAGATGTTCCAACTCCGCGATGCTTGGTTTAACCCGTAAATGGATTTAAGCAGCTTGCACACCTTGCCGCTACTCCCACTGTCTACGAAGCCCTTTGGCTGAGTCATGTACACGCACTCTTCTAAATCACCATTTAGAAAGGCGGTCTTAACATCCATTTGCCAGATTTCGTAGTCATGGTATGCAGCGATGGCAAGCAGGATCCGGATGGACTTAAGCATAGCCACTGGAGAAAAGGTTTCATCATAGTCCACACCTGGTCGTTGACGAAAACATTTTGCAACAAGTCTAGCTTTGAAAGTCTCAACTTTTCCATCTACACCAAGTTTCTTCTTAAAGATCCATTTGCTCCCAATGGGTTTTACCCCTTCAGGAGCAACTTCCAAAGTCCATACTTTGTTGGTGTATATGGATTCTATCTCAGATCGCATTGCATCCAGCCATTTCACAGAGTCCCCACTCGTGATGGCCTGCTCGAAGCTATTTGGGTCATCATCCTCCATGATGCAATCCTCGCTTCCACCATCAATGAGAAAACCGTAGTATCTCTCAGGTGGATGAGGAACCCTACTAGATCGGCGGAGAGGCTGAGGTTCGTTAGGAACTATCGAATCCTCCGGTTCCACTAAATCTTCAGTTGCAGTTTGTGCTACTGGAACTTCTTCCAGCTCTACCTCTTCGCCACTAATTTCTTTTGCAAGAAATTCCTTTTCTAAAAAGGTGGCATATTGAGAAACAAACACCTTTTGTTCCTCAGCGTGGTAGATGTTCCCCCAATCAGAGCAAAGCTCTGTTTGAATTTCAAAAATTCAAAAATTGAAGCAACGCTTCAAATTCCTTGCGCTGCACGCAACGCGCCACGTGTCAAAAGCTGATACGTCAGCGCAGCGCCCGAGGCAGCGCGCCCAATCAGAGCAAGGCTCTATTTAAAACAAAATTAAAGGAAGCAACGCTTCAGTTGCGCTGCGCTGTGCGCTGCGCGACACGTGTCAGCGCAACACGTGTCAGCGCGGTTGTGCAAGCACAGTGCGCTGCGTGACACGTGTCAAGCGCTGGTGCATCTGCGCCAAACAGAATTAAAATTCCAGTAAGATCTTTCTTTTCTTGTAAAAACAAGAAGATTGTCTTCTGTAAAACAGAAGCCCTTGGATCAAAGATCCAACGGTGGGGAAAATTCCCCAAATCACTCAGAGAATGATCTTTTTAACAAATTTAACAAATTAATGGGCACTATATAAAGGCCCCTAGACCCCAATTCAAAAGACATAAACAAGAACACAGAGAATAGAGAGAAAAACAGAGAGAGAACTCAAAAGAATTTTGAGAAGAACTCAAGAAGAGAAAAAAAAGAGAAGAAGGTAAAACTTTTGAATAAAAAAGAAGAATTTCTTCTGAATAGATCATTGATCTAAGAACAAGATCAAGGATCTTCAATGAAAAATAAATAATAACAAAAGCATTGCTTTTTTTATGAACCATTGGTTCTGGAATCTTAAAGATTCTTTTCTTGAATCCAAAATTGGATCAAGATAATTAAAACAGTGCCTTGCACTTGCAAATCTACACCGTTGTGCTCTCTGAAATTGGTGCAAGCCACCAGAGAGCGCCACGTGTCAGCACCATCACAACTTGCGTTATGCGCTTTTAAGATAGAGCATTGCTCTCTGAAGTTGGCGCAACTCACCAAAGCGCGCAATGTGTCAGCAGCGCAAATAGCGCAGCGCACTGATGCAGCGCACTGCGCTTTGCGCTTGCGCTCACCGGAGTGTGACACGTGTCACCACCACAAGCGCTTGCGCTCAATAATTGGCGCAAAGCGCCTGACAAGCCACCGTCAGATAATTAATGCATTGCATTATTTACAGAAGGGCCAAGCCCAATTAAAAAAGGCCTAACAGGCCTAATAAAATGCTATGCATTATTTTAAAAAGGGCAGAGCCCCAACAATGACAGATGCTCTGCATCATAAATAAAGGGACAGAGCCTAAATCAAAAAGACCTAGCAGGCCAGAATAAAATGCTGTGCATTATTAAACAGGGGCAAAGCCCTAGCACATGCCTAATAGGCCAAAGATAAAAACGTTGAATATTCTCAACTGGACTTAGCCCAATCATGGCCGTAAGTCTTCAAATTAAATTGACTGAGCAAGATTGCTCTCTTAAATCAATTTACATCCGGTTCAAGGGTACATCTCTGAACTCCTCTGATATTTGTCGTTGTAATCCTTCAACGTCTTCAGAGAGGTGTGGGTCCCGACAACCACACATCGATACGGACTGCGGGGTCCTTGAACTCGTGGACCAAAACGTCCTTAAACTAATATTCGTCCCAAAATGGGAACATTGGACCGTTGTGCTGTTTCTCCGCTCCGATACACCGTTGTGCTATGGTGTATATGGAGGAGTAAGTTGAAAGAGAATCCCATTCTCTTTTAGATGGTCACGGAATTCTGTGCTCAAGTATTCTCCTCCTCGATCAGATCGTAGGATTTTAATACTTTTACCCATTTGGTTCTTTACTTCGTGCTTATATTCTTTGAATTTCTCAAAAGTTTCAGACTTGTGATTCAACAGGAACACATGTCAGTATCTTGAGAGATCGTCGGTGAATGTAATGAAGTACGAGGAACTATTCCTGGCATGTGTAGACATGGGACCGCATACATCACTATGTATTAGTCCCAAGAGTTCCGTAACTCTTTCTCCTTGTCCACTAAACGAAGTTTTGGTCATCTTGCCTTTGAGACATGACTGGCAGGTGTCATAAGATGAAAATTCAAACGAATTTAAATATCCATCCTTATATGACTTAGCTAGTCGTGTCGCATTGATATGACCTAGTCTACAATGCCACAAGAAGGATTCATTCATTTCTGAACTTTTCCTCTTGTGTGTGTTTTGTACGTTAAGAACTGTGGTTTGATCTAGAACGTATAGGCCATTATTTAACGAGCATGATCCAATCAACTTTTGATTTAGGAAGATGTTCATAACATTATCCTGTACTACAAAATTATATACTGCTTTACTCAATAAAGAAACTGATATAAGATTGCATATCAGGGTCGGAATGTAATAGCATTCGTTCAGAATCAATGTATTACCATTTGGTAATACAAGGTGATATTCGCCAACTGTTTTGACTGCAACATTTGCCCCATTCTCTACTCTTACAGAATGATCACCCATTCCCAGTTCTCTACCTTTCCGTAGCCCATGTAACATGTTACATATATGGGATCCTGACCCGGTATCTAATACCCAGGACGTAGAGTGTACTGAGAAACAGTTCTCGGTTACTAACACACCCGAAGAAGATACATCAACATGCTCATTCTTCGTTTGGGTGGCGTGGAAATCCGGATATTTTCCTATTTCCTTCTCAGACTTATAACAATTATAAGTTGGAGCGGAACCAACGTTCCCCAGCTCAGCATAAAAAGCGGGTTCGGTCAATACATCCATATTGTTATCTTGATTAAGGCCTGATATGGTCACTACCTGGAGAGAGAAAGAGAAGAAAACTCCGCGTATGCTCTTGCAAAGATCATATTGGTTATTTATCTTATCTAATCGATGTCTCACACTGCTATTCTCAAATTTTCTTTCAAACCTTTAAAAAGAAAATTCAGCCAGGATTAATTGCATTCTACAACTTCGCTAACCGTTTAGCCAGGCCAGTGTCGGTACTTCTGAGGGAGGTTCCCCGTGTTTTCGCACGGACCTAATTAAAATAAACCTCATTTTCCCAGAGGCGTAGCCCCGTTGACACCTTTCTAGACACCTAATGAGTTAACTAATTGTAAAGTGCAAAACTCTCCCAGGAGCAACTTTTGCTCACAGTGGGATCGGGATCCAACTATCACATAGAAGGTATGCAATCTCACTGCAAATTTCAACACTTGAATTTCCCGCATATGTTGCCCCTAACAACTTATGACCTTAACATAGTCAACAAATCATAAGCGCTAGCTAAGTTCAATCCATCATTTCCTGATTGAATTAAACCCACCCGCACGACCCTTAACATAGTCAACAAAGTCGTACGACTATCCTAATCCAATCGCATCTCATGCTTTAGCAGATAAGCACTAATTAGCTACCGCACACTACGCCTTAACATAGTCAACAAATGTAGCACGAATACTAAGTAGTACTTATCTGAAATGGCGGAGGGCTACGTCAGGTTTTTAAGAAAACCTTTGGCGTAATGAACTTGATATAGTTGTAAAAACAAGTGACTTTTGAAAGGAATGTTTTTTAGGCTTTTTACTAGTTTTCCTAAAAAGGTCACTCCCGGTGAAGGGATCTCGGCTCTTTCCTTATCGAATAAGGTGCAGGATATTTCATAAATACCGCTATGCAAAGCAAAAACTAAAAGAAGCAATCAAAAGACAAAACCGAGTTGGTTGTAGCATCTGCTAGCTTTTGCTAAAGAGGTCACTCCCGGTGAAGGGATCTCGGCTCTTTCCTCATCGAATGAGGTGCTGGATATTCTACAAGGAATACCGCTATGCAAAGTAGAAAACTAGAGCTACCCTTTTTGAAAATATGATTCTACAATATGTTTTAGGTTTCTTTTCTTTTCATTAATCTCATTAATGAAATCTCATCATTTATGCTTCCTAAGCATCACAGAAGAAACGAAAATACAACGTACGCTTATACCATCCGCATTCGCCACAGTGTCCCGTTATGCACCGTTAGATTACTTAACTAACGGCATACCGGGACAAGACTAGCGCGGGTGCAAAACATAAGCAACGTCTACTATATATCTCATATATAATGTATATCCATTCGTCTCAGAATCCATAGTGATCACATCACAAAGCAGCAGAAGAAACATATAAAATATTGGATATATTAGGAGGTCCGTGTTTTATTTTGAGCATGCATAAAACACGGATTCCACGGTCGCGATGAATAGCCAAACCCACATCCCTAGACCCCTACGAGAGCGGCAAGCAATCCTACCAATTCTAGAGTTAGGAGACCCGGACTCGACTCCTCGAGTTGGTCTCCCACTGGACTCTAGAACCCGGTTACTTGTGCTCCTCTCATTGGGTCTATCATAATGCGGAAAAGTAAATAATATACAACAATGATGACATCATCCTCAACCCGGAAGTGCCCCAATAAAAGAATATTACATACATTGAATTTTATATGAATGAAAATAAAACTCTTATCTCACATAAAACCCCCGGCTATTCAAAACGCGACGATCCAATATAATATATCACAGCAACACATAACATCACATGTCATCAACGTAAGTAAATATGCGTATCCCAATTGTAGTTGACATATAGCAACGAAACTGGCGATACACCACATATTACACTTACTATCGCAGAAAAGAAAATGTCAAACTATAACATTTGGAATCCATATTAACCTTAGACATCATAAGCCCAAAATATCACATACTTTGGATTTCATGCCTAACTATACGAATTCCACATATTGTATCACATTAAAGAAATAACTAGACGATGTTAAACATTCCGATCGAATCAACAAACACCCAAAATTACCCAAAAATCTCAACACTTGAGCGTAGTTTAAAAATATTCAGCACATGCCACAGTACCAATGAACCGGCCGTAGAAGGGTCAACCAAGGCCTCACATGTGGCACCGCTGAACTACCACAAACCCTAGGGTTCGGTGGCGGTTCTGAAGGTCACATAATCGAGTTAGGGTTTCGTTCTTCTAGAGGGTCCATCGCATTACTTGAATGATGTTTGAATGTTCTTTAACTCGGAAAAAATCCAACACATGGAAATTTTTCCGGCAAGGGAAAAAGTGAGTATTTGATATCCGTTCGAACTTTTTAACACCGTATAAAATAACCCGAATACTAATTAGAATTACGATTATGAAACACTCCAAGTTGCTTTTATTGTAAACTAACATCTCATGCAAATTTAGCAAAACCAAACAACACCTGAAACACTAAAACCCAGTCAATGGAACACTGGAAAAATTTGGATGGGGAGGGCTCGGATTTGGGCCGAGATGTGGGGTATGGTGGCCGGCCAAAATCTCACAGAAAAGCCTCAAATTTCTCCAGTGTTCTTGTTATATCACATACAACATTCTGAACTTGTTTGAAATTTTTTTTGACAACTTTAAAAATCGACAGAAACTGCAGTTTTGGATCTTCAAGTTTCGGAGTATTTCGGTTTCGTAATCCTACACAATCTGTCTAATTCTCTAGCTAGGCTTTGATACCACTGTAGGGTTCCTATGAACGACAGCAAGGTTTCGGGAGGCATCGTCCATGCCATTTTTAAAATTTTGTCGTTTTAAAGAACCCTAAACTAGAATCGTTAACTAGAGAATCATACGAAACTTAATGTCAACTACTTTACATCTAAGTGAACTAGAAATACAACCTTTGTAGATCGGTCATTCACTTCATTAGCTCCTTGTATTAGTCCCTTCGCTGCGATGAAATGATCTTGCGGACTCTTGAATGGCTCCATAAGAAGAAAACAACGAACTTGCTTGAAGTCTTCGAGGCCGAAGATGATCTACGTCGAGAAGACACTAACCCAAGATACCCTCTTCACTAAAGTGGGATTAGTGAAGCAAACACCATATACTAAAGTGCTAATCTAGTAGAAGATGAAGAAGTAGGATTTTTGCTCACTTTTGATTTCTTTTTCTCACTAAAGTTTCTCACTTTAACAAAACCTAGAGAGCTCTTGAGCTTTGAAGAAGAAGATCAAGAGAGAAAATGTTGTGAGAGAGAATGGCAACCATGGGTGGGAAAATATCTAATATTACCCTTGTAGGGACTTCACCATGAGTTTAGATAATGGTTGGGTTAACAAATATCTAGTGTAAGACAAAACTAGTGGACTAAATCAAATGGTCTCAAAGCTTCATGAAGCTTCATACCATGTGAAAAATTTCCACCTAATAATTGAATTACAATAAATAAATAAACCCTACATTATCTTCATCATGGTATAAGTCTCATACACCCATGTTGCATGTATCACCAACCATGACACATAAATAAAACACAATTAATATATATTACATATATATTAAGTGTGCACATGTGAGAAAAATAAATGTTTAAGTGAGCTAATATTAGTTAATGTAAATTAATATATCAAATATATAATTATACATTAAATCATTAAATCAACACTTGATTTAATAATCCGGTTATATCTCATATGACCGACTAATATTATTTGTATCATTATATCGAATCAACACTCGATTCGATAACCCGGCTATATCACATATAACCGACCGATACAGTATCGACTTATCGAATCAACATTTGATTCGATAACCCGGCTATATCACATATAACCGATCGATACACTATATCGCGAGAATAGAATACGGTATCACATACTCGTATTAATCTCGGTCCCGCACATATCACATATATGCTCCTACTTCGTTTTGCCTGAGCCAGTGAAACCTCTGTGTAGGACTTTAAAGACTCGTCAAGACGCCGGCAGTATGTGATGATCACATCAAGCACCCACAAGCCGTCAGTGGTACTAGCTGGACGTAATGGATACCCGGGTATTGAACGATCAGAAGATCAGCAAGCTAGCCCGCTCCAACTCCTGCAAAAGCCTGTCAGTAACACTACCGCACAGTCCGGTCTCTTCGTCTGATATATCGCATATCCAGTATAGGGGTGGTAAACGTCAGACCCCAATAACCGATAAGTCGTGCCGATGCGAGGCTCATAACGGGTCGAGAAACTAATGATAACACTTATCAGTAAATCTCTGTATCAGCCCTGGCCAGGGACTTTCCTGTTATGGCCAATCGAGCACAGCACAGCATCAACCCCCAATACCGAAAGAGACGAATCCCCTCCTATCGCTCATTGCCTCTATGTGATTCGGGACTGTACCCAAAAGCCACCGTTTTGCACGTTCTCATGAACATGGTAAGGTGGAAATCAAAGCACGGTGGGAATTACACAAGACTCTATGATGATCTCGGGTCTACAGACTAAGCTGTACCAGTGTCACTAGAGAACTGCTATCTGACGATAGGTATAATACCAACTAGGAGTTCTCGGCGAGTCCGCTCAGTGTACCAAGTCTGTAACAACTCCATTTTTAGTATACATAAATTTGATTTAAATTTGAAGTATACTTGGGGTATTTAATGTTGCTGTTATCACTTTAAATATTTATTTCACACAATAATTACAAGAAGAAGCTTGTAGCTCATTGGTAATACCTTGCACTGCTGAACCAAGCCACCAGAGTTCAAATCCCCTGCGAGCACCCCAGGAGACCCCCCACCTCCCAACGTCTCGACTCGACCGGCGGACTGCCGACTCGGGCCCTCGGCCGGACGACCGAGTCCCCAAAATGAAAGTTTTGCCTTTTCACCTTCTCTAACCCCCTGCACACTCTAATTTATTGGATCAGTTCCAGAATGCCCATTAACACCTAATTACTCCAATTTTTAATAAATTTTCTATATTTTTACAAATTTTTTTATTAAAAACCCTTCATCTACCCTAACCCTAGCCTACCCTATAAATACACCCCCTACCCTCTACCCTCTCACCCCAAAATCCTGAGCCCACTCTCTCAAAAAATTTCCAAGAATCGTGTACTTTGAAAACAAGCTCGAGGCGAAACTCCGACGAATTCCCGACGGAACTTCCGGCGACCGTTTTAGGAGCTACCGGCGACGACGCAATATATGGGCGATCCCTCTAGTTCCCTCTCACCCTCTAGTGTAATCTAAAACCCGTAAGTCCCTTTTCTATCTCTCTTTTCCATTCTCAAAATACGGATTTACAAAACCCGACGGAATCGGAACAAATCCAATTTCCGATTCGGTTTTCTATAAAATTCCACTTCTCACTAATACAATCATACTTAAACTTCCTCATGTTGACTATTAAACACTAATCAAACAATTTGAACAAGTTTCATCACATGAAATGATAGCTATGTCAATTTATCGTATTTTTTCACTTAAATACCACATTGTTTCAATCCTTCATTTAACCCCATCAAACTTGCTATACATTTAAAGTAGATCATGAGGTAACGACCTATCTCCTCACACATATATATGCAACACCCCCGAGAACCTAGAATACGAGAAAACAAACATTTTCATTTAAATACCATATACTTAATAAAACCATTTCTAAAAGATTTAGTTTTGATACACTTTTTAAAGAAGTACCACTTATTAGGAAAATACGATAAGTTGTGGCTATCGGTCGTTTATCTAAACCTGACTTTGTGGTGTCTAGGCTAGGCAAGTGAGAAAAGGTAACTTTAAAAGGCCCGTCTCACGGTGATTCGTGAGCGGATCCCTCATTTCCTCACTTGTACTTACCTGGCCACAATTGGCGGTGAAGAGGCAATTTGAGGTATCTCACAACTTGTCGTTTAGACCATTTAGAAATAGTCTAGTTGACTAAGGAGACCCTAGAATATAAAATACGGAAAATTGATATTTTTACAAATAAATACCACTTACTTCATAAAATCGTTTTCTAAAGGATTTAGTATTTTACAATCTTTGCAAAGCACCGCTACAACCCATTTTAGGGAACCCGTTCAGGATGGTGCGGTTTATCGCACATCCTCGGGTTTAGTAGTGCGAGATTCAGACCTCCGCAAGGAGCATTCGGTCTCGAAAGATTTAAAATACGACATCTTAAGAAAATGAGATTTTTAGAATATAAAATATTTATTAAAATTATTTTTGTATAAATATATGTATATTTATCATTAAAATATCTATTTTGTTATGATATAAATATTCCACCATTTTCTAAAAATCACAAGAATAAATTTTACACTGAAATACTATGAATTCCAAATAAATCAATTTTACAAATAAATACCTTTATTTCTGAAACTAGGATATTTTCACTAGAAATATCACAATACAAAATCCACCTTCATTACAACTCTAAAGACGAATAACGAATACTTGAGGTGTATTTTGAAAAGTATATATATAAGTATTTTTACATAAAACCCCCTCAAGTTTTATAAATTACCCTAAGGACCCTAGCAATTATAGGTTTAAGAAATAATCAAGACTTCGACTTACATTTCTAATTGTCTGACTCAGCTTTGAGTCTGATTAATCTGACTTGAATATGATTCAAGTACAATCTACAATCTATAATATTACAAACCAACATGAATCCATGAATCAATGTATCCAATTATCAATCTATACGACTTGACCGAACCGAACCATGGATATACATTCCATTTACATGGTTCTCCAGTTATTCCACTTACATGATTCTACGGTTACATCCGTTTACTGATATCATGGTTTCGGTCAGTCTTTCAATTATACACTCAATTCAATTTACAGTACAAAACAATACAAATAAAACACTACGGGGTTTAAGGGGTAGATTGGTACGGAAGGTGTTAAAAGTGGCACGATGCGGTAAGATTAAGACACCTAACCTATATTCCGTTGTTGTTATACCGTGGCTTAACGGTTCCTTGTACATTCCGTTTGCCCTGATCTCTAGCATATAGAGACCCCTCTCGTATACACTGATATCCTTCTGTACCAAACTACAAACAACAGCGGTAACACAACAATACAACAAGATAATACAACTTTAAATGATACCTTCTTATTCTGTCTACTATACTTTCCTCTTATCTTTGGGACTTACCGAGCGACGTGTTCGCTGACGACATTCTATTTCTTTCTTCTTTGAATGTCGTCAGGTGGTTTGGACCCGGCAGAGATCGAGCCATCTGCAGAAGACTTGGAGCAGTTTGCTGAAGAACCAGAGCTTTAGTTTCATTGTACATTTTCCATTCAGTACTTTTCATTTCCTGTTATGCCATTGTTTAGGCATCGTTTTATTTCAGTTGTATTTCCTTTTCATGCATTGTACAAAAGAATGTTAATAAATAAAAGTTGTTTTTATTATATCTTGTCTCTTGTGTATTTACTCTTATATTGCTTAGATACGCTTAGCATATGTACTTCTGAGTATATACGTAGCGGACCAGTCCCGTCCCTTTCGCAGTATACCGGGAAGCGGGGCTTGACACAGTCTCCACTGAGCACCCGTATACCATCTTTAATGTCAAACACCAATGGATATGGGATCATCCATCGCCCATCATATGGGTCAAGATGCGTACACGCTAGTCTACTCCGGAATATCGATGTCCTATCTCGATACACCCACGACTAGGAACAGTTTTAGGGTGTACTTGTGGACTGCCTTTGGCTCCCACTAGTATGATCTCCATCATAGTCCTAGTAGTCAAGTACACAACCTAAGGGCTCTATCAACATGTGAGAGTAAGACAACATCACATATACAAGTCAACATGTTAAGATAAAGAGCAACCAGATAGCATACTATCATGTCGAGCAAGAAAGTCTTCTCTATATATATCCAAGCCTCCACTATAATATACATCGCATGTACAATAATGGCCTCTAGGGCATAAATATAACTAACACTGTCTGCTTACGACGTTCGATGTACGTATCGGAGGGACTGGAGGCTAATCGCGGCCGTTTTTCGTGAAGGCGCTCCACTCTTGGGCAGAAGGGGGTATCAGTTCGCTGCCTCCGGGTATCAATCCCTGGCTCATGACCCAAAATTTTATTTTGATGTAATTGCAATCGGGCGACTTGAGTCGTGAGGTCTGCCGAGACGTTTGCCAGTTCGTCGACTTTAGACTGGACCTTGGCTAACTTCTCGTCCCTGTCCTGAAGATGCATTTGAAGCCATCGGAATAATACTTGTTCTATAGTTCCGGATATGACAACCAAGTCATCCTGACTGCCCGAGCTCAATTCTGCAGGAACCACGGGCTCCATTGGCTTATCGGCCTGAGCGGGCTCTTCATCATTTAGACCAAGCCGATGCCGGGTAGCGTTAACCATATCATCACCATGGCTGTGAAGCATATGATGGTTCGTTTCTTCGTGTCTGACCATGTAGACAGTGTGGACCACATATCCAGCCATCCCTTTATCTTTGGCGGCTGATTTTTCGGAACATTGTCGCGGCCCTTCGTCTTCTGGAAAGGATAGGCGATTGAAGACGGTTGGCCAAGCTGGGTCCTTGGGTGGTGCTGTCCGGATCGCAGCTTTCTTGACCCTCGCGGTCATGGCATTCTTCTGAACCAATTTCAGTGGTTCAAAAGAGTTAGCGAGATTTACAGCCATTTCAACAGTCGTTGCTGGGCAACCTCGTTCTTGGAACCCTACGATGTTCAAATCAGCAGAAGCCCTAGCCCTTTTGTTGTCTCTGTACCTGAGCCTTTTCTGTCTTAGCTTCTCGATTTTGAGGGCTTGACGAGCGCCCGTCATCCAGGAAGCCATCGTGAGTCGATTACCGGGGAGCTTAGAGAAGATATCCGATTGGGCAGTTGTCAGGGGCACCGCTGGAGCTTGGCCAAGATGCCTTATTGCTTTGTTGGTGTTGATGGCCTTGCCCCCAGCTGGAGCAAAGGAAATTCATTCAACCACCGAGTTGTGTTTGGGCAGTGGTGCCCTCGAGATCACCACATTTGGCCTCCTGCCTTTTGAGGTCAGTTTTGTAAGTCCACGTTACCTCTCCCGGTACTTACGGGCTTGCGGAAATGATGAAAAACGTTTTTTCAAGAGGTGGTAACATGGACTCAAAATACGGATCTTTGTTAAACAACTACCTAACAACCTAACTAGAGTTTTCTCTACTCGGTTAGGGGGCTATACCTTTCTTGAACTCCTTCATCTTCAACTCTTTCCGGTGTACGGATCGGCCTCACCTCGTCGTCTCCTTGCGCCGAAGATGGATCCACCTGAAAGCTTCTACCTTTGGCTTCTTCTTCGAACTTGAAGAAACTAGAACACTTGGTTTGCTAAACTTTGTGAACTAGGATGAGTAGAGAAGTGATTTGGGTTTTCTTTTATCTCTAAGGCAATGTTTCTCAACTCATGAGAGGGTGTTGCCTTGAGCTAGAGAGAGAGCAAGAGGAAGAGCAAGAGGGAGAGCTCAAGCAAGAGAGAGAAATGAAATGAGAGAATGAGTAAGTATTTTGCCATCCAAGCTCTCATAATCCAAAACCATGATTACTCATAATAGTAATTGAGTATTATGTGATGGTTCAAGTCAAAATGGCCATATCATTTCATGCACTCATTTTGCAAAAACAAACAAGCAAGCAAAAGTCTTTGCCATGAAATGATAGCCATTGTAATGATGATGGTCAACTAGTCCAACCTAGTCAACCGGTCAACAAAGTCAACAAATCAACAAAGTCAACCCCTCATCTCAACCATGACACAATAATACTTAATTAATATTATCATTAATCATATTTCTTATTCTCATTAGGGTTTAGCAAAAAGTCAATAGTCAACAGTCAATAGTCAACAACCCCAATGAGAATCCTCTGCATCTGTCTCTCTGTCAACTGTGCATACACACCTGCATCCGCGTTCCGAGGAACACGAATACAAACGAGATAAAACTAATCCCAAAATGTACACTAGGATCTGGCTTAAACCAAAGCCCGCTAGTGTTAACTGTCCGGACACCAAACGTGCACAAGTGCACGGATGTGACCGAACCCTGTCGCAAAACCATGCGACCTGTTGCAAAACCATGCGACCTCTACTCTTTTGCCTAAAGGCGAATAACTTTCTGTGTGGGACTCTAAACACTCGACACTACGCTGGCAGTGGGTTTAACCACAGACCGCAAGCGGCACTAGCTGTGCGTAACGGTCCCCAGGTAGTTGCCGACAAGAAGACGGACGAGGTGAAACCCATCTGAACTCCTACTGAGCCTGAATGTGACAATCTCTGTACAGTCCGGTCTGTTCGTCTGATACATCGCATGGCGGGCCTAGGAGGCGGTAAACGTCAGTCCCCTAATAGCGGTACAAGTCATGTCGGAGTGTAGCCCAGAACACCCTGAGATAGCACTGGAAACCTACCAGTATATCTCGCTTGCCCTGGCCAGGGACTACTCATGTAATGGCTCTCCTAGACATAGCGCGATGTCAACCCCCAATACCGGGAGAGACGAATCCTGTCTAACCGTCACTGCCTCCAAGTGCTTCGGGACTGCACCCAACTGCTACCTGTTTGCACGACTCCTTTGAGCCGTAGTAGGGTAGTAATCTAAGTACAGTGGGAACACACTCGAGGTGAAGTGACCGTGTCAAGTCAGCGGACTAAGCTGTACTCATGTCACCTGGGAACTGATAACTGACGATAGGTATAGTATTAACCAACAGTTCCCGACGAGTCATGTCCAGTGTACTCGTAACCTAAGGAGCACCCGTATACTATCTCAAGTACGACGTACTGACGGCTGTGGGACAGACCGTTTCCCACACTGGGATGAGAAGCGCATACGCTAGTCTACTCCGGAGTATCGATGCCCTGTCTCGATAGTCCTGCGACTAGGGACCTGCATAAGGATGTGCTTATAGATTACCCAGCCCCCACGAGTGTGACTGCCATCACAACGCTGGTAATCAAGCAAAGATCCTAAGGGCTCCACTAATATGTATATGTGATATACTAAAATAAACACATGTACACATTGAAGTAGAAACAAACCAAGTAGCATACTACTATATTGAGCAAGATTGTCTATACAAGGTGAATATCCCAAGCTTCCATTAAGTAATATACAAACTAGTATGATACAGTAATGGCCTCTAGGGCATATACACTAACAATCTCCCACTTGCACTAAGGCCATGTACTGGCGTATCGAAGACCTATCATCTCGATCAGCCGCTCGAACTGAGTCTGGGGTAAGGCCTTTGTGAGTGGATCAGCAGTGTTATCTTCTGTAGAAACTCTCCGAACCTCGATCTCCTGGCGACCCACGATCTCCCTGATCAGGTGATACCGCCTTAAGATGTGTCTGGATCTCTGATGGGACCTGGGTTCCTTTGCTAAAGCTATAGCCCCGTTGTTGTCTCAATACAGAGGTATTGGATCAACAATGGACGGAACCACCTGAAGTTCAGTTAAGAACTTCCTTATCCAGACGACTTCTTTTGCGGCATCTGCAGCAGCGATATATTCCGCTTCCATCGTCGAGTCAGCAACGGTTTCCTGTTTGGAACTCTTCCAATACACCGCCCCTCCATTGAGGGTAAAGACATAACCCGACATAGACTTGGAATCATCCTTATCACTCTGGAAGCTGGAGTCAGCAAAGGCCTCGATCTGGAGGTCTTTTCCGCCATACACCAAGAACATCTCCTTAGTCCTTCTCAGGTACTTGAGAATGTTCTTTACCGCTATCTAGTGTTTCTCCCCAGGGTTTGACTGATACCGGCTTACCACACTCAGTGTATAAGCTACATCTGGTCTGGTACACAACATCGCATACATTATAGAGCCTACCGCAGAAGCGTAGGGTATAATAGACATGCGATCCCTTTCCAAATCAGTCTTGGGAGACATCTCTTTAGAAAGGGTGATCCCGTGACAAGCCGGTAGATTACCGCGCTTGGAATCTTCCATACTGAATCTTTTCAGTATGGTGTCGATGTACCTGGACTGTGAAAGTTCCAGTATCCTCTTGGATCTGTCACGATAGATCCGGATCCCCAGAATGTATGAGGCATCACCCAGGTCTTTCATGGAGAACCTGTGTGACAAGAACCCTATGACAGATTGTAGCATAGGAATGTCATTTCCTATTAAGAGAATGTCATCCACGTATAAAACGAGGAATACTACAGTTCTCGCTACAAATCTACTATAGATGCATGGTTCATCTGGATTTTTGATAAAGCCAAATTTTTTGACCGTCTCATCAAAACAGATGTTCCAACTCCCCGATGCCTGCTTTAGTCCGTAGATGGACTTAAGCAACTTGCACACCTTTCCGCTGCTCCCACTCTGAAAGAAACCCTCTGGCTGGTCCATATAAACACACTCCTCTAAATTTCCATTTAGAAAAGCGGTCTTTACGTCCATCTGCCAAATCTCATAATCGTGGAAGGCAGCAATGGCAAGAAGGATCCGAATGGATTTCAGCATAGCTACTGGAGAAAAGGTCTCGTCATAGTCCAAACCAGGTCTTTGACGAAAACCCTTTGCAACCAGTCTAGCTTTATAGGTCTCAACCTATCCATCTACACCAATCTTCCTTTTGAAGATCCACTTGCATCCTACGGGTTTTACCCCATCTGGAGCAACGTCCAACGTCCATACTTTGTTGGTGTACATGGACTCCATTTCGGTCCGCATTGTATCCAGCCATTTTACCGAGTCAACGCTCTGAATGGCCTGCTGGAAGCTAGTCGGCTCATCATAATCAATGATGCAATCCTCTCTATCCCCGTCTATGAGAAAACCATAGTATCTCTCGGACGGATGAGACTGCCTACTACTCCTGCGGAGCGGCGCAGGAATGTCATGTTCTTTTGAACCCTCTGGTTCTACTAAGCTTTCAGTAATAGCTCATGGTTCTGGAATTTCTTCCAGTTCTATTACGTCCCACTTATCTGATTCTCCAAAAACTGAGTTTCCAAGAAGTGGGCATACCGAGAAACAAAATCCTTTTGTTCCTCTTCGCAATAGAAGAAATATCCCTTGGAGTTCTTTGGATATCCCACAAACTTGCACTGTACTGAGCGTGCCTCGACCTTGTCTGCATGCTGCTTTTTGACAAAAGCTGGACTTCCCCATGTCTTAATATGATTAAGATAGGGTCTCTTCCTACACCACATCTGATATGGTGTAGTAGGCACAGTCTTAGTTGGAACTCGGTTCAAAAGGTATGCAGCTGATTCTAGTGCATATCCCCAGAATGATCGCGGTAACTCAGCGTTACTCATCATGGGCCGTACCATATCCAATAGGGTTCGGTTCCGTCTCTCCGATACACCGTTATGTTGCGGAGTGTATGGAGGAGTAAGCTGAGAGAGAATTCCATTCTCTTTTAAGTAATCCAGGAACTCGGCACTCAAGTATTCACCACCTCGATCCGATTTCAGTGTCTTGATACTTTTGCCGGTTTGTTTTTCTACTTCATTCTTATATTCCTGGAATTTTCCAAAGGCTTCGAATTTATGTTTTTGAAAAGTCATCCGTAAAAGTAATGAAGTAAGAATAACCGCTTCGTGCATGCGTAGACATTGGACCGCACATGTTGCTGTGTACGAGTCCCAAGAGCTCGCTCGCTCTTACTCCGTGTCCAGTGAACGGAGTCTTTGTCATCTTTCCTTTGAGACAGGATTGACAAGTGGCATACGATTGATATTCGAACGGATCCAAATATCCTTCTGTATGTAACTTCGTCAACCTTCTCTCATTGATGTGACCCAGTCTACAATGCCATAAGAAAGTCTGATTTATTTCCGGAGACTTTCTTTTGTGTGTATTCTGGATATTGAAAATCTGTGGTTGGTTTAATACGTATATACCATTGCTTAATGTACCTGACCCAATCAGAACTTGATTAAGGTGAATGTTTACAACATTACTTACAAACGCAGATTCATAACCTTCTTTAGAAATCAAAGATACAGAAATGATATTACAAGTTGCGTTGGGTACAAAAAAGCAATTACGTAAAACCAAAACATGTCCATCTGACATTCCCACGTAATAGTCCCCCACGGCCTTAGCATCCATGCTAGCTCCGTTTGCAACTTTGAGGGCCATGTCACCTGCCTTCAAAAACCTACGGTTTCTCAACGCCTGCAAAGAATTACAGATATGAGATCCTGATCCGGTATCCAATACCCAGGAAGTAGAGTTTATTGATAGACAGTTTTCAATAACATACACACCTGAAGCTGAAGCCGCAACTTGCTTCAGATCCTGTGTTCTGGCTTTCCAAGCCCTGCAATCTTTCTTCCAGTGCCCACTCTTATGACAGTAAAAGCACTCTTCCTTCCCCACAAGTTTTCCCGCTATCTTTGTTGCTTTTGTCTTTCCCTTCGTATCCACTTTACTAACACCGCCTCTTGGTTTGGCGGGGGCTTTCTTCTTCTTTCCCTTGGCTTTCGCCTTGGACTTAGAAGAGGAAGATCCTCCTACAAACAAAGTGGATGTTTCCCTACCTTTCTGTAGGGTGCCCTTTGCACTCCTCAGCATGTTGAGGAGTTCTGAAAGTTCAACTTCTTTTTCTTGCAAGTTGAAGTTCAGGATAAACTTGGCGTAAGTGGAAGGAAGGGACTGAAGAATCAAGTCCGTATAGAGCTTATTCTCCAACGTGGTCCTAAGGTCCGCGAGCTCCTCTATGAAGCCAATCATCTTAAGCATGTGTTCCGCTACCGATGATCCGACGGCCAACCTTGCCGAAAACAGCTTTTTCGACACTTCGTATCTTGCGATACGAGATTGCTCTCCATACAGTTCTTTTGTATGGAGAAATATGGATTCGAGGTCCATATTCTCGTGCCTCCTCTGATGTTCGTTGTCCATAGAGGCAAACACGAGGCACTTGGCCTTCGCACAATCGATTTCCCAGGTCTTACGGATTTCCCTATCCGCGACGCTGGTTTTGGGACCTGGGACAGGGGGAGCTTTGGTGGTAAGGAGATACCCCAACTTGTCATAAGTGATTGCCATTTTGACATTCCTGAGCCAATCTTTGTAGTTTGGCCCTGTCAGTATGTTTTTATCTAGTAATAACTTAAGTCCGGTCATGATGTTTGGTCGCTGCAATTAGGAGAGAGAGAAGAAACACTTTAGCATGATGCTCTTGCAAGTTTAGAGTGGTTTTTAATTTGTCTAAACAGGATGGCTCCCACTGTCTCTCGAATCCCTCCTCAAACCAAAAAGGAAGAATTAGTTAGGATCAATCTCACCGTACAATACTTGCTTAACCGTTCGGCCAGGCCGGTGTCGGTACTTCAAGGGAGGTTTTACAACGCTTTCGCGAAGTTCCTTAATTAAATAACCTCTTTTCCCTGGGGGCGTAGCCCCGCTAACACCTTTCTAGACACCTACTTGGTTTATAGCATTGATCGTTAAGTGAGAAATTTTCCGAGGAGTAGCATATACTCACAGTAGGATCGGGATCCAAATATCATTGCGTGACAAAACTGAAGGAATCCTACCAGAATCATCACACTCCAAATGGTATGCAGCGCTAGCAAGTTTCAGTTCTTTTGAAACTCCCGATGTGGATTTTTTCCCCATGCTCTTATGACCTTGACTTTGGCCAAAATATCATAAGTCACATGTCAAGTTCTACCCGTCATTCTCCAGGTTAATTTGAGCCCATCCGCACATACCCTTGACTTTGGCCAAAATGGTAGAACGACTGCCCCAAACCAACACATCTATCTATGCTGCACATGAATACCCAATAGCTACCAATCACTATGCCTTGACTTTGGCCAACATACATAGCTTGAATACTTATTGACCATTCATATGAAACGACGGAGGGCTACGAATGGTTTTGGCGAAACCGTGAACGTAGTGAACTTGATATAATCGAAGGAACGAGATAGCTTTTAAAAGGAGTGGCTTAAGCTCCGCGTTTAAAAGTTATTTTTGAAAAGAAACCGAGTGGTTTTGAAAGTGTTCCAACGACTTTTACTTGGTTTATTTTTCTTGCATTAATTCCAATGCATCCCATCATTTAATCCTACCATTGCAGAAAACAACCAAAATATGACGTACGCTTATGCCATCCGCATTCGCCACGGGGCCCCGTCATTACCCGTTAGGTTACTTAACTAACGACAGAGCGGGGGCTGGACTAGCGCGGATGCAAAACATAAGCAACGCCTAAATAATATCAGACATAGATATATTGCAATGATAGCCATTTCAGATCACAGATGAATACATTGGATATACTAGGAATCCGCAATTCGTACGAGCCTGTAACGAAAAGTGGATTACACGGTCGCGATGAATAGCCAATACCCCACCCTAGACCCCTACGGGTGCGGCAAACTACCCGCCAAATATTCGAAGCGGAGCAACCTCCCTCAACGACGTGAGTAGGCCACTCGGCACTTCGAGATACCCGGTAGTTTGTGCACCTCTCCTTGGGTCTATCCTAGGAGCAAAAACAGTAAAAAGAAATTATACAATGACGGCTACAACCCCGACCCGGTTGTGCGGCCAAATATAATATTACATCAATTTACATATTACATGAATTGAAAGATAAAAGGAAAAACTCTCATCTCACAACCCCCGGCTATTCATCCGCGACAATCCAATGAATTCATATACACATACCATCAACATTACAGATCACAGATATATATAACCCCCACTAATCGACGTATAGCGATTAGCGGACGTTTAATACATATAACACATCACAGATATATACCCGTCAGCTTAAGTCTTTAGAAGTTCGATCAAAATACGGATTTTTAGGCCCCAAACACAAATTTTTCTTTCTGGAAAATCTGGGTAGAAAAAACATATTTTAAAAAACCCAAAACAACCCCAGAAACACACTGCAGCAAAATTGTGCCACGGCCGAGTCAACTCGGCCGCGGAACCGCGGCGACTTGACTGGTTCGTTGGACCAATTTTCTTGGGTGTTTTAACAAAAGCCTGAGCCGATTTTTAGTGTAAGATTTATCATTTTTTGGAACAGAAAAAAATTCGGCAGAAACTTGATTTTACGGGTTCGTTTCGCGACTTTTTCTTTGATCGAACTTCTAGTTACTTTGCTAACATGTTAGATAGTGTTTAACTAGGCTCTGATACCACTGTAAGTCCACGTTACCTCTCCCGGTACTTACGGGCTTGCGGAAATGATGAAAAACGTTTTTCAAGAGGTGGTAACATGGACTCAAAATACGGATCTTTATTAAACAACTACCTAACAACCTAACTAGAGTTTTGCCTACTCGGTTATGGGGCTATACCTTTCTTGAACTCCTTCATCTTCAACTCTTTCCGGTGTACGGATCGGCCTCACCTCGTCGTCTCCTTGCGCCGAAGATGGATCCACCTAAAAGCTTCTACCTTTGGCTTCTTCTTCGAACTTAAAGAAACTAGAACACTTGGTTTGCTAAACCTTGTGAACTAGGATGAGTAGAGAAGTGATTTGGGTTTTCTTTTATCTCTAAGGCAATGTTTCTCAACTCATGAGAGGGTGTTGCCTTGAGCTAGAGAGAGAGCAAGAGGGAGAGCTCAAGCAAGAGAGAGAAATGAAATGAGAGAATGAGTAAGTCTTTTGCCATCCAAGCTCTCATAATCCAAAACCATGATTACTCATAATAGTAATTGAGTATTATGTGATGGTTCAAGTCAAAATGGCCATATCATTTCATGCACTCATTTTGCAAAAACAAGCAAGCAAGCAAAAGTCTTTGCCATGAAATGATAGCCATTGTAATGATGATGGTCAACTAGTCCAACCTAGTCAACCGGTCAACAAAGTCAACAAGTCAACAAAGTCAACCCCTCATCTCAACCATGACACAATAATACTTAATTAATATTATCATTAATCATATTTCTTATTCTCATTAGGGTTTAGCAAAAAGTCAATAGTCAGCAGTCAATAGTCAACAACCCCAGTGAGAATCCTCTGCCTCTGTCTTTCTGTCAACTGTGCATACATACCCGCATCCGCGTTCCGAGGAACACGAATACAAACGAGATAAAACCAATCCTAAAATGTACACTAGGATCTGGCTTAAACTAAAGCCCGCTAGTGTTAACTGTCCGGACACCAAACGTGCACAAGTGTACGGATGTGACCGAACCCTGTCGCAAAACCATGCGACCTGTCGCAAAACCATGCGACCTCTACTCTTTTGCCTAAAGGCGAATAGCTTTCTGTGTGGGACTCTAAAGACTCGACACTACGCTGGCAGTGGGTTTAACCACAGACCGCAAGTGGCACTAGCTGTACGTAACGGTCCCCAGGTAATTGCCGACAAGAAGACGGACGAGGTGAAACCCATCTGAACTCCTACTGAGCCTGAATGTGACAATCTCTGTACAGTCCGGTCTGTTCGTCTGATACATCGCATGGCGGGCCTAGGGGGTGGTAAACGTCAGTCCCCTAATAGCGGTACAAGTCGTGTCGGAGTGTAGCCCAGAACACCCTGAGATAGCACTGGAAACCTACCAGTATATCTCGCTTGCCCTGGCCAGGGACTACTCGTGTAATGGCTCTCCTAGACACAGCACGATGTCAACCCCCAATACCGGGAGAGACGAATCCTGTCTAACCGTCACTGCCTCCAAGTGCTTCAGGACTGCACCCAACTGCTACCTGTTTTGACGACTCCTTTGAGCCGTGGTAGGGTAGTAATCTAAGTACAGTGAGAACACACTCGAGGCGAAGTGACAGTGTCAAGTCAGCGGACTAAGCTGTACTCATGTCATCTGGGAACTGATAACTGACGATAGGTATAGTACCAACCAACAGTTCCCGACGAGTCATGTCCAGTGTACTCGTAACCTAAGGAGCACCCGTATACTATCTCAAGTACGACGTACTGACGGCTGTGGGACAGACCGTTTCCCACACTGGGATGAGAAGCGCATACGCTAGTCTACTCCGGAGTATCGATGCCCTGTCTCGATAGTCCTGCGACTAGGGACCTGCATAAGGATGTGCTTATAGATTACCCAGCCCCCACGAGTGTGACTGCCATCACAACGCTGATAATCAAGCAAAGATCCTAAGGGCTCCACTAATGTGTATAGGTGATATACTAAAATAAACACATGTACACATTGAAGTAGAAACAAACCAAGTAGCATACTACTATATTGAGCAAGATTGTCTATACAAGGTGAATATCCCAAGATTCCATTAAGTAATATACAAACTAGTATGATACAGTAATGGCCTCTAGGGCATATACACTAACAAGTTTATCCATCACCGGGGGTTGAGGAGTAGAGATAGTGTTAGTTGGCATGAACAGAATAGAGCCGAATGGTAGCGGCGGCTCCTCCCACTGTCGCCCGAGACTGGCCGGAAGGACCGTCCTGGCATCCATATTCATCGTATCGGAGATACGAGTCATGTGGAGAGATGAGCTTGTCCTTGGAGACATTTTTGCTGTGTCGGAAGATTGCGATTGGAAAACGTTAAAGTGCACAAAAAAGCATGATTTCTGTACAGGCAATTGATATGCATATTAATTGAGTTCGCATGAATGTTTAACCCGAAATATGGGAGGAAAGATAGGTCCCACTGGGCGTGCCAGAATCTGCAGGGTGTTTTTTGTCACCCCATTGAGATGTGAATACGCGCGTGCTTGTCAGGCGTACTACAGATTCCCCCTGCCTAGGATAGACGGGGGTTTATTGATTGTGGGGATCCGAATCTCCGGCAGCCGTGGACTAAGCTGCCGTTAATTACCTCTTGCCTTTAGAACGAGAGAACCTCCGATTGACGGGTAAAACCGGTCATGCGAACTCAATGTGATGTGTGTGTGTGTGTGTTTTATAACAATTGAGACGTGCTCATTCTTTTTTCGTTCCATTTGTTAAAAAAGATATATACATATATATATATATATATATATATTATAAAAAAAGAATAACAAAAATAAATATTTAGAGATTTTTTTTAAAATATATATTCAGAATTTATTTTTTTAAATAAAAAAATATTAAGAAAAAGAAAGGAAAAGGAAAAGGAAAAAAAGGGCTCCCCCCACTGACGTGAGGGGAGGAAGATTTAGTGGGAGCCTCCCCCTCACGTGGGGGAGAGGGGAAGGCTCCCACAAAATGGGAGCCTCCCCCCTCACGTGAGGGGGGAAAAGGCTCCCACTAAATGCGAGCCTCCCCCTTACGTGATGGGGGGAGAAAGGCTCCCATCAACCCCTCACGTGAGGGGAGGGGAAAGGCTCCCACTTGGTAGGATCCCCCCCTCACGTTGTGGTGGGGGTGGGGCAAAATTATTATTTTTTATTTTTTATAATTTTTTCCATTTATCATTTTTTTCTTCTTTACATAGAGTTCAACTCCAAAAGAATATTTTAAATGGAGTTAAACTCCAAAAGAACTTTAAATATGGAGTTAAACTCCAAAAAGAAATTTTAAATGGAGTTAAACTCCAAAAGATTTTAAATGGAGTTCAACTCCAAAAAGAATTTTATTGTGGAGTTAAACTCCAAAAGAATTTTAAATGCGGAGTTAAACTCCAAAAGAATATTATTGTGAAGTTCGACTCTAAAATGATTTTTATTATGGAGTTCGACTCCAAAAAGATTTTTAAATGGAGTTCGACTCCAAAAAGATTTTTATTGTGGAGTTCGACTCCAAAAAGATTTTTATTGTGGAGTTAAACTCCAAAAGAATTTTTAATGGAGTTGAACTCCCAAAAATATTTAATGTGGAGTTAAACTCTGAAAGAATTTTAAATGGAGTTAAACTCCAAAATTTTTATTTTTATTGTGGAGTTAAACTCCGAAAGAATTTTAAATGCGGAGTTAAACTCCGAAAGAATTTTATTGTGAAGTTCGACTCCAAAATGATTTTTATTGTGGAGTTCGACTCCAAAATGATTTTATTGTGAAGTTCGACTCCAAAATGATTTTTATTGTGGATTTCGACTCCAAAAAGAGTTTTAAATGGAGTTCAACTCAAAAAAGAATTTTATTATGGAATTGGACTCCAAAAAGAGTTTTAAATGGAGTTCGACTCCAAAAAGAGTTTTAAATGGACTTCAACTCCAAAAAGATTTTTATTGTGGAGTTAAACTCCGAAAGAATTTTAAATGGAGTTAAACTCCAAAAAAATTATTTTTATAATGGAGTTAAACTCTAAAAGAATTTTTTTTATTGTGGAGTTGAACTCCGAAAGAATTTAAATGAAGTTAAACTCCGGAAAAAAGTGGGAGCTTACCTCTCTCATGTGAGAGGGAGAAAAGGGGGCTCCCAAAATGGGAGCCTCCCACTCACATGAGAGGGAGCCTCTCCCTCACATGAGTATGAATAAAGGGGCTCCCAAAATGGGAGCCTCCCACTCACATAAGAAGGAGCCTCCCCCTCATATGAGAGGAAGAAAGGGGCTCCTAAAATGGAAGCCTTTCACTCACATGAGAGAGAGCCTTCTCCTCATATGAGAGGATGAGTTTAACTCTTTTTTTTATGGAGTTAAACTCCAAAAAAAATTATTTGGAGTTAAACTTCCAAAACAGTTTTATTCGGAGTTAAACTCCAAAAAGAAGGTTTATATTATAGAGTTAAACTCCAAAATAATTTTATTTGTGGAGTTAAACTCCAAAAGAATTTAAATGGAGTTAAACTCCGGAAAAAAATTATTGTGGAGTTGAACTCCGAAAGAATTTTAAATGTGGAGTTAAACTCCAAAAGAATTTTAAATGGAGTTAAACTCCTAAAAATATTTAATGTGGAGTTAAACTCCCCCCAAAATTTTTTTTATTGTGGAGTTAAACTCCAAAAGAATTTTTGTAGTGGAGTTAAACTCCAAAAGAATTTTAAATGGAGTTCAACTCCAAAAAGATTTTTATTTGGTGTGGAGTTAAACTCCACTAAATGGGGAGCCTTCCACTCACGTGAGAAGGAGGGAAAGCTCCCACTTAGTGGGGGCTCCCTTCTCCCTCACGTGAGAGGAAGCAGAAGCTCCAAAAAGATTTTTTTTTCTGTGATGGAGTTAAACTCCAAAAAGTTTTATTTGGAGTTAAACTCCCAAAACAATTTTATTCGGAATTAAACTAAAAAATAGGGTTTTTATTATAGAGTTAAACTCCAGAATAATTTTATTTATGGAGTTAAACTCCAAAAGATTTTCTCTTTTCTCTTTTGAGAAGAAACCCAAAATGGGTTCTCTTGAAACTCCAAAATTTAGATCTTGGATAATAAAAAAAAGACCCTTTTTCTTCTCTTGATGGAGTCTTGAGAGGTGGATTTATGGTAAAACTTTATTTAGTTTTAAAAAAAAGGAAGAGCTAAGCTCTTGATTTAATTGGAAAATGAAAAGGAAGAGGAAGAACTTGGAAGAGAGAGGATGGAGGCACAAACCCTAGTTTTTGGGGAGAATGAATTGTATGTTTTATTTCATTATCATGTTGTCTTTTATAGGCTTACAAATTTACATATAGCCCCTTGGGCTTTACAAAATGGCATTTTGCTCATCCCATACCTCATGTGCTCATTTCTTTTGCACATGAGCCATGGGCTTTACAAAAATTTGACTTTATGCCCATAAAAAATTACATCAAAATTATTTATTACATGATTTTTATTTTGGCATGGAGGAGGCCGGCCATGGGGCTCGACTTAGGCATGGGCCCACTTGAACTTGGCTTGGGCCCACTTGGTTTGGGGTTGATTTTGACTTAGACTTGGTCAACCGAGGTGTAATTTTTGACCCCAA